>JBAIAC010000116.1:0-600000 GCA_037349315.1 Chelydra serpentina
GGGTTGGTAAAACTCCTCTCCCTGCCCCTGTTATGCAAATGGAGAAACTGAGGCATGTAATGAGGGGGAGGCAGTGAGGCAGAAATAGAACCCAGGCGACCTGGCTTCCAGTCCCATGCTCAGCCTGCCCAGCGGGGCTCCCCTTCTGCTGGGTTTGGGATCGTCCTTCCGGGGGTGGGGAGCGGGATATCCAGGGAAGAGGAACTCTCCCCTATCCCAAATCCCTTGGCCTGAAGTGAGCCGAAAGCGCCTCTGGCAGGTTCTGTAGCAAAGTGGACACCCAGGCTGGGATACTGGGGAGACTCGGCTGCTCTGGGGGGCAGGGGTGGGGTTCAGGGGGACCCAGTAGGGTGATTACCCAGTTTGGTGTGACACGGGGTTCCCTGATCTGCAGCAGCCCCAGGAGCTGGGCAGAGGGAGCAGGGTGGGTAAGCCCCAAATGTGGGGCTGTCCCGTCCCGAGCGCAGTGAGCCCATGGGTCTCCAGGGGGAGCCAGCAGCATCTCAGCTCCAAGCATACTGGCCTCTCAGTGAACCCCGCCAGGGGTACGAGGGGGAGGCCAGCCGGGGGGGCGGGAGGGGGGGGGATGTAGCTGGCGGCCGCCTATACCCTGTGGTTTGTTTTCTTTAGTGTTAACTTTCAGCGTCTTTCAGGCCCGTTTATGCCGTAGTGGCTGGAGTAGAGGTGCCCCCCAGAAACGCCAGCCCCAGGCCCCCCGGCAGCACGTGGGCTCCCCTGCCCTCATCTCTGATCGCTTTTAGGGGAGCCGTAGCGCCCCAGTGCCACCAGCCGAGGATCTCCAAGCACCATATGGACATTAACTAATTCAGCCCTGCGGCCTCTGCGGGAGGGGGTGAGGGATATCCCAGATGGGGGACAGGGACGCACTCTGCCAGGGATAAGGCTGGCAAAAGAACCCAGGAGTCCTGGGTCCCAGACCCCGCCCGGCTGTAACCATTAGACCCCACTCTCTTCCCAGAGTAGTGATAGAACCCAGGAGTACCGACAACCAATCCTGGTTTCTTTAACCACTAGACCCCATTCCCCTCCTAGAGCTGGAGACAGAACCCAGGAGTCCTGGGCGCTGGGTCTCCTGTCCTAACCCCCTTGCCCTCTCCTCCAGGCTCTCGCAGCTCTGCCCAGGGGCATAGGCATCGCTGCTGGGCACAGCGAACCTGCTCTCTCAGCACGGGCAGGAGGGGCTGGCCGGTGCAGCTCCCCAAGGGCCAGCAGAAGCTGCCGGCCGCAGCTCCTGCAGGGATGGTGCCCGGGGAAGGGGCTGTTGTTAATATTTTAGCAGCACCCTGAGGTCCCGGCTGGGATCAGGACCCCGTCGCATCAGGGTGAGACACAGCCCCTGCCTTCAAGAGCCCACAGTCGAAACAGACCAAGAGTGGGAGGGGAAACTGAGGCACACGGCAGGGCAGTGATTTACCCACGCTCAGTGGCAGGAGTCGGGGATAGGACCCAGGTGTCCTGACTCCCAGCCCAGTTCTCTAGCCACTCGACAGCACTGCCTTGGGCTTCCCCCTTGCTGCCCCCTTGCGCTGGTCTGTGCCCTCCCCTTCTAGGTTCTGGGCTGCCTGCCCAGCCGGAGCAGAACCAGCATATTTGGGGTCGGGAATGAATTTTCCTCCAGGGGAGATTGGCAGAGGCCCTGGAGGTTTTTTGCCTTCCTCTGCAGCATGGGGCACGGGTCACTTACCGGAGGATTCTCTGCATCTTGAAGTCTTTAAACCATGATTTGAGGACTTCAATAGCTGAGACATAGGTGAGAGGATTATTCCAGGAGTGGGTGGGTGAGATTCTGTGGCCTGCATTGTGCAGGAGGTCAGACTAGATGATCATAATGGTCCCTTCTGACCTTAAAGTCTATGAGTCTATGTGTCTCTCCTCCCCACCCGAGTGAACCCGAATGCCTCCGGGAGAGGGGGCCAGGTGCTGGCGGCTGGGAGGGAGGGAGTGACTCCCCTAGCTCTGGGAGTGCTGAGTGCCCCTTATCTCCATCTCCTCCCGGCTTAATGCTGCTGCTCGTCCTCCTCCACCCACAGGTTTCTCCGCTCCGGCTGGCTACTGGTGTTAAAGAGACAAGGGGTGGGGGCTGCCAACGCAGACCTCCCTCCGTCTGCAGCCGTGCCTTGCCAGTTCCCAGCCAGGACTCCAGCGCTGTGAGCTTCCCTGTAGCAGTGCCCAGCTGGGACTCCAGTGCTGTGAGCTTCCCCGCAGCATTGCCCAGCCGGGACTCCAGTGCTGTGAGCTTCCCCGCAGCAGTGCCCAGCTGGGACTCCAGCGCTGTGAGCTTCCCTGCAGCAGTGCCCAGCCGGGACATCAGTGCTGTGAGCTTCCCTGCAGCAGTGCCCAGCCGGGACATCGGTGCTGTGAGCTTCCCTGCAGCAGTGCCCAGCCGGAGCGCCAGTGCTGTGAGCTTCCCTGCAGCAGTGCCCAGCTGGAGCGCCAGTGCTGTGAGCTTCCCTGCAGCAGTGCTCTGCCTCTCATGATATTGCTTTACAAAGCTGCAGGGGATAAAATAGACCCAGGAGCTCTAGCTCCCAGTACCCTGCTCTAACCACTAGACCCGCCTCGCTCTACTTTTCAAGCAGACTAAATCCCTGCCTGTTAGGGTGCCCAGCATGGCTGAGCTGCTCTGCGGGAATTCCCTCCTCCACAGGTGGTTCTAGGAAGGGGAATCCCCCTACTGCCCTGCAGGTTTGCCTGCCCCGAACCCCACAGCTCTGAAACCCCCAGATCCCCCGCCCCCTCATCCACAAATAACCGACCCTCTCCCACTGCTTCCCCCAGCCGCCCTCTCCCCTAGACCCGCTCAGCTGATGTCCCCTCCCCATCCCCCATTGCAGGGTCCAGGGTCCCTGATTGAAGCCCAGAGCGGGGCACGCACCCAGGGAGCAAACAGAGGGTGAACCTGTGAATCCAAAATTGGGGTGGGGCTGCCCCCCCCATCCTGATCCTGGATCCACAGCAGGAATAGGACCCCCCCTGCCAAATGCCCCTTCTCCCAATTTCCTGCTCCAGCTGCTCAGCTTGCGTGTCCCCCACCCCTGTCATAGAATCATAGAATCTCAGGGTTGGAAGGGACCTCAGGAGGTCATCTAGTCCAACCCCCGGGTTGTCAGCCGGGTCTGTTCCCCTTTCCAGACTAAACCAGTGAGCCCAGCATCCATCGGACCCGTTTACGGCCCCTATCGAAGGGCTGCGCTCCCAGCTGTCTGGGAGGGGTCAGGGGGAGCTGCCTGCCCTCCCCGCCCGCTGATGGGCAGGTGTCCAGGCCTTTATGGGTGCCCTCGCCTTTAACAAGATGGGGGACGGCTGGAGGACGGGATGCTAATTGATCCCTGCAGCCCCAGCCCAAGGCCCCGGCTGGCTCCACTTGCGCCCACCTACCTCCCAGGTTTTTAATGCCAATGAGGCCCAGGGGGGTGGTTGTGTCCCGAGCGTGCTACCGAACCCCACCCCTAGGGGCGCTGCAACCATTTCAAGCAGCCTCTGGTCTTGGACCATCTGGGAGCTTGTCCGCTGTGAAGCTAAGCAGGGGTGGGTGTGTTCAGGAGTAAGAAGGGAGACCTGCTGCCGGAACCAGTGGGGTGGGTGACTCCGTGGGGAGCGCTCTCCACTCACAGTCAGGCCTGATCCCAATGCCTCAGTGTGGTGCTAGGGGGCGCTGTGCTGCAGGGAGAGAGTGGAGCTCTGTAGGGAGTGCTCTTCCTTCAGAGTCGGCGCTGACTCCCTGGCTCAGCAGGGGGCGCTGTGCTGCAGGGAGCAGGGTGGGGGCTCAGCAGGGGGCGCTGTGCTGCAGGGAGCGGGGCGGGGGCTCAGCAGGGGGCGCTGTGCTGCAGGGAGCGGGGCGGGGGCTCAGCAGGGGGCGCTGTGCTGCAGGGAGCAGGGTGGGGGCTCAGCGGGGGGCGCTGTGCTGCAGGGAGCGGGGAGGGGGCTCAGCAGGGGGCGCTGTGCTGCAGGGAGCAGGGTGGGGGCTCAGCAGGGGGCGCTGTGCTGCAGGAGCGGGGTGGGGGCTCAGCAGGGGGCGCTGTGCTGCAGGGAGCGGGATGGGGGCTCAGCAGGGGGCGCTGTGCTGCAGGAGCGGGGTGGGGGCTCAGCAGGGGGCGCTGTGCTGCAGGGAGCAGGGTGGGGGCTCAGCAGGGGGCGCTGTGCTGCAGGGAGGGGCTCAGCAGGGGGCGCTGTGCTGCAGGGAGCAGGGTGGGGGCTCAGCAGGGGGCGCTGTGCTGCAGGGAGCTGGGTGGGGGCTCAGCAGGGGGCGCTGTGCTGCAGGGAGCGGGGAGGGGGCTCAGCAGGGGGCGCTGTGCTGCAGGGAGCAGGGTGGGGGTTCAGCAGGGGGCGCTGTGCTGCAGGGAGCGGGGAGGGGCTCAGCAGGGGGCGCTGTGCTGCAGGGAGCAGGGTGGGGGTTCAGTAGGGGGCGCTGTGCTGCAGGGAGCGGGGAGGGGGCTCAGCAGGGGGCGCTGTGCTGCAGGGAGCATGGTGGGGGCTCAGCAGGGGCGCTGTGCTGCAGGGAGCGGGGAGGGGGCTCAGCAGGGGGCGCTGTGCTGCAGGGAGCATGGTGGGGTCTCAGCAGGGGGCGCTGTGCTGCAGGGAGCAGGGTGGGGGCTCAGCAGGGGGCGCTGTGCTGCAGGGAGCATGGTGGGGGGCTCAGCAGGGGGCGCTGTGCTGCAGGGAGCAGGGTGGGGGCTCAGCAGGGGGCGCTGTGCTGCAGGGAGCATGGTGGGGGCTCAGCAGGGGGCGCTGTGCTGCAGGGAGCATGGTGGGGGCTCAGCAGGGGGCGCTGTGCTGCAGGGAGCGGGGGCGGGGGCTCAGTAGGGGGCGCTGTGCTGCAGGGAGCGGGGCAGAAGCTCAGCAGGGGGCGCTGTGCTGCAGGGAGCGGGGAGGGGCTCAGCAGGGGGCGCTGTGCTGCAGGGAGCTGGGCGGGGGCTCAGCAGGGGGCGCTGTGCTGCAGGGAGCGGGTGGGGCTCAGCAGGGGGCGCTGTGCTGCAGGGAGCGGGGAGGGGGCTCAGCAGGGGGCGCTGTGCTGCAGGGGAGCGGGGTGGGGGCTCAGCAGGGGGCGCTGTGCTGCAGGGAGCGGGGTGGGGGCTCAGCAGGGGGCGCTGTGCTGCAGGGAGCTGGGTGGGAGCTCAGCAGGGGGCGCTGTGCTGCAGGGAGCGGGGTGGGGGCTCAGCAGGGGGCGCTGTGCTGCAGGGAGCGGGATGGGGGCTCAGCAGGGGGCGCTGTGCTGCAGGGAGCGGGGCGGGGGCTCAGCAGGGGGCGTTGTGCTGCAGGGAGCAGGGTGGGGGCTCAGCGGGGGGCGCTGTGCTGCAGGGAGCAGGGTGGGGGCTCAGCAGGGGGCGCTGTGCTGCAGGAGCGGGGCGGGGGCTCGGCGGGGGGCGCTGTGCTGCAGGGAGCGGGTGGGGGCTCAGCAGGGGGCGCTGTGCTGCAGGGAGCGGGATGGGGGCTCAGCAGGGGGCGCTGTGCTGCAGGGAGCGGGGCGGGGGCTCAGCAGGGGGCGTGTGCTGCAGGGAGCAGGGCGGGGGCTCAGCAGGGGCGCTGTGCTGCAGGAGCTGGGTGGGGGCTCAGTAGGGGGCGCTGTGCTGCAGGAGCTGGGCGGGGGCTCAGTAGGGGGCGCTGTGCTGCAGGGAGCAGGGCGGGGGCTCAGCAGGGGGCGCTGTGCTGCAGGGAGCTGGGTGGGGGCTCAGCAGGGGGCGCTGTGCTGCAGGGAGCTGGGTGGGGGGCTCAGCAGGGGGCGCTGTGCTGCAGGGAGCTGGGTGGGGGCCTCAGGAATGTGAGACATGATTATTACTAGCTCCCCCCCTGCCTCCGGGTGCCCGGGCTGCCTGGCCCCACCCATGGCGCTGCTGCTGCCCCTCCCCCTCTGTTCTCACCATATGGATCATGAATGTTGCAGTGTTTATGGCATCAGTGGGGCTGGAATGTGGGAAGGAGCCTTGGGGCTGTTGCTGGCTCCAGAGAGGGCCTGGCCCCTCGCCTCCCCCCTGGGCGAGACTTTCCTTCACTGCCACAATGAGATCCCCTCACTGGGGCAGGCAGGAGAGAGAGCCGAGCCCAAACAGCCCCCAGATCAGACCCATGGCCCCATCCAGCCAGGTGTCCCTCCCCCCTCAGAACCGAAGCAACAGCCCGTGTGCCCAGCACCCCATCTCCTCCGCCCTCACACTATAGCAGGGGGGATGTCTTCCTGACCCCCCAATCAGGGGCCCTTTCACACCCTGACGGAGGGGGCGAGGGTGGGTCTACAGCCTGTGTCACTGTGAACCCAGATGTTGAGCACCACTGAAATGCAGCCACCTCTGAGGTAGAGCTTGGCAGCTGTTTAACAGTGCGGGTGGGGTATCTTAGCCATACACAGGCAGCCCTCTGCTCTCGGGTAGTGCGGCCTGGCAGGCTCAGCAGTAGACTAGAAAGCCCCAGGTTCTAATCTCGGGTGCTGACTCACTCTGTGGCCTGCGACCAGTCCCATCCCGTGCTTCAGTTTCCCCCATGTGGGCTGAGAGGGTCAGTCGGTCTCAGGGCGCTGGGGTGATAGTGCCCCTAGAGGGTTTGCGTTGCCTGTGAAGAATGGCTTGGGCCTTGTGTTAAAGACCCCTACGTGGGGGGGGGGTGTGTGTGTGAGGGAGATGGGGGGTGGAGGGGTGATCTGCCAAAGATGTCTGGGGGTGGCGGATGGAGAGGGAAATTCTTCGCTGTGGATTTGAGGGTCAATGAGGAACCCGCCGGAGCGTCTCTGACACTAGTGGCGGTGCGACTGTGAATGAGTCAGGGCACGAATGAGGGAGACTGACGCGTGACTGTCTGCCTGTTGGTATGCGGCTGTGATTGTGAACGGGTGTGATAGCGATCGAGTGACCGACGAGCCAGTATGTGTGAAGGAAGGCCGCAGTAGTGCTGAGCGTGAGTTGCATCTGAGAGCGTGCGGGAGGGACACCAGCGCCACGCCTGTGAATAAACGTGAACATGACCGTGCATCGTTCGTCTGTCCATCCTGGTGGGAAGGGGAGCGACCCAGCTGTGTTCCCAGTTTGCTGACAGTGTGTCGGGTTCCTCTTCCCAGGCAGTGAGTGCGTCACTCCCAGCAGCTGGTGCCCTGGTGGGGCATGGCACGCAGGGCTGGACGGTGGAAGGGCCTGGCACCGGGCCATGTGGCCAGCGCAGGAAGTAGTCAGAGCACCACAACAGGAAGTGGAAATGCCAGCCTCACCCTCTGCTAGGAACCCAGACGCTTGCAGCATAGGCTGCTTCTTGGAACCACCGCGGCTGGCCAAAGGGGGGGGGGGGCGGGGGTCACCTGGAGCTGTCCAGCGGGGCTGGGTGGCAGATGGCAGGATGCACCGAGCCCCAGGAACAGGCCTGGCAGGTCTGGCCTGGCCCCTGATTGGGCTCTGGGCAGAGATGACGTCATTTCAGTCACCCTGTTGCACAAGACTGCCAGAGTGACTCCGCTTCTCAGAAACATGCATCACTGCAGGGGAAGAGGGCAGGAGGGCTGCCCATGCGGGGAGCTCCCGGCTACTCCAGCCCAGCCTCTCCCAGCAGGGGGCGCTGTGGGGAGCGGGGCAGGAGGGCTGCCCATGCGGGGAGCTCCCGGCTACTCCAGCCCAGCCTCTCCCAGCAGGGGGCGCTGTGGGGAGCGGGGCAGGAGGGCTGGCCGTGGGGGGAGCTCCCGGCTACTGCAGCCCAGCCTCTCCCAGCAGGGGGCGCTGTGGGGAGCAGGACAGGAGGGCTGGCTGTGGGGGGAGCTCCCGGCTACTGCAGCCCAGCCTCTCCCAGCAGGGGGCGCTGTGGGGAGCGGGGCAGGAGGGCTGCCCATGCGGGGAGCTCCCGGCTACTCCAGCCCAGCCTCTCCCAGCAGGGGGCGCTGTGGGGAGCAGGGCAGGAGGGCTGGCCGTGGGGGGAGCTCCCGGCTACTCCAGCCCAGCCTCTCCCAGCAGGGGGCGCTGTGGGGAGCGGGGCAGGAGGGCTGCCCATGCGGGGAGCTCCCGGCTACTCCAGCCCAGCCTCTCCCAGCAGGGGGCGCTGTGGGGAGCGGGGCAGGAGGGCTGCCCATGCGGGGAGCTCCCGGCTACTCCAGCCCAGCCTCTCCCAGCAGGGGGCGCTGTGGGGAGCAGGGCAGGAGGGCTGGCCGTGGGGGGAGCTCCCGGCTACTGCAGCCCAGCCTCTCCCAGCAGGGGGCGCTGTGGGGAGCAGGGCAGGAGAGCTGCCCATGCGGGGAGCTCCCGGCTGCTCCAGCCCAGCCTCTCCCAGCAGGGGGCGCTGTGGGGAGCAGGGCAGGAGGGCTGCCCATGCGGGGAGCTCCCGGCTACTCCAGCCCAGCCTCTCCCAGCAGGGGGCGCTGTGGGGAGCAGGGCAGGAGGGCTGGCCGTGGGGGGAGCTCCCGGCTACTGCAGCCCAGCCTCTCCCAGCAGGGGGCGCTGTGGGGAGCAGGGCAGGAGGGCTGCCCATGCGGGGAGCTCCCGGCTGCTCCAGCCCAGCCTCTCCCAGCAGGGGGCGCTGTGGGGAGCAGGGCAGGAGGGCTGCCCATGCGGGGAGCTCCCGGCTACTCCAGCCCAGCCTCTCCCAGCAGGGGGCGCTGTGGGGAGCAGGGCAGGAGGGCTGGCCATGGGGGGAGCTCCCGGCTACTGCAGCCCAGCCTCTCCCAGCAGGGGGCGCTGTGGGGAGCAGGGCAGGAGGGCTGGCCGTGGGGGGAGCTCCCAGCAGGAGTGCTATTGCTAATGGAACAAAGGTTCATGTCCATGCTTTGCAAGTACCAGGTGGGCCAGGTGTCTATAATATCATTAAACGCGGGTCATTTGCGGGGGTCCTTTCTGTTGCCCACCCTCCCCATCTCAGTGCCGTGGGGGCCTGGTCCTTCCCCTCCTGCTGAGGATCAATCTCTCCTGGAGGGGAGCTGGCAGGCTGGGGGGGGGGGGGGGGGTTCAGACATAATAAGAGAAAAGTTTCCCCAGAGGCAGAGGGGGGGGGGGGGCAGCAGAGGTTTAGCCCCGGGGCGGCTAGGCACATGGGAGCCAGCCACGGGCAAGACGTGGGATTCATTTCTGGCATGGGTCAGCTTAACGGTGGGAGGGTGGGGGGGTGAGCAAAGCGGGGGAGACGGGGGGAGGCCTCAAGGAAAGTGTGAGGGTCTCTGTGCAAAACAAACAGGGCTTTATTCAGACAGGAAGCCCCAGCGGCTGGGCGGGCGGGCGAGGGGCTGGGGGCCTGCACCCTCCCAGCAGCAGGCCGTCCCCTCCCTGTGCCCCCTCAGCCAGCTCATGGGGGTTGAGGTGGAAGGTGACGCTGTACCGCCAGGTACATGGTAAAACCCGGCTGATGGGGGGTAGGTGACACCGTGACCCAGAAGGTGTCCCCGCCCCCCAACCCTCCTGGTGAGGGTGACGGGGTGAGCAGGTGACATTGTGACCCAGAAAATGTTGCCCCCTCCGTGCGGGTGATGGGGGAGTGAGTGCCAGTAGCTCCGAGGGTGTTGACATGGGGAGCAGGTGACATCGTAACTCCGAGGGTGCCGCCTGCTGGTGCAATCAGTCCCATTTAACCCACTGGGGTGGCCCCACAGGAGTCCTACACCCTAGTCCACAGCTGCCCTCTTTGAGACTACAGCTCCCAGCATGCACTGGTCCCAGCGGCCTGCCTGGGATGAGGGCATTGTAAGCTGGGACTTGTAGTCAGTGTCTCTGGGGCACCTGGCCACAGGCCGGACTGCATCTCTTTGTGCCGCTGAGTGGCGGCTCTCGGGGGCTGCTGGCCTGTTGGCAGAAGGCTGCAGGGGACCCTGGCGTTGGCATCTCCCCATGCCGTGTGCCTGCCCCATGCCACGGGCCCCACCCCCACGAAGGCTGGCCTAGGCACATCTGGTTCTCGTGAAACATTAGAAGCTAATAGTTTTAATTGCCACAGCTGGGGGGAGGGGGTTCTGGTCCCTGTGCTGCCTGCAGCTGGAGTTGGGGTTGGGGGCGGGGAGGGGAGGCTTCTTGTAGGCCTCTGCCCTCCCCCTAGCCCAGCTCGCCTCCATATTCCTGTGGGGGGCTCAGCGTGGAGCAGGCAAGAAGCACCCGGGTGAGGGGTCCCAGTTCATTGGGAGCGGTTGGGTGGGGAGTGACTAGCAGAGGGGGATGAGGCTGAACAGGCTGGGGGGGTGTGTGAGTCGAGGGATGTCACCTGGCCTGATGCAGGGGCTGTCGGGGTGGGGTGTGGCGGGCCCGGGGGCTCCGGAACTGAGCCATGAAACTGTAGGGGCCCGAATGGGAGCAGGAGCTAGAGTTTTTGCTGCCCCAGAAACACAAGCTCGACCCCTTCCCCCACAAAAAACAGACATTACACACGGCTGCACACGCCACACACACGCACACACAAGGGTGTGCACAGATATTGCACGCAAGCACATGCCACAGACATCACATGCACTTGCACGCGCCACACGTGCGCAGGCATGACACACACACGCACTATGCCGACAGGAACATACGTGTTTCTGCAGCCCAAACACATGCACAGCACATGGGCCCACACGTCACACATGCCTATGCATGCCAGCCCAAGGCAAGCACGTACCAGGTGACGTAAGCATGAAGGCGATGACACACGTGTTGAACAGATGTGAGCGCACAGGAGAGCCATGGTGACAGCAGCACACCCACATGGACACTGACAGAAGTACACAGCAGTGTGACACACGTGCCACACTGTACCGAGCACGCACACATAGACACATGTGCACTGTGCTAACACGATCATATCACATCCACACAAGCATGGACAGATGGACACAAAGCCATGCAGACATTGCACTTGTCTGCATACACCGTACACATGATGCACAGACATCACTCAGAGGTGTCTCCATGTGCCACACTGACATGACATACACATGTGCATTGCACCGACAGAAACCCATACATGATGAAGCCACATGCAGTGACACAAGCGTGCACACTCGGGCATCACATTGACTCAAGAACACATGCACTAACACGAACGTTCAGACACGTGCACCACACCAACAGGCATGCTGTACCACAAGCGTGCACCGACATGCGTGTGCTGCTCCGGCACACACTCCATGCGACTCGCACATACATGCCACACCGACACGAGTGTGAATCCGGTGAATAATGGAGCAAAAATCTCCCGGAGCACGTGTTAGGATGATTAAACCAAAAAGCTTTCCGTTCACTCCCTTCCTGCTGATGCTGGAGCCTCTGGCACAACAGAGACTCGTGCAATCGCACGCCTCAGTGTGCCCCATGACACTCACAAGTAAGCAACATGAACGACAAAACCCACCGGCCCACACAGCCATGGGGCAAAATTTGCTAGATTCCCTGCAAACGATTGGCTCCGTTCCCATCAGCCCCCACTGAGGGGCCCATCCCAGTCTGGGGGGCTCCTTCCAACCCCCCCTCCCTGTTGTTAGCTGGCACAGGACCCCTCGATGTGGGGCTGCTTCGAAAGTTTGAGGGGGTGAGTTGTGCGCCCAGGGAGTGAGGGAATGTCTGCAAGGCTTAATAGAGTCTGTGTGAGTCTGGGAGGGGAGCGGGAGCCCAGGCCTTCCACAGAGCCGGGGTTTGTGCCGAGCAGCTTCTGGTTTTAATTACTGGGCAGGCGGGTCAGGCTAATTGGGACCTTTTGGATTTCAGCGAACGCATTCGAAAGGGAAGGAGGAAAGAGAAACCCTTTCGGGCCCTGCAGCCCGTCAACCCCGACGTGGCATGCCCCACCCAGGGGTCCGCCGCGCCATGGGTCAGTGTGTGTGTACCTATAGCCCCCCCCCCTTACACACACACACACACACACACACACACACACACACACACACACACACACACAGACACCCCCCCCCCCCCGCCTCTCTCCATCCGCAATGTGTGCGTCACTTTATACATCATTTGCCAGTTCAGGGTGCATTGAGCATTTAAGGCTGGGGGGCGGGAGGGGAATACAGCCCCTCCATTCAGACTTGCCCTGCGGCCAGCTGGAGTTGTGGGGGGCTCTGCCATGGGTGATCTGATGTGGGGAGTACGGGAGGTTCCCCCCAGGAGATCTGGGGGGAGGGGAGTTGAGGCTCTGATGGGGGGCAGTTTTGGAGGGGCAGAGCGCACTAATGCCCCCATGGCGCGGGGACGCCTGATCCCAAATCCCCCAGCCGTTTCTGCTCTAGGAGATCCGCAGGATGTGTAGAGCAGATCTGCCCCCCCCCTTGGCCCCCCACACGCACACATGCTCACCCCCTGGCAGGAGGCACTGGGCTCTGGCCCCGGCTTCTGTCTCAATGGCCAGCTCCCAGGGCGGGTCCGTCTCTCGCTCTCGCTGACGGTTTATTTTTTTCCAGGCAACTATAAATTGCTGTGGAGCCACGTGGCTGCCCCTCCAGAGGCTCAGGGGCTGCGGCCCCCCACAACCGCTGTGAATCCCCCTTTCCCCTCTTCGCAGGAGGCGGCAGGGGCATGGGGGCCCAGTCATTTCATGTTGAAACCCCCACTGCCCTGATTAGATCTTGGCTGAAAACTGTGTTTCAAACCAGCTCCGCCAATGTAGCCCAGCCCCCGCCAGGGACCCGGGGCCTCCAGCTACGAAACTGGAGCTAAAACCCCAGGTCCAGACGCCCCATTGCAGGGAACCCCCGAGCCCTGCATCCCGACCTGGCCCCTCCAGACGGGAGACATGGCTGGGGCATGCGGGGTGGGAAGGCTGCCCCTGTCCTGGGTCGGGGGGCAGCAGTGGCAGAGGCCCAGGGCGGGCGGGGTGGGGGGGCTCGGTAGGAGCAGGCGGGAGCCCGCTGTGTCCTGGCGGCTCCTCATCGGATCTGTGCCGCGCGCGGCAGGCAGGGAAGGGAAGGGTTGACATGGAGCTGGGTCAGTTGAAGGTTACTGTACCCAAAGGGGGTTCTCCGAGAGTTCAAGCAGAGCTCGCTGCTCTGCCTCGGCGCTGGAAGGAAAGGGAGGGGAGCTGCGGGGGGGGAGGGCAGGCTGGCCCAGCCAGCAAGCGAGCGGGGAGCCAGGCTGGCCCAGCCAGCGAAGGGGGAAGCTGGAGTGGGGGGGGAGCCAGCCCAGCCAGGGAGGGGGAAGACTGGGGGAGGAGCCAGCCCAGCCAGTGGGGAAGAGGCTGGGGGGGCGGCCAGCCCAGCCAAGGAGGGGGAAGACTAGGGGGGGAACCCGCCTAGCCAGTGAGTGGGGAAGCCAGGGGAGGAGGCCAGCCCAGCTAGTGGAGGGAGAAGCCTGGGGGGACCTGGGGTGGTCCAGGGGAAGGCTGGTGAGAGCCAGGTTAGATCTGAATGGGAGGAGCCAGGTCAGCCCAGCCCGTGGAAGGGAGGGGGGGAGGCCAGGCCAAGCCAGGCCAGGTAACAGAGGGGAGAGGCTGGCTCTAGGGGGAGGCTGGCTCTGCCCAGGCAGCAGAGATGGGAGGTTGGGGGGAGGCAGGGGAAGTAGGAGGCCGGGGGTGGAGGCTGGACCCAGCCAGCCTGCACAGCATATAGCAGAGAGGGGAGGCTGGGCCAGCCCAGGCAGCAGAGTGGGGGAAGCCAGGCCAGGCCAGGCCAGGCAGCAGAGGAAGGGGCTGGAAGGGGAGGATGGCTCGGCTTGGCCTTGCTTAGGCTGTGGAGAGGGTAGGCTAGGCCGGCCCAGGCGGGGGGGTGGGGTAGGCTAGCCTGGCCCAGGCAGCAGAGCGAGGAAAGGAAGGCCGGGGAGGCCGGGCCAACCCAGGCAACAGCGGGGGGAGGCCAGGCCAACCCAGGCAGCAGAGGGGGGGAAGGGAAGGCCAGGGAGGGGGGAGGCCGGGCCAGCCCAGGCAGCAGAGGGGGGGAAGGGAAGGCCAGAGAGGGGGGAGGCCGGGCCAGCCCAGGCAGCAGGGGTGGGGGCGGGTGTAGGCGGATCTTATTTTTACTGAGAGGCATCTGAGATTGAAAGGAAATGGAGACTTTCAAGCCACAGGAATGTATCACTGCGCCCTACCCAAGAGTGGGGGTGGGGGTGAGATGAGGTTGTGCGGGCAGCTTGTGGGGAGGGGGGGCAGGTTGGCACAAGGGGATGTGTAAATGCATCCCTGGTGTCAAGGCTTTGCAACCCACAGCCACTGTTGCCCAGGACCAGTGGAGCGGGTGTGTATGGAAACACAAACACTGCCTGTGTGTGTGGGGGTGTCTGGGTGTATGTGAGACTGTGTGAGCATGACAATGTGAGCAAGACTGTGAGACTTTGTGTGACACTGTGAGACGGTGTGCGTGACAGTGTGAGAGAGACGGTGTGCGCGTGTGAGGCTGTGCGAGCATGATAGCGAGACTGTGTGTGACACTGAGACAGGGAGACTGTTTGCGTGTCACACCGTGACACTGTGTGTGACACTGTGTGAAAGCATGAAACTGTGTGACATGGAGACACTGTGCGTGTGAGACTGCGAGACTGTGTCTGCATATGACACCGGGACTGTATGCAGGTGAGGCTGTGTGCGCATGGGTGACACTATGACACCAAAACGGCGTATGACAAACGGAGGCTGCGAGTGACACTGACACCACGTGCGAGACTGTGTGTGCACGTGACACTGCAAAACACTTTGTGTGTCAGACTGAGTGTGTAACTGTGTGTGTGATGTTGTGTGTGAGACTGACTGTATGTGTGGGTTTAAGACCTCGTGTGTGAGACTGGAACTAGGAGAGAGACTGTGCGGCTGTGTGTGTGTGTGTGTCCCTATGGTGTGCATGTGTGACATTTTGTGTGTGAGACCTGTGCGTGGAACGGCAAGAATGTTTGTGTGACTGTGTATGTGTGTGAGAGAGAGAGAGATTGTATGTGTGTGTGTGTGGCAGCTTGTGGACGTGTGTGTGTCCAAAAGCCCATGTGTGTGTGTGTGTGTGTGTGTCCCTATGGTGTGCATGTGTGACATTTTGTGTGTGAGACCTGTGCGTGGAACGGCAAGAATGTTTGTGTGACTGTGTATGTGTGTGTGAGAGAGAGAGATTGTGTGTGTGTGTGGGGGGGGCAGCTTGTGGACGTGTGTGTGTCCGAAAGCCCGTGTGTGTGTGTGTGTGTGTGTCCCTATGGTGTGCATGTGTGACATTTTGTGTGTGAGACCTGTGCGTGGAACGGCAAGAATGTTTGTGTGACTGTGTATGTGTGTGTGAGAGAGAGAGATTGTGTGTGTGTGTGTGTGGGGCAGCTTGTGGACGTGTGTGTGTCCGAAAGCCCGTGTGTGTGTGTGTCCCTATGGTGTGCATGTGTGACATTTTGTGTGTGAGACCTGTGCGTGGAATGGCAAGTATGTTTGTGTGACTGTGTATGTGTGTGTGAGAGAGAGATTGTGTGTGTGTGGGGCAGCTTGTGCACGTGTGTGTGTCCCCGAAAGCCTGTGTGTGTGTGTGTCTGTAGGTGTGCCCTCCTATTGCGAGCCCCGCCCACTCCGTCCCAAGCCCCGCCCCCAGCTCTGAGGCGTTTGCTTTTCCAATAGGTACCCAGCACTCGCCGCTGGGACTCACCCAAGGCGCGTCCAGCGGCAGCACCGCGAGCCAGCGCCGGGCTTTTTTTTGCGGGGGGGGGGAGGTCCCAGCTGACTCGGCGCCCCCCCAAAAAACCCGCCCTCCCGCCGAAGTGTGGCTCTCGCCCGCTGTGGTTTTGTGGGGGAGGGGGCGCGGCAGGGATTCCCTCCCCCCACCGCCGGTCGACCCCCAAGTCCCCCCGCTCCCCGCCGCGATGTACGACTGCATGGAGGCGTTCGCCGTGGCCCCGCGGCAGCTCTTCGATGTCACCAACCAGGGCCCCTGCGTGCTGCGCAAGGCGAGCATCAGCCCCTGCTTCGGGGCGCTGGATCCCTTCGGCTGGCCCCAGCCGGCCAGCCTGCAATGTAGGTGACCCCCCCCGGGGGGGCAGGGCGGGCGGATGGGTTGCCACGCGTGGGGCTGGGGGCCGTGGGTGGGTGGTTCCGTGGGGAGGGGGCGCACGCGCCGGCGTGGCGTGTGTGTGTCTGTGGAGGAGGAGGAAGGGGGGGTTGTACATGTGAGCGCGCGTGGGTGGGGTGGGGGGTTGTTACGCGCGTGGGGGGGGGAAGCAGAGAACCCACTTCGCGCCCGCGGTCTGGCCCCGGCTCTTCGCTTCGCTCGTTTCCTGCTTTAGAACTTTACGCGGGGGGGCGGGGGGGGAAGTTTGGTGAGAAAATTTGGAGAGGGGTTGCGGGGGGGGGGAGCGGGGGTCCCCCCTCTCGTCATCCTCCATCCCTGGCCTCTCTCCGCTTTACCCTGCCCGTGGGGTGGGGTGCAGTGGGGGGACGGGACAACGTGGCTCAGTGTCAGGGGCCCTGGGGGTCCCCTGTCTTGCTTGGCTGGGGTCGGGGGGCGCGGGTCCCTTGCCAGTCCCGCTTTGTCTTCCGCGCGTTAATGGGAAGCCCCGGAGGGCAGGAAAATGAGGACCAGATGAGGGTGCGCTTTGAAGCCAATCCCAGGGGACCTCCAGCAGGGGGTGGGATGGGGTGTCGGGGAGCCGGGCGGGAGGGCTCATTTCTTCCATCCTCGCTAGCCAGAGCCAGGGAATTTTTTTTGTTTCTTTCTTTTAAATATGGAAATTTGGCGGCGATCCACCGAGCCGTGCAAACAGGATGAGGGATTGGAGAAGTGCTGGGAGCGGAGCCCCTGCGGCCGGAGGTGTAGGGGGCCCGGCGCTGCGTCTGCCCCCCCCCCCCACCTGTAAACCCCACCCCGGCAGGGGCAGGGCAGGGGCGTGGGACTAGTCAAGGGGGAGGAATCGTCCATCCCCAGGACCCCGGGCTGCTCTCAGCCCACAGGCTCCCTTTGAGTGGCGGCCAAATCTCTCCGCCTTTGGCAGCCACCACGACTGTTTACAAGTTGAGGAACAGGCTGTTTTCCGCAGCCGGGTGTAGGGCAGGGAGAACGCCCCGGGCACCTAGCCGGGCAGAGATGGGCATAGGGAAGGTGGAGGGGCACCCGCCAAGTAAATCTCACCTTTTCTCTGCTCCATCTCAGCCCCCCCCCCCCCCCAATGGTTTCATTTCAGAGCCAGCCGCACCCTGCTCTGCCAAGCTTTTCCCTGCCAAGGCTGCTCCTGTCTCGCTCTCTCCAAAATGTGGCACGTAGCCCCTTCCTTAGCACCCTGGGCCTGGGAAGCAGGTCGAGGCCTGGCCAAATCCCTAACACGCCACCCCCCCCGCAAAGTTCCCATCCAGGTGGGGTTTTTTTTTTAGACTCGGAATCCATTGCAAAGCCAGGACCTGTCTGGCATTCAGAGCCAGGTGGTAAAGACACCCCCAAACACGGTGGGGGGATTGGGCTCCCCCCCTATGTGTGTGCATGGGGGGAGTAGGGTGACTGCTTTTCCTTTCTCTCCTTCATTTGCTCCCCTCCGCTCCCAGCCTGACTGGCTCCTCTCTTCAGCCTCAGTTTCCCACAGGGTACCCACCCCCCTGCAGTTTTTAGCTTGGGCAGGACCCCACCTCTCCCAGGTGTCGTGTAGACTTGGGCTATGCCGATTGGCTGCAGGGCCTGAGCCTGGGGTCTTCCCGGCTCTGTGGCAGGAGGGTGGGAAATGACCCAGCAGTCCCTGCTCCCAGGGATGTGCCTGACTAGTTCTGTCCAGATCTGGTGCAGGGTGCCCCGGAGAACAGCCAGGGCTGAGTGCTCGCCCAGTGCCCACCCAGCCTGGAGAGCCAGTTCTCTTCTTGTTACCTCTGCCATCTGCTTTCACCACGGTGGGAACCAGGGGTCGGGGTCGGGTGGACCCGGAACATGCATGTTCCTGTGGTTGTTTGTAGACGGCTCAGCTGAAATCAGGGCCCCTTTGTGCCGGGTGCTGCAACAGAGCCAGTCCCTGCCCCAAAGAGCTCACAGGCTGCATAGACGAAGGGAAACTGAGGCGAAGGGACACAGCAGGTCACTGGCAGAGCTGGGAACAGAACCCAGGTCTCCCCATCCTTGGTGTATTGAGTCGCTCCTTGGCACTGGCTGCATGGGACACCTCATTTGCCTGGAATGAGCGCCCCCCTCCCCCCGCATTAACACCCCTCCCTCTACCCCAGCGATCTCTCTGTCCCTGGGCTCCAGTCTGGCAACCCGCTGTCAGACTGCCCCCTCTCCTTGCCCCAGGTTTCATGTGGCAGACCCAGCCTCAGCCGACCCCCAGGTAGTTCGGAGAAGCAGCCCCCGGACTGCGGGTTGGGCTGGACTGGCCGAACCGAACCTCTCTTTGCTCGCCCCTCCCCTTCCTGAGCGAGGACACACCCTCTGTCTGTCCTCATCTCTGGGCTGGCAACTCCTCTGGCTCAGGGCCTAGCTGCTAATCTCCCCCAGTGGAGCCAGGCCAGCTGGGTTGTCCCCGACCTGGGAAGGAGGGGCATGGGGTGCTGCCAGACCAGAATTCCCACTCTGCCTGGCTGCCAATCACCCCACAAGGGGGAATCAGGCCGGGTAGAGGGGTGGCCCCTGCCCTGTGCACAGTGGGGGAGCAGGGGCCACCCCCACCCCTCAGGCAGCAGGCTAGACAAGGCTCACGGGTGTAGGTCTCGCCCCCCCCCCCCCCCGCCTTGGCAGCAATCTTCCTGAGGGCAACTTGTGGGGTAGTTCTCCTCACCCCCCCCCCCCCCTTCCGCTGACACAGATGTCCTGGAAACCACAGTGAGCGAGGTCACCAGGGTGGCCCCGGAGCGGCAGCAATTTGGAGCTGTGCTGGCAACAGCAGTGGTGGCTACTAAGCTTCCCAGCCTGGTAGCCGGTGGCATCTCCCGGGCAGGGAAGAGCTGCTGTAGTGATTGATCAGGGATGTGGGTGAGCGTGTGTCTCCTAGACAGCAGAGGCGCATGCATTTGTTTGTGCGTGTTTGTGTCGGTTTGCATGGGTGTGTCCCGGGCCTGGGGTGGGGGTGCGGTTCTGGGTGAGCCCTGCCCCGGGCTGGGCTGTGTGTCTTTGCTTGAGGCTGCGGGCATGTGTGGGTGTTTGGCTGTGGTGTGTGTCTGAGTGTGCGGGGGAGAGGGGGGCCGTGTGTGGATTACTCCCTTTGTAAAGTGTCAGGAATGCAGTTACTGAGACAAATGGCTTATATAGCGACCCAGCTGCAAACATTTTACGGCCGGTTATAAATGGCCTGTTTGAAGCCCTGCGAGGCGAGGGCAGGAATTTCCTCAATTTCAGCAATTTAGGCTTTAAAAAAAAAAACAACAAAAAACCAACCACCACCAAACTTCCTGCCCCGGGTCAGGCAGCGGGAGAACTGGGAGTAGGAACCTCAGCTGGGCCCAGCAAGAGCAAGCGGGCTGGGCCATCAGAACCAGGCTTGTGGGAGAGCTCCACCCCCCCCCTCGCCCCCAATGACAGCTCCCTCAGGAGGCTGCCCGGGAACCTTGTATTAAAGGGGCCGTGGGTTGCCGCTGATCCTGGCGTGCTTGTGCCAGGACATCGGGGCACTGGGCTGCAGATGGCATTCGGGGGGAGGGATAGCTCAGTGGTTTGAGCATTGGCTTGCTAAACCCAGGGTTGTGAGTTCAATCCTTGAGGGGGCCATTTGGGGATCTGGGGCAAAAATTGAGGATTGGTCCTGCTTTGAGCAGGGCGTTGGACTCGATGACCTCCTAAGGTCCCTTCCAACCCTGAGATTCTATCTATTCAAGAGCTTTGCAGCCTCCTGTGAGCATGTGGGGCCATAAATGAGCCCAGATAAGAGAACTGGTCCCCCAGTGGTGTGTGCCCCTAAACGTTCCCTTGCTGGAGGGCGAGACCGCTTCTGCCCGCCATGCCCCCAGCTAGTCCAGGAGCGGGATAGGCCAGCCACCCTGTGCTGGCATCGCTGCGGTGAATCCAGAAGCGAGCAAAAGGCACAAGTCCCGGGTGGGTTGGTGTCCTGTGGCAGATGAGCTTTGTAGGGAGAAGTCACAGCCCAGATCCGCACACGCAAAGCCCCGGGCAACCAACACCACCATAGTGACGGGCGTAAAGCAGCCCCGCTGGCAGGCAGAGAGGCCAAGGACTGAACAGGTCGGGCAGCCCAAATTCCCATCTGACCCTCCGGGGCAGCCCCCGAAGGATTCCCCCTAACAACTGAGAACCGAATGCCCCACACCCCAGGAGCCGTGGGGCGGAGTGGGCCGTGCGCTCCTCCGAGCCTCTGGGGGCATTGGGTGCTTTGGAGACTCAAGGGGTGAGGATGCTGGGGCTAATGCCCGTGGGTGCAAGGGGTGAGAGACGCAGGGCAGGTGCCACGCCAGCGGGGTGGCTGGAAAAGCCATGAGCGGCGGGGGGCCAGGGCTGCTCAGCCGTGGGGGGATTCTATGGGGCGTGTCGCTGGCTGCCCCTCCTAGAGGGTTCAGAGCTGGGCAGGGTGGTGCTCGGGTGGGGGGGGAGCAGCGCAGAGCTGAAGGAGGGAGGGGATGCCAGGCAGCTGAGCCGAGTTGCAGCATGGGGTGAGGGGGTAGCAGAGACATGGCAGGGCTGAGCTGGGCAGGGCACCGGTCGTCCCGCCCCCTCCAGCCCAGCGTGCCCGGCGTCGGGCTGCAGAGCTCAGCCCCGGTTAGCTCGGCAGATGCTCCTTCTGCGCTGAGCGTTTCCTGCCGGTGGCTTGGCTCTCCTGCCCACACCCTCCTGCTGGTGCCCGCTCTGACGCGGGCATGTGGTGGCGGGCAGGATGCAATTGGCTAGCGAGGGACCCTGCCCTGGGGTGACGCCACCCCCGGCCCCTCTCTGATTGGCTGCTGGGCAGTGGGTGGAGGGGCACCTGCTGTGTTGAGAGGAAATGACCCAGCATTATGGGAACAGGCTGGCAGCGGGGCCATGGCAGCAGGGCGTGTGGGAGGGGGGGGGGAGCGCCGTGCGTCAGGTGCCCACGTGGCTTGGGCAGAGAGACGATCGCAAGCCCGAGCTGGTGCCGGGGGAAGGAGATTTGAGTCACGGGAGCCCGTCGGCGCCTCCCCGGGCAGCCCCGTGTAAAACAGCCTGGGGCCGCAGCGTCTGCCTCTGAGTGCTACACCCCAAGATGCGCGGGGCCCGGGCCCTTCCTGGGGCCTGTCAGATCGCCGGGGAATGGGGTGACGGGCGCCACCGATCAGTCCCTCCGTCTGGTCCCACGCGCATCCCCAGGGGAGCGGAGCGCCCAGCGTTCTCCCTCTGGGGTTGAGGATTTAGGGGCGCAGGTGGGGTGGTTCAATCCACCCCTTCCCCAAAGTATCCCCCCCCCCCCCAAAAAAAAAAAACCAACAAACCCACCCCAGGGCTCCTGGGAGGGTTGGCCTGTTGTGTACAGAAGCTATTAGGAAGGGATTAAGTTAGGGTTGTAATGTGATTCTCTCCAGGAAATGACAGGCCCGATAGCTGGTGGCCTCAGAGGGCCAGGAGCCTGTCCCAGCCTCTTGTAAAGTTACCAGCAGGCTCCAGATCTGATAAGAAGCCGGGAGCTGGGGCCCTTTTTTCTCCCTCACCCAATGGATGGGGAGGAAGGGCTGGGATGGGGGTGGGGGAGGGGCGGGAGGGCAGGAAAGCTGATGGGGTGGGGGGGAGAAATGTTGCACTCAGCCCTGGATCCTGGGGCCAAAGGGATGGATGGGCAATGAGGGGAGAGAGAGGGGGCTGGATGTGTGGGGTAGGCGGTGGGACGGGGGGTGAATGCCAAGGGGCAGAGGGATGTGTTACCGGGGGTGGAATTGGTAAAAGTGGAGAAACATTGTGGCAGGGGGATTGATCCAGATCCAGCCAGAGAATGACTCTCCCCCGGGGGGAAGGCTGGGAGCCCCATTGCACTGCGGCCAGGAGCTGGATCTGACAGGCACATCGTCCCCCCAGGGGGAAGGGCGGGGAGCCCCATCATTCCCCAGCAGGGAGCTGGATCCGGCTGGCTCATGGTCCGCCCAGGGGAAGAGCCAGGAGCCCAGGTGCTGAAGGTCAAAGCAATGTAGTAGAGACCCACCCTGCCCTGGGAGGGCTGCACTAGACAGGACCAAGGGGCTGTTCTCCAGTTCCAGATCCCAAAGTCCTTACTCCCCGCTCTGGGGCAACAAAGCCCCTGGCAGTGCTAGGTCAGTTACAGAGCTTGGGACTTTGACCTTTGGGGTTGGTCCTGCTTTGAGCAGGGGGTTGGACTAGATGACCTCCTGAGGTCCCTTCCAACCCTGAGATTCTATGATTCTATGACTTGGCCGCCTGCTCTCTAGGAGGAGAGTAGGGCAGGCGTGACGGGGAGTCCGGACACGAGGATTCTTTTCCCAGCTCTGCCACGGACCTTGGGCAAGTCTCCGTGCCTCAGTTTCCCCCGCCACTCTCCGTCTAGACTGTGGACACTTTGGGGGCAGGGGCCGGCTCTCACTCTGTAGGATGAGGCGGTGCAGTTGGGAGAGTGCAGGCCCCAGAGCTGCACCCGTGTGTGGGGAGAGGGGTTGAAATATAATGGGGTGTATGGGGCAGGATTTCCCCCCTCCCCTTTGCTATCCATGTAATGGGAGCTGGTGGGGTGCAGGGGGCACCTCTCGGCCACCCACACTGCTGCTTGGGCCAAATCCAGGGCTGGCACTTTGATCATCCAGAGTAGAATAAACAGCTTTTAAAGGAGGTCAGTATATTATCCCCATTGTTCAGCTGTGGCAACTGAGGCACAGGGAAGTGACTTACTCAAGGTCACCCAACAGAGCTGGGACTAGAACCCAGGTCTATCTTGAGTCCCTGTCTAGTGCCATAGCCATTAGGCAACACTGTCTCTTTGCTTTACCCCCTGGCTTTGCCCAGCCTAAGCCTTTGCCTGGATCTGGTTTTGCATCTGACCATGAGGCTGGTCGGCGGAGCACTGAGCTCCACCAGAACCACCATGGACACTCCCCTTCTGGCCCAGTGAGCGCAGACATTGGGAGGCAGGGCTCCTTAGTTCCCTCCCCAGCTCTGGGAGGAGTGATAGCGAGTGGATAGAGCAGGGGAAGGGAGTCAGGCCTCCTGGATTCTCTTCCCAGCTGCTCCGTGAATTAGCTGTGTGATCTTAAGCCAGTCACTTCCCCACGCTGCGCCTCAGTTTCCTCGTCCAGCAAACCCCCGCTCTGCCTCCCTGAGGCTTAATTAACAAGTGTCCGCGGAGCGCTTTCAGATCAAAGGGCAAAGGCTCAGTGTTATTAATCACTCTGGCAGGTTGCTGCTCGCTGCACCTGCTGGCATGCGGCAGCCACCTGACAGGAATGCAAAGCCCTCGCGCCACGCTTTGACTCCCTGACATTGCCTGGCCCTGCTTTAACCACCGCCGCACCCAGGCCTTTTACCCAGCTGCTGCAGAGACACAGGAACGCTCCCGGGGGGGGGGGGGGGGGGATGAGAGCATCTTCCATCCTGTACCAGAGCGGTTCGCATTGAACACACTGTTCCGTGGCCCATGTGCAGTTACACGCCACCGGGTGAAGACCACGTCTCGGGGAGACCGTGCGGTGCCCGGGGCCAGCTCTGACCGAACACCTTTGGTGGCGCAGCCGTGTCGGAGAGGGGGGTGGATTTGTAATGACATTTCTACGCCAGCCAAAGCCCCAGTGTAGATGCGGTGAGACTGGTGTCAGAGTGCTTAGGTAGGTGTAGCTTAGGCCAGTCGCCTCCACATATAAGTACACGGGTGTTCCTGTGCCGGGAAGGCCCCTCGTGGCTTTATTTTGCCTTATTATTCCTATCCCGGCAAAAGCATGGTTTGGCCAGCAGCAGCTGCGTGCTTGGAAGTTGGCTGGGGTAGCTGATCTGGTGGAGACCGAGGCCAGGCTGGGAGCTAGCGAGCCAGAGGCCTGGTCTATGCTCAAACATTAGGTCGACCTAGCGAGCTCCATCACTCGGGACTGTGAAGAATTCCATGGCCTAAGCGCTGTAGTTCAATCAACCTAACAACGTAGGAAGTGTCTACCTCGCGGTGCTTACGTGGCCCCTCCGCAGCGGCATAACTGTGCGGCTGCCATGTAGACAGACCCAGAGAGAAACCCGGGGTCCTATCTGTGCCCAGCCGCCTCAGTACAAAATCCTCTTTGTGCTCCTCACAGCGGGGCCCCATCTAGGACGGATGCCCTGGAAGGGATCCGGGATCCAGGCAGATGCCCCCGGAATGGAGCACGCGTCACGTTGTGGTCCCCGTTACCCCTCACTGGGCTGGGTCATTCATAAGCATATAAGAATGGCCATACTGGGTCAGACCAATGGTCCATCTAGCGCAGTATCCACAGTGGCCAGAGGCTTCAGAGGGACTGAACAGCACAGGACATTATCAAGTGATCCATCCCTCGTTGTCCAGTCCCAGCATCTGGCCAACAGAGGTTTAGGGACACCCAGATGAAGGGATGGTGAGCCTGACCATCTTGGCTAATAGCCATTGATGGACCTGTCCTCCATCCACTTAGCTAATTCTTTTTTTAACCCAGTTATACTTTTGGCCTTCACAACATCCCCTGGCGATGAGTTCCACAGGTTAACCGTGCACTGTGCGAAGAAGTGGTTCCTTATGTTTGTCTGCAACCTGCTGCCTATTAATTTTATCGGCTGATCCCTGCTTTTTGTGTTATGTGGAGGGGTAAATACCACTTCCTTCTTCGCTTTCTCCACACCGTTCATGATTTTATAACCCATTATCACATCCCCCCCTTAGCCGTCTCTTTTCCAAGTTGAACAATCCAATTTTTTTCAGAATCTCTCCTCATATAGAAGCTGTTCCATCCCCCTAATCATTTTGTTGGCCTTCTCTGTACTTTTCCCAATTCTAATACACCTTTTTCAGATGGGGTGACCAGCACTGCACACGGTATTCAAGATGTGGGTGTTCCAGGGATTTATATAGTGGCATTATGATCTTTTCTCTACCCCTTTCCTAATGGTCCCTAACATTGTTCGCTTTCTTGGCTGCTGCTGCACATTGAGCTGATATTTTCAGAGAACTATCCATGAGGCCTACCCGCCATGAGGCCTACCCGCGGTCTCTTTCTTAAGTGGTAACAGCTAATTTAATTCAGATCAAGATCCCTCTCCCCTCCAATACTGATTGTCTAGGATACTGCTTCTGGGGGCTGAGGAGGTGATAAAGAACTGAGGAGCTGCTGAGAGTCTCCATAGAAATGCAGAGTGCTGTTGTCTGTCAGGGCAGCAGGAGCTTAGCACCTGGAAGCGGAGTTGGGTGCCTATGTATTCCCCTTCCCATCTGGGAATGAGCTACACCGGCACAGATCCATTTGTTCTGGGATCATTGTGCTGCCCAGGGGTGTGTGTGTGTGTGTGTGTGGTTATACTGCTTTAACTAGACTGGTAGGGGTCAATCACTACAACTTCCTAGTGTGGACCAAGGCCAGGAGTGCCTCAGAGGTGGGGGTTGGGGGTGCTCTCTTGTGTAGACAAAGCCTAAATCGGTTTCAATTCACATCTATACATCTGGTGCTGTTTTGCCCTGTAGACAAGGCCTTGGATTTGAAATTAACATGACAGCAACTGTATGGGCTCAGACCACTGCTCGCAAGTTTATCTATCTATCTATCTATCTATCTATCTATCTATCTATCTATCTATCTATCTATCTATCTATCTATCTATCCCCATATACCCTTATCTATCTATCCCCATATACCCTTATCTATCTATCCCCATATACCCTTATCTATCTATCTATCTATCTATCTATCTATCTATCCCCATATACCCTTATCTATCTATCCCCATATACCCTTATCTATCTATCTATCTATCTATCTATCTATCTATCTATCTATCTATCCCCATACACCCCCCTCTCTATCTCTCTATCTAATCTTCATACGCACCCAACTGTCTCTTTTCCCCCCTTCCACATACATACCTCTCTTCCCCTCCTGGACTTTTCCCCATTTATGTCAATGGCAGCAGGATCCCTGGGGCTTTCTTTATAGACCAAAGTTGCCTTTGGTAAATAGCAATAAATAGCTGAAGGAAACATGCCCCTCACACCCCACACCACCGCCAGACAGCGTGGCGGGATCCGTGGTGCCGGCTGCAGGGAGAGCTGCTCCTCTTCCAGCACCGTGAAGTATAACATACACCCGGGTCAGAGTGAGTCTCCCAGCCTACATCTGGGCATTGCTCGTTAAAATCTACCCTGTGCTCTGCCCCAGAGATGAGGGATCTTAATCCAAGGGCTTGGTGACCAGATCCCTGCTTGGGCAATCACTGCAATGAGAAGAGATTCTCCTGCACAGTCCCTCACTAAAACCATCACACAGCACGGCTGGTAACCAGCTGCTGTGTTCCTCCCCAGAGGCAGCTGCATCTATGGCCTGCTTGTGTTTGTAACGGGTCGTTTGGGAGGAATGTCCTGTGGAATCAGAAATGGTCCCTGCTCCCAGCATTTGGGGAAGGGGGGGTTGTCTTTGGATCAGTGGGTGTAGTTTTGATTCTGTCTAACAACAGACACTAGCAGAGAGCTTCGCGTTAATCGTATTCTACTTTGGGGATGTAGTGGTTTGCCTAGGATCACCCAGAGAATCAGTGACAGCTGGAAATAGAGTGAGTCAGGACTCCTGGGTTCTTTAACCACCGTATCCCTCTGAGAGCTCAGACTAGAGCCTGGAAGTCCTTATTCCCTGGCCCCTGCTTTAGATGCACTTGCCTAGATTCACGAGTCCCATCTGTGTTCTCCATTGCCACACGCCTCACCCAAATCTGGGATCAGAAACCAGGAGTCCTGGAGCCCAGCCTTGGGCTCCACACACTAGGCCATGCTCTCCCCCTAGATCTTTGGCTAGAATCCAGGAGTCCATTAGGTCACACTTCCTAGCCAAGTCCAGGATCAGAACCCAGCAGCCAGGACTCCACCTGCTGCTTCTCGGTGCCGGGAGTCTGGTGGGCTGGGAGTCCCACGAGCAGTGGGGATCCTGCCCCCAATCTCTAGCCCCGGGCCTGAGCTGAGCTAGCCCCGCGAGCTGGCAGCCCTATTCCACATGCTTGGAGGCAGAGTGGCCCCCAGCGAGGGCTGGGAACATGTGTGGGTTTGTTCGACCTGTGATGAAAGGCGCGGAGCATCAGACGGCTGGCGGGGCAGGGGGGATTTATGGCCCGCCCGGCTCTTCCCGTCTCCGCAGAGGTGGGAGGCCCCGGGCACAGCACGAACTGTCCCAACGTGGGATTTATTTCCTCCCCTCTGCTCCCACCTGTTGCAGGGCTCGGGGTTTATCTCTTCTACTGATGCTGTAGCCTTGTCAGCCTGGCTTTGGGGCTGCAGCCACAGGGCGGCTGGGGGGCCCTGACCATGGCTGTGGGGTTTGAGCATCACCCTGATTTAGGCGGGCTCCCTCGAGCAACCAGTTGGAAAGATATCTCCCTCTTTCTTTCTTTCTTTCTTTCTTTCTTTCTTTCTTTCTTTCTTTCTTTCTTTCTTTCTTTCTTTTCTTTCTGCCTCACCCCCCCTCTCCCACCACTCTGCTGCTCCAGGCAGGAAGGAAGGAGGCTGTAAAATGCAATCAGGAGGCCAGGAATTTTGTGGCTCAGTTCGTTGTTGATGAAATGGGTGAGCCGGTTCTGCCAAGCCTGCTGGGGGAGGGGTTGGGGGGGGGAAAGATATTTGGGAGGAGCAGAGCTGTGTCCGGGGAGGTTATTTTGGTGTGTGGGTGGGGGGCAGGTATGCAGGGGGTGGGACTGGGGAGTGATATCTGGGAGGAGCAGAGCTGTGTCGGGGGATGGTATTTGGGGGGATATGTATGCAGGGGGCAGTACTGGAGGGTGATATCTGTGGGGAGCGGTATCCAGGGGAGCTGTGTTGGGGGACGATATTTTTTGGGGACCGGTATGCAGGGGGCGGTAATGGGGAGTGATATGAGAGGAGCAGTATCCAGGGGAGCTGTCGGGGGATGGTATTTTGGGGGGATCGGTATGCAGGGGGGGCGGTACTGGGGAAAGGGGTTAGGGAGCTCCTAGGCTGGATTTCCAGAGAGGTGCCCCTCCCTGGGGACCAGCCCTCTCTGGTGCCCACGGCCAGGCCTGGGTATCTCTACCAGTTCTGATGGCTCATGGGGCTGGGCAGACGAGGCTGATCCAGGATGGTTTGTGGGAATGGATTTGGGGGCAAGGACAGGATAGACTCATTGCCTCAGGGGGCCCCTCAGAATCCAGCCGTGTCCCTGGGGAACGGGCCCTTCCCCCGCACCTTTCAGCAGGACCCCGTCACAGAGCACTGGGCCCCCTGCTTCTTGGTGCTGGTGTCTCAGCCAGGGGACGGAGGGCAGGGCACAACACAATGGTGGCTTTGAACCCATCCCTGGGGCGGGGGACCAGGCCTCGTCCACACACATGCCCCTTCAAGGGCTGGGGCCTGTAATGATCACTAGGAGCCCGGCCCCATGCCCAGCTCTTGCCTGCTTAGCAGCTGGGGGCAGGAGGGCTCTGATCGGTGGGTTGGTGATCCCTGTCTGCAGCTCATCCTTGGACCCACTGGAAGCCACCGTGGCCAGTGCAGTCCGAGCTCTCAGTCCCCAGGCTCCATAGCAAGACCAGGGGTGGGGGGGTGTCGCCCAGACCTGCATGGGGTGGGATTGGCACCTGGGGCAAGAGCCAGTCCGCATCAGATTTCCCCACTCCCTTTGCCCCCCGCCCCAGTATCCTGAGAACTGTCTAACCCCACCCGCACCCCAAGGCATCTGCCCTCTAATTCCTGGGGTCAGCTGAGCACTGTCCCTGCCCCAGAGGCCTGTGGGTGGCTTCTGGGATATTGCACGGGTTGGGTTTCGAGGCAGGAGTTGGGTCCCATGGGTCAGATGCTGGTACGGGAGGGGCCTTCCCTGTCCCATGGAGACAGATCTCTGGGGGCTGGGGCTGCTGGTGGGGGAGAGGGAGCTTTGAAGGGGGTGAGCAGCCTACACTGGCTGGGGGCAGGGAGGAGCAGGAGTCCTGCCGCAGTCCTGAGATGTTAATCCTGTTCTTTTTGCTGACACAGACTAACACGGCTGCTACTCTGAAACCTATCAAGTGGGTGATACATGCATGTAAGCACTCATCGGGGACTGTGCACACCCAGAAACAAAGCCAGACATGCTCATTCGGGGGCTGTTGCGCACACACTCGAGAACACATTTCTGCACCCACACAAACACAATCCCCACAGACACACTCTCTTGCAGACTCACAATCAACTCCACTGATGTAGAGATACACACACACATTCCCCTGCCTTTCAAAGGTGCCTCCCTGTGTGTTGATGGGTTACTTTCAGGTAAATAAAAGGCTGCAATTGAGATATAATCACCTTCCCCTCCCCTCCTTTGTCTCTCTGCTGATCTCCCAGGCGGGAGGGGAGTCACAGGGAGAGGTCTCAAATCCCCTATTGTCTTATTGTAAAGAAGGGAAAAAATGCAGAGGGTTAAAATTCATGAGCCTCTAATCGTCCACTTGGCCTGTCTGTCATGGAGATGAGGTTGTCTCCCTTGGGGGGGAAGGGACAGGGATGCATGGAGTCAAGAGCTCCCCATGCATCAGCCAGGGCAAAAGGCTAGATGCTCCCCCCTGGGTGAGATCTGGGGTGCAAGGGGTGCGGGAGGGGGGCATGGAGTGTAGGACCCCGAGTGTTTGCAGGCAACTAGATGCAGGGGCGTTGGTTCGGTCCATGGGGCCAGCTGCCAGCTTTGCCCCTAGATCTGAACCCCTGTGGATCTGGGAGACTCAGAGCTGAGGTTTTGGCTGGAGGCCTTAGTTCTGTTTGGCAGAAGCTGGGGCAGAAAGGAAGCCTGGTGGAGGAGCGAGCAACGCGGCAGCTTGGATGGAAACTGAGGCCTGTTCCTTATTGCTGTTACGGTGGGAGTCACCAGGTGGTGCTGTTGCATAGTGATGCTATTCTTAGCCTCCGCCTTGGAAGAGACACCCTATTGTTTAGTTTTTGGGGGGATGCACATGCACCCACCAGGGAGCTGTTGCAAGCAGCAAGAGACAGTTTGTGCCTAGGGTGCAAGGGGGCTGACCCCTGGCTACAGATGGCAGAGGCAGCACCCCACACCCTGCAGCTGGGTCTGCTCTCTGCACTATGCCAGGCTCAGCCATGCCCAGGGACAGCAGAACTGGGGTGGTGTTGGGGGCTAGTCCCCACAATGGAAATATTGTGTGTGTGTGGGGGGGAGGGGGGCTGATGTTTCTGCCTCCATGTGTCATTCCCTCTGAACTGCGCACATGCATGGGGGGCAGGAGAGCGAGTGGGACCTGGAGAGGCTGGGGTGGCCACCATGGCAGCCAGGAGTCCATAGAAACCCTCGATCTAGGCCCCCTCCTTAGTAGGGTGACCAGATGTCCCGATTTTATAGGGATAGTCCTGATTTTTGTGTTTTTTTTCTTATATAGGCTCCTATTAACCCCACCCTCTGTCCCGATTTTTCATACTTGCTGTCTGGTCACCCTACTCCTTAGTAAACTTTGGCTGTGGCCTGGTTTGCTCCCTGCCCTAATCTCTCTAACCAGGGTTAATTATTCTTGAGGCAGACTTGCTCCCTGGGAACTGGGCTTTGGGGTTGGGGCTGAGATTTATTACAGAGGAGGTTGCTTGTGTGCCGTTTGTGACCGCCTCTGTTCCAGGACTGGCGAAGGGAGCGTATGCACGTTGCACTAAGTAAAGTACCCAGTTCTCTGTGTTACTGCTTTTTCCTGCAATGGGAAGCTGATCAGCGAGGCCCTGAGATCCACACCCCAGTATTATAACCACCACTACGGTCATGCGTAGAGGCCCCAGCCGCGATCGGGTCCCTGGTATGCAAGGTGCTGCACAGGGTCGCCAATGCTAGTGGTGGTGTTAGAGTGTCACTTTGCCATCTCCGGTTCCTGGCCGTTGAGGATTTCTGCCTGAGCTTGCAATGGTTGCAGGGCAGCAGGGCCCAGCTCGGGGATAGCTCTGCCTTCCTGCCAGCACTAGGGGCTGGGAGAAGCGAGGGTGTGCCCCTTGTGCCTGCACCCCCTGAGGGTGGTGGCGATAGAAAAGAGGATCCCAGGAGAGTATGTGCCACCTACGCCATCTCTAGCCCAGCTGTGTGCTCCCAGCACTGGGCAAGGGCCGTGTGTGGGGTGGGGAGCTGGGGAAGAGCCAGCGCCAGCATCCTGGGAGCAGGAGGAATTAGGCAGGTGGTAGGGGGGGGAGCTGGTATCCAGGGAGGGGGAAAGGATCTGAGCAGGGGGCGGTAGCCAAGGAAGGCAGCCGGAGAAGGTGCAGAGCGGAAGTAGGGTAGTGCCCATTGGTGGGGCAGGACACCGAGGAGGGAGCCTGGGGAAGGGGGTGAGGGTGGGGAAGGGCCCCATCTGTCAGCTAGGAGCAAATGTCTGGGGTGTGTATCTCTGCGTTTCAGGATGAGACTGGAAAGATGCGTGTACACCAGGTCAGCAGCAGAACCTAGGTGTCCTGGGGCCCAGTCCTGTTGCTTGGCCACCAGCTCATGTGGCTGCTTCCCCAATTCTCATCCTTTTCCTGGGTGGGCTGAACAGTGCCCAGTGGAAAACCCTTCTCTCTAGAGAGCTCACTGTGTAGCCTGATTTACCACTAAAGACCTCAGGGGGGATGGTACAGCATCAGGGAAAGAACCTAATCCTGTTCTAGTATAATCCTGGCTTCTACTGCTTGAGCTACAGGAGCATCCCCTTCAGCCGCTAACAGTACAGGGCCTATGGCACACAACTGGGCAGTTCTGATTGTGTCCAGTAGAGGGCAGCATTGCACACATCGACAGCTCTGCTCCTCGCCCGTAGTATATAGGGACTAGTTGCCACTCAGACCGCAATTTGCACGAGAGGAACAAAGCAGTGAATGAAATATGCTATCAGTTTAAAATGTCTCCAAGTTCCTGGTTTTCATGTATCCTGTGGGATGCTGCTGAACTCTGGGAGTGGCCTGGAAACTCTGCACCTGTGGCATTTCTCGGTCTGATTCATCATTAAGTTCCAGAGTTAACACCACATCAAAAGGGAGCCGTTTGAGTTACTGCTTTTGGCTGGCTGGCTGCAGACTCAGGCAGTGGCTTGTGGTCATGTTTGGAAGCTTATTGATATAACTTGAAGAGCTGGCAACTTAAACATAAATTCTATAGACCTCCCGCCCTCCCCCGCCCAAACCCAGAGGGAAGAAAGATTGCTTGGAAGTTGCACACTCTGCCATGCTGGTTTGTTATTGTTGGATCTCTCGTGAGTGCTGGAGCTGGGTGTACTAGTGTGTTGTTGTAGGGTTGCTTCTTCGCACCAGTCTGTACACACTGATTTATTTTAGCGATGCGCAGGGCCAGAGGGCTCCACACACTGCTTTGTTATTGTAGGGTTGCTCAGACTCTCCGGGTTGCACGGGCTGGTTTGTTATTGTAGGGTTGCTCAGACTCTCCGGGTTGCACGGCTGGTTTGTTATTGTAGGGTTGCTCAGACTCTCCGGGTTGCACGGGCTGGTTTGTTATTGTAGGGTTGCTCAGACTCTCCGGGTTGCACGGGCTGGTTTGTTATTGTAGGGTTGCTCAGAGGCCCAGCGTTGCAGGGTTGCTATTGTTTTCCTTTTTTTAAAGAAAAATGAACGCGAGACTCCCCTGCTGGCCCGCCACCCCATGGCTTTGCAAACAGGGGAAGCTGATGCTTTGGAGACTGTCCAAACCTAGGCAGCATCCCCGCCCCCCTCCCCCCCGCCCCCCCCCTCCCGTTCCATCGCGGGGGTCCACCTGGACGGATGGGGATGCTGGGACTCCTTCTCGGGGGTAGGGTGGGGATAAAGCAGCCAAAAGGCGGGACACACAATGCCGGGTCCTCTGGAGGAATAAGCCTGCAGTCCCTGTGGGGTATGGGTGTGCCCCCTCCATCGCCCCCTCCCTGCCGCCCGTGGGCCTGGGGGAAGGGGGATTAGGTTACACGGCTCTGGTAACAATTCCAACCTGTTTGGACTGGAATGTGGCATTTAGAGCCCGGCTACAGGAAATTCGCTCTGCGCTGAAAGATGGAATTGAAAACAGTTTGCAGCCCGGCTTGGGGGCGCCTGGCTGGCTGGGGGGGCAGGGGAATGGGGGTCTGGCTCTGGCCTGGAGGGAACAGAGAGATTGTGGGGGCTGGTTCTGGCATAGGGTGACCAGACAGCAAATGTGAAAAATCGGGACAGGAGGTGGAGGGTAATAGGAGCCTATATAAGAAAAAGACCCACAAATTGGGACTGTCCCTATAAAATCGGCACATCTGGTCACCCTAGGGGGAGAGTAGGGGGATGGAGGGGGGTTGGCTCTGGCCTGGGGGTAGAGCAGCAGATGGGGGGGGCTCTGGCCTGGGGGGGCAGGGCAGAGGATTGGGGGGCTGGCTCTGGCATTGGGACAGGTTGTGGAGGGATTTGATTTTCCCCCCCCTTCCCTTTCTCCTCTAGTTATTTTGGCCATTGCTAAATTCCTAGCGAGTGGCCCTGGCTGCCCCAGGCCGGAGGGATCCCACAGCAGCATGTTCGTTGGGGCCCCTCCTGACCCCCCCCTCCCCGGAACCTCCCAGGATGGGAAGCCCCCAACACCAGGACTCAGAGAAGGCTCTTGTCAGAAGTTGGGGAGGGGATTTTACCAGCCCCCGCCCACGCTGGCAGGGCCGTCCCCCATCGCCCGGGTCCTGCGGCCCTTGGGGTTTACCCGGACGCTGGCTCCTGATGCCCCCGCTGTTCCCTCTCTCTCCAGCCGTGGAGACCCAGAGCACGAGTTCGGAGGAGATGGTGCCCAGCTCGCCCTCGCCGCCCCCACCCCCCCGGGTCTACAAGCCCTGCTTCGTCTGCAACGATAAGTCCTCGGGCTACCACTACGGCGTCAGCTCCTGCGAAGGCTGCAAGGTAACGGGGACCCCTGCCCGTGGGGCTCAGCCAGCCCCTTGCTTGCCCCCTCTGGAGCCTGGCTCTCCTTCGGGCACCCCTCAGTTCAGCAAGAATCGCCTGCTGCTCAGGGTCTTCGCTGGTCGCACGGGGTGGGTCTTGCTCAGGGTCCCTCCGACGGCCAGATTCGGGGTTGGGCAGGAATTTCCCCCCAGGTCAGACGGGCAGGGACCATGGGGGTTTCCACCTTCCTCTGCAGCGTGGGGGGTGGCTCGCCGGCTGGGATCATCCAGGCACATGACCCCTAATCAGTTCCCTGCCATTGCCGGGGCCTTGGGCACCTCGGTCTCTCCTGCTGTCTGCCGGTGGCACTCTCCTGTGCTGTCCGGGTCAGACTAGAGGAGCCAGGGCCCCTTCTGACCTTGAACCCCTGGAAACTAGGGGATGATTTGTCTGCACTGAGAGGCCTTAAACTAAGCACCGCCGCTTGGGAAAAAGACCCGTGTACCAGGGAACAGACGATGGGGAGAGCTCGTGGTATGGTTGCTGTGACAACATGGGGTCCTATTGTGCCGGGCGCCGCACGGACCCCAGCCGAGATCAGGGCCCCGTTGTGCCGGGCGCTGCACGGACCCCAGCCGAGATCAGGGCCCCGTTGTGCCGGGCGCCGCACGGACCCCACCCGAGATCAGGGCCCCACTGTGCCGGGCGCCGCACGGACCCCAGCCGAGATCAGGGCCCCGTTGTGCCGGGCGCCGCACGGACCCCAGCCGAGATCAGGGCCCCGTTGTGCCGGGCGCCGCACGGACCCCAGCCGAGATCAGGGCCCCGCTGTTCCGGGCGCCGCACGGACCCCAGCCGAGATCAGGGCCCCGTTGTGCCGGGCGCCGCACGGACCCCAGCCAAGATCAGGGCCCCGTTGTGCCGGGCGCCGCACGGACCCCAGCCGAGATCAGGGCCCCGTTGTGCCGGGCGCCGCACGGACCCCAGCCGAGATCAGGGCCCCGTTGTGCCGGGCGCCGCACGGACCCCAGCCGAGATCAGGGCCCCGCTGTGCCGGGCGCCGCACGGACCCCAGCCGAGATCAGGGCCCCGCTGTGCCGGGCGCCGCACGGACCCCAGCCGAGATCAGGGCCCCGTTGTGCCGGGCGCCGCACGGACCCCAGCCGAGATCAGGGCCCCGCTGTGCCGGGCGCCGCACGGACCCCACCCGAGATCAGGGCCCCGTTGTGCCGGGCGCCGCACGGACCCCAGCCGAGATCAGGGCCCCGTTGTGCCGGGCGCCGCACGGACCCCAGCCGAGATCAGGGCCCCGCTGTGCCGGGCGCCGCACGGACCCCAGCCGAGATCAGGGCCCCGCTGTGCCGGGCGCCGCACGGACCCCAGCCGAGATCAGGGCCCCGTTGTGCCGGGCGCCGCACGGACCCCAGCCGAGATCAGGGCCCCGTTGTGCCGGGCGCCGCACGGACCCCAGCCGAGATCAGGGCCCCGTTGTGCCGGGCGCCGCACGGACCCCAGCCGAGATCAGGGCCCCGTTGTGCCGGGCGCCGCACGGATCCCAGCCGAGGTCCCTTCCAGCCCTACATCTCTACCATTCTATAGGATTTAGAGAAAGGCTAGGCAATTACATGAATAGTGAATTGCATTGGAGGCCAGGATGTGCAAAGGGGCCCAAGGGGGTTGGGCGCATTGCATTTGGGCACCCCACTCCCTTTGCAGATCCCGGCCAGAAGGCCTATACATTCTCCTGCTGATGGCACAAGCCAGCTCCTAAATGCCAGGGGTCAGGAGGGCACATGCCCTGCGGGCGGATCAGTCCATGATTGTCCGCGAGGAGGGGGTTGACTCTCCGGCATCCCCAGTGTGGGGTTGGATGGACCATTGCTCTGCTCTGCTGCAGCGACTGGTGGCGGGGGGGGGGTGTGTGCTGCTGCGGGGGGTTCCGTTTGCGTTTGGGGGTGCGGCTTTGCCAAGGCACCTGCTTGGAGCTGTAGGGCGCATGGGGGAACTCCTTCCCTGCCTCTTCTTCCCTGCCCCACATCCCTACCTCTGACCCGTCCCCCTCATCACCTGCATGTCCCTGTCTCTCCCCCACCCGCCACCCTCAGGGATTCTTTCGCCGAAGCATCCAGAAGAACATGGTGTACACCTGCCACCGCGACAAGAACTGCCAGATCAACAAGGTGACCCGCAACCGCTGCCAGTACTGTCGGCTTCAAAAGTGCTTCGAGGTCGGCATGTCCAAAGAAGGTGAGGAGCCAGGGAGCAGCGGGAGGGTGGGGGCAACAGGGCTGGGGAGCTGGGGGCCACGGGGTGGGAGAGGAATCCACCTGCCGCGGGATCCGATGGAAGATTGGATCCCGCTGGGGTAATGCCCCGTGCAGACACGGGCCCACGTGCTGTTCCCCCAGCCCCTCTACCCCTGCATGCTCTTGTGTTGCCCAGGGCCCTGCCCCCCATGCACTGCTGTGCCCCAAGACTGGAACGTCACTGGTGCAGAGGTGAGGGAGCCGCGGCTCCCAGACCCACATGTGTTTGGGGAAGGGAGCGCGCTGGTCATAACCCAGCAGCGGTGTCCAATAGAAATTCGATGCTAGCCACCCTTGTGGTTTTGAATTGTTCTAATTAGCCACATTATAAAAAAAAGCCACATGCATTAGCCACAATTCAATAGCCTATTAGCCACGTGTGGCTAGTGGCGAACGTATTGGACACCGCTGCATAGTGTTGGGTGAGATCTTTGCCCAAGTCTGGCGCTCAGGGGCTAGTTTGACCAGCTGGCACAGACGGGGCCGGACCGTGCTGGGGCTAGGGCATGGCATCCAGGCCTGGCTTCGGATCATTTGGATCCAGGGTTCTAGTTTGGCCCGGTTCAGATCTGTGGCAGCTGGTGGGAGGTTGGATCCAGGCTCTGGTTTGAGGCCTGTCTCATGCAAGGCTGGCGCCCATGGCGAGGACACGCTAGAACATGCTTCCAATACGGGTAGTTCTTGGCCAGGGTAGCCAGAACCAGGTGGGAACAGGACACATGGGGCCAGAATTGGATCCGAATCTCACGGGGGTTCAAATCCTTGGTTCTGGCCCTGTGGCAAAGTGGGCTTTGAGGCCCAGTGGCTAGAGCCATGGTTCATCACCACGGCGCCACTGTAACCGTGCCCCCGTGGTGATGATCTCTCGCGAACACACACACGCACGCCCGCTTTGCTGAGTCACACGGGCGCTGGCGGAAGGCTTGGAAGAGGGCGGCTGCCCCTTTAAGAGGGCTGTCAGCCGGATGGTCCATCTGGAGACAGAGTGCCTCTCGGCGGCTGTTGCTTTTACTCCCGACTGCTAAGGCATGTCCTCACGAGCCGGCCGGGGTGGGGCCCCCATTAATCACTGTCTCTTTAAGAGCCCGTAATTAGGAATGTCTGTCTCAGCCCTGGCCATTGATTTCCAGGCCCCTGTCGCTTTAAGGGTGGAGGGTTTTTGGGGGGGTTGAGGGAGAGATGTCTCGAAGGAGACAGGAAATGGGTGGTCTGTGGGAACTGGGCCAGGATTGGGCAAGGGCAGCGGGTATCCTTGGCATCCTCCTCACCCCCACCGCTGGCCCAGCTAGAAGTGAATGGGCTCCAGGACACCCCCAAAAAGAGATCAAGGGGCTGACACCCCCACCTCCCCCCGCAACAGCTGGTGGGCACGTGAACAGCACTGCATGGGAAGACTGGCACGGGTCCCAGATGTGGGGGACCTGCCGCCTCTCTGAACTGCCCTTCCCCGCTACCCCGCACTCCACACCCCTGCTGAGCTTCAGCTGTCTCACCTGATTCTTCACTTCCCCACCCCCCACGCCTCACCCTGGCTTTCGATGGGATGAAGATGCCAGTAGATGCGGGGGGGGCTGAGCAGCTCCCCCGTCCCCCCCCCCCCATATTCCATGGCAGCCCGGGCTGTTGTGTATCTGGGGGGAATAGGGCTGGATCCCCAAGGCAGTGGGGTGACTGGTGGAGGGGGGCAGCTCTCCTGGCAGCCCCTCCCTGCCGGCATTGTGCTGTCCGAGGCTATAAGTGGATATCCTGCCGGCTCGCGTATCCTGTTGCCAGATTCCCCCTGGCGCTCCGGGCTGGGGTGAGCAGGAAGTGCAGCCTGGAAATGTGCGGCCACAGGGCGGGCCGGGAGAATGCACACGCAACGGGAATGCTGGGACCCGGGCGGGGAGCGTGGGGGTGGGCACTGCTGAGCTCGCTGGGCCTCAGGACTGCTGGTGCCCTGGTTTGGGGAGGGCAGAGATGAACCAACCCCCCCCCAGGCATGGGGCTGGCTCCGTCCCTCTGGCTGCAGCCTAGTTCATCTCTCTCGTTCCCCCTGCCACCTGGAGGCCAAGCTGGGCAGTCAGGCGAGGGGTCAGGGCTCAAAGTACTTTGCAACGGGCCCACCTGGACAGGTGCGCCAAGAGGCCAGGCAAGCCCGGGGCTCCCCGGGGAGTGGGGCTGGGGCGGCCGGAGTGGGGCAGAGGGAGAACCGGGAGCCCCAGCCTTCACAGGAGACACTGGGCAGCCAATCCGGTGCAGCCATTCACCCGTGTGCTAAGCAAGGTGGCCAATCAGAATCCATTCGTCCTGGGCCACCACCCCAGGGTCGGAGCCGGACAGCCAACCAGCATCCGTTTCCATTGGGCTTTCGCCTGCAAGAGAAGCCAAGCGGCCACCCGGGATCCATTTCCATTGGCTACTAACCCACATTAGAAGCCGGGTAGCCAATCAGACCGGGCTCCCAGCTGCCCGTTGCCAATGGTAGAAGCTGGACGGCCCATCAGCTTCCAGCCTCCCGCCAGGACACATGCCACAGGGGTCTAGCCAGCGGGGGCGCCGTGAAGGCAGAGGCTACTGGGGTGCCAGGCAGGCCCGAGGGGGGCAGCTCTCGCGAGCCAGCAGCCCCCAGCGTGATGGGGTCCCTGGGCATATGCTGTGGGCGAAGGGGGAGAGGCTGGGGGGGGCAGCCAATGCCATGCCACCCCCACTCCCATTTATCCGAGTTAACCTCCCCACCCCCCCCCCCCACCCCCGTGCTTTATCCAGCCTCCCTGTCCACTGCTTCCTGTTTTCCTTGGGCGGAGCACAAGCCTCTGGGTTTCCCAAGTGAAGGCTGGGAACCGCGGCGGGCAGGGCCCAGCTGGGCTGGCAGGGCTGCCTCCGGGGGGCAGGATGGGCGAGGGGTGTAGAACCTGGGGGGGGGGGGGGGGCGTATGGGGACACCGGCCCAGTGCAGGGCGAGGGGTGGGTTATGGGGACACTGGCCCAGTGCAGCCTGGCACGGGGGAGGCGACACCCAGACCAGACCGGCTCCGATCCCTGTGGGGCCCGGCGGGAGCGGCCAGGCAGTGGGCCTAGCTCCCAGCCGAGTGGCAGAGGCCGTGCTTTTGACACGGGGGGTTGTAACGGCACCTCCTGCCTCTAACCCGCTGCCCAGAGCCTCGCCTCGGTGGCCCTGTGTCCGTGCCACACAAGCTGCCGTCTCGCTGGCTGTGCCCAGGGCCACAGATGGGAATGCACCTCAAGGGGCACCCGTCGCGGCTGGGTTGGAGTCAGTGGGGCCAGATCCCCCGTATGGTGTAAATGGGTGTCACTGGGTTGGAGTCAGTGGGGTCAGAACCCCGTATGGTGTAAATGGGGGTCGCTTGGTTGGAGTCAGCGGGGCCAGATCCCCGTATGGTGTAAATGGGTGTCACTGGGTTGGAGTCAGTGGGGTCAGAACCCCGTATGGTGTAAATGGGGGTCGCTTGGTTGGAGTCAGCGGGGCCAGATCCCCGTATGGTGTAAATGGGTGTCGCAGGGTTGGAGTCAGTGGGGTCAGATCCCCGTATGGAGTAAATGAGTGTTGCTGAGTTGGAGTCAGTGGAGCCAGATCTCCGTATGGTGTAAATGGGTGTCACTGGGTTGGAGTCAGTGGGGTCAGATCCCCGTATGGAGTAAATGGGTGTTGCTGAGTTGGAGTCAGTGGAGCCAGATCTCCGTATGGTGTAAATGGGCGTCGCTGGGTTGGAGTCAGCAGGGCCAGATCCCTGTATGGTGTAAATGTTTTAAAGCGGAATGTCCCAACTGTGTGGGGGGTGTTTGGACTGGCTCAGACCCCCAGGGCCAAATGCCCCCCCTGACCGTGCGGCGTTCCACACACGCACCCCAGCCCCGGACGCTGAGCCGGGGTCAGGGCCGGTCACACGGTGCCGTGTCCTCACCACCCCTCCCTCTTCGGCAGCCGTGCGGAACGACAGGAACAAGAAGAAGAAGGACGTGAAGGAGGAGGTGGTGGTGGACAGCTACGAAATGACCCCCGAGCTGGAGGAGTTGATCCAGAAAGTCAGCAAGGCCCACCAGGAGACCTTCCCCTCGCTGTGCCAGCTGGGCAAATACACCACGGTGAGCCCTCTGCGCGTGGCACTGCCCGTCTCCCCCTGCCCACTGCTGTCACAAGGGGGAGCCGTTCTCAGCCAGGCACCCCTGGTCCAGGGAGTGCAGAGCTGGGATTCTGCACATTGGCCACCAGGTGGCACTGGTGCCCCTTAAACACCCAGTTCCATGCCTGGCCCCGGCTGTTTGAGGGGGTCGGGGCGCCCAGGTTCCATGCTTGGCCCTGGCGGGGAGAGGGGGTCGGGGTGCCTGATTCTGGTCCCGGCTGGGAGAGGGGGTCGGGGTGCCCGGTTCTGGTCCCAGCTGGGAGAGGGGGTCGGGACGCCCAGTTCCGTGCCTGGCCCCGACTGGGTATAAGTCGCAGGTCGCCCTGTGGCTCTTAGTTGCAGACCGTAGGGGACGATCCTCAGCCAGGCCCCACGGTGCACCACTAACCCCCCGGTTCCCTCCCCCCAGAACTCCAGCGCCGATCACCGGGTGCAGCTGGACCTGGGGCTATGGGACAAGTTCAGCGAACTGGCCACCAAGTGCATCATCAAGATCGTGGAGTTTGCCAAGCGACTGCCCGGTTTCACCACCCTTAGCATCGCCGACCAGATCACCCTGCTCAAGGCGGCCTGTCTGGACATCCTGGTGAGGAACAGCCTGGGGGTTTAGTGGGGGACTCAGCTGCCTAGAGCCTCTTCTCCCTTCCTCGGGCCAGGGCTCAGTGAGCCCCTGAGCTTTGCCCGCTGTGTGGGGAGGGGCCGGCCCAGCGCTCACCCCACCTCCTGTCCCCGGCAGATGCTGCGGATCTGCACGCGCTACACGCCGGAGCAGGACACCATGACCTTCTCAGACGGGCTGACCCTGAACCGCACCCAAATGCACAACGCCGGCTTCGGGCCCCTCACCGACCTGGTGTTCGCCTTCGCCGGGCAGCTGCTGCCCCTGGAGATGGACGACACCGAGACCGGGCTGCTCAGCGCCATCTGCCTCATCTGCGGAGGTACCGGCCGGCCCCGGCCCCCGTCGCCTCCCCCGGGACCCAGGAAGGGGGGGCTGGACACATCACAGCTGCTGCAGCCCTGGCCTCTCCAGCAGGGGGCGCTGTTGGGGGTGGGGCAGGAGCACTGGCCATGGGAGGAGCTCCCGGCTACGCCAGCCTGGCCTCTCCCGGCTGTGGGGTCCAAGGGGGCTGGGTATGGGGCTGTGACAACCAACGCGGGTGTGTGCCCCCCCCCCCCGCAGATCGGATGGACCTGGAGGAGCCAGAGAAGGTGGACAAGCTGCAGGAGCCCTTGCTGGAAGCTTTGAAAATCTACGCCCGCCGCCGCCGCCCCAACAAGCCGTACATGTTCCCCCGCATGCTGATGAAAATCACCGATCTGCGAGGCATCAGCACCAAAGGTGGGCACTGCTGGGGGGAAGCTCGCAGCGCTGGTGCCTCCTGGCACTGCTGGGGTGGAGGCTCACGGCACCAGTGTTCCTTGGGGTACTGATAGGGCACTGCTGGGAGGAAGCTCACAGCACCCCTCTCCCATCTGGTACTGACAGGGCACTGCTGGGGGGAAGCTCACAGCACCCCTCTCCCATCTGGTACTGACAGGGCACTGCTGGGGGGGAAGTTCCCAGCACCCCTCTTCCATCTGGCACTGCTGGGGGGGAAGCTCACACCACCTGTCTCCCATCTGGTACTGACAGGGCACTGCTGCAGGGAAGCTCACAGCCTCCTGCAGTACTGGCTCACTGCTTCTTTCTCTCCACCCTCATCGCAGGCGCAGAGCGAGCCATCACCCTGAAGATGGAGATCCCTGGCCCCATGCCCCCCCTCATCCGGGAGATGCTGGAAAACCCCGAAATGTTCGAGGACGACTCGTCGCAGCCGCCCCCGTCGGCAGAGCCCCCCAGCTCCGAGGAGAGCCCGGCCGAGAGCAAGAGCCCTGAGGAGACCCCCTAACACCCTGGGGAGTGAGGGGGTGGGGACTGGGAGAAGCCCCATCCTCCGGCCCCCCACCCCCTGTCCAACACCCAGCTGATTCGAACAAGCCACAGCTGCCTTCACTCTGCCCCCCATTGCTGGGGGGGCAGGCATGGGCTGGGGGGCAGCTAATGGAGATTGTCTGTGTGCTGCCTCAGAGGTGTAGCTCTTGCCTTAACCCTCTCTTGGGGGCGGGGGCAGTCTGGAGCCTCTCCCCCCCACCCCCAAGCTTTTTTTGTTTGCCAAAGTCTGACTCCAAGCCAAAAATCCTGGGGGGCAAGGCCGGGCCAGGGAGCTGCCTGCCTGGGGTGGGGGGCACATCCCTGGAAATGGACCTGGAGGGATTCAGCGGAGCCCCCCACTCTGCCCCAGCAGTGCAATTGCCCGTCCAGCGGGGGGCGCCCTGGAGCCAGAGAGCGAGAGAGACTTGGAAGTGAGCCTGGGCTGGGATGTCGGGGTGTGTCCCCCCCGCACCCCCACTCCGCATCCCCAGCGATGCTGCCTCTAGATTCCCGACTCAAGATCAGTCAAGACCCTGCCTCCTAAACTGATGTCCCCCCTGGAACCCAGGCATCCCGGACTACTGAAGCTGGAGATTGCTGGGGGACGGAGCAGCCCCCCCAGCCCGTGGAAAGCCCAGAACACCTGGGCGTGTTGGGAAAGGAGGCTGAGCGTTGGGGGGTGGGGGGACGCCTTGCCCCAGAATGGATGCTGCCCCCCACCCAGCGTCCTGCAGGCTTCGGGGGACGCGGATCTCGGGGTGCGGAGATGAGGTCCAAGTTTGGGAGGTTTATTTTATGTTCTGTTTTTGTTGTATAACGTGCTAATGGTTTGGGATCACTCCTCGGCGGTGGGGGGACGAGGGGTCACTGTCCCGTCTCCTGGGGGCTCTGCTGGGATGGGGGGGCCCCCAGAGGCAGGGGGGTTGGGGCTGCAGGGCTGTATCTGGTTTTGCTTTTGATGCTGTTCAGGTTTGGTGTAGTTGGGGCGTCTTTTGCTCTTGACCCCCCCCCCCGATAACCTCCAGTTCCAACCCTGCCCCTGTGATCCCCCCCTCTCATTCCCTACCCATAACCCCCGACGCTGCTCCCCATAGCCTCCTGTCCCGCCCCTAACTCCGACTCCCCATCTCCCCAGTCCTGCCCCTGCCCCCACAATCCCCCTCCCCAGCCTTCCCCCTTGGTGCTGATGATTTGGGGAACACACAACACTAGAGACCAAAGATTGGGGGGGCATGGGGGTGGGGATAGGGGGCAGGAGCTGGTGGGGTCACGTGGGTACAGAGGGAGCTGCCCCCCTCCCCGGCACTCAGCCCCCCTCCCCCAACAAGGCTGCTTCAAGATGTATCCATGGGGAACATTCCCCACCCCCCGTGCCCCTAGGAAATGGGCACCATCGGGTACTGCCAGCTGGGACCCTGCTCACAGGGAGCAGCACTGGGGGGCCCCTTTACACATCACCCAGCCCCATTGGGCCCCAGCTACTCTACAGCACCCCCTATGGACCAAAGTAGACAGCACCTCAGCCCTGGACACCCCCCCAAATGTCCCCTAGGGCCAGTGTTGTCCCCCAAAACCTCCACTCCAATCCTTGCCTGGGAGAAAATATTGTCACCCTCCCCCCATGCAGTGTCATCGTCCCCCAGCCCGGGGGGGGGGGCAGTTGAATCCGCCCCCCTCCCCTCCCCCATGCACACAGCCCCTGTAGGTTCCCCCCTCCCCTCAGCACCCCCCCCCCCAGATGTGGGGGAAAGAGCCCTGCAGGGTCCCTGATCTGTTACACTACAAGATGGGGTGGGGGAATCTCCCTCTCCTAAGGCCCCCACGGGTGCTGGGGCTGCAGTTCCAAACTCCTGCAGCAGGGGGGCACTGCCACCCTCACAAGGAAGCTGGTTCTGCACCGGGGGGGGGGTGCCCAGACTTTGCCACCTCTGCCAGGCGTCCCATGCCTATGACCCTGGGGGGGAGGGGGGGGCTGCAGGCCAGCGCAACCTCTGCAGCCTCCAGCCTGGCAGCACTTTCCCTCTATTTATTGGCCTGTGTTCACCCATGGACCCCATTGCCCCCTCCCCCAACAGAGTGGGGCAGGGGGAGCCCGAGGGGCCCCGCCCTGGCATGAGACACAGCCACCCTCCCCCACCCCCGAAATCCCTGCTGCTCCCTGATCCTGTTGAGCTGCCAAAAAGAAATACCCCAGACCTTAAACCAAAGCCAAGGCCCCTGTTCCGGGGAGGGATCTGGGAGGGGGGCTTTGCACCCCCCCACCCCTCGGTCATGTTTACAGCCAAGCTTTACATGGTATTTTAAAAGAAAAGCCCGTTTCCCGTTGCCCGCCCCCTTGGCGCCCAGCTCTATGGCAGAGGGGACTTTTCTATTTTTGCAAAATAAAGTGATGGAAACTCAGCCCAGCCCGCTCCTGCTTTGGTGTGTGGGGTGCCCCCCCCCCCGGGCCACCCAACCTGTCAGCACCCACCCCTCTGCAGTCTGGTGGTGCTGGCCTCGGGCCCCAGCTGGAAATGGGGCGTTAGGAGGCACCAGACTGTCTCTGCTCCAGACTTCCTGGGGGGATGCAGCTGCCTCTGGGGTGGGGCATGGGGCAGCTAACAGCCTACAGGTAACATTGCACAAATGCTGCCTCGAAACAACCCTGTGGACGTTGCAGGCGGAGAGAAGGCTCCTTGGTTGGGCCTCCGAGGAACACAGCTAGGCTGGACTTGGAGTTCACATCCACGGTGTGGGGCACCCCCAGCCCCGCCAGGGCTCAGCGTTGGGTCCCAGCGCTGCCAGCAGCCCGTGACAGGCGCTGGCTGAGCCTGGCCATTAGCAGTTTGGTAAGACACGGAGGTGCCAGCTCAGGGCCCCGGTGTGCCAGGCGCTGCCCAGAGCAAGAGACGCTCCCCGCCCCGGGGAGCCGAGGATCTAACTAGGCAAAGGGAGTAAGGGGGAAACTGAGGCACGGAGCAGGAAAGTCACGTGGTAGAGGCAGGACTAGAACCCAGGTGTCCTGCCAGTGCCTTGCCTTCCTGAATGCTGATGGTTCTGCCGTAATGACCCCCCCCCCCGGCTCCACCCCTCGCCGTGGGCTCTCCTAGCCACGCCCCGTCGGCCCCCTGGCAGGGGCTGGGCCCATCCACACACCAGGCCGGGCTGCAGAAGACGCCCAGCTTTGGTTTGGCCCCAGGGGCCCCTTGGATGCAGGGCTGGGGGCTGCTGCATCAGCCGCGGGACCAGCCCCCCAGGGCAGCTCTGCCCCGCCCCCCATGCACCACCCAGCCTGGGAAGGGGGAACCCTGCTGCAGCCCCCAGGCACAGGAGCTGGGGGGTGGGGGGAGTCTGGAGATGTAAGAGGATCAGCAGTGAGGCTGTGGGGAGCACGGGGCAGATGAGCCCCCCCACTTTTTTCAGACTATAATCCTCACCAGCTCTGTCAATACGCCCCCCTCACCCGCTCTGCCGGTGCCCCTTGATCCCAATCCACCACTCTCCCAGCCCCCCAGCTCTGCTGGTGCCCCTCACTCCTGACCTGCAGCCCCTGCTCTCAGTGCCATCTCTAGCTGGCAGTGGGTCGGGCTGGATCTGGCTGGCAATGCTAGAGGCCTCAGGTCTCCTCGCTACTACACGCCATGGGGCTAACGCTGCTGCCCCTGCCAGGCACCCCAGAGGCCACCCCCCGGCTGGGGGGCGAGGTGGACCCCGGTGACTTCGCTCCCTGGTCCAGGTCAGATCTCAGCTGCTGCCATTTCTGGTCTTGCAGTGACCCCTGCCGGCCACTGGAGGTCGCCATTCCCCAGCTTTGTGCGGCCCCACTGCGTTTCCTTCACTCCCCGCATGCTCCTACCTGCCTGGGCCAGCAGGGGGCAGCAGAGGGGCGCCAGCTCCGCGGAGGATGGGGTGGGGGGGAAAGCAGAGATAGGTTCTAACTCGACACCGGGGGGGTTATTGATTTAAGGGGGGAGGCGCCCCAGGGAGCGGGGGGGGGGGATCAACCTCCGTCCCTCTGTAGTGATGGAGGGGGGCAGAGAAAAGGAGGGGTGGAGACAGCCCCCTTGCAGCACAGAATCGCAGAATATCAGGGTTGGAAGGGATCTTAGTAGGTCATCTAGTCCAACTCCCTGCTCAAAGCAGGACCAATCCCCAATTTTTGCCCCAGATCCCTAAGTGGCCCCCTCAAGGATTGAACTCACAACCCTGGGTTTAGCAGGCCAATGCTCAAACCACTGAGCTATCCCTCCCCCCTAATCCCCCCACAGCGCCCCCCTACTGAGCCCCCCAGCCCAGCACCCCTCAGCCCCCCTCCCTGCAGCACAGCGCCCCCCTACTGAGCCCCCCAGCCCAGCACCCCTCAGACCCCCCTCCCTGCAGCACAGCGACCCCCTACTGACCCCCTCAGCCAGCACCCCCTGAGCCCCCCCGGTCCCCGCAGCATGGCATCCCCTACTGACCCCCCCAGCCCAGCACCCCTGAGCCCCCCCGGTCCCTGCAGCATGGCACCCCCTACTGACGCCCCCAGCCCAGCACCCCTGAGCCCCCTCGCTCCCTCCAGCCCAGCACTCCCTACTGAGCCCACCCCCTGCTCCCTGCAGCATGGCGCCCCCCCCTACTGAGCCCCCCCAGCCCAGCACCCCCTGATTTCCCCCCCCCGGTCCCTGCAGCATGGCGCCCCCTACTGATCCCTCCAGCCCAGCACCCTCTCAGCCCCCCCCCCTGCTCCCCGCTGCATGGTGCCCCCTACTGACCCGCCCAGCCCAGCACCCCATAGCGCTGTGCTGGGGCATTGGGGGCCAGCATGAATTGCGAGGAGACCGTGCACCCTGCTGAGGCCCCCCCCCGCTCCCTGGGATTTCTGGGGAGTCTCTCCCCCATGTACTGACCAGGCCCCCACCCTGCCTGGCCTGTGAGTGGGGCCAGATCTTAGTCCAGGGGGGCAGGAGGGGCAGGGTGCTGAGCCCCTCCCCCCACATGCTTGGTGCAGCCTCCGGTGCCCCTCCCCACTGGCTCCATTCCAGGCCCTGGGGTGCAGCCTGGAGGGGGGGTTCATGTATCTCCAGGCCTGGGGTGGGGCATGGCAGGCGCAGGCGGGGGGGGGGGGGGCTGCCAGTTAAAGTTGAAAAAAACCTCTGTGGCTCTCCGCTGTCCAGCCCTGGGCTCCCCTCCCAGCCCCGGCAACGCCCCCTCAGTCCTGCCCCACAGCCCCCACTGCCCAGCCCTGGGCTCCCCTCCCAGCCCTACTGACGCCCCTCAGTCCTGCCCCACAGCCCCCACTGTCCAGCCCTGGGCTCCCCTCCCAGCACTACTAACACCCCTCAGTCCTGCCCCACAGCCCCCACTGTCCAGCCCTGGGCTCCCCTCCCAGCCCTACTGATGCCCCTCAGTCCTGCCCCACAGCCCCCACTGTCCAGCCCTGGGCTCCCCTCCCAGCCCTACTGACACCCCTCAGTCCCGCCCCACAGCCCCCACTGTCCAGCCCTGGGGTCCCCTCCCAGCCCTACTGACGCCCCTCAGTCCCGCCCCACAGCCCCCACTGTCCAGCCCTGGGCTCCCCTCCCAGCCCTACTGACGCCCCTCAGTCCAACGCCCCTGTATCTCCTTTCAGTCTTCACACGTCTCTTTCCTTCTCTCCCCCAGCCCCCCTGTGCTTCCCCACCCAACCCCCACGGCACCCTCCCCCCGGCTCTCCCCCCTCCACCTTAAACCATTTCCACCGCATGGCTTTGGTTTCCTATCACAAAAGATTCATGCAAATTGCCGCCGGCACGCAGCTGCTGCTGAAGGAGGAAGGACCGGGGCTAGTGCAGCTGCTCATCGCCCCAGGGCCGGCCGGTCCCCAGGACGCTGGGATCCCCCCTTCCCGGGGGCTTCATTCAAGCCGGTGAGTGCCCTTGTTTGCTATCCCACTGCTGGAACCAACAGCCAGGGCGCGGGGGGCTCCGAGCTGTGGGTGCTCACCCAAGCAGCGGTCCAGGGCTGGGCAGGTCGGGGGCGTCAGCGGGGTGGGGGCGGCGTGAGGCTGATCTGTGCCCAGTGGCCCAGATCTGACAGCCTGGCTCAGGGGGAATGTAGGGAAACTGCTGGACCCAGCCGCTAGACTCCCCCAAGGGGACTTCGACCTGACCCCTCAGGTACTGGCTGCTCCTGCCCTGAACAAGGTGGGTTCTGAACCCCAGCACTTTCTACACACACACCCCCCGCCCAGTGTCACGGTGCATGTTCCCCGTACTGACAAAACTCTCCCCTTTGCAAACATTCTGCCTTTTACATTTTGGTGAATGTTCCCTGTGAGAGCATGAAAGGTGAACACCCGATCCAAAGCCTCTTTCCTTCAGAGAACGAATCTAGCTTTCTCTTTTTGTATCGTCTATCTCTTTCCACCTTTCTTTCTCTATCAATCCATCCCAATATACACGTCTTTCTTTCTTTCTTTCTTTCTTTCTTTCTTTCTTTCTTTCTTTCTTTCTTTCTTTCTTTCTTTCTTTCTTTCTTTCTTTCTTTCTTTCCCCATACACTGCATCTATCTATCTATCTATCTCCATCCAGCCCCTCTATCTATCTATCTATCTATCTATCTATCTATCTATCTATCTATCCCCATACACCTCATCCATCTATCTATCTATCTATCTATCTATCTATCTATCTATCTATCTATCTATCTATCTATCTCCATCCAGCCCCTCTATCTATCTATCTATCTATCTATCTAATGAACTCATCTCCTTAGTATCCAGAGCCCATCGTGCTGCTTTGCATGCATAGCTGGGATCACGCCCCCCCCCCACTCTGGGCCGGGGAGGGGTGTTTTCTCTGCCGCCCAGTCCAGAGCCGCCCCCCACCTCTCGGGTTATGAGACACAGCGCTTGTCCGCGGGGCAGGGGTCTCCACCCAGCTTTGTGCTCCGCGATCGGAGTCAGCCGTTGCACTTGGCATCAGAAAGTAGCGAGGCTGGGACCCGCTGCAGCTGGCGCTGGGGTCTGGGAGCCGGGGGGGGGGGGGGGGGCTGAATCCCCACGGGATGAAGGTTGAGCCGTAGAGTCCAAGGACCATTGAGATAGACTCGCCTGACTCCATAGCACAGGCCTGGGACGTCCTGCCATCCCCCTGAGACCTTGGGGCTGAGCTAGAGGTTTGGACCAAAATTGGCCTCAACTCCCTCTCAGTCTGAGCCTGCTAAATCCTCTCCAGTTCGCCCCAGGGGGTGGGGTGAAATTTCCCCACTGCGGGAGAGGAGCCCGGATCTGCCCTCCAGCCAGCTCCATTCTCTGTCCATTCATGTCGCTGCACCAGGAAAACCTCTCAGCGTGCGGGCGTTGCACTAGTGCAGTGTGGGGTTTGCACATGGGTTTGCACAGCTGTGCCAAGCCCTGTCTTACCCGGGTGCGGCGCGTGACGCTGGGAGGTCCCAGGGCAGACAGAACCCCGCGCAGTCGGGATACAGACCCTCCTCCAAGAACCTGTGTGATCCAAAGGCTTTGAACCCCCACACCCCGGCACTGCCATGCTGTGAGGCCCATAAAAAGGTGACCAGCTTTTAGCTTGATACTGAATATGCAAGATCTAGGGAGGGGTCTGTGAGAGGCAGAACTGACCTTGCTGTTTGTTTTCATGTTAGACAATTCCATTTCTTTCTCCCCTGGGAAATGCTAAGGAAGACTAGGGAGCTGGTGTAGCTAGTGGGAGCTGGTGTAGCTAGTGGGAGCTACACCACACTCTCCTCCCGAAGCCGGGAAAGGAACCCAGGAGTCCTGACTCCCAGAGCCCCACTCTATCCACTAGACCCCACTCACTGCAAATGCTGAGAGGCAGAGAGATTTGTATTCGGTCCGGTTAAAACCCTTAGCTGTCTTTTTGCTCCTATGAAACTCCAACACCCAATGAACTCTGTGGAGAAAAGTGTTCTTTGTTAAATTCGAGGTTTCTCAGCCTTCGGTCCCCGGCTCAGCCAATTCACACCCCAGAGACCTCCGGCCCCAAGAGGGGAAAGCCATGCTGCTCATTTGACACAGGCCTGGTGTAAATTCAAAGCGATTCCATTATTTCCAGGCTAGTCTGGGTAGGAACTGACCTGAACTGAGGTCAGGAACAAACTGCCTTTCACTCCGCCACTTTTGGCTGCTCTGATTCCGAAGGGGAGTGCCCACCCCCCGAAATGGCAGAATCGCTTTGAATTTGCCCCTTTTGCTGCTGAACCTCTGTGGGGATCGGCCCAGAGGCTTAAAAACCGGGAGGGGGGGAGCAATTTGAACCTTTATTCTTTCATAGAAAAATCCGGGCAATGTCCCACGTTGGTGAACGCTCATGTGGACGTCTGGCAGAGGGCTGTGCCAGGCGACCAGCCTTTGTGTCGTGCCCTAGGGTGCAGTTTGGGTGTTGTACCCCATTGGGGACTGTGATATCCGACCCCCAACCGCCGATGAGTTGTTGCAGCCTCTAATCAGTCAGTTTTGGGTCTTTCGCTCTCTCTGGAGTATTTTGTCTTTTAGCTCTGGTTGTGCCCGGTTCAGTGCCCGGTGGGTTGGGCCGAGGCTCTCAGCAGGGTTGGAAATGAGTTCCCTTGAAGCCTGGGGCCCTTTCCCCGGGCCTTGCTGGCCTCCGTGTCACGCTGTGGGCTGGAGCATCAAGGATGTTGTTTGTCACTGAGTTTTTGTTATTTCCGATTTGTAGACTTACGGGAGCCCTGGCTCCCAGCTCCCCCGCCCCTGCCCCCGCTCTAACTGATTGGATCCCACCCCCTCCCAGAGCCAGGGATGGAACCTAGGAGTCCTGACTCCCAGCTCTAATGCCCTACACCCTACTCCCCTCCCAGGGCTAGGAAGAGAACCCCGGAGTCCTGACTTCCCCAGCTCCCGCCCCACTCTAATTCTCTAGACCCCACACCCCTCCCAGAGCTAAGAGGAGAACCCAGGAGTCCTGACTCCCAGGTCCCCCTGCTCTAACCGATTGGACCCCACCCCGGAGCCTGGGATGGAACCCAGGAGTCCTGACTCCCAGGTCCCCCTGCTCTAACCGATTGGACCCCACCCCGGAGCCAGGGATGGAACCCAGGAGTCCTGACTCCCAGGTCCCCCTGCTCTAACCGATTGGACCCCACCCCGGAGCCAGGGATGGAACCCAGGAGTTCTGACTCCCAGCTCTAACTCCCTACACCCCACTCTCCTCCCGAAGCCGGGAAAGGAACCCAGGAGTCCTGACTCCCAGACCCCCGCTCTATCCACTAGACCCCACTCCCCTTCCATCCCCTGCCGGGAAGTTTGGTCACCGTGGCAGCAGGATCAGCCTCAGGGGCCAGGTGCTTTTAAAGGGGAAGTGCCACTCTGCGGCTAAGGAACTAGCAATGAGCTAAACCGAGCCGCCGGAGCTTTGCTGGGGACCAAAGGCTGGCGGGGGAGTCAGTGCTCGGCCGGACAGGATGCTGTCATGGCCTGGTTAAATGCCCTTTAACCCAGGTGAATGCCTCCAGGACGGGGTGGGCTCTAAAGGATTTAGGGGCCACGGTGTGAGCTCCCAGCACGACGCCGTGGCAAAAAGGGTCAGTGCGGTCCCGGAGTGTCGAAAGGGACCGGGAGGCAGACGTAGGGACGGGCTCGCAGCTCCGCGCACGGCGCTGTACGCGCGGCGGCTGGAATCCTGCGGCCCATGCCGGGCGCCACGCTGCGCGGGGTGGAGCGAGTTCGAAGCACTGATCCAGGGGCTGGCAAAGAAGCCTTTTGATGAGGGGCTGAATGGGAGAGATGGCTGAGAGGGAGATGAGCTGTGTGTCTGGTACGGACACGCGGAGGAGAGGGCCGAGGGCTGGAGGCTTCTCCCTTCCAAAGGCAGCCGCCTTTTAAAACCAGGCCGGGGCACGTTCTTTTAAGAGATCGGCTCTCGGAATGAGTTCTCTGGCCCAGGCTACCGGCACTCAGATTAGCAGATCGCAATGGTCTAGGGTGACCAGAGGAGTCCCGATTTCGGGGCCTTTTTCTTATATAGGCTCCTATTACCCCCCACCCCCTGTCCCGATTTTTCACACTTGCTGCCTGGTCACCCATCACCAGTCCCGTCTGCCCTTGGAATCGCTGAATCTGTAAGATCCAGTGGCTAGCAGCTGCAGTTGCAATAAAATGCAATTTCCTAGCTGGGAGGGTACAATAGGGAGGGGCCGGGTGTCAGGACTCCTGGGTTCTAGTCTCAGCTTTGCAAGGGGAGTGGTGTCCGGTGGTTAGAGCGGCAGGGGGCAGGGCCGAGTGTCAGGACTCCTGGGTTCTATTCCCGGGTTGGCCACGGACGCATTCGGCGTCCGTGAAACCAGCCACCTTCCTGTTCCTCGCCCGCCGCCTCCCTAGGAGGGGGAGGGAGGCTGGATTAATTCGTGTCTAGCACCAAATCCCCACCGGACAGAGGGGGAAACTGAGGCACGGAGCAGGGGCTGCGCCCGGTGAGTCAGCGGGAGTTGGGAACAGAATCCTGGGTCTAGTCATGTGCTTTGACCACCTGCTTCCGCTCAGCCGTGATCGCGTGTGGAGGGAAAGTTGAGCGAAACCTGCCTGCTAACCACAGCTCCTGCCTCTGACAGGCACCTGGGGTGGTGGGGAGCAGGCGGAGGCTCTGGGCAGGGCTGCGGATCTGGGGCCCGGCTCTGCTCATACCCCTTAGGTGGGAAGGAAGCGTCAGAAACTCGGGGGGTGTGGGGGGGGAGGCCTGCGCTGATGTGGTCACAGGTTGCACGGGGAGAGGGCATGGGCGGGAATCTCCAGGGCGGGGTGTAGCGGGGGGGGGGGGGGGGGGGGCTGGGTTTGAGCCCGTGTCTTCACGGCAGCAATAGCGGCGGGGTTTGTGCATGGTCAGCCCCTGTCCCCACAGCCCCCCGGGGCGACCCCCACCAGCTCCATGGAGGTGAAAGCCCCCAGGCCCCGTCTGCACTGGGACGGCTCCCTCCCTGGCCAAACGCCACAGCTACCGCTCCAGGGATGCCAGAGAGTGTGTGGGGGTGTGTGTGAGGGGCCTGGGTGCACATGGTGTGTGTGTGTGTCTGGCTGTGTGTGTGAGGGGCCTGGCTGCACATGCAGTGTGTGTCTGGGTGTGTGTGAGGGGCCTGGCTGCACATGCAGTGTGTGTGTCTGGGTGTGTGTGAGGGGCCTGGCTGCACATGCAGTGTGTGTGTCTGGGTGTGTGTGAGGGGCCTGGGTGCACATGGTGTGTGTGTGTGTCTGGGTGTGTGTGTGAGGGGCCTGGCTGCACATGCAGTGTGTGTGTCTGGGTGTGTGTGAGGGGCCTGGCTGCACATGCAGTGTGTGTGTCTGGGTGTGTGTGAGGGGCCTGGGTGCACATGGTGTGTGTGTGTCTGGGTGTGTGTGTGAGGGGCCTGGATGCACATACAGTGTGTGTGTCTGGGTGTGTGTGAGGGGCCTGGGTGCACATGCAGTGTGTGTGTCTGGGTGTGTGTGAGGGGCCTAGCTGCACATGCAGTGTGTGTGTCTGGGTGTGTGTGTGTGTGTCTGGGTGTGTGTGAGGGGCCTGGGTGCACATGGTGTGTGTGTGTGTGTCTGGGTGTGTGTGAGGGGCCTGGCTGCACATGCAGTGTGTGTGTCTGGGTGTGTACAGGGTGAGTGTGTGAAGGGCCTGGCTGCACATGCAGTGTGTGTGTCTGGGTGTGTGAGGGGCCTCGGTGCATGTGCCTTGTGTGCGTGTGTGTGTGTCTGGGTGCATGTGCCCTGTGTATGTGTGTCTGGGTGTGTGCAGGGTGTGGGTGGGTGTCTGGGTGCATGTGCCATGTGTGTGTGTCTGGGCGTGTCCGGGGTGTGTAGGGAGGAGGCCAGTTTAGGACACCGCATCCTGTGTCCCTCCCTCCATCTGCACCAGTACAGGGTTGAGAGAGATTTTCAATTGTTCTGGCGGGGCGGGGCGGGGGGGGGGGGGGGGGATTCTCCAGTATTCCGAGTGCGAGGGGGGGGGGGGTTTCTCTGTTGTTCCCTGTGGGGGGTTCTCCATTGTTCGCGGTGGGGGGGGGGGGGGGCTGTTCTCCATTGTTCCCAGTGGGAGCTGCCCAGAGCTGAGCCCCTCTATGGATTGGGCCCCATCCTGGAGCTGTCTGGCCGCAGGGAGCGGTTCTAGGAATCCAGGGGGGGGGAAGTGAAACTCCCCTGGCCAGGGTGGGGGCCAGGCCGTGCCCCCCTGCTCAGCACTTTCACTTTCCCACGGCAGGGAGGCCTGGCTCTGGGCAGGAGACACCTCTGTCTGCAGCGGGCCGGGGAGCAAACAGCATCAGGCCTGAGGGGAATGGGGGGGGTGAAGGGACAGCTGCCCCCCACCCCTAACCATCTCCCCTCTCCCTGCCAGGCCATGAGGGGAACCAGGCTGGGGTGGTGGGCTGGGCCTCCTGCTGGTGCTGGCGGTGGGGCAGGGAGAGAAGGTGCTGGAAGCAGGTAAGGAGAGGAGATGGGGGTGTTGCGGGGGGGGGGGGGGCGGCATGGGGCAGCGTGGGGGGGGCAGGGGGGGGCAGCAGGAGACTTGTCTCTGGTTTGTCTGGGCCCTGCGGTGGGTGAGACGCCCGGGGGTGCTGGGGCAGGGGCTGGGGGTGTCACTTCATCCAGGGGCAGCGTGGGGGGGGGCCCTGGCCCGTGTTCCTTGTGGGGCCCCCATCGGTGAGGTCGGGGAGAAGCCTCTGGCTGAGTGGAACCCACCCGCTTCCCCCCACGGGGCAGCACATCAGGGCCTGCCCAGCCCGGCCCCCCCCAATCCTTACCCAGCCCTGTCCTGTCCCCCCAGCTCTGCCCTGCCCCCCCCACCCCCCAGCATGGCCCAGGACACCAGCCCAACCTGGCTTCAGTCCTAGTCAAGGCTTTCACCATGATGGTGGGCGGGGGGGTGGGGGCGGCTGCGCAGGGCAGGGGCTGTATGGTCGGGGGGGGGTCTATGCAGGGGGAGATGTGCAGTGGGGGGGTTGTGGGGTTAGGAGGCTGTGCAGTGGGGGGGGCTGTACAGTTGTGGGGGGCTGGGCAGTGGGGGCTGTGTGGTGGGGAGGGGATCTCCACCGTGGGGGGGGGGTGTTGTATGGTTGGGGGGGGGCTGCGCTGCACATTGCGGATGGTCTCCCCGGTTCCTCGCAGGCTCCTGCCGGCCCCGTGCCTCCTGCCGCGACTGCATCCGCTCCCAGCCCCGCTGTGCCTGGTGCCAAGCCCTGGTGAGTGCCCGTGGGCGCTGGGTGGGGGAGCGCAAGCGAGGGGATCCCCCCCCCCAGCTGAGAGCAGAGCCGGCTCATTGAGCAGCCCCACGGCCACCCCCGCCCCCAGAGAGCCCAGCTGGGGCCAGGGCAGGAGGGATCCCGCCGCCCTTGGGGGCCCTGGGATGTTCTGAGCTGGGTTGGGGGGGGGTCTCCTGCTCTCCTCCCACGGCACCTCCCTCTGGGGGGCTCCTCTCCCCTCCTCTGCTCTCAGCCCTAAGGATCTCCCCTCCCACCTCCCAGCCAGCCCCCAGGCCCACTCCCGCTTGGCCCGAGGTCCACCCACACCAGACCAGGGACCCCAGGGTGCTGCCAGCCCCACTCCTTTGCCCCAGTTGGACGTCACTACCCCCTGGGCCTGGAGAACAGCCCCCAACTCCACCCCTTAGCTGAGTGCCCCTCAGCCCTGACCCACAGCCCTGGGCTCCCCCCAACCTAGCTACGCCAGTGCCCCTCAATCCCGCCCCGCTGCCCCCGGCTGTCCCAGCCCTGGGCTCCCCCTGGCTCTGCCGATGCCCCTCAGCCGGCTCTCAGACAGAAGTGACTTCTCATCCCAGCCGCGGCCTCTGATTCACCCTCGACCTTTTCCTGTTCTTCCTCTGGCTTCTCACGAACTTGGTGTTTGTGAAAATAACAAGCTGAGTCAGGCAGACTCAGCTCTTCCCCACCCGCAGCTCTGCCGGTGCCCCTCACTCCCGACCCGCAGCCCCACCTGCTATCCCGGCCCTGGGCTCCCCCGCAGTTCTGCCGGTGCCCCTCACTCCCGACCCGCAGCGCCACCTGCTATCCCGGCCCTGGGCTCCCCCGCAGCTCTGCCGGTGCCCCTCACTCCTGACCCGCAGCCCCACCTGCTATCCCGGCCCTGGGCTCCCCCCCAGCTCTGCCGGTGCCCCTCACTCCCGACCCGCAGCGCCACCTGCTATCCCGGCCCTGGGCTCCCCCGCAGCTCTGCCGGTGCCCCTCACTCCCGACCCGCAGCCCCACCTGCTATCCCGGCCCTGGGCTCCCCCCCAGCTCTGCCGGTGCCCCTCACTCCCGACCCGCAGCCCCACCTGCTATCCCGGCCCTGGGCTCCCCCCAGCTCTGCCGGTGCCCCTCACTCCCGACCCGCAGCCCCACCTGCTATCCCAGCCCTGGGCTCCCCCGCAGCTCTGCCGGTGCCCCTCACTCCCGACCCGCAGCCCCACCTGCTATCCCGGCCCTGGGCTCCCCCCCAGCTCTGCCGGTGCCCCTCACTCCCGACCCGCAGCCCCACCTGCTATCCCGGCCCTGGGCTCCCCCCCAGCTCTGCCGGTGCCCCTCACTCCCGACCCGCAGCCCCACCTGCTATCCCAGCCCTGGGCTCCCCCGCAGCTCTGCCGGTGCCCCTCACTCCCGACCCGCAGCACCACCTGCTATCCCAGCCCTGGGCTCCCCCGCAGCTCTGCCGGTGCCCCTCACTCCCGACCCGCAGCCCCACCTGCTATCCCGGCCCTGGGCTCCCCCCCAGCTCTGCCGGTGCCCCTCACTCCCGACCCGCAGCCCCACCTGCTATCCCGGCCCTGGGCTCCCCCCCAGCTCTGCCGGTGCCCCTCACTCCCGACCCGCAGCCCCACCTGCTATCCCGGCCCTGGGCTCCCCCGCAGCTCTGCCGGTGCCCCTCACTCCCGACCCGCAGCCCCACCTGCTATCCCGGCCCTGGGCTCCCCCGCAGCTCTGCCGGTGCCCCTCACTCCCGACCCGCAGCCCCCTGATATCCCAGCCCTGGGCTCCCCCCCAGCTCTGCCGGTGCCCCTCACTCCCGACCCGCAGCCCCACCTGCTATCCCGGCCCTGGGCTCCCCCCCAGCTCTGCCGGTGCCCCTCACTCCCGACCCGCAGCCCCACCTGCTATCCCGGCCCTGGGCTCCCCCGCAGCTCTGCCGGTGCCCCTCACTCCCGACCCGCAGCCCCACCTGCTATCCCGGCCCTGGGCTCCCCCCCAGCTCTGCCGGTGCCCCTCACTCCCGACCCGCAGCGCCACCTGCTATCCCGGCCCTGGGCTCCCCCGCAGCTCTGCCGGTGCCCCTCACTCCCGACCCGCAGCCCCCTGATATCCCAGCCCTGGCCCTATCTGGAGCAGGCACCGCTGTGGGGTTTTGGGGTCGTACAGGGGGCCTGGAGCTCAATCCCCAACGTCCCCCTCTCTGGGTCCCCCTCCCCGGGCCCCCCTCCCCGTGATCAGAACACTAGCCGCCAGAGCATTACCCCGAGTGCCGGGGGAGCCGTGCAGTCTGTGTCCTGCTGGGCCCCCCCACCCGGGCGCGATGGGTAGGACCCCCCCCCATGCGGAAATCCTCTCTGGTGCGTTATCCCAGCCAGGGGGGGGGTCCCCAGCTGGCGTGTGACAGCAGCTCACCACATCCTGCCAGGGCAGGAAGCCTGGGGGGCGGGGGGGAATCACAGAGCGCGAGGGGGGGGGGGCGTCGTGTATCTTAACGGCACCGTCCCTGTCTCTCGCCCCTTCCAGCTGAGGGGTGAGAGGTGCAGTGCAGGCAGCGCAGCCAGGCACCCGGGGGGAGAATGTGTGTGTGCGTGGGGGGGAAACTGAGGCACGGGGGGGTGGGGGACACACGACTTGGTGAGGCCCACACAGTGACAGCGGTAGAATGGGGAAAAGAGCCCAGGAGTCCTGCCTCCCAGCCCTCCCCCAACCCACCAGACCCATTCCCCTCCCCGAGCCGGGGAGAGAACCCAGGAGTCCTGCCTCCCAGCCCTCCCCCAACCCACCAGACCCATTCCCCTCCCTGAGCTGGGGATAGAACCCAGGCGTCCTGCCTCCCAAGCCCCTAGTGTGGTGGTTCGGTTTGGTGCCGCTCTGTCCTGCGGTGCCCTCTCGGGAGCTCGTGCCACGGGGTCTGGCCAGCTGGTGTAGGGCAGGGAGAGATTCGGAGCACGGATCCCTGGGGGTCCCTCTGCCTCCTGGCACAGACAGCCATGGGCACCAGCCACTGGGCCAAGCAGACCAAGCCCTTCCCTCCCCTCCGGGCATGGCTGGGCCGGGTGGAGGAGCTGCTGGCGGCTGCCTGCATGCAGGCTGGCGAGCATGGGAATGGGGGACTGCCCCCGCAGTGCCAGAGGTCCCCCACCTTGCCCGCCAGCTCCCCTTGCAGGGAGCCGCACCTATTTGCCAGCCTTGGGAGGGGGCAGCGTGAAACCCCAGTGGCCCCTCTCTGGCATGGGGCTGTAGGAACGGTCGTCCCTCCCCCCCCACCCCGCCACCCGCTACACCCATGCTTCCCTGCTATGCATCTGGGCTGTGCATCTGTGCATCGGCTTGGAGAGATGGGTCAGTGCAACAAAGAGAATAAAAGACCTACTACCGGTGCTGACCGGGGGAGCGCTCCCATAGCTCAGGGGGCCGAGGAATGTTGCGCTCGGAGCGGAGGGATGGGGGATCCAGTCCAGCTGTGTCTGTGGGGGCCATTTGCAAAGAGCTTGGCGGGGGGCGCGCTGGTGAAAGCCCCCCCCCCAACCCCCAGACGTCCCATCCCCCATTGCTCATGCTGCGGTTTGTCACCTACGGCAACAGGAAACCATCAGTGAGAAACAGATGAGATAAACGCCACCAACAGCACGTCTCGCACGTCCCGGGGGGTGGGGTGTAGGGGGCGGCCAGCAGCGGGGGATCTCCTGATAGCACCCCATCCCCGGGGGCTTGGAACTGACCACAGGGAGCGCCCCCCTCCTGGGGCAAACCAGCAGGTGGGTGCCCCCCACTGTTCTGCCAGTGGGCCTGAGTGGGCAAGGAAGCTGGGTGGTTTTGGCCAATGGGGACGGGGAGGGACCTCGGGGTGGGGGTGGGGGCAACAGAATTGGGGGGAGGGGCGCCCCGGCTGCTCAGGCTCGTGGGATGAACCCCCCCCTCCCCCCTCCAGAACTTCACCAAGGCGGGCGAGTCGGACGCCACACGCTGCGCCACGCGGGAGGAGCTGCTCCGGCGCGGCTGTGCCCCGGAGGAGGTGGTCGAGCCCCGGGGCCGGCACCACGTCCTGGAGGACTTGCCCCTGAGCGACAGCGCCGAGCGGGAGACGGTGACCCAGCTGGCACCCCAAAAGATCGCCCTGTGGCTCCGCCCCGGTGGGTCCCAGCGCACGGGGGGAGGCTTGTGGTTGGAACAGGGCCCCATGGCAGGCTGGGGGGGGGAAGCGCGGTGCTGGGGCCCAGGAGCGTCTTCTCCGGCCTCCCAAATCCCCGGCCTGGGGCTGCTGATGCCCGGCTCGCCAGCCCAACATGCCGGTCACCTGTCCCTGCCAGCGCCATGGATCAGCCCTTTGCGGGGGCCCAAGGGGTTTGTGCACCCAGGCCCCGAGGTGCTTCTGAGACACAGAGGGGGTGTGCCTAGAAATACAAGCGCTGGGGAGAGAGTGAGGAGACAGAGGGATGTGGGCTGGATGGAGAGATTGAGGGGATGGGGGGGACAGGTATGTGTGGGGGTGGGTGGGGAGACAGAGGGGTATGCATGGGGGTGGGTGGATGAGTGGGTAGGGGGATGAAGGGGACTGGGTGGGTGAACAGACAAGTGGGTGGGTAGACGGGCTGGTGGATGGGAATGGAGGATATGTGGCTGGACAGAGAGGGATGGATGGGTACAGACGGGGCTGGAGAGATGGGTGGGTAGAGGGGTGTGTCTGGGGATGGATGGAGGGGGTGGTGGGTAGGTAGAGGGGTGGGGTGGATGGATGGGTGAAGGAGTGGTAGAGTGGTGGAGGAGTGAGGGCAGATGGATAGGTGGATGGCTGGAGGGCTGGGGTGGGTGATTGGGGGATGGATGGATGGGCGGGAGGATGGGGAGGAGGTGGTAGGTAAGTGGATGGCTGGATGGAGGGATGGAGAGATGGAGGGGTGGGAGGATGGGTAAGGGTGGGAGATAGGAGGATGGGTGGGGGGGTAGAAGGTAGGATGGATGGATGAAGGGCTGGAGTGGGTGGTTGGGGGATGGATGGAGAGATGAAGGGGTGGGGAGATGAGTAGGTGGGGGGATGGATAGGAGGAGGGGTGGATGAAGGGGTGGGGGGATGGGTAGGGGGTGGGAGATAGGAGGATGGGTGGGGGGTAGAAGGTAGGAGGATGGATGGATGAAGGGCTGGAATGGGTGGTTGGGGGATGGATGGAGAGATGAAGGGATGGGAGATGGATGGATGGATGGATGAAGGGGTGGGGAGATGAGTAGGTGGGGGGATGGATAGGAGGAGGGGTGGATGAAGGGGTGGGGGTGGAAGGTAGGAGGATGGATGGATGAAGGGCTGGAGTGTGTGGTTGGGGGATGGATGGAGAGATGAAGGGGTGGGGGATGGATGGATGGATGAAGGGGTGGGGAGATGGGTAGGTGGGGGATGGGTAGGAGGATGGGTGGATGAAGGGGTGGGGGATGGATGGAAGGTGGATGCAGGGTCTCCCCGCAAGCCCTGGCCTTGCAGCATGATTCCCTGCTGAGCCGGGTCCTTGGCTCCCCCCACCCCCAGGAGAGCAGCACAGCTTCTCGGTGCGGTTCAAGCGGGCCGAGGGCTACCCCGTGGACGTCTACTACCTGATGGACCTGTCCTACTCCATGAAGGACGACCTGGAGAACATCAAGAAGCTCGGCAACGACCTGCTGGCCGCACTCAGGAACATCACCAAGTCAGTGAAGATCGGTACGAGGTGGCACCCCCCCCATGGGGCGATGCCCCCCCCACTCTCCTCATGCTCCACCCCCCCAAAGCCCATGGGGCAATGCCCCCCCCACTGCCCACTCTCCTCATGCTCCACCCCCCCAACGCCCATGGGGCAATGCCTCCCCCCACCGCCCACTCTCCTCATGCTCCACCCCCCCAACGCCCATGGGGCAATGCCTCCCCCCACCGCCCACTCTCCTCATGCTCCACCCCCCAACGCCCATGGGGCAATGCCCCCCCCACCGCCCACTCTCCTCATGCTCTGCCCCACCCCCCATGGGGCGATGCCCCCCCCCACTCTCCTCATGCTCCACCCACCAATGCCAATGGGGCAATACCCCCCCCACTCTCCTCATGCTCCACCCCCCAACACCCATGGGGCAATGCCCCCCCCCACCGCCCACTCTCCTCATGCTCCACCCCCCAACACCCATGGGGCAATGCCCCCCCACCGCCCACTCTCCTCATGCTCTGCCCCCACCCCCCCGTGGGGCGATTCCTCCTCCCACTCTCCTCATGCTCTGCCCCCCACCCCCGTGGGGTGATGCCCCCACACTCTCCTCACGCTCTGCTCCCCCCAGGGTGATGCCACCCTGCTCTCCTCAGACTCCGCCCCCCCACCCCCTGTGGGGTGGTGCCCCCGCCCCCCACCCGTTCCTCGCGCTTTGCTCCCTGCCATGGAGCGCAGATGGAGCCACGAACCTGGCCCCACTGTCAGAGCTCCATGGGGCTGGAGGGCAGCAAGGGGCCAAGGCAGGGCAGAGGGTACAGGGTGGGGGATGGTGGGTCTAATGGTTAGAGCAGAGGGGGCTGGGAGCCCGGACTCCTGGGTTCCATTCCTGGTTCTGAGAGGGGAGTCTAGTAGTTAGAGCGGGTAAGGGCTGGGAGCCCGGACTCCTGGGTTCCATTCCTGGTTCTGAGAGGGGAGTCTAATGGTTAGAGCAGAGGGGGCTGGGAGCCCGGACTCCTGGGTTCCATTCCTGGTTCTGAGAGGGAAGTCTAGTAGTTAGAGTGGGTAAGGGCTGGGAGCTCGGACTCCTGGGTTCCATTCCTGGTTCTGAGAGGGAAGTCTAGTAGTTAGAGTGGGTAAGGGCTGGGAGCTCGGACTCCTGGGTTCCATTCCTGGTTCTGAGAGGAGAGTCTAGTAGTTAGAGCGGGTAAGGGCTGGGAGCCCGGACTCCTGGGTTCCATTCCTGGTTCTGAGAGGGGAGTCTAGTGGTTAGAGCCGGTAAGGGCTGGGAGCCCGGACTCCTGGGTTCCATACCTCGCCCTAGGAGGGGAGGAGGATGAGGGCTTCAGGGGCGGGAGGGGGGACTGGGGTCCCTCTGGCGCGGGCGGGGTCCCCCTGCGGAGCTGGCGCCTCAACCCAGCCCCGCCTCCGCCCCGTCAGGCTTCGGCTCCTTCGTGGACAAGACGGTGCTGCCCTACGTCAGCACGGTGCCCGCCAAGCTGCGGAACCCCTGCCCCGACCGCTCCGAGCAGTGCGACGCGCCCGTCAGCTTCCGCCACGTGCTGCCCCTCACCGACAATGCCAGCGAGTTCGAGAGCCGCGTCAGCCAGCAGCGCATCTCCGGCAACCTGGACTCGCCCGAGGGCGGCTTCGACGCCATCATGCAGGCGGCCGTGTGTGAGGTGAGCCGGGGTGAGGGCCGGCTGTTGGGCAGTCCCTGCCTTTTCATTGGCTCCCAGTATGTGCACGGCTGTGGGAGTGCACACGTGTGCAAACGGGTGTGAACATGCACCTTGCTGCCAGGGAGAGTGTGTGTCTCTGGGTGTGTGCAAACGGGTGTGAACATGCACCTCGCTGCCAGGGAGAGTGTGTGTCTCTGGGTGTGTGCAAATGGGAGTGAACACGCACCTCGTTGCCAGGGTGTGCGTGTGTCTCTGGGTGTGTGCAAATGGGTGTGAACATGCACCTCGCTGCCAGGGAGTGTGTGTGTCTCTGGGTGTGTGCAAACGGGTGTGAACATGCACCTCACTGCCGGGGAGTGTGTGTGTCTCTCTGGGTGTGCACGCACACCCGTGGGTGTGTGCCTGTGCATTGATGCAGGGTGTGCATTAGTGTCGGTGTGTGCGTGGCTAGGTGTGAGCGCGCACGCGTGATTGGCTCTCTGTGTGCGTGCACACGGGCGCTCAAAGGGTGTGACTGTGCACGCCCGGGGTATGGAAGCACAAGTGCATGGGGGTGGGGGCACGTGCTCTCACGTCTGTGCGGGCACACGTGGGTGTGTATATGTGTGCAAGGGAGGGGTGAGCAAAAGTGCCTGCGTGCGCCCATGGGGGCTGGGTAGCTGCAGGGGGCCTGCAGGCTGGAGGCACCCGTGGGTGGCCATTGTACCTGCTCACCCCCCCCCCGCCCCCATTCCCCGCCCCACCAGGAGCAGATTGGCTGGCGGAACGTGACGCGCCTGCTGGTCTTCACGTCCGACGACGTCTTCCACACGGCGGGGGATGGGAAGCTGGGTGGCATCTACCTCCCGAACGACAACCAGTGCCACCTCGACACCGACGGTCTCTACAGCAAAAGCCACTTCTACGTAGGTCCCCTCCCCCCCCTCGGGGGGCGATCGGGACGGTCCCTGCAGCACCCTGCACCCGGCTGCGACGAGGACGGGGGCAATGCGCAGTCGGAGCCCAGGAGCGGCTGCCCGGCTGCCAGGGTTCTCTGCCTGGGTCTGCGGAGTGTCGTCTTGTGGTTTCACCCATGGGAGCTACACCCCGAATGAGCTTAGCCTTTTCCGCGGCTGACTCGTATTGAGTTCGTGATCCCTGCTCACCCCCCTCCCCCATCCCCTGTTATTTTTCAGCCGCGACTCCCCACCCCGGTTGGCGTCGTGCGGTTGATTTTTCCTCCCTAAGCAAAGTACTTTGCACTTGTCTTTACTGAGTTTCATCTTAGAATCATAGACTATCAGGGTTGGAAGGGACCTTAGGAGGTCATCTAGTCCAACCCCCTGCTCAAAGCAGGACCAATCCCCAATTTTTGCCCCAGATCCCTAAATGGCCCCCTCAAGGATTGAACTCACAACCCTGGGTTGAGCAGGCCAATGCTCAAACCACTGAGTTATCCCTCCCCCCCTCGTTGATGTCAGACCCGTTCTCCCATTTGTCCAGGCCCTTTTGAATGCTAAGCCTGTCCTCCAAAGCGCTTGCCACCCCGCCCAGCTCAGTGTCGTCCGCAGATCTTACACGCCGCCTCTCCACTCCATTAGCCAAGGCACTAGTGAAAGTATTGACTAATCCCGGTCCCAGGAATTACCCCTGCGGGACCTCCCCCCCCCCCCCCAGCTCTGCCCTCCCTGTTTGACAGCGACCCGGCCATAGCTAGTTTGAGGACGGGTTGTGCACCCACCTTATTCACCATCTCCCTAGTTTGCATGAGAGACTGTGTGAGAACCCATACGAAAACCAAGCTACAGCGCCATAGGCCCCGACTCCGTGGGTGCTCCCAGGGCTGGAGCACCCACAGGGAAAAATTAGTGGGGGCTCTGCACCCACCGGCAGCCAAACTCCCCGCCCCCACCTCACCTCCTCCTCCCCAGAGCACGCCGCGTCTCCACTCCCCCGCCTACCTCCCCGCCCTTGCTGCCGCCAAACAGCTGTAGCAAGCTCCGGGAGGGAGGGGGGAGGAGCGGGAACGTGGCGCCGCTCAGGGGAGGAGGCGGGGAAGAGGCGTAGCCGGGTTTGGGGAAGGAGTCGAATAGGGGCAAGGAGGGGGGCGGAGTTGGGGGTGGGGACTTTGGGGAAGGGGGCGGAATGGGGGCAGGGGTGGAGTCAGGGCAGGGCCGGGGGCAGAGCGGGGGGGCGTCGAGCTCCCACTGGCGCCGGTAGAAGTTTGCGCCCTCGCTTCTGTCATAGCGGAGTCCAGCAGCTTTCTAGGCTGACTGGGCCGTAATTCCCCGGGGGGGGGGCCTCTGGTCCCCTTTAAAGCCCAGTGCTCTGTCTGCCCTTTTCCAGCCCTCATGACCTCTCCGAGTTAATGGCGACGGGTTCGGGGTGCGTCAGCTAATTCGGCCGGGCCTGGGGTCCGTTCCTGGTGCTGGGAGGGGGTCAGGGCCCGGACTCCTGGGTTCGACTCCTGCGCGGACGCCCGCCCCCCCTCCGGGGCGGACAGCGCTGGGCGCTGACAGGTGGCCGCTGCCTCTCATTGCAGGATTACCCCTCGGTCGGGCACTTGGCCCAGGTGCTCTCAGCCTCCAACATCCAGCCCATCTTCGCTGTCACTGGCTCCACGCTGCCCGTGTACCAGGTGAGCGCGGGGGCGGGGCCGGGGGCGGGGCCGGAGGGGGCTCCCTCCCTCCCTCCCTCACCTGGTCTCTACCCCCCTCCAGGAGCTGAGCAGGCTGATCCCCAAGTCGGTGGTGGGGGAGCTGAAGGAGGATTCCAGCAACGTGGTGCAGCTCATCTCGGACGCCTACAATGTGAGAGGGAGGGGCAGCTGGGGGGGGGGAGGGGATGATGGCATGTAATGGGGGTGGGGCTGAGGGTTTTGAGGGATCCTTGCAGGCCCTCCCCCCCCCCAGCACCCCCACCCCCAGCAACCAGCATATCCCTGCAGGGCCCCCGTGCAGGGGCTCCTCGGCACTTGCGGGGGAGGTGAAGGGGCTGGATGGGGGTGTTGCCTAGTGGTCAGAGCAGTGGGGCCTGGGAACCAGGGGGGCGGGTGGAGGGGCTCGGTGGGTGGGTGGGTGGTAGGAGCCGGGGCAGGCGGGGTGGGTGAGCCGAGGAGGGTCCCTGCAGCCCGTGCCCGAGGCCTCGCCGCCCCCCCCTTGCCCCCCACGGCTCCTGGACCGCTCCCTGTGCCCCTCTCCCCCCCAGAGCCTGTCGTCCACAGTGAACCTGGAGCACTTCCAGCTCCCGCCCGGCGTGAGCGTGGCCTACGAGTCGCACTGCGAAGGCGCCACCCACCCCCTCGGGGGGCATGGGGGGGTCTGCTCCGGCGTCCGCATCAACCAGCTGGTGAGTCCTCCTGCCCCCCCGTCACCCCACACCGAGTCCTGGCCTGGCTCCCCTCCCCCTTCCGGACACGCCGGGGGTGGGGGAGGGCAGCCCAGCTCAGGCCATCAGCTGGGCTGCCAGGCCTGGAGGCTGGGGTCGTCCTGGGCGGCGGTAGGACAGCCTGACCCACTGAGGGGGGTGTGGGGATGGGTAGATTGTCCCAGTGGGGATAGAGGACAGGCCAGCTCAATGGGGGAGGGGGCTGGGGAGCCCGGGGAGGGGAGAGGGCAGGCTGGTTCGGGGGGGGGAGGGGGCTGGGGAGCCCGGGGAGGGGAGAGGGCAGGCTGGTTCGGGGGGGGGGGGAGGGGGCTGGGGAGCCCGGGGAGGGGAGGGGGCAGGCTGGCTCGGGGGGGAGGGGGCTGGGGAGCCCGGGGAGGAGAGGGGGCAGGCTGGTTCGGGGGGGGGGGCTGGGGAGCCCGGGGAGGGGAGGGGGCAGGCTGGTTCGGGGGGGGGGGAGGGGGCTGGGGAGCCCGGGGAGGGGAGGGGGCAGGCTGGTTCGGGGGGGGGGAGGAGGGGGCTGGGGAGCCCGGGGAGGGGAGGGGGCAGGCTGGTTCGGGGGGGGGGGAGGGAGGGGCCTGGGGAGCCCGGGGAGGGGAGGGGGCAGGCTGGTTCGGCGGGGGGGAGGGAGGGGGCTGAGGAGCCCGGGGAGGGGAGGGGGCAGGCTGGTTCGGGGGGGGGGCGGGGGCTGAGGAGCCCGGGGAGGGGAGGGGGCAGGCTGGTTCAGGGGGGGGGAGGGGGCTGGGGAGCCCGGGGAGGGGAGAGGGCAGGCTGGTTCGGGGGGGAGGGGGCTGGGGAGCCCGGGGAGGGGAGGGGGCAGGCTGGTTCGGCGGGGGGAGGGAGGGGGCTGGGGAGCCCGGGGAGGGGAGGGGGCAGGCTGGCTCGGCGGGGGGGAGGGCTGGGAAAGGGGGGGCAGACTGGCTCAATGGGGTGTGTGTGGGGGTGTCTACTCTGGGCCTCGTGGCCTGAGCAGGCGTGGGGCTGGGGGGTGTGTGTCTCCCCCTCCCCCACGTGCCCGTCTCCCCCAGGTGAATTTCACGGTGACGGTGCAGGCCGACGCCTGCCTGGAGGGGCCCCACACCTTCGCGCTGCGGGTGCTGGGCTTCACCGAGGAGCTGCGCGTGGAGCTGCAGACGCTGTGTGAATGCCCCTGCGGCCAGCCTGAGCCCCAGGCCCCCCACTGCAGCGGGGGCCACGGCACCCTCACCTGCGGGGTCTGCAGGTAAAGCCCTGCCCAGACGCTTGGGGGGCAGGACATTGGGCAGACCGGCGCAGATGGATGGGGGCAGATCGGGGCAGATCGGGGCAGGGGGCAGATGGATGGGGGCAGATTGGGGCAGGGGGAAGAAGGATGGGGGGCAGCCGGATGGGGGCAGCTGGATGGGGGCAGACGGATGGGGGCAGATCGGGGCAGGGAGCAGACGGATGGGGGGCAGATTGGGGCAGATGGATGGGGGCAGAGCGGGGCAGGGGGCAGATCAGGGCAGGGGGCAGACGGATGGGGGGCAGATTGAGGCAGGGGGATGGGGGCAGACGGATGGGGGCAGATTGGGGCAGGGGGATGGGGGCAGACGGATGGGGGCAGATCGGGGCAGGGAGCAGACAGATGGGGGGCAGATTGGGGCAGATGGATGGGGGCAGAGCAGGGCAGGGGGATGGGGGCAGAGCGGGGCAGGGGGCAGATCAGGGCAGGGGGCAGACGGATGGGGGGCAGATTGAGGCAGGGGGATGGGGGCAGACGGATGGGGGCAGATTGGGGCAGGGGGATGGGGGCAGACGGATGGGGGCAGATCGGGGCAGGGGGCAGACGGATGGGGGGCAGAGCGGGGCAGGGGGACAGGGGCAGACGGATGGGGCAGATCGGGGCAGGGGGCAGACGGATGGGGGGCAGAGCGGGGCAGAGGGACGGGGGCAGAGCGGGGCAGGGGGATGGGAGCAGACGGATGGGGGGCAGATTGGGGCAGATGGACGGGGGCAGAGAGGGGCAGGGGGATGGGGGCAGATCAGGGCAGGGGGCAGATCAGGGCAGGGCGCAGACGGATGGGGGGCAGATTGAGGCAGGGGGATGGGGGCAGATGGATGGGGGGGCAGATCGGGGCAGGGGGAACAGACTGCTCAGCAGGATGGGGTGGGGAGCCTGGCCTAGTCGGGGGCTGGTCGTGGGGTGGGGTGAGTTGGGGGCATCCCAGCTGAGTGGGGAGGGGCACTGGGGGCAGCCCAGAAGAGGGGGGCTAGAAGGGGGCAGCTAGGCTGTGTGTGTGTTGGTGGGGCTGCAGGCATCTTGGCCCAGCGGCGGGGGGGGGGGAGGGTAAGAAGCCCCCCCCCCATGTCGCCCTGACTGCCTCTGCCCCCGCCCCCCCGTGCAGCTGCAGCCCTGGGCGCGTGGGCAAGCGCTGTGAGTGCCAGCTGGCGGAGGCCACGGACCTGGAGGCGGGGTGCCGGGGCCGGAACGGCTCGGGCCCCACGTGCAGCGGGAAGGGGCAGTGCGTGTGCGGACAGTGCCAGTGCAACACCAACGTGCGAGGGCCGCACTGCGAGTGCGACGACGCCAGCTGCGAGCGGCACGACGGGGAGCTCTGCGCAGGTGAGGGGGGGGCAGAGAGGGGGCTGAGCGGGGGCGGGGGGGCAGGTTGGCTCCTAGACAGGCTGACGGCACCCTGCCTCCCCCCCCCCGCAGGCCATGGTCAGTGTCTCTGCGGGAGCTGCCGGTGCGACGCAGGCTACACGGGCAGCGCGTGCGACTGCAGCCTGGACACCCGCGGGTGCCTGCGGGACGGCCTGGAGTGCAGCGGGCACGGGCGCTGCGTCTGCAACAAGTGCCAGTGCCGGCCGGGCTACTTCGACCGGCTCTGCAGCCGCTGCCCGGGCTGCCGGACGCCCTGCGAGGAGCACCGGTGAGCGGGCCGCCGCGGGGGCGGGGCACCCCCAGCGCCGCGGGCAACGGGGCCTTGGCCGGGAGCTACGCGCCGGACACCAGGGTGGCACCCTGCCCGTGCCCTAAGGCCGGGGGGTGGGTCAGGCTGGCAGGGGGCAGCAGGGGCCACACAGGGTGTGTGGGGAGGGGCCGGCTCGGGAGGGGGGACCCGGGAGGGGCCAGCTGACCGCAGCCGTCTCTCCGGGAGCCCTGCAGGGACTGCGCCGACTGCCAGGCCTTCGGGACGGGCCCGCTGAGCCAGAACTGCAGCGCCGCCTGCAACCACACCACGGTCACGGTGCTGCCCGAGCCCCCCGTGACCGAGCAGTGGTGCAAGGAGAAGACGGAGGACGGGCGGATCCTGATCTTCCTGATCGAGGGCCCGGAGGGGGGCACCGTGCGCCTGAAGGTGAAAGCCAAGGACGGTGAGCGCTTGTGGGGGGGGAGGGGGAAAGGTGAGCACCAGCTGGGGTTTTGGGTGGGGGGCTCGGGGTGACACGGGGCAGGCAAAGGGTGAGCAGCAGGGCGAGAGGGGCCCAGTAAGGGGGAGACCAAACGGGGGGGCGGGCAGTGAGAACAGGGAGGGGGAGTTACCCCTGCAGGGAACCTCCCCAGAACCCTGACTCGCATCCCCAGCGCTGGTGGCGGGGGGCTGCCGGGGGCGGGGTGCCACTGGAGGCTTCACTCAGGCCTGTGCTCGTCCTCCCCGCAGCGGTCACCGACCAGACCTCCATGATCGTGCTGGGCTTGGTCCTGGGCATCGTGTTCATCGGGCTGCTGCTCATCGTCGCCTACCGCGTCTCCGTGGAGGTCCTGGACCGGCGGGAATACATGCGCTTCGAGAAGGAGCGGGAGCGGGCCAAGGGGAATGAGGTCAGGGCCCCGCCCCTCCCCTCCCGGGCAGCCCCTTCCCTCCCCGCTCGGGCCTTCCCCCTGGCCTGGCCCAGTCAGCCCTTGGCCCCTGCCCGTCACTGACACAGGGTCTGGTGGAAGAAGTGGGCTGAGGACCGGCTGGAGAGCCAGCGAGCTCCCTCACGCCGCAGCCAGCCAGTCCCAGCACCCAGGCTGATCTAGACGGGTTCCCCGGGCCCCAAGGCTCCCTACCCGCTTCCCCGTGTGCTGCAGCCCGTAGTCCCTGTGTCCCAGGCCCCAGTGGGCGAGAGCCCAGTTCGGTGCTGGCTGAGATCAAGCTGGAGCGGGACGGTCTTCTCCTCTCCGGGCGGGATCCGGCTCATCAGCCCCAGATGCAGAACGGGGCAGCTACTTGTCCTAGGTCAGCGGGAACAGACCCCCGGGTTTCCTGAGGGGGCCCCCCCCCCGCGACGCCGACGCCTCCCCTTTGAGTCCCGCAACCTCTCTGCCCTTACAGGTCAACAACCCGCTGTACAAGAGCGCCACGACCACCGTCATCAACCCCAGGTACAACGAGGACTGAGGCGGCATGGACGGCCGCCCCGGTGCCAACCCAGCAGCTCTCGGCTACCAATGGCAGGGGCCCCCAGCTGCCACGCTCGCTCCGGCAGCCGCCCCTGGAAGGGAAGGCGCAGGCAGAGGGCCCGCTGCTCGGCCGAACCTCACACGGCGACCCGCTGCCCAACGGGCCCACGGGGCCGTGCCTGCTTGTGCTGCCAGGTGCCCCCATTGGTCACTGGAGGAGCAGATCGCGGCCCTGGCTCCGTCCTGGGGCCCTTCCCAGCCTGGGGGCTCCCTGCTTTAGTAGCCCCACCCTGCCCTGTCCTTGCAGCGCTACGTCCCTTCCTCACCTGGCAGAGCCTGCTGCTTCTCTGCCCCCCGCAGCGTGTCACAGCGACCCCCCCCCCCGCGCCAAGAGAGCACCAGCTGCTGCCCATGCCCAGCAGAAGCGCTCCGGGGTCAGTGACCAGCAGGAAGGGCCAGGCTACGGAGCACCGAAGCCCTGCTTTTGGGGGCTTCTCTCATTTAACAGGGAGCCTTGCTCCAGGGCACAAGGGGGGTACCGTAGGGCAGAGCCGAGCCAGGGGAGACTCATGGCCAACCACGGGGGTGGGGGTAATGGGAGCAGGGCTCTTCAGCACCAGAAGGGACGCAGCAGGTGTAGTCCCTCCTGGCCGCTGGGATCAGGTGCACAAAGCCAGTAAAACCCCACTGTGAACCGGGTGCTTAACAGCCGCTAGGAGCCAGAATTCACCTGGGGAACCTCTCCCTCTGTATCTCCTCCAGCACCCTCGGGGCTCTCAAATAATCCTCCCCTGCCCCCCCACAGCGAAGGAACTGCCCCCCCCCCCACGTTGCTGGGTGACTACAGAGAGGAATAAAGCAGTAAGCTCAGCTCTTGCGTGATGTTTTATTGTGCGCGGCCACTGACGAATCGTTTCCTCGCAGACATAGGGGCCAGGAAGATACAATGACCAGGGCAAAACAGCCAGGCTGGGGGAAATTCGCTGGGCTGCATCAGGCCCAGGTGGCGAGCAGGTCAAGCCTCTCTCTCTCCCCTACACTATTAACCAAAGCCAATGTTTTCACACACACAAATTCAGTCAGGGCAAAGTGTGCGCAGGGGAGGAACACTTGCGCCCCTTCTCACTAATTAGCTGTTTGTTAGTGGTCACAAGGAAGTAGGGGGGCGGGGGTCACGCTTGAGAATCAGCCGCTCACCCCCTTACACCCTATGTGGCCGCGGCAGCCAGCCCCCCTGGCCCCAGGCCCCTGCCCTGCGCTCCCACGGGCTGGCCTTTCGGAGGAGGGAGCCTGCGGTTAACACCACATCTCCTGCGCCTGCAGTGATTTCCCGAGTGCAGGGACGGAACCCAGCCTTGGTGACTCTAGCACAGGGGTGGGCAAACTACAGCCCAAGGCCCACATCTGGCCCACGGGACTGGCTTGATTGGCCCCTGCCCTGCTGTGCCCCCTCCTCCGTAGCCTCTGGGTGGTGGGGCTGAGAGCTCCTGCCGGGCAGCACGGCTGCCAGTCCTGGTGCTCTGAGCAGCATGGTAAGGGGGTGGGGAGGGTGGATAAGGGGCAGAGGGTCCCAGGGGACAGTCAGGGGCCAGTTAGATACAGGTGGGAGTCCCAGGGGGCCCCGGAAGGGGGCAGTCGGGACAAAAGAGCAGGGGGGGTTGGATGGGTCAAGGGTTCTGAGAGGGGGCAGGCTGTTTGCGGAGGCACAGCCTTCCCTACCCAGCCCTCCAGACAGTTTCAGAACCCCGCTGTGGCCCTCAGGCCAAAAAGTTTGCCCACCTCTGCTCTAGCGGCAGGAGCCTTTACGCTGGAAGCCACTGGCTTAAGCGCAGTAGTGGAAAAACCTCTCTCCCTGGACTAGGAGGGGGGAGCAAAGGCCCCTGCTGGGTTAGCGCCAGCAAAACTGGTACCGGTGTGTAGCGAATGGGGCCCTAGGGTTGAAATGAACAGGTGTGGGAGTGTTCCCAGCCCTAGAGAAGCCAGGAGGACGGGGGTGTGTGTGTGTGCCCATGTGGGGTTTGGTGATAAGAGAAAGTCTGGGAGGAGGGTCTGTGCATTTCCTCATTTTAGCAGCTTCCCATGCTCAAAAAGCGGAACCTCCCTGCAACCGCGTCTGCTTTCCTGACACAAACAAGCGTCAACTCCCGCAAACGCGGGGGGTGAGCGAACACACCGCACCCCGAGAGCCAGCCACAGGCTGCTGCTCCACAGCACATGGGAGAGCGAAGCCCCATCAGCAGAGGGGGCAGGGAGGGCCCCGCGGGACAGAGGCTGCAGTGTTGTAAATCGGGGAGCAAAGCTTCCCCCTCGCAGCGCTCACAGTCAGAGAGACTCAACGGGCAACGCCACCACGTCACAAACACCGCACCTATGGCCACATCCTGTTACACCACTGACAAACCCCAGGGAAACGATTCAACCCAGAAACTGAGACAGCACATTGCCCCAGTGCTGCGGCCTGACAGTGATTATGCCCCAGGAGGACAGGCCAGACTCTCTCATAGATAACTAGGCAGCGACATGCCAAAGAACCAGAAACTGTCTTCTAGTTCCCAGCCACGCACCTTAACACACATGCGCTATCCACCACCCTAGCGCCTGTAACCCCAATTAATATTCACAGGAACTGACCCTGAGCCTTTTTAAACAGGAAGCTAAAAATCCTCCACCGCATCTCGTGGCAGAAAGTTCCATGGGCTAATTAAAACCCATCGTTACCACGGTGACAGCAGATGTTTGATCCTTTAGCTACTGCGAGAAGTTCTTGGTTTGCTGAAGCTTAGAGGCCAAGATTGCGTTATGTGTTAGCTGTCTTATGGTAACACCTAGGAGTCCAATGCGCTACAACATTTTCTAGCGTGACTAGCGATTGCAGGCGTCCAACCCCGGACCCTTTTAGCGAGGTCTGATGTTCAGAACATTAAGTATTTGCTCTCTGAAAGCAAGGGCCCCCTAAAGAGCTTCAACCAAGTTCCCCCAAAATCACTACTCCCCCTTTTCATAAGCCTTGACTGTATGCTAAACGAGCATTTTTTTTTGGCCGCACAGACCAGGAGCTGAGCCCCTAGAGTGAACCGAGATAAGAAGCAGAGTAGAGTTTAGAAAAGAAAAAAAAACCACAAGTTTTTATTTAAATACTCTAAATAGGTCACAAAGGAACAGACACCACACTAATGGTAAAAAGATACAAGTTTATAACATCTTATAAAAACTACAGTTTAAAAGTGATTCTCATTTAGCTCATCAGTATCACACGCTCCCCCCACCCACCCCCCCATCGCAAAATAAGTATATTAAAAAAAAAAAAGACAAATAAGTAAGCCATGGGACTTTCCAGATATCACTCAGTTCGGATTCGCCAACACAGGAGAGTTCTTGGTCCATCTGTCAAAACAGTAGTTCTGGGACAACTCGGGGGCCACTCCCCGCCAGCCTTCAGGGATCAGTGTCACGCCACAGTGCGGCTGCGTTCATTCGGCCTGTGAAGGGCACCTGGCCACACACTCCTTTACTCAAGGGTAGGCTGGGGGTGTGTGTATATGTGTGTGGAATCTCTCACGCTTAGCCGGCAGCATGGTTTCCAATCCCTGCCCTTTGCGGGCTCATGCCAGAAACACCCCTCGCTGCAGCCGGGAGTGTGGTTTTCTGTCCGGGTGATTTTTTTAATGCTCACGAAGGAAATTATCCTGGCTGGAGATGGGAAATGACGTGATCAAGGTCTAGCAATGCACGTTAATCCTGTTCTACAGCTAGCCTCTTCCCTGGGCCGTTCCAAAGACAGGCCTCACCTCAGAAGACAGCTGAACACAAAAATCAGACCAGCGTCTGGTCAGCTTGTCATGCACGCAAACTACAGAGCACGGTTCCACCTCTGAAACACAGACACTGTCCCCTTCCCGCCCCCAGATGCGGGCTCATGTGGAGACAGATGCTACAGGAAAAAATGAGCTTTACATGGGTGTACAAGGAGATGAAGTGCCCATTTGCACCCCACTCCCAGAGAACCAGCCAGCCGGACGCCCACGGCTCTGCAACTCACCTGCTTTTCAGCCGCGGAGGGGCAGGGGATCGTTGCATTACTGCAAATGCATCTGCTGTGACAGGAAGGGGCTTGCAGGAGCATGGTTTACCCTAGCTTGAAAGCAGGGGAAACTCCGAATTGCACCAGAATAATATGTTTACACTGGAGGGTAGCATTGTTTTAACTACACTCCCCAGCACAGATGAGGTGTTGACACACCTCTTTGCTGCAGTCAAGTTAAAAGCCAATTTTAAACAGCGTCTTGTGCGTGTTACTAGAACTGACGAAGAGTTTTCAGTAGGTGTATTTTGGCACGCTGGTGCTAGCCAGATTGCCCTTTTGCACCCAGCTTAGACAGGGAAACTTTTGTTTCTAGTCAGTTTCAGTTGTGTTCCTTGTCAGTTTCACTGCCCCCACCTTTCTCATGCTATTTCGGCTGGTAGAAGCAGCGTCTAAATCCTTAGAAGAATAAACTCAGACATGAAACATCTCTGTCAATATTACTCTTTATCCCTGGGCATAGCTTGTTAAGGGCTTGTCTATAAGGGGACACTAAGGAAAATTAATCCTAATTTAATTAAAGGTGTGAATTTATAGTGAATTAGTTAAACTGCATTAAATCCCTGTGTGAATGCTCTTATTCAGAAGTAAAGCGGTCTTAATTTGATTTATCTTAATTCATTTTGGAATGTCATGACAGATTACTTCTAAGAGCATTTAAATATATAAAAAACAAATGATGTTCAAATCATGGTAAGTCACTAATTTATCGGTATAAAATTGAACACTTTTTCCATGCAGCAGCTGAGGGGGTTTGCAGGGCACAAGCCTCTTAGCCCCAGACCCGCACTTTTTACTGGGAATCGAAATACCTCTGCAGAGATGGTTTGGAAAAAGGCAGCCCCCCCGCTGCAAACAATTTGACCTTCGGGCTTCAAAACAGCTTCAGCTTCTCTACTGCACTGGCAAGCTGCAGCGTCAGCTAGACAGACGAACCCTTTCTATAGCACACAGTGTGCATGCATCAGCTACTCAAGGGAAAGGACGGTGACACCCCGTAGCTCTGCAGGAGCTCCTCACCACCAGGTCAAAAACAGCTTTTGAGAAAAAACCCCCAGCCACACAGATCTCACACACGCATCAAACTCTGCAACACTGAACGCAGGCGGCGTCAGGCCCTCAGAGGATCTGAGCAGCGAGGTTCCCACCCAACAGTTTCCCATAATTTAGGGGTCTCTGCCCCAGACCACAGGTGTTCCATCCGCTATGAAAGTTCAAAACCAAGAGAGACTTGGTTTGTCCTCTAAACCAGCATCTGGTTTAACCGAACTAACCGTTTGCCAACACCCTTTTGCCAGTACAGGATAGCTTGTACTGCCCCCTTGTGCCGGGCAGAAGCACTGCCAGATTGCAACAGGCAGCCAACCAGTGTTCACGTCACAGCCAAACACCCCAAGATCCACCGTCAGCAGTTTTACACAGAAGATTTGTGTTCCAACAGGAAAACTTCATACTTCTCTCTGCAAAAGTGAGTCAGTATAATTAGCGCAGGGAGAACACAGACACTGAGCAGTACTTTGCCCAAGGTCGGTGGCAGAGCGGGGACTAGAACCCACGACCTTCTGACTGCCAGTCGATTGCCTTACTCATTGGGTGGGGACAGGAGAATAAATAGTGGCACCAAACGGGACATCCCATTTCAGCCATTATTGCCACGAGGCACAAGGAGCCAGGGCTGAACAGCCGATCACGCCTGTTCGGAAGAAAATCTTAAGTCTAGGCCAAGATACTTCACATTAACAGTGTTGACCCCCACCCATGAAAACCAGTTCAACAGACGTGAGACACGGTCCAAAGCCAGGATTTCTGGGGGCCGAACCGAACGACAGGCCAACTCTCTGCAGGAGACAGCTGTGCAGATGATCAGTGATGCTGATGTTTTGACGCGATAAGGGGCCAGATAAAGCTGAATGTCATTGCTGATTTCAGCGCCCTTCACCACAACGCGGGGGCGTGGGAGGCAGGGAACCTCCTTTTACCAAATGAAGAGGGTAAAAGGGTACAAAGCATCTTATCGGCTTCTCTGAGAGGCAGGAAACGTTGAGAGTTCCTTTAAATTCCATCATCGGTGACGGAGAGAGAGCAGGGAAAGACTCGCGCTAAAATGACTCATCTGTCCTCCTCAATCGGCTTTGACCCAATTGGACCCGCTAGAATGGTAATCACTAATAGTTGGCCTGAAAGTTGCTTCCATACAACACTCCCTGGACCTTACGCCCCACAGCCAGGATGCAAGGCCCAGCATTGTTCAAACAGCTGTCACCTCTTCTGTCCAGGACAGCCTGGGCCACCAGCCTGTGGTGGAAGTGTCCTGAACTTCTCCTTTCCTGCGGTGCCAACATGGAACTCCCAGCTGAGAAGCTAGCCAGTCACCCATCCCGTTGCTCCCCACAATGGAGCCACAGGCATTTTGCCAAGTGTGATTCCGAGTGACGGAATCAACAGGGCTTCCTTGGGGAGACTAAGCCACAGCCTAACAAACCTCATGGGCGCCAGCAGCCTATGCTTTGATTCCAGCCAACACCCAGAAGCTCCAGACATACAACAGGGTGTGATTTGCTCGGGCGGGGAGACTGAAAAGGGACAATTCCAAGTCGAGGCTGCAGGGGCCTGGCAGAGAATCATGCAACTGGCACAGAAAAGGAACCATTCTGAAACGGCCTCGAAGAGGCGGCAAGGGCCTCCAACAGGCAGCAGGAGCTGATCACGTAGCGTTGTAACTAACACTCCGCTCTTCCACCCTGTGCGGTTACAAGCGGAGCCTGCGTTTGTCCGACAGCGTGAGCAGGCCAAGAGGCAAAGGATGCCCATTTAACCTGCCCCAACTCTCCATGACAACAAAGCATGTTAGATGCAAGAAGGAAATTGGACCATTGTGATTTCAGGATCTAAGCAACTCAGGTGCCCTGAACTCTCAGCTCCAGATCGATTCAGCAGGCAGGGTAGCGTTTGGCACCTGGGAAAGATAACTCAGGCTACCAGGTTCTACTCTAGCCATTCCCCAAAGGAGACTGCAGTGCATATGCAGACGCGGCACTCCGCCGGGGAGAGAGCTGGACGAAGGGCACCGCTCGAGTAAAGCATTCACACTGGTGTATCCACCACACAGGTGCGGAGAGCACGCTGCTGCTGAGATTCTACAAAAGAACCAACCAAAGCTGCCCTGTCCTGTGCGGGGGAAGAGACACAGAACGCTACTCTTTGGAAACTGGCTTTCTGTCCCATCTTTGCGGGACGGGGGAAGACAGAGCAAAATCTGGCAGCAGGGAGCATTGCAAATCTCCCCCGGCAGAGTGTCTCACAGATATATGGATGAAGGAAAAAAAAAATACATCCAAGATAGAAACCCATTCTTATTTCCTTCGGGGGGGGGGAAGAGGTTGATGAGGAGGAGAAGCCGTAGGGGAAGGGAGGCTGAAGGGACCTGGAGACCCGAAGGAACGTAGCAGCGAGATGAAGAGACAGAGAGAGGGTCACCTTGCCAACGTTAGCAGAGCCCCCGCTGGCCTAAGATAAACGTAGGCAGTATCTACCTTCGCTGGACAAGACCAGGCTCTTCCGCTGGGAGAAGTGGCTACAGAAAGGATTTTATTGTGGTATGTAGCTAGCTACACAGAGGGCAATGGGGGGTGCCCGCATGATTTGAACTAAGAAGTGACAGAGACCCTGATATGTCAAAGAGCATTTGGGTCATTTCCCAAGGGCGCTCTGCTCCAGTGTCACTGATGCTAAGAAAGCCGAGTCCAGATTCTCGCTGCTCCGTGTAACCTTCCCATGCCCTGCTCCCCTCTGCCCCAGAACAATTACCAGGCCACCGAGTGACGTCTTGGGGCAGAAGCAGGAGATCGTGAGCTGCAGTGATACCGGCTGCTGTGCACAGAGACCAAGCTTAGCTAGACCTAGGCTATGCAGACAGGGACATCTGGGTGGGGCTCCCAGCAGAGCACAGGGCAGGAAGTATCCACAATACTGCTGTCACTGCGAGGGGAGTGGGAGACAATGTGCCGACCGCGAACAGCCTCTTCCTTCCCCACACATTTGTTACCAGCCAGGAAAGGTCTGATCTGTAGCAGATGCTAGCTGGGCCTGAGTTTTCAGGTGCATGAACGTGGGTTGGGAGCCAAGAGGGGGGTTTGGGGAGGCAGAGACGACGCTTTGGTAACAGGCTTTTTCTGGCCTGCAACAATCAGGGCCCCTGAGAGCGGCTGGGGAGCCTGGCCCCCTCCCTCATGCTCATTGTTTCTGTTTCTTTCAGAGGAGGAAGTTTAACTGCCTTTCCCTGCAGGTCTCTTTAGCCGTTTCTAGCTCCCTCTGAGCGGTGCAGTTGCTCCTGGGCCACTGGAGAGTTGCCAGAGAGATCACAGTTTATTTAAGGGGTGTCCACCCCCAAGTGGACAGGGCACCCGTTTAATGGAAGCGAAATCCGAGAGTGGGTTACATTCCCCCCCAAATCCACAACAGACACCGCAAAGATCCATTCCTGGCTAGCCCTCAGGATCAAACGCAAAGGGGTAGATCTTATCCCAAGCCACAAAGCAACTGAAAACCTGCCCGAGTGTGACCCAGCCCCGACAGCGTTTGAGGCCAGAGCATTTCTGAGAAAGCCAGATTACGGGCTGCTGCCTTGAACCAGACTAGGGTCTGAATTCCAGGGCGAACAGGGACGTGTGGTAATGTGATCACCCCAAGCATCCTCGCACACACACACACTGGGGCCAAGGAAGGAAGCCGTTCTCCCCAGCCATGGGCTGTATACCCCGAAGCACTGCCGGTCATCAGGGGGTTGGGTGTTGCTAAGAGACACATGCAGACACATGCGGGTTTCACCCCAGCCACACGTGCAGCAGCTGCTCACACAACACCATTTCACAGGACACCGATTGCACGAGCGGCTGGGTGTCACAAGAGTGTCAACCGAGTCCCCGCAACCGCTCTCCTCCCCCGCGCCGACGGTGCGCTCTCCTCCCTCCCCTTCCAACGTCCTCGGTTCTTGAAGGTGGAAAGAGCAGGAGGAAACTCGGTTACAAAATCAGACGCCCTAGCAATAAAACCTCCGCAGACCTCGTAACCAAGCTCTCGGCTGAGATGAGTTCCTGCATTTCACACCTGAACCAAAATCCTCCACAGCTGCCTCTTAAAATCCACTGCTTTGTTGGTCTCTTCCGGTGAGACTGGTTACAAATAAGTCAACAGAACACCACGGTCGATTTCCACCCCGCTAGATTTCATACCTGTGAGCTCTACCTGGGCATGAGCTGGTCGATCGGGTGATGGCAAGTGTTAAGAGTCTGAGGTGAGTGTAGCTAGCGTTGCCCTGTCGTCCCCCGAAGCCTTTCCTGAGAGGCAAATGGTGATGCTTCAAAAACAAACCAATGGAAAAGAAGGTTTATACACAGCTGCCTGTGGCTTCTGCTGGTTGGGTAGAGATTCCAGACCATCCTCATCTTATTTACAGTGTCAGGACCCCATCTGAGAGTCTAGGAGAGTCCTCAGCTCTGCCCCCGCTTGGCTGGGGGAGCAGGAGCAGGCAAAACCAGACACAGAAAACTGAAAATCCTGTCCACTTCCTAGCTTCTCCGACACATCACCCTGGCTCCTAAAGCAGGAGCTGCGAGTCGGGGGTTTTGGTCTGGCAGCCCTGGCACATTCGTTTGTGTCTAAGCAGCCGATCTGTCCTGGAGAAGCTCTGCGAGAGATGGAGAAGAGAGACGGGCGTTAGTGCAATATCAGATCCAGCCAATACGAAAAGCACCATGGGGATGGCAGGATCCATCTCTGGAGCTAGGAAAGACTCCTAGAGCAGCAAGGCAGGGAGACTCTTTGCTCCCCCCCCCCCCGCACGCGGGGTGCTCTGTGCTGACCCCAGCCCAAGTTATAGTAGTCTGAGGGCTGCTCTTGCTTACACAACTGGCCTAGGGTCACTTAGGCCATTGGTTTTCAAATCCGTGGGTTGCGACCCAGAACTGGGTCGTGGAATGGAAGGCACTGTGGGTCGCGGTGGCTCTGATCAGCACCGCTGACTGGGCCATTAAAAGTCCTGTCGGCGGTGATGCCCGGCTAAGGTAGGCTAGTCCCTACCTGTTCTGACACCGCGCTGCCCCCCGGAAGCAGCCAGCAACAGGTCCGGCTCCTAGGCAGGGGGGCCACGGGGCTCCATGCTCTGCCCCCACCCTGAGCACCAGCTCCGCATTTCTGGCCAATGGGAGCTTGGGGAGGAGGGGGGGCGGGCCTGTGGGCGAGAGCCACTTGCGCGCCTCCGCCTAGGAGCCAGACCTGCTGCTGGCCGCTTCCGGGGCACAGCACGGTCCGCGGTGCCAGGGCAGGTGGGAAGCCTGCCTTAGCATCCCCCGCTGTGCCGCTGACCGGGAGCCGCCTGTGCCCCAACCCCCCGTCCCAGCCCTGAGCCCCCTCCCCAAACCCCCTCCTGTACCCCAAACCCCTCATCCCCACCCCAGAGCCCCTCCCACACCCCAACCCTCTGCCCCAGCCCTGAGCCCCTCCCACACCCCAAACCCCCCCATCCCCATTGGGTTGCAAGCATCAATTTTCTTCAACTGAGACACCAGAAAAAAGTTTGAAAACCACGGACTTAGGCAGTGGAAGATTAGCACAGCCAAGTCCCACCCCCACTCCCTACACCAGCTTTTAATGCCCACTGGGTGGGTCCCTAACTTCCGTCATGGGAATTCCCCACTGGCTGTTTGCAGCCAGAATCCAGCTTCTTTTGCCCTGTTTGAGCGGCACAAGGGGCCGGATCGTAACCAAGAACCTGGCCCAGCGCCCAGCCACGCTGCTCAGCTGGCCGAGTCGGTGTCTAGGGAGAAAAGACAGCCCCACGGGGTTGAGCAGCTGGCTGTTCTGCACCGCTTTGCTGGGTGGGAGCCTGGAGGCTAGCCCAGCTCTGACACCGACTCTGCAAGACAGCTGGGCCAACACATTCCATGCGTGGCCACTGACTGGGGGTGCGCCTCTGTTTTGGGGGAGCCACATTTGGCCTGATATTTTAAGAGCTGCTGAGCACCTGCAATCCCAGCCGAAGTCCAGGAGAGCTGGGAGCGCTCACAGCTCAGGTCATGGATACTGGAGGCACCCTAAAAGGGTAGCGATTTCTGACCTTAAATCAGTGGTCCCCAACGTGGTGCCCGTGGGTGCCATGGCGCCCGCCAGGGCATTTATGTGCGCCCACCTACTGACAAGCGAGCGCTTCCGCCGGACAACCCGCTGCTGAGGAGCGCGGCCGCTGGACAATCAGCGGCCGAAATATCTCCGAGAAGCGGCAACGCCAAAGAAGCGTTGCAGCCGAAATGCCGTTGCTTCTCGGCGGCATTTTGGCGGCGCCGCTTCTCGATGACGCCGCTTCTCGGCGGCATTTCGGCGGCTGGTCGTTCGGCGCCCGCCACACGCTTCTGGGAACATGAATATGCTATTGCAACAGAAAGGTTGGGGACCACTGCCTTAAACCTTTCGCAATCCCTTACTTCCCGGGGGGGGCTGCGGGAGGATTTGCTCAGGTCTCTGCAGTGCTGTGCTCCGTGCTAGGCACAGACCAAAAGCAGCACCAGGCAGATGTGACCAGGCCAGATCGAACCAGGAATGAATTCCCAGCAAGCCTTCGTCCTGGCTATTCGTAGGACAGAGGTTCTGATAGGAAGGAAGTGGCTTCCCCCGCTGTGCGCACACAGATCTGAGCGTGCTAACTCACATTCACACATTCAAGATATGCCTCTCTTATAGAACTGGAAGGACCTTGAAAGGTCATCGAGTCCAGTCCCCTGCCTTCACTAGCAGGACCAAATACTGTCCCGACAGATTTTTTTGCCCCGGATCCCTAAATGGCCCCCTCAAGGATTGAACTCACAACCCTGGGTTCAGCAAGCCAATGCTCAAACCACTGAGCTATCCCTCCCCTGTGATAATCCTGCTGTCCTGCTCCGGGAAACTCAGACTCAGACTTCAAGGTCAGAAGGGACCATTATGATCATCTAGTCTGACCTCCTGCACAGTGCAGGCCACAGAACCTCACCCACCCACTCCTGGAATAATCCTCTCACCTATGTCTCAGCTATTGAAGTCCTCAAATCATGGTTTAAAGACTTCAGGATGCAGAGAATCCTCCAGCAAGAGACCCGTGCCCCATGCTGCAGAGGAAGGCAAAAAACCTCCAGGGCCTCTGCCAATCTACCCTGGAGGAAAATTCCTTCCCAACCCCAAATATGGCGATCAGCTGAACCCTGAGTATGTGGGCAAGACTCACCAGCCAGACACCCAGGAAAAAGTTCTCTGTAGTAACTTCTAACATCCCATCACTGACCATTGGTCCTATTTACCACTGATGGCAATTAATTGACCTTTGACTAAGATGTTATCCCATCAAACCATCCCCTCCATAAATTTATCTAGTTTAATCTTGAAGCCAGATAGGTCTTTTGCCCCCACTGCTTCCCTTGGAAGGCTGTTCCAGAACTTCACTCCTCTGATGGTTAGAAACCACCGAGCACAGAGCCTGGGCTGACGCCTAGTCCCAGGAAGGGGCATCTCCTCCCCACGCCCAGCCGCCGGCGGAGTAACCCTTGCAGGCGGGGGAGCGTCTGCCGCAAAGCGACCCCACCCCTCGCTCTGTGGCATGCCTGGCCAGGGGTGGGGGTTACCTGCATGCAGCGCTCGCACTGGTAGGGCTTTTCACCACTGTGCACACGCTTGTGGCGCTCCAGGTGGTACTTCTGGATGAAGCGCATGTCACACAGATCACACTCGAACGGCTTCTCACCTGGGGAAGAGCAGAAGGGGCTGTGATAGGGAGGCTTGTACTGCCCACTGCCCCCCCCACCCCCCCTCCACCCCAGTGCTGGCAGGGAGCCTCATACCACTGCCTGGCTCTGAATCCCCACTGCCCTGCATGACCCAACCTTGCCCTAGACCCCTAGCGCCAATCTGGCTGGCTGGCATCTCCGCCCTCGTCTCCTACGGTGCCCCCCACTTACCCCATCAATAATGCCACTTCGAACCATCTCTCCTCTTCATCTCCCTTTCCTAGTCCTGTCTCAGTGCCTTCCTCTGTGCTGCCCCCTACTTGTGGGCGGCCTCTTAAACCCATTTGCAAAGCCGCTGCCTTCTCCCCATTCAGCGCTGCCCCCCAGTCGGAAAGCTCATTCACCAGGCTGGTCTGCATTAACTGATCAAGAGGTGCATGCCCTCCAGCTGAGTAACCATCTGATTTTGTGGCTGCGGCCCTTCTCCGCCCACACCTAGTGCCCGCTTCGTCGCTGCGCCGTACGCGAGTTTTCATTGAAAACTCACCAGGGCAGGGACGGGTTTCATTTAGTCTGTAATCCCGCATGTTGTCGTTTGGTCCCCCTCTTTTCTCCGAGGTCACAGCCCCACCCAATCTACAGCTCACGGCTCTCCCCACCTCTCCGCGAGCTGGGCTGTTCGGGGCAAAGCAGCAGAAAAGAAAAGAGGGTAGGGAGATAGGGGCAGAACAGTGGGGCATCTTCCACCAGCATGATCCAGGCTCTCCGCAAGGAGCACCTCCTAAGGCAACAGCAGCTTCCTCATCAGATCCAGTGGTAGCAGCTAGAACGCAGTGCCGTGACCGCACCACCTTTAAGGGTCGCGGTTTGCAAACCCCAAGACCTAATACCCAGGCAGGTGCATGTTCGGAATGAAACATCGCTAGGACCCTCTTGCAACCTTTCTGCTTGAAGAGCCGAGCGGTGTGATTAAGAGAGCCCGAGCCCCTGCCCCCTCGGGAGTGCCGCTTAAGCTACAGATGCAGCCGGAGTTACGGCCCAGCCTCTCAAGGCTTCACCCCGTTCCTCTTCTGAGCCAGAAGGCCCACAGCAGCCATCGGCCGAGCAAGACTCGCGCTCTCCTGGCTCTTTACCAGTATGGATGAGGATGTGTCTCTTGAGATGGTAGCTGCTCCGAAAGGCCCCGTAGCAGTGCTCACAAATAAAGTTCTTGGGGATCCTCAGTTGGAAGGAGCCGTTCTGCTCAATCACCATCACCTGCAAAGCACAGAGAGAACCTCACCGTTCCAGCGTATGGCGAGCACAACACACTGCCGTAGGGTCAGGTGCTGCCAAGCTATTCACCCCTCCCTACCCCCTTCCATGTGGTGATGTCTAAGCGCGCTTGTGAACTCTTCAGGGCAGGGACCGTTTTTGTCACGCGTCTGTGCAGTAACTAGCACAACAGGACGCCGGGGCCCCTAGCCACCGCATTAAAGATTGTGAAGCACTTTGAGATCTCCTGATGAAAAGCTCTACCCAAGAGGTAGGTACCATTATTACCGCTACAACACAAATAGTTTAGCCTCCCAGTCCTCCTAGAAGGTAAGAAGGAAGACGAAGACACAGAGAGGTTGAAGGATATGCTTGTGACCATGCAGCATGCCGATGGCAGGTCCAAGGACAGAACTCAGGAGTTCTGATTCCAAGTCCCATTGCCCCACAAGACCACTCTTCCCATTTTATCAGAGATTCTTCTTGCAGGTGAGACGGGCTCAGTGCTGCAGGGATAGCTAGTGTCGGCCACAGGACGGGAGTTCACATTTTGGCTTGAAGGTATCGTGTGTCCCCGCCCCACCTTTTCCCCAGCGTCACTCTCGGAGCCTGTGAATCCATTTCTCGGCGACAAGGTGCCGGGCCCTCAAGGCCGAGCAGTGTGATCGCGAGGAGCCGGATGCCTGAGCTGTGTGACTGTTTGGAGCCAAACACCTGAAATGCTCTGAGAAACAGGCAGCAATGCCAACAGCTCACTCAGGAAGGAGGCTTGGCCCTGAGCGTGGTAAGATTTCATAAGGCAGCCCTGTCCCTCCCATACCATATGACGGACGATTACCTGCCTTTTTAATGGTCTTTTTTGGCTGCGTTGCTTCTGCCGGCTCTTCCTCTTTACGGCTGCGAGATTTCTCGCTCTCATGGCGGAGACCCTTAAGGAGACAAAACAGGGGTGAGGTTCTTTCCCTGTGTGCGTTTCCACAGCCCCTTGACCCCAGAACCCTCTGGAGACACCCTGAGCCGGTACATTTAAACACCCCTTTCTAGTCACGTCAATGACAGTGGGTATGGTGATGGGGCAGGATCAGGGTAGAGATAGCACCTGTAATAGCTCCCCCCATACCAGCATGTTCGGGCTGTTCCCTCTCTCTCCATTCTCTGTCTGCTTGGAGCTCTGTTTTGGCATCATCTTCTTGCTGGCGACAGTTGGCACGAGACACACCCCAGAGAGGCCCTCGCAGGCCAGGAGACTCGCCTAAGAGACGAGACAAACAACCATGAAAGATGGAGGGTTGAGCTGAGCTTAGCCAGCCAGCCATAACCTAACCAGCCACTGCCCAAACATGCCAGTGCCCTCTAACAGAATGAATTGGACATATTCAGCCACATGTGCAACTACACCACTCTAGTGGCTGGAGGTCTACAAATTAATACTACTGGTACCTAACGGGAGAGTTCCCTGGAGCTTAAGAAGTGCAGTGTTTTGGGAGCAAGCACTCCAGTTTTGTGGTGTTGTGTGTGCAACCGTGTTGGCGGCAGGTGCTTAGCCTCCTGTTTAAGTCAACCAATACCTCGTTTGATCAGAACTACGTCGTTTGCATTAAGTATCGACTTCTACCCGTTATCACTCTGGGTCACCAAGGGCTCTGCAGCCCATTCAGCTTGATAGTCACCTCCCTGTGACGTTGCATTCCTGTTACAGATGGGAAAATTGGGGCTCATTACCTGAGCCATCTTGTCTGTCTGTCCTCAACAAACGGATTGTAACAATTCTTTAGCCTTAATTCTCTCCCGGGAAAGAATTTTACGATTAGAAAGATTTTTTTTTTTCAGTTAATTATTTTTTGCTGGTCTTGTCCAGTACCCTCCACTTTGCCGACATCTTTCTGGATTCTGAGAGCCTGGAATCGTGTGTGGTGTTCTAAGGGCGTCTTCCCCCAGCACTGCTGAGAACTGGAGAAGCTAGACGGGAAGGTAACTGACGGCACTGCTTTTACAGATGAGTCATCCCAACCCTGGCCCTGCTTCTGGATGGATTCTGGATAAAGGGGGTTGATCTCCGTGCCTTGATATCGCTGCAGACACTTCTCTGGTTTAGTCTGAGCCTGCGAGAAAAAGAAGCACAGCTGAATTAATTGACGAGGGACGGCTAAAGAAAGAAACTTCTTTATCGGTGTGTCAAAGCAACTCCATTCAAAGAGAACACAGGCAAAATTCATTGCTTAATATTAGCAGAGGTTTTGCTAGCAGGTGGGGAGAAAAGAGACATAATACTCTCTCCTGTTTATGAGCTTCTCTAAGCCCTGTGCAAACAGTTGGCCTTGACAACATTTTGCAGATGGGGAGACAGAGAGGTAAAGTGACTGGCCCCAGGTCACACAGTCAGAATGGAGAGTTGAATCCAGGAGTTCTGACTCTCAGTGATGTGCCCTAACCTCTAAGCCATGTTCCCATCCCAAAGCTGGGAAGAGAACCCAGGAATCCTGACTGCCACCTTGTGTTCAAACACACCTCTTCATTCTTCGAATACCGACATGTACAGAAAGGCTGCACAGGGTGCTCCCCCCCATTATGATTTCGGAGTTCAGGAGAAGGTGTCTAGAAGTCGTAACTTTCTATTCTTAGAAACAGGAAACACAAAATCTGACACTCTGGCGTGCCAGCTGTCTGTGCCGCGACGCTGCATGGAAGTACAGTGAGACTGCGAAGGAGCAAGCAGTCGTGAGCATAACTTTGGACTGCCGTTCCTGTCCATGCATGCACAAGTGGAGCGAGCAAGTAAGTTTGTGATTCGCAGGAAGATCAACACACACATTGGTGTGAACTACTATGAGTGCGGGGACACATAGTGCAGCACAAGTGCCTGAATCGAAGGGAGCAGGCACCACAGTAGGTGCTCAGTGTAGCATCCCAGAGGTAGCCCCAGCCTGTGCACAAGCGTGCAAAACTACAGCATGGGTGTGCAAGCATGCAGCTACGCCCAAGGCTGTGACCCAAGAGTGCAACGTTGCAACCGGTGCTTGTGTCTGAGCGTGCAAGGCCTGGGCACGAGTGTGCACACAAGCGCGTGGGGGGCGGGCAAGGCCCAACGCCCACAAGTGTGCAAGTCGCACCCCCGAGCGTGCAAGCGACCGCGCACGCGGGTGGGTATAAGTGTGTGAGCCACAACCCCCGAGCGTGCAAGGGCCCCGGCGCGAGCGTGCAAGCGCATGCGCGCAAGGCCGCGGCGGGGGGGGGGGGGAGGGGTGCAAGGCCGAGCCGGCTCCGGCCGCGGCCCCCTGAGGGGTGGGGCCCGTTGGCCCCCGGGGCCCGCTGCCCGTCGGCTGTGGGGTCCGTACCTGGCTCGGCCGCTGCGGGCTCCGGGCTCCGCCGTTGCCTCCGTGCTCTCCCCCGGGAGACAAGTTTACAAACAGCGGCCCGAACCCTCTCGGCCGCCGCCGCTACCCCGGAACCGGAAGCGCTTGACACAGGGGTCACTTCCCGGCCGCCCGGGCGGGGGCCGGCGCGTGCGCCGGCGCGTGCGCACGGCCGCTCCTGAGGCCACCCCTGCCGCCATCTTGGTGCAGGGAAGTGAGAGGGAGGGGGCAGTTACCAGGGTAACCATGAGTAGGCGGCGGGAGATCCTGAGGCCGGGCTCGCCTTGGCCCCCATGTAAACCCCTGGGGGAGGGGCTCTCCCTGGCCCCACCCCAATATAACCCCCCCTAGTGGGAGCGGCTCTCCCTGGCCTCACCCCAATATACACGCCCCAGTGGGAGGGGCTCTCCCTGGCCTCACCCCAATATACACGCCCCAGTGGGAGGGGCTCTCCCTGACCCCACCCCCAATATACACGCCCCCCAGTGGGAGGGGCTCTCCCTGGCCTCACCCTAATATACACCCCCCCGGTGGGAGGGGCTCTCCCTGACCCCACCCACAACATACACCCCCCCCCCCAGGGGAGTGGGCGCTCTCTGGCCCCACCCCAATATACACCCCCTGGTGGGTGGGGCTCTCCCTGGCCCCACCCCCATTATACACCCTGTATACATCAAATATGCACAGGGGATTATGCTCCACTCCCATCAGTGGTGAACTGAGGCACCTGTTGCCACTGAGTGGCCCTTCCAGGGCATTGAGGGGGGGTCCTTTGCACCCCGACCCCTCCCAACCATCAGGGGGTGAAAACAAATACCCTCTCTCTGTTGAGAGGAATCGAGACATTTGGGAGACACCCCATCTTGCAGCCCTGAGGAGCAGATGTTGGCTTTATAGTATCCCTCTGTGGACCACCGCAGAACCTGGAAATAAGGGGGATCAGGATATGGAGTTGTACTGGAGTGTAGAAGGAAAAGGGAGGCGTTTCTTAGTCTTACCCCCCTTCCTGCCAGGGGGTAAGGTTGGCGTAGGGGAGATCAGTCATTGAATCAGCATGTTGCTCCCAGTCCTGCATTTTCCTCCCTAACTTTGCTCCCACTGACGTACCATTGGTACACTGAGCGCTGTGGGGAAATCTCACCCTGATTTGCTATTGGTTCTCATTTCTTTCCCTTGTGTCAGTTCCCCCTCATAATATCCTTTGCAGTTCCAACGCTCCAGTCTGCCCTTCCTCCCTTCCTCTCTGTGCGCGTCTGTTTCACCTGAAGATCTCAAAATGCTTTGCAAACCTCCATGAAGTGCCACAACCCCTCTGCCAGGTAGGGCTGGGTTGTTATCATCCCTGGTTTACAGATGAGGAAACTGAGGCACAGAGGAGTGACGTGATTAGGGTCACGCAGCGAGTCAACAGGAGTCTGGCCTTGTTCTAACACAGTGAGACAGTGCAGGGGGTAGAACCAAGTTTGCTAGACAGGACTAGGGTGACCAGACAGCAAATGTGAAAAATCAGGATGGGGTGGGAGGTACTAGGAGCCTATATAAGAAAAAGACCCAAAAATCAGGACTGTCCCTATAAAATCAGGACATCTGATCACCCTAGACAGTGCCAGCATGCCAGTCCTATTGGTGCAAGGTTGCCTTCACTTCAGAACTTCTGTGCTTCACAAGTAAACTCACGCTCCTCAGGGAGGGTGCCAGCTGGGTCTGTTTTGAAAGTTGAAAGAGTGGATGGGGAGGGGAACATGCTTTTAAAGTGTCTTGCAGCCTGAAAAGCTCTGTCTTTTGACACTCAGAGAAAGGGTCCGGGTTTAAATCTGATGCACAGTGCTGACAGCTAATGGCTCATGGTGTCCAGTGTGTTATGGTTTTGGTGGGTCTCAGAGCTTCTCTTAGGTGATAATAATAATCCCTAGCTTTTATCAAGTGCTTTCCATCAGTAGATCTCAAAGCACTTTACAAAGCAGGTCAGTATCATTACTCCCATTTTACAGATGGGGAAACTAAGGCATAAAGAGGGGAAGTGATTTGCCTGAGGCCATCCAGCAGGCCAGTAGCAGAGGCAGAAATAATAATAGAACCCAGGTTTCCTGAATCCCAGTCCAGCACACTTTGCCTCTCTCAGTGTCCATGTCACAAAAGCCACCAGCACAAAGGGCACTAATTAGTGTCTTTCTTGTTACTCTTATTTATGAGTTAATGATTCATTAATAATTAATCATGAAGAACCAGGGATCACCCAATGAAATTAAAAGGCAGCAGGTTTAAACCAAACAAAAGGAAGTATTTCTTCACACAATGCACAGTCAACCTGTGGAACTCATTGCCAGGGGATGTTGTGAAGGCCAAAACTATAACAGGGTTCACAAAAGAATTAGAGAAGTTCATGGAGGATAGGTCTTTCAATGGCTATTAGCCAAAATGGTCAGGCATGCAACCCCATGCTTTGGGTGCCCCTAGCCTCTGACTGCCAGAAGCTGGGAGTGGAGGACAGTGGATGGATTACTCAATGATTGCCTGTTCTGATCATTCGCTCTGAAGCCCCTGGCATTGGTCACTGTCGGAAGACAGAATACTGGGCTAGATGGATCGTTGGTCTGACCCAGTCTGGCCATTCTTATAGGGCAGGGGTGGCCAACCTGGTGGCTCCGGAGCCACATGCGGCTCTTCAGAAGTTAATTTGCGGCTCCTTGTATAGGCACCGACTCCGGGGTTGGAGCTACAGGCGCCAACTTTCCAATGTGCTGGGAGGTGCTCACTGCTCAACCCCTGGCTCTGCCACAGGCCCTGCCCCCACTCCACCCCTTCCCACCCCCTCCTCTGAGCCTGCAGTGCCCTGGCACCTCCCCTCTACTCCCCAGAGCCTCCTGCACTTCTCGAAACAGCTGATCGGGAGGTGCGGGGAGGGAGGGGGAGGCGCTGATCGTGGAGGCTGCTGGTGGGTGGGAGGCGCTGGGAGCGGGGGTGGGGAGCTGATTGGGGGCTGCTGACGTATTACTGTGGCTCTTTGGCAATGTACATTGGTAAATTCTGTCTCCTTCTCAGGCTCAGGCTGGCCACCCCTGTTATAGGGTATCACTTACGGGACTAAGGGAGATCTCAGTTATGCCAAGTACTGAACAAACAGAGAGTAAATAATCCCTGAATGAGGCAATGGGTGGGCCAGGGAGACCGAATTCCCATCCCAGTCCTAGACCCTGCCTTCCATGATCAGGCTGGACAGACACACATGAACGGAGAGCAGTGGGCTGGGGCAAAGCATACCCTGCGGCTGCCCGGGCGGTACCGGCCGGGGGTGTCAAGCTGGTCCTTTCCACCAGTGCTAAATTATTATTATTATTGAACGTTTGCATTGTGGTAGCCCTAGTCATGGGGCAGGATCCCGCTACTAGTGCTGTACAAACCCAGAACAAAGAGGCCGTCCTTGCCCCACAGTGTTAAAAGACGTGCATCCCAAAGGGATGGAACCCCCCCCGCCCCGCCTTAGGGTGGGGAGCTGGCATCTCAGGGACTCACTGTTCCCTGCGAAGCTCCTTAGAGAAACAGGGATCTACACGCACTCCTATGACCCACAGACCCCCCCTTGTAGTAACTGTACACAGTCTAGGGTGACCAGACAGCAAGTATGAAAAATCGGGACAGGGGCTGGGGGGTAATAGGAGCCTATATAAGAAAAAGACCCCAAAATAGGGACTGTCCCTATAAAATCGGGACATCTGGTCACCCTAACACAGTCCCATGTCCCTGACAGATGTATCAGCAGCAATGGGGACCCTTAGTGGCAGCGAGTGGCAACTGCAGCCTTCATGGCTGCCCCGTCACGTGACGTTTCACAGCTTGCAGATCTGGGATGTCGCAGGTGAGTAATTCCCGCTGGGTTAGTTACAATAAAGCGTTCGCCTTGTTGTTGAAATCCCTAGTTGCTCTCCATACGTGCCTGGCAGGGATCTGTCTCTTGATGGTGCTGGCCAGTCCCAATGATAGGGTGACCAGATGTCCTGATTTTATGGGAACAGTCCTGATTTTGGGGTCTTTTTCTTATATAGGCTCCTATTACCCCCCACCCCCAGTCCCGATTTTTCACATTTGCTGTCTGGTCACCCTACGCGATGATACCATGTGGACTAACACCTGTAGTTAATTTCCCATTTGGATCCGTAGGCCAGGGTGCAGGAATTGATCCTGACCTTCGCTGCTCCCACAGAGTTCCTTCCCCTTCCCCTCCTTTAGGGGATACACACACAGAAAGCAGGCAGGAGGCTATTGGGCAAAGCACATTTGGAAGGTATGTGGATTCTCATGAATTAGGAGTGGTTTCCTGGAGTGGAGTGGGTCTGTAAAAGGGTGATGTTCATCCTTGCAGGTAAATGAGATTACGGTGGAATAATAAAGGTGGGTTCAAAAGTTGAAGATTTAATGATTTACAGTGAAAGGCCTCGTCTTACCTGGGGGTTGGGATTGTAACATGGTCCCTGTGACTCAGATCCCTCTTTGCCTTCCAATTGCTTTGGGTAGGTTTCATGCTCCCTACTATTCTCAGCCCTGATCATAAACAAGAGTAGTATTTATTTTAACAAACGAAGGAGGCGATTTTCCCCAGGGCCCCAAGAGCACAAGTGGCATAGAAAATCACTGGGGCTTGTGCTCTGAAATCCCTTAGGTACTTTTGAAAATATCCCCCTCAACCAGTCAGCAGTGCTGCCAACTCTGCTGATTTTATTGCAAGTCTGACAATGTCTGGTGCCTCAAAACCCCGGTTCCTGGAGTCCTGTGATTAAAAGAGCATCTCGGCTATCATTTCAAAAAAAAAATTAAGTTTCTAAGCCTTGTGGTTGCAGAGAAGAGTGTGAAAACGTGAAGCCAATGTGACCCCCAGGCTCAGAAACCAGTAAGCAAAGAAAAAGAAGCCCATTTTAATTTTATTTGGTTTAAAATCCTGATTTAAAAAAAAAATCTCATGATTTTTGGGACCTCACTCATGATTCTAGAAAGCTTGGGGTTAAGCGATACTGAATCAACAGGAGAGGAGTTTGGCTCAAACCAGAATCATAGAATATCAGGGTTGGAAGGGACCTTAGTAGGTCATCTAGTCCAACCCCCTGCTCAGAGCAGGACCAATCCCCAATTTTTGCCCCAGACCCCCCCGGATTGAATTCACAACCCTGGGTTTAGCAGGCCAATGCTCAAACCACTGAGCTATCCCTCCTCCCAAGAAGCAAATTAAATTTGCTCAAGAAGCAAATTAAAGCCCTGACTCAGGAGAGTATCAGCGTGTGGAAGTTAAGCACACAGTTAATATCCTTTCCTCAATTGGGGTCAAAGTAATGTGTTCTTTGGGAATGAGCGCTCTCCAGTGGCGCTGGAAGGACCAGAAAAGTTGGGGTGGGAGCCAAGCAGCAACCAAAAGAGGGGGGCAGCTGAGGGATGCCCAGGGGAACAGGGAGTGACTCCCTGCAGAGCCCGCCCTGTTCCTGCCCTCCCCACTACCCATGCTTGCTGGTCCCCAACTCCTGACATCCTCCAGCTCCATCCTGGGCTCCTGGAAGCTCTGGCTTCTGTGCTCCCCTGCCTGGTCCTGGCTGCAGCATCCCAGCTCCCCCTGTGCTGACCTGCTACCAAGCACCTATATTCTCAAAAGGGCAGGGGCGAGCTGGGGAGGCCCAGGGGAACAAGGGGTGACTCCCTGCACGGCCTGTCTGGTCTCCGCCTCCCCCTACCTGTGCTCAGCTCCCACTGGTGACTCCACTGTGCAGGCGGCCCTGGTTCCCAGCATCACCTGTCTCCTGCCCCTGCACTCCACTGCCTGGTCCTAGCTGTAGCATCCCAGGTTACCTCCATGCTGACCTGTTGCCGAGGGCCTATGTTCTCAAAGTGGGGGGCATGGGTCCCCTGTTTAAAAAGTGGGGTGGTACTTGCCCTTTGCCCACACCCCCAGCGCTGGCTCTGTCACCTATGATGCTCTTACAAGAGCAGGCTGTCCTTTCTCCTTGTCCTCTTCTCTCAATCTCTCCTTGGTCACTCCTCCTTTTCTATGGCGGCATCCATCCTTTCTAGAAAGAAAGCTCTTCAGGGCAGGCACCTTAGCTTCCTTTGTGTGTGTGGTGCTGCCAACGGTAAATAATGCGTTATAATAACCAGCAGAGATGGGCCCTGCAGGATCCAAACACTCTAGATTTTGGGGGAGATTTGGATCTGAGCGAGCCAAATCCTGGGCCAAACCGAATGGACCAGACTGAACAGGCCAGATCTCAGCAACCCTGAAGGTGGTTTTCAGGTCCAAGCTTTGCGTTTCAGGTGCATAAACTAAGACCTGGCATGTGCAAACAGTTCGGGGGGCACAACCACCCTCCCGATCTTGGAGGGAGGGATATCTCAGTGGTTTGAGCATTGGCCTGCTAAACCTTGGGTTGTGAGTTCAATCCTTGAGGGGGCCATTTAAGGGATCTGGGGCAAAAATCTGTCAGGGGACAGCACTTGGTCCTGCTAGTGAAGGCAGGGGACTGGACTCAATGACCTTTCAAGGTCCTTCCAGTTCTATGAGATAGGCATCTCTCTCTCTATATATATATATCTTTAAGGCTAGATGGGAGAGGAGGCCAGAAACCTTTGTATCTTGGGGGCTCAGCATGGGAAAGGTTGAGAATCAATGAGGTAAGAAGACCGTAGCCTGCCCTTGATTTGAGTTTTGTATTCGTTACACTAGGAACCTCCTAAAAATTGCTGGAATTTCCATTCCTGAAACGAACGGTTTCAAAATTTAAATCCCCAATAAATGGAAACAAGTCTTCAGGCAGCACGTAATCAGCCTGTGCATTTCCCCGGGGGAACGGCTGTGGCTGGCTTGGAAGAAGGCGTGGATGGTTTTTATATCCAGTAATAACATGTATAGCTTGGCAGGCTCAGGTAAGAGCAAGTACCTCTCCTCCTGGAACGTGAGCTGAAAGCCTGTGTGGGATTGGAACATCATTTTTTGTTACCACCTCTGTACATCATTGCACAATCGGCCAGGTGCATGATGAGATTACATTAACTTTTCTTTGAAGTAGCAGTTGCTGGCAGGATTCATGAGGCCAGACTGGATGAACCAGTCATTTGATCCAGTGTGGCAAATCCTCTACAAGGTCTGTTTTGTTCCATGTCTGCACGGGGAGAGGCAAGGTTGGCTTTAGCTGTAGGATGCACAATCAGGGGTGTCAGCACAGCAATTCCATTCTATCCGGTGTAAGAAAAATTGGTGCAAGTGGGGAGGTAGCGTTGACCTGGGACTTGCACTGAGCGAGTATTTAGCAGAGAATTAGCGGGTGCAGCTAAATTGGGGAATGTATTTCTTAGTTGTATTAAAGGCCCCACTCAGGATAGGCGCCCCTTTATACTAGGCGCTGTATAAACACATGGTGATCGATGACCCTGTCCAAAGAGCATACCGGCTAAATAGACACGGGTAGGAGAAAGGAAACTTTATCATCCTCATTTTACAGGGGGGAAACCGAGGCACACTCAGATTCATGGTTGTCCCCACTCACACAGGGAATCTGTGGTAGCAGCAAGAACTGAACTCAACTCTCCTACATCCCGGGTCAGTCTCTAAATCACAAGACCAGCCTTTCTCTCACACATATTAGGATGTTGAGGGCATAAGTGAATGTTTAGGGCAGAGGGTGCTTTCTCTCTTGCCCCCCAGGCAGTTGCTTTTCCTGCTGCGTACAAGTGATACATATCCATTGCTTGCTAAAGCGGCCTCTACTTAGGGTGACCAGATGTCCTGATTTTCTAGGGACAGTCCCAATTTTGGGGTCTTTTTCTTATATAGGCTCCTATTCCCCCCATACCCATCCCGATTTTCCACATTTGCTGTCTGGTGACCCTACCTCCACTCTCTGCTCTTCCTCTTGACTTAAGTTGATGCATTGATTGGGGGCTTGTAGCTGCTACTTGTTGCACCTCCTCCCGTGATTGGATGGGCTGCCGCCCCCTGGGAACTGTAGTCCTTGCTAGCCACACCTCTGCAGAGAATATGAGGGCAGGGCTCTGGGGCCAACAGAATGCACTTTGGCCAGAACTGCCTAGTTCATTTCACCTCTGGGAGCTGGCAGGTAAGGAGCTGCTGCCTCTTCGCTGCGCCTGAACCACAGGAAGTGGGGAATGAGAGAGAGGGGATGGGAGGGAAAGAAGAAAGGTGTTCAGAAAGCTCCCACCGGTGCCGGTGGCCGGGCACCTTGTTCCCTTCCCTGAGCACCAGATGATCTGTAATGATCACTTTTCCCAAAGGGGTTTGTAACGTCTCCGCATCGCTCTGGCCTGGGCTGTCCTGGTATTTCTGTGGCAAACAGCATTTAGCACATGGAGGTATCTCAGAGCCAGCTTGTTTGGACGGAGCCCAGCAGGGGGCTATGTGAATTTGACTCTATTTGTGTCTGGCAAATAGAAAATCTCCTGGAAGCAGCAAGGGGTGCCTTTAAGAGCTGCTGTGTGGAGTGATTTGTCAGTAACAGATAATTTCCTTTGTACTTTGTCCCTCTGATCTGGGCACAGGACTGGACAGGTAAGAGGACACGGGTGGCTTTTCTCCAGAGTGGTTGTTTAGGGGGGTTCTTGGACTCCAATGCGGGAGAGCTCAGCACAGTTATTTGTCGTGGGTGGGAAGAGTTCTCGGCACAGCATAAAACTGCCAGGAAGAATCGGACTGTGACCTGATGGCTGACCGTCCGGATCGGACACAGGCAGTGCCCGCTGAGATGCAGAGGGGTGACTCCGTGGTACAGATGTTATGGAATAGGGTGGGCATCGGAAGAGCACTTACAGTGGAAGGGGGTTTTTAGGGAGGTTTTCACCGCAGAGATGGGGGTTGCATGGCACAGAAGGAAAGGAGACGAAATCCTAGGCAGGCAGCTGGGGCGCTGAGATCTCTGCCTACCAGGCTGACCATTATTGTCCCATTGTCTCCTGGTCCTCCTCCATCTGTGCGGCTGCATCCACCCATTGGCTCATGTCTTATACTTGGATTGGGAGCTCTTTCGGGCAGGGACCGTCATGTTGCTCTGTTTGTACAGTGCCTAGCACAGCGGGGTTCTGGGCCATGACTAGACGCTACCACAGTTCAATTTTTTCAATGATTAGCCAAGCATATGAGGAAGCGGGAGTGGGGAGGGGTCTGAAGAAGAGAAAGAGGATGTTGGCTTGGGAGGTGCACAGGCAGCAGGAGGAGAAAAAATGGAAGCTGTAGAGACAGGGCCTTACAGAGGACTTTGAAGCTCGGGGAGAAGGTGAATGACCCTTAGTTCCAATGCTCTTTGTGCTCGTGCTCCTTGGCCCATAACCCACCAGGAGTTTGCGGCCCCCGATCTGCAGTGGAATGTCCTCCCCATGTGATGAGGAAGGCTGCAGCCATACCTTTGGGTGCCGTGCCTGGCATCTGGGCTGGCCATGTTGCCTGGACATGAATGGTCAGCCCTGGGTTGTGTGTCTGCAGATGACCCAAGTCCTACAGCAAGGGCGGGTCATTCAACGGGGGTCCATATCACCCACCCCTCTGGGGATCATGCTGCAGGTAGGGTTGTCTGTGACTCCCACTGCCCTAGGGAAGGTGCCGGACAGACTGGAGCAGGCTGCAAATAGGGAAGGCTCCTGTACTTTGGGTATCGTGTCCAGAGCTCCCCAGGCTTCACGCGTCGCTCCCAGGAAAGTGTAGGTCTCCGCCTGCTGCCGGTCACAGAGATTCACAGACGTCTTGTGTGTTCTGATGCACAGGGGCATGCTCGGGGGAAACGGCTGACGATGGCCGAAGACTCCCTGTCCCACCCCGCCCTGGATAAGGCGGCCGGCGAAGAGTTCTTGCAGGAAGCATTCCAGATCATCCTGGAGGAAGCCGTCAGGAAAGGGACAGATGTCGCCGAAAAGGTGGGGCTCCTGAGGGCAGGGGCTGCTGAGCAGCCCAGGGGGCTGGAGTGTAGCCCCACCCCTTCCATGGGGTAGCCTGTGGCTGGCCCCTCTTCAGCATGGGCAGGGGAGGGAGTTTTCCCTCTTACCACAAAGGTGCTTTGCAAAGGGCTGCTGTCTGTTTCGCAGCCGAGTTGTGATCATTGGCCCTCCCCCTGTCTCCCGGGGCCGTTTGCCCGGAGCAGTGGTGATCATCGGCTTTTCCAATCCATACACAGCACCACCAGAGCAGTGATCCAGCTGGCCTTAACCAGTGCCACAGCTTCCCCCCCCCCCCCCCCCCCCGCAGTCCAGGCACAGACGGCCAAGTTGCCCCCTACCACCTGGGCACAGACTGAACAGCCCCCACCTGCTACTTGGGCACAGGCTGCCCCACCACCCTGGCACAGATTGCCTGGTCACCCCCTACAATATAGGCACAGACCACATGGCCACTTCCTGTCACCAAGGCAGCTGTCTGGCCACCCCCTGCCAGTCGAGCACAGACTGCCCAGCCGCCCCGGCAGCCTGGGAACAGACCACCTGGCCAAGGGCTGCACCGACAGCGGGCCAGGAGCCCTATGGCCCCACCTCATGCGTACAGAACAGCGCCGATCGCACCCTCGGCTTTAATATTAAAGGGGAAGCTCGTGGAGACCGCAGGTCCCAGCCTAATTCTGCCTGGCCGCTCAGCTCAAGGTGCCTTAGAGAGGAGAGTGGCCCCAGGCTGCCCGCCGGCGCCCATCCTCACCGTACTGTGCCCGCTCATGCCGTAGATCGCAAGCAGAGGGGTGACTTTGTTTGTCATGGGCTGGCTGTTCCCCTGACTGCTCCGCCGTCCCCTCTCCCAGGGGAGGATCAAGAGCTCTGGGCACGCTGGGGCAGTGAGCTTGGAGGCCTCGCGCTGGGAGGCAGGCCGGCATCGTCCCACTCTGCAGAGGGGGAAAAACGAGGCCCCGTGGTGTGAAAGAGCCTGGGGAAGGGCTCCGTGTGTTGTCCGGGAGGGAGAAGTTCTGGGATTGCGGCCGCAGGAAGAGCCTCTCGCTGATGTGCTGCTCGGACCCCGTTCCCCTCCCGTCCTTTCCTGTTTAGGGGCTCAGTCCGGGGGAAATCCAGGCGCCGTCCTGGGCACCGAGCAAAGGCTGGACGGCTACCCTGGGTTGGGGGGGGGGGGGTGACCATTCCAGACTCCTCCATTGCCAGGGATGGGGAGGGGAAGCACCAGAGCTAACGGTGGGGAGGAGAGTGCATAGGAAAGAGCTGCTCCCTGCTGCTGCTTAGACGGGACCCGACTCCTTTCCCCCAGCCTGGAGTAACCCCCCTCACACATGTGCACAGGCTCCTGGGGTCATGAGCTGGGCATCTTCTACCAGCCTTGCCCCCTGCTGCGGTGGGCCCCGCTTGCCCTGTGCCCCCTGCAGAAGGGAGCATCCAGGGAGGGGCTGTTTTCCCAGCTCCGCAGGACCGGAGCAGACTGCTGATGGGTCGTCTCTGTCCCTTCAGGTCTGTGACTGGAGGGAACCCCAGGACCTGCAGAAAATCCTGGACCTGGAGATGAGGAGCAGTGGGGAGCCGCGGCAGCGGGTGCTGGCGCTCTGCCGGGACGTCATCCGCTACAGCGTGAAAACATGTAGGTGATGAGAGACTCCGACGGCTGGACCTGGTGCTGCCCTCGGAGCGGGGTCCCCAGCCTCCCGCTGGCTGTGCTCAGAGCTGCCTGTGCGTGCGTCGGAGGGAGAACAAGGCTCGCCCTCCGCTGGGCAGGGCCTGAATGCTAGGTCAGAACTACGTCCGTAAGGGGTCTCCGCGCAGCTGTGACGTGCCAACTAGGGTGAATACGTCACTGGAGCCCAGCCACGTGAATGTGGCTATCGCCCTCTAGTGGCTGCAGCCCAAAGAGGGTAACAGCCTTAAAACTGCTACAGCTCACAGAGATTCTCCTTTAGCTCAAATGGTAGGGGTTGTATTTATGGACTCGCGGGTCTTGGGGGCTGCCCAGTGTAGGGCCTACCTGGAGACTGATATCTGCTGACGTTACCTCGGATGTAGCCCAGGTTTAATGAGGACACAAGCTGTTTCCTGCTCTTTCCCTGTGTTAAAGGCTCTCTCTCTCTCTTCCCCCCACAGGTCATCCTCGTTTCTTTAACCAGCTGTTTTCGGGGCTGGATCCCCATGCCCTGGCGGGACGGATGATCACAGAGACGCTCAACACCAGCCAGTACGTCCTTGCCCTGTCTCTGAGCACCCTTTGCCCGGAACTGCCCAGGGAGGCAACGCATCTAGCCAGGGGTGGGGAACAAGGCCGGTTAAGGAGACAGGAGAGTGAGAATGCAGCGGCTGTTTGCTGCCAAAAGACAGGGAGGGGTGGGTGACATTCACAAGGTGGGGGAAAGTTCTGGGGCCTCATTTTTGCCCCGAGGGTCCAGAAGACTGTAGTCTCTCTCCTTTAGCTATAGAGGGCGTGTGGATTGGGCTCTCCTGACTAACAGCACCACCAAATCCGGTATAGTGCGGGCACAGGGATAGTGCAGGCTCCCTCGTGCAAGAGAGCTCCTTCATCTGTACCTGCAACCCCCCACTATTCCTGCCCTGGGCTCCCCACACACAGCTCTGCTGATGCCCGACTCAATCCCGACTCACCGCCCTCACTGCTCTTCCACGCCCAGGTGCTCTTGAATCAGAGCTCCCATCACTGGTCTGCAATCTGCAATATGGACCAGCACCCTGTAAGTTTCACTCCCCCCCTGGGCTATCTATCTCCTGTTCAGCTCCAGGTATGCCCCCTCCCCCAATCACCAGGTGCCTCACTGACGTGTGTCTGTGTGTCCCAGGTACACCTACGAGATCGCCCCTGTGTTCGTGCTGATGGAGGAGGTGGTGCTGAAGAAGCTGCGGGAGCTGATTGGCTGGGGGAGTGGAGACGGGATATTCTGCCCAGGTGCGTGAGGCTGGTATACTGCCAGAGGGAGGGTCGAGCCAGGGGCACCTGCTTCACTGCCCTTTCATGAACCGGGTTTCCTGCTGGGATTGGGGTGCTGGGTCCTTCCTACCCCGTTGCCGGTCTGGTTTATGTCCCCCGCACAGATCCAAAGTGAAGGTGCAGGGCTAGACCCTCAGCTGGGGTCAACCATGGTAGCTCCGTTGACATTATTGAGCGGCACCAGTTCCCCCAGGATCTGGCTCCTTTACCATACAGCTCAGAACTGCCGGAGTCCCGCAGGGCTAGGAGATCCCTGAAAGAAGTGTGTGAACAGGGTTAGCAGCTGGCACCCCTGGCTGACATAGGGGACAGGGGGCAGACTCGGCCCTCCCTGACACGCACACGGGGCCAGAGCCAGACTCCGCCCTCCCTGCAGTTTGCCTTTACGGTTCACTTAAACAGCAACAACAGAACATAACCTGTGGCCAACGCTTTCTCCTGAGCTTGGCTCTTCCTAGGGCGCTTCTCTGCAGGACTCCCCCGATCTCTACCCTTAGTTCCCTCTGCCTCAGAGAGACTCTCCAACCCCTTTTATGTCATGGCTTGGACCGGATAGGACCTCCCTTGCAGAAGGAGGCAGCAGAAATACCACTGTCTCTCTCTGCAGGGTTCTGGCACCCGGCACTAAGGTGAGTCAGCAAAAAAGCTTATGCAGAGTCCTAGAACCCGACGCTCTTATGGTGATATACCGGAGCCTTCCTCCCAGCTGTGCTCGGTCAGTGTGAACGTCCTCCCGGCAGTGCCCTGCCAATACCAACCTCTTTCCACCAGTGTGAACTTCCTCTCAACAGTGCCCTGCTGATGCCAGCTTCCTTGCCTCAGCAGTGTGAGCATCCTCCCGTGCCCTGCTGGTGGGAGCGGGGACTCCACCAGGACGAGTTTCTTCTCGGTGCGGTGATTGAATCCCGCTCAGGGAAGCCTCCTTCCTCCCCTCCAAAGCTGTCCTTGTTCCTGCCCCGGCCTGTCCCGCGGCACATGGGGAGTGGGCAACAGGCTTGCACTGATCTCCGTGGGTTTGTTTCCCTGCAGGAGGCTCCCTCTCCAATATATACGCCATGAACGTGGCGCGGTACCAGCGCTTCCCGGACAGCAAGCGGACGGGCATCTGGGCACTGCCGAGGCTGGCGGTGTTCACTTCGCAAGAGGTGCTTCCCCTTTGCTAGCCATGACAGGAGCATGAGAAGAGGGGGCTGGGTCTCCCCTGAAGGATGGGGTGCTGCAGGGTCACCCCATCAGAGCCACGGATCAGCAGGGCCCAGAGCATGACCCACTTCTGCCCTCAGCATCTGCGCCATTTGGCTTAACCCATGTCATCAACAGTCCCCCTCCCCAGTTTGGCTGGCATGCCATACACACAGCCCAGCACAGGGATAGGGGTCTTTGGGGGTGCTTTTCAGACAGGAAGCATTGCATTGTGGGATGGAGTTAGGCCAAGTGGGTGAACCAGAGTGTTAAGGGTTGCAATGCCCGAGGGTCTCTATCTGCCCCCGGGAAGGATGCCCAGGGCCTGGATTCAGCGGCAGAGGTTTGTCCCACACTTGTAAATGCCTCAGAGGTGTTGTGGGAGGGAGGAGAGGAACGGGACGGAGGCTGCAGTTCAAGGAACGTCAGCCCAGGGCTTCTTGCTGTAGCATTTTTCTGCTGATTTGGACAAGGCCAAAAATCCCATAAACGTCGTTGACTGTCTAATCCGTCCACGCCCTTCGAATGGGCCTCTTAGCAGAGTACCGGGGGGGCCCTGTCGGAGAATTGAGGCACATCTGTTCTCCATCCACCCCGTGTCGGGGACCCCGTTGGGAATAACGCAGCAGGGATAAAGTATCACAGAATACACAATCCAGCAGAGGTGCTGGAACTATGGGTGCGGGGGGTGTTAAGTGGTTTCCATTATATCTAGGGTTTACAGTTTGGTTCAATGGCTCACAGCCCCCGCACTATACAAATTGTTCCAGCCCCCCTGCAGTACAGGACAGGTGCATTCAGTTAAAGCAGCCCTGACTCCTAGGGATCCTGCAGCTCTCACCTCTAAATGACACTTCCTGCCCTGTGATTTCTTTGGGATTGGACCCTGGCAGGAGTCTGTGCTGATTCCCTCCCTTCCGCCTTCCCCCACAGTGCCACTACTCCGTCCAGAAGGGGGCAGCATTCCTGGGCATTGGCACAGACAATATCTACCTGGTCGGAGTGGACGAGAGGTGAGAGCTCACGCTGGGAATCGGGGTGACCAGAGAGCAAATGTGAAAAATCGGGACGGGGGTAATAGGAGCCTATATAAGAAAAAGACCCAAAAATCAGGACTGTCCCTATAAAATCAGGACATCTGGTCACCCTACTGGGAATGCTTGTGGCCTTTATCCAGCCCTGGCATCTGGTCCCATTCGGCTGAGCGTGCCTCCTTCACTTCCTACAGCACTCCCTGCTGGGAGAGGCTGGTATGACAGCTGCTGGAATTACCCCAGCACCCAGGACTTCTGCCCTGCTCCCTATAGCTCCCCTTTCTGGGAGCTGGGTAACTGGAAGCGCCCCAGCAATCAGCACCCCTTTCTGGGAGAGGCTGGGACTGGAGTAGCCGAATGCGCCCTAACACCCAGGGCACATGCCCCATTTCCTTCAGGCTCTGTATCTGGAGGAGGCTGGGAGCTCCCAAAAGCCATCACTCCTCCACAAGTCCCATCAGTGACTCTTGCTGGCCTGAGCAGGGAGTAGGGTAGCTAACAGCTCCCACAGACGCTTCCCTTCAGCCCCCTGCATGGACTTGAGTAGAAGAATCCATCTCTGCTCCCTGCATGGAGTCTGCCCCCGGGGATAATTTGTGCGCTCATCCTCAGGGGGAAAATGATACCTGCAGACCTGGAGAAACAGATCAACAAGGCAACATCTGAGGTGAGTTTGGGGTGGGGTGAGAGGGTCTGGTCTGTGGGGCAGGGAGCAGCCTGCTAGGAGCACCCCCCGCCCTGTAACGCCGCACCCACCCACTGCCCCTCTTCCCTTCCAGGGCGCGTGTCCTTTCTTCGTCAACGCCACATGCGGCACCACTGTGCTGGGAGCCTTCGACCCGCTGGCGGACGTGGCAGACGTGTGCGAGCGCCACGGGGTCTGGTTTCACGTGGACGTGAGTCCCCTGAGGAGGGCGGGGCAGAGAGATGTGCCCTCGGGAGCTAGAGCTTTAGGAAGGGTTCTGTCCTGGGGCGCGTGCAACGTTTGTCAGGGAAGGGAGGTGGGGCTAGGGGAGCAGAAGAGGAGGTCACTGGGAACCTTCGGTTACCACCGCCTGGCTGAACAGAGCCAGCATTGCCGGTAACAGATAGACCCTGTCCTTAACCCCCACACGACTTGTCTCCACAGCCGAGTTCACTCCTGTTGTAGTGTGAAGGATCCTGTGAACTCTTTCCCCATCCACACACACAAACCATCACTCGTGTTCTGCGATTCGCGGCTGAAGCCGAAGTGAGCACAACTCGTCCGCTGCTATCACTCTGCAGCGAGGATGCAAAGCTTGGGGGCCGCTAGTCCTCCAGTGCCTTCCCACCAGCCCCCTGGGCCACTTGGACAGTAGGTTTTTGTGTGTGCGCCATCTCTCGTGCATCCAGACCGGAAGTCCTGCCAGTTCATATAGGCCAGTTTGATGTTGGAACCAACGGCTGCATTCCTCCAACTCTAGTGTCTTCTCTCCACGTGCACCAGGCCTCATGCAAAACCCAGGCAGGAGGCTTTAGGGTCAGGCTCTCCCCTTAAAGTGGCCAAAGGCAGGGGATTGTAGATGTCACGGTGAGAGAAGAGGCCCTAGGCTGGGCTAGAAGGGACCATCGTGAAACAGGGTTCCCCTTGGCTGAGGGTGCCGCATGCCCCCGTCTCAGTGGGTTTAGCCACATGGAGCTCCCCACTGGCTGCTGATGGAACTCAAAGCGCTGCTGTCTCTGTTCCTCCTTGGCAGGCTGCATGGGGTGGGAGCGCCCTGCTCTCCAGAAGACACAGACATCTCCTGCATGGGATAGAGAGGTGGGTACTGTCCCCAGAGCGGGGGGCAGGGTTAACTGTCGCGCTCGCAGCCGCATGGGAGGAGTGGGGGTCAGAGCCTGCGAGATCAGGCGAGGGGCTGGTTACGCAGGTCGTTACGTCGGGGTGAAGAACTTCAAGGACGCGCTGAGAACAGTAAATGAGCCAGAGCTGGAGGTGATCCCTCCCTGCGTCGCATGATCCTCTCCAATCCAGCATGGGCAGCCTGTGCCTGTAAGACCCTGATAGTAACACATTGTGGTGTCAGTATCAGTGTGTGCAGCTCTGCTCCTGCTGGTGAATATCCCATTCCACACACCTGTAGCCACGGCCGTCCCTGTGCTCCCCAGCCCTTTCCCTGGCCCCGCTTTGTTAATGTCTCCCCGAGTCTCCCTTTCCCTTGCAGGGCGGATTCGGTGGCTTGGAACCCCCACAAGATGCTGATGACGGGTTTGCAGTGCTCTGCCTTCCTGCTTCGAGATAGCGCCGTAGGTCTTCGCCGCCATTCCCTCCCCAGCGGGGGCAGGCCATTGTAACCCCACTGTGATGAATGCTGCTTATGTGCTGTTCTCCACAGCGCCTCCTGCTGGAAGAGGCTGGAAATGAAGTGACAGGGAGCTCCCCTGCAGCCATTAGTCCTGCCCCATTCCCTGCAGCGCCCCCTGCTGGAAGAGGCTGGAAATGAAGTGACAGGGAGCTCCCCTGCAGCCATTAGTCCTGCCCCATTCCCTGCAGCGCCCCCTGCTGGAAGAGGCTGGAAATGAAGTGACAGGGAGCTCCCCTGAAGCCATTAGTCCTGCCCCATTCCCTGCAGCGCCCCCTGCTGGAAGAGGCTGGAAATGAAGTGACAGGGAGCTCCCCTGCAGCCATTAGTCCTGCCCCATTCCCTGCAGCACCCCCTGCTGGAAGAGGCTGGAAATGAAGTGACAGGGAGCTCCCCTGAAGCCATTAGTCCTGCCCCATTCCCTGCAGCGCCCCCTGCTGGAAGAGGCTGGAAATGAAGTGACAGGGAGCTCCCCTGCAGCCATTAGTCCTGCCCCATTCCCTGCAGTGCCCCCTGCTGGAAGAGGCTGGAAATGAAGTGACAGGGAGCTCCCCTGCAGCCATTAGTCCTGCCCCATTCCCTGCAGTGCCCCCTGCTGGAAGAGGCTGGGACAGGCGTAGCTGGGAGCTCCCCTCCAGCCAGCGCTCCTGCCCCACTCCCTCCAGCACCCCCTGCAGGGCGTTGTTGGAAGTGGAGTGTCTGTGGACATGTAGAGCCAATCCAGCTCCCTCCGTGCTCTCTTGCTGGCCTGCATCGCGCACGCGTTGTCCCTGCCTTCCCATGGGGCCCTGGTCGGGACATGGTGATGTGTTTTCTGGACCCTCCCCTTTCAGGGCCTGCTGCAGAGGTGCCACTGCGCCAACGCCACCTACCTCTTCCAGACCGACAAGTTCTACGACATGGCCTACGACACGGGAGACAAGACCATCCAGTGTGGCCGCAAGGTGGACTGCCTGAAGCTGTGGCTGATGTGGAAGGCCAATGGGACCGAGGGGCTGGAGAAGCGAGTGGACAGGGCCTTCGAGTTCACTAGGTGAGGGGTGGGGGATACAGGTGTAGCCCTAACCCCAAGAGGTGCCCTAGTGATGCCCCCTGATCCTTACACATGGATGGCATCTCTAGCGCCACCATTGGTTTATGCCCACCACAAAGATCAATGATGTTCTCTTCATCCTCTCCAGGTACCTGGCTGATGAGATAAAGAAAAGGGAAGGTTTCCAGCTGGTGATAGAGGTATGGCTACACCATGGCTCAGGGATCGGGGAGAGTTTAGCATGAGTTCCCAGAGCCCTTACTGGTGGGTGGGTGGGCAGCAGCTATTTAACATTGTTACGTGAGTTTACCAGCAATTAAATCTAATCCCCTGGGATGTTCCTAGAGCCATAAGCGAGGGGGGAGCAGGCTTAGGCCCGGTCCAGTCTCCCGAGGCTGCACTTCCATTAGATGGTTTTGGGGTGCTCGGGTTGTTTACTTACAGAGATCCCTGCTGGTGACCCCGTCTCCTTTACCTCCCCCAGCCTGAGTTCATCAATCTGTGTTTCTGGTTTGTGCCGCCCAGCCTCCGGGGTAACCAGGGCTGTACGGATTACTGGGAGAGACTGGGAAAGGTGAGTGCAGGGAATGCTGGGAGTGGGGGGGGAGCCCCTGTTTTCTGACGGATAGATACAGCCTCTCCAGATGGTAGGAAACTCCAATACATCCTGTGATACAGCATGACCAGAAGGCAGCAGGAGAGTGATCTAGGATGAGGAGAAGCCTTATTCCCTGTAGGTTAATTAAAAGCACCTGAAACCAGTTAGAGCACCTGAAGCCAGTCACCTGATAAAATCCTCCTGCTTCAATCAGCCAGAGGAGGAGTTGGAGCAGAGTGGTGAGGAGCTGGAGCAGAGAGCAGTTTGGAGGAGTTGAAGGAGAGTGATTTGGTGGTGGAGCAGAGAGCAGTTTGGAGGAGTTGAATCAGAGTGGTTTGGTGGTGGAGCAGAGAGCAGTTTGGAGGAGTTGAATCAGAGTGGTTTGGTGGTGGAGCAGAGAGCAGTTTGGAGGAGTTGAATCAGAGTGGTTTGGTGGTGGAGCAGAGAGCAGTTTGGAGGAGTGAAGCAGAGTGGATTGGTGGTGGAACAGAGCAGTTCGGAGGAAAGCGGAGGAGAGTTTTGAGAAGTGCTGCGGCGGGCTAAGAAGACCAAGACCCTAGGTAAAGGGACACCTGGCTTGTGCAGAGGGAAGGCAGGAAGCCCCACAAGCTGAAGGTCAGGAGAGGGAAGTAGCCCAGGGGAAAGAATCACTAGTACAAGTGGTTCACCTACTATCCTAGGGCCCCTGGGCTGGGACCCAGAGTAGAGGGTGGGCCCGGGTCCCTCCCTCTCCACTCCCCTTCCCTGGGATACTAGTGGGATAGCTGTTACCCCAGTTCAGGGGCAAGAAATGGCACCCTGAAACCCCCCCCCACAAGAAGAGAAAGTGCAAGACCCATCATAGTAGTGCTGGCAATTTGCCACAATCCACAGAGACTCGTGGAGAGAGAGAGAGAGAGAGAGAGAGAGAGAGAGAATGTCTGTCTGTCTGTCCTGTCCCCCCACCACTCCCCGCGCTGTGGCACCCCAGCCTTCTCTCTGCTAGTCCAGGCAGGGCTGTGGGCTGCTTCTCTAGCTTACTATGTACTAAGACTTCACTGTTTCTTTGTATCCAAGGCCCTAGGTCTGTGTCCCACTTGCCCCAGTTAATGTCTCGTCACACTTAACGCCTGGAACGCTGGTGTCTATCCGTGACAGGAATTCTCAAAGCCGCCTGGCAGAGTTGGGCACCCAGGGAATCTCTTAGAGAGCCCCACACCCAAATCCCATTGACACCTTTCAAAATCCAAGCTGTTATATGGTGACCCCTGCTGGGGGTGCCCTCCGGCATCAGCCCACAGCACAACAGGTGCGCCCGGCCTCAGTTTCCCTTTTCCTTGAAACGAATGTAGTCCGTCTGCCTCTGGGCAGAATGTCTTCACATACACCCGTGCTGTGATTCCCCCACAACCTTGCCATGAAACCTTTCTCCAGTTCCCATGGTGAACACAGAGTCATTTCCCCCTCCCCCAGTCCAGGGCCTCACTCACCCGAGAATCAGTAGTAGCACTACGCTCCTACTTCCTTTGGGACCTGCTCCATGTCTACCTGCCTGGGAATGATCACCCTTCCCATGGCCCTTCCCTCAAGGCTTTGCCCAAAGAGCTTCCCAGCTGTTCCCTAGGAGACCCACCCCTGCTCAGGGGGATCTACCCTCTTGCTTCTGGGATCAGCTCCCCCTGGCTTAGCTAGCTCTTTACCTTTTGCCTTGGGGCCACTTCCCAGGCTTTCTACCCATCAGGGTCCTATTCCTGCTCCCACCGCAACTCAGCTCTCTCCTCGGGGTCTCCTGAAGCGCTCTCCCAAGCAACTCCTGCTAGTACATCACTGCTCCTCTCTCCTCGGGGCCTCCTCCACCCCTCCAGTGTCTGCTTCCTCTCCTGGTGCCCTCTCTTAAGCCTAACTGTAAGGGGCCGACACATCACAGGTCCACTGGACCCTGCGCCTTCTTAAAGGGGACAGTCACCCCACACGCCTAAAACCGTGAGCTAGCTAGATGGGTTGGGTTGGCCATTGGAGGGGTCTGCTCTATGGAGAAGGGTTACAGGTTTGTATCACAGCTGGCTAATTGGGGGGTCATGTGCTCCACTGAGTCATGCTGACGTTACGTGCTGCTCCGCCTAGGTGGCTCCAGCTATCAAGGAGCGGATGATGAAGAAAGGGTCCATGATGGTGGGCTACCAACCCCTTGGCAACAAGGTCAACTTCTTCCGCCAGGTTGTCACAAATCCCGCAGTCATCAAGCAGGACTTGGACTTCTTCCTGGATGAGATCGAGAGACTGGGCACAGATTTGTAGGGATCCTAGGCCCGCCCGCTCCTCACCATCACCTCCTGACAGGTCTCCATAGTGATGGTGGGACATCACATCCACTCCTGCCCATGGCATCCTTCTCCACAGCCTCCAGCAAGCACTACCACGATAACAGTTCACCAGATTCCAGATGTTTATACCCTGAGTAAGGTGTCCAGAGGCCGGCCTCTCCCACATGTCCTCCGTACACATTACACCAGAGAGGAACTCAGCTTTTGTGCTTCCCTCTAGCAACTCTCTGTCTTCCTCTCCTGGGCCCTTTCAAGAGAAGGGACATTGAAAAGGCCCAGAAGAGGGTAGCACCTGAGGTTACAGAAAAGATGGTAGCATTCTTCTTGAGAACATCAGCTAGCACATGATTCCATAGAGTTCTCCTTTGGCGGTGACCTGAGGCAGCTCCAGTAAGACTGTGGGGACTTGGATATGTCTTGGACAAGCTGGAAGAGGATGCTTATCTTGGATTCTGGAGGTGGAGATTTCAGCACCAGCCTGCGGTCAAGTAGAACATCAACATCTGGTGTAACAGGCCAGGGTCTGGGATGTATGCTGTACAGACCCAGCTGGAGGAATGGCGGTTGTGGGGCAGTCCACACGTACCGGGGAGATGCACCGAGCTGTGTGGAACTGGCACAAAGCTCCACCTGGTTTGACTTGGGTTGCCTCTAAACAGCCGTTTCAAGTCAAACAAAACTGCCGAATGCCACTCCTCAAGCTGCTACCAAGCGCTTGTGGTGCTCCTTTGTCGTTCCTCCCCTGCCCTTAGCAGTGCTCTGGCCTAAGTATTTGTGATTCATTTAATTAAGCGCATGATGTCAGTTCTTCATAAACGCTTCCCCTCCAGCATTTCATAAGCAGCACAGCAGTAAACGTTGGCTTTGGTTTTAGATCCAAACCACTGCGACGTTTGTTAAATCGCCAGCCCAGCCCAGGGGCAAATTCTGCTTGCCCCCTCTCCCCGATCGCATTGTACTTGCCTGCTAGCTAAAATGACTCCCCTTAAAATGGCCTTAAAGAGACCACCGGGCTTATGGTGGGCTTGGAAGTTCACTACCGCAAGAAGTCTTGCAACATTGACTACTGCTCCAGAGAATCGGTAGCACAACTTATAGCAGGAAGCAGCATGCTCCAGTGGTTAGAACAGGGCCCTGGGACTCTTACCTATTCCCAGCTCTCTCTCTTTCTGTGGCTGTGAATGAGTCACTTCCCCTCCTCAAGCTTCACTTTCCTTGTCTGTGAAATGAGAGGACAGTGATACTGACCTGCTTTGAGATCTATGGATGCATTCTCAGCGTTGTCTGAGAGCTCATAAGAACAGCCATATTGGGTCAGACCAAGGGTCTATCTGGCCCAGTATCCTGTCTTCTGACAGCAGCCGGTGCCAGATGCTTCAGAGGGAATGAACAGAACAGGGCAATTATTGAGTGATCCAGTCCCAGCTTGTGGCCATCAGAGGTTCAGGGACACCCAAAGCATGGGTGGCATCCCTGCCCATCTTGGCTGATAAGTTCATGGAGGATAGGTACATTAATGGCTCTCATTCTTTTTAACCCGTTATCCTTTTGGTCATATCTTTTTGCCCCAGCTCCTGGCCTGTTTGCTATCCACCATCCCCTCCGCAGCCAGCTCCCTCACTGCTTGCTATCTGTCCTCCCATCTGCAGCTAGCTCATGGCCATTCAGTCTTTTGCCTCCAGCCTTTTTGCTCTCATGTAGCCTCCCTGTGTGCCCCCACGCACCAGGCCGGGAACCTGGCGGGGGAGGGTACAGACCCCCTGCTGGCTGGATGTGGCAGTGGCTGGTGCCCGCACTCAGCTTGGAGCCAGCGGGTTCATGCTGGCACTTTTAACACACTGAAGTGGGGGGACAGCAGCTTTAACTGGGCTCCCTGGCTCACGTTTATAACATGCTGAGAGCCAGCGTTTGCTAGCGCCCCCCCCGCCCGCTTGGCACCTAGCTCAGACAATGCCACTGGGGCTGCTCGCTTGCACAGGAGTCTGGGGCTGCTAATGTCCCTGCTTTGGTACTGGGTACGGAGACAGCGATTGGACCCGCACCACTCCCAACGCAGGGCCCAGCCCGGCCCGTGCTGGCCTTGTGAAGCTGCGTTGCTGCAGCAATGCTGATGCAAACTGGCTGCAAATCAGGACCTCCCTTGCCCCCCAAGGAATACCATTAGCACACAGTACCTTCCCCACAGGCACAGAGCTGGCTCTGCCCCCCAACCCCACAACATGCCCTGTTGGTGGCAGGCAGGGGGACGTCCCAATAGTGGGAGGGGGTGTGGCCACAGTAGTCCAGCCCCCTGGCTATTCCCCAGGTGTCATAAGGCCAATAGGGACCATATACAGCATATACCTAACAGCAGAGCCTTGTACCAGACTATTTTTTAATCCTGCTCTCATCCCCCCCCGCAATACCCACCCCCCCTCGCTCCCGCAGTGGTTTTTGCATTTTTATCCTACTCCCACCCACAAAAACGTTACGTCCCGCAAAAGAGACAGACAGACTCTCCCAGCCTACTAACAAAACACAACGGTCGGTTAATATTATATATATATATAAATGGAATTCAGACAATTTTTACCACTAAAAATAAAACCTCTTGCTTAAACCAAAAATACTCCTATAATAGACATCAAATCTCTTTCTATCCCTCGCTTAAATTTAAGTATTAAAACCTTTATTATTATTATTATTTTAAAAAGCTTGCTTTACATTGCTGAAATTCTATTTATGACGAACTGTTGTCATGTATATCACATATAAGGTCAAAACAAATTGCACCACAATTTTGCCTTAAAAGATGCAGATTTTTTTTAATGATTACAAAGTGGTTTAAAAAACCCGGAATGTTTTAAATCGCGTAAGCACCATTTATAGAAATTTGAAACACACCATTCAAGTTACTTATATGTCAGGATTACTCTTGCTTTCTGAAAAAGATTTAGTGGTAAAACTGCTCACTGCTCTAGGTTTTTGATAGAAAGAAATTTTAAAAAGAGGCTCAAGCTAAGTGATTGATAAGGTCAATTTAAACAGCAGGTGCAGCTAAACTTGCATTTTGTTTTCCCCCAAATTACCACAGTCTGTTTTTTTGCCCACCCAATCCCATCTGCAACAAAGTACATTTTACCTGCTCCTGCCGTGACAACAGGGATCCCAGTCCCGCTGCAAGACTCTAGCTGTTATTAGTCTGCCCTGGCCGGTAGCGGAGCCAAGTAGCCCCAGAGCAAGACAGCTTCCTGCCTCTCTTCCAGGGCTCTGCACCGGGGCTGGGATGAAATCCAACCATGGGGGGTTGTGCTGTGATAATAATCAGTGAGAAGCAGGGCCAGAGCCGTACTGGCTTTGAGGACGTTTACTTTGCAAGTACAAAAAAGGCTTCAATTGTGCTTTTGGTAAAAACGGTCTTTAAAAAAGAGCTGACTAGACGAGACCCTAAGGAGAAATTGAGGGAGTGGATCCCTCAGGGAGAGCCTGGAGGAGTGGATCCCCAGGTTCTTCTTCAAGTGATGTCTCTGTGAGTGGGGAAGAGCCCAGCCCAGCCCAGCCCCCACAGGGTCTCCCACTTTATAGCTGCTCCAGATCACAGGTGTCTCCTCCCCCTCTTTCTGCCCCCACTCCTGGATCCACTCCCTGGGCTGTCCTGGGCTCCCTGCTTGGACTGACCCACCCCACCTAGCAATTGGTGGCAGGCTGGATGGGGGAAGCAGCCAGACACAGATCTGAGGCCTGACCCACTGGCACTTGAGGCTGTTGGCAGTGAAAGTGGCTTTAAAGGATGTACATCTGGCCCCCTGAGCAACCCCCCCTCCCAAGGGCCTCCCTGGCTGGGGTAAAGTAATGGGAGCTGCTGGACACTGAACTCTTTGGAGAATCTGGCCATGTTTTCCCCATTGCACATGTAGGTAAACTGAGGCACAGGGCAGGACAGAGGCCAGCATTTTCCAAAGTGGCCATTGATTCCTGGGTGTCACCCATGGCCTGGTTTCCGAGCACCCTCCACTCCAGCAAAGATCAACAGGAGCGATGGGTGCTCGGCCTCTCTGCAAGCCAGGCCATGGGGGGTGTGTGTGTCTTAAAACAGACACCCCAAAACTAAAGCACCACTGGCAATTGAATCAAGGTCCCCAGAGCACCATGCTAGTCCCTTAACCACAAGGCCACTCCATCTCCCGGACCAGGGGTTCTCAACCTTTTTAGTTGAGCGCCATCCCCTCCCCCCCCCCCCCCCCCATGCTATAAAAACTCCATGGCCCACAAGTGCCACAACAACTGTTTTTCTGCATATAAAAGTCGAGGCTAGCGAGCAGGGCAACTTCCCAGGGTTCCACGCCAACCTACATTGCTCAGGCTTCGGCTTCAGCCCCGGAGGCAGGGCTCAGGACCCCAGGCTTCAGCCCTGCACAGCAGGACTTTGGCTTCCTGCCCTGGGCCCCACAGTGGCTAATGCTGGCCCTGCTCACAGACCCTTGGTTGAGACCCGCTCCCCTGGACTAAGCCCCCCAGATCTCCTTAGGCCCTGCCTGTGTCCCGGAGACAGTCGAGGGCCTCGGGCTGGAGGGGCACCCCGTCCTGGGAGAGGATGGAGTGAAGGCGGATGACGGTGGCCCCCTGCCTCGCTTGTTTCCTCCACTCCAAGAGCATGTTGAAAGCTCGCTGTTTGGTGTCGCCGGGATTGTTCTCCTCAATCTGCTCCAGGCGGTGATTCTCCAGGCCCAGGAACTCGATGCCGATCTGCCTCCAGGTCCTGCCCATTTTCCCTGCCAGCTTCATCAGCTGTTGCTCTGAAACCAGACTCTGCCTCTCTGGGAAAGAGGGGAGAAGAGTCAACCACATGGGAAGCTCCAGTCTTCCTGGTACTTGCTGCCAGTGCTCCTGCCCTCTACAGTGCCCCCCGGTGGGTGTGGCTGGGACTGGAGTAACCAGGAACTTCCCCGACAGCCACTGCTCCCGCCCCACTCCCTACAGCACCCCCTGCTGGGAGATGCCAGGGCTAGAGTAGCCGGCTGTGTCACCCAAATTACAGGGGTCTTCAGAAGGGACTGGGCCCCCTTACTAATTTTAGGGGCTGCCTCACTGCTGTCTTATGGCCCCCTTAGTTCTCACGACTATTTAAATTAAAGCAAGCCACTCGGTATTCAGGGCCCCTCCTATTTCCCCCATCATTGGAGCTCTGGTTGCTGCCGTCCCCCTACAGTGCCCCCTGCTGGGAGAGGCTGGGAACAGAGAAGCTGGGCGCCCTCCACTCCGGTCACTGAACCGCCCTGCTCTCTGGCTGCGCTCCTTACCGTAGGCCTGCAGCTCACTTGCCCCGGCGCCGCTATTCGCAGCTTCACTGTGATTTGCGTCGTCGCCGCTGTTCCCAGTTTCTCCTCCTGGCTGGAGCTGGCGGCCCGGCACCAGGTCCAGCCTTGGGATCTGGCGCAGCACCTGGCTGGTGACCCCTAGCGCTTCCCGGGGGTACGTCTGCACCAGCAGCTGAGCCACCTGGACGCGGGAGGCGCCGTCCAGCCGCCCGCGGCGTATGTGGGGAGTCGTGCCCACATTGGGCAGGTAAAACGTGAACTTCTTGAACTCCTCCTCGCTCAGCTCCTCCAGGATGTGCAGCAGCTGCTCGCCCATCTCCAGCCTGGCACCTCACCCCGGAGCCCCCCGAAAGGCAGACCTGCGGGGCCCCAAAACAAACCAGCCAGGTGATTTGGCTGACTGAGTGGAAAAGCCCCTCTTCAGGGGACCTGCTCTCTGAATGCCCCCTCCCCACTCCATCCCTTAGATTCTGGGGTCCCCCTTTCAAAATTCCTCTGCTCTCCGGGGTTCGCTGCCTGTTGAACCACAGCACCCAAGCGTTCCTGGGGGGAGGCCCCAGTGCCCAGGCAGCTGGGCTGAGCAGGGAAGGGTTCCCTCACAGCACAGAGGGTTTCCCCAAGCCCACCCCGAAAGGACCCTGCCGTCTCAGCAGCACGGCCACCCTGGGCCCCTGAAGCTGGTGAGGGCTGCAGGTTTCGGTGAGAGACGCCCTTATCTCTGCAAAAGGGCACCAGGGTCTTGCACAGGCAGACGGCGTGGCTGGGACGCAGGACGCCTGGGTTCTATTCCCAGCTCTGCTGGTGACCTTGAGCGAGTCACATTGCCTGCTCTGTGCCTCAGTTTCCCTTCCCCACCTTTTGTCTGTTTAGACTGCAAGGTCGTTGGGGCAGGGCTTGTCTGTGCAGCGCCTGGCACGCTGGCGCCCTGGGGGTGTCTGGAAGATTGTTCAGCATGGAAATACTGAGCTGCCTGGTTTTCCCTGGGTGCACTAGTGCACCTGCTCTCAGTGGTAACACGATGGGGGGGGGGGGGGGGGTTGGGGAAATGGGTATTTCGGGGGTGGAAGTGGCTGGCTTGACAGGGCTAAAGGCCGCTCTCAATGGGGCAAGACCGGTAGCAGAGCCCCGGCTGTCCACACTCAGACACCCCGACCGATGTGCTGCGCCCCAGAGCCAGGCGCCCCAGCCTCGCTCCCACTCAGCCCAGGCCTCCCCAGCTGGGAAGCCAGCGAGGGGCCCAGTTCGCCCCACGGGCGGGTGGCACTTTGGGGCGTGGACACTCCTAGGCTGCCCCCCCCGATACAGGGCACCCAGAGGTGCTGCAGCCGGGGGGGGGGGGGCTGCCCCACCCCTCGGGCTTGACGTGATTGGTTCCCATCCTATCCGGGGGTCACAGTTTGGTCCCGTGGCTCTCAGCCCCACCCCCAAACTGTCCCAGCGCCCTGATCGCACCTCGCCCCCCCGAGATGCGGATGCTCTTCCAGCTGCTCCCGGCTGGAGAGGCCCCGCATTGGGGGGGGAGGGGGGGATTGCAGCCCCGCCCGCTCGCTACCCACCTCGGAGCCCCGCCCCTCTTCGGGCGGCGCTGCCGGGGAGGACGGAGCCCGCGCCGCCACCTACCGCCTCCGCTTTGCGCCTCACCCGGGGGGGGGGGGGCGTGATGACGTCCTCCTCATCGCTGCTCGCGCGCACGCGCAGAGTCGAATCTTTCCCGCGAGTCGGGCGCGCGGCGGCCGGAAGGAATGACAGATCCGGAAGCGGAAGAAGCCCCCCCCCAAACCCGCCATTCAAAAAAACAAACAACACCAAACAAAACAACCAACAACAAAGAAAAACCCCAGGGCGTGCCCCGGGAGGGGGGAGGGGCAGCGAGTCTCCTGGGGCGGGGAACCCCGGATCCGCCCCCCCCCCGGCAGCGCTGAGCACGAGAGGGGCGGAGATTCCCCCCCCCCATCCCAGCCGAGGGGGGGCTCTGAGTTGGGGAGGACGCAGAGCGGGAACCGGGCACCGAACCGGCCTGGCGCCCCTCAGGGCAGGGGCTGGGGCAGCGGGGAGTAGGGTGACCAGACAGCAAGTGTGAAAAATTGGGGCGGGGGGGGGGCGGTTATAGGAGCCTGTATAAGAAAAAGCCCCCAAAATCGGGACTGTCCCTATAAAATCTGGACGTCTGGTCACCCTAGCGGGGAGAGTAAATGGCCCCCTGGCTCTAATCTGCCCCGGGTGTCAGGCAGGCCCCATGGGAGACTCCTGCTCTCCTGGCGAGCTGAGCCTGGCTGGGCCCGGGAGATGTCACTGGGGGTCCCAGCCAACCAGCCCTGGGGACCCAGGCCTCCCCCAGCAGATTTCAGGAATCCAAGATTTCATGGATCAGATGATCCCGCCGAATCCCCCTCGCACAGCTCGACGCCCTTTACAAACAGGAATGAATGAATCCTTCCCGCACCCACCAGAGGTCAAGCAGCCGGGTCACCCCAGATGGGGAAACCGAGGCACAGTTTAAACCCATCAGACTGCCCTGACTCTTCCACCAGGGTTGGGCAGGGAAGGGCGGCTGTCCGCTGGGACTTCCTGCCTGCCAAATAACCTATCTAAGGGCTTGGCTACACTTACAAGTTACAGCGTAATAAAACTGCCGGCAGCGCTGTAACTCATTAACTGGCTACACTTGCAAGGCACGTGCAACGCTGTATCTCCTCAGATACAGCGCTGCATGTACTCCACCTCCCCGAGAGGAATAACAGCTGCTGCGAAGTGGGTGGAACGTTGGTCTGTCAGTGTAGCCGAGGAACAACGGAGTTAATGATCTTCCGAAGTTGCCTTTGTTTTGAAACGGCACTTCCGGGTTGGAGTTCAGAGCTGCATTCTTTAAGCTGCTGATCACAGGCTCCGTTTCCTCTCTTTTATCTGCTCTTTAAAAACAAACAAAGCCCCTGCTGTTTGCTTTCAGTGATTGAGAGAGAGGCAGGGGATGTGGAGGTGTGGAAATAATGAGCTGACGCTCTGTGGCTATTCCAAAAATCCACTCTTTTTCCAAAAACGCTCCCTGTCAAAGTCCCCCTCACCCCCCCCCGATTTGAAAAGCACGTTGCAGCTACCTGAATGCCCATAATGCACCACTCCCAATACAGCTGCAAGTGCCGCAAATGTAGCCACGTCAGTGGTAGTTACTGCGCTGGCCGCTGCCAGTGTGGACAGGCTGCAGCGCTTTCCCTACTCAGCTGTACGAACACGGGTTTAACTAACAGCGCTGTACATCTGCAAGTGTAGCCTAGGCCTTAGACAATTCACAAAAATGCTGCAGAAGATATGCATGTACCTGAAGAAGAGCTTGTCTCTTAATCCACCAACATAAATTGGTCCAGTAAAAGATATTGCTTCACCCACCTAGTCTCATATATTCTGGGACCAGCATGGCTACAACAACCCTGCAAAGATGCTGTAATGACATTTTGCTTTTAATTAATTTCACATCGCTCCCTTTATGGGGGAATTCTTACTACAGGGATGAGGCATCTGACTTGCTAGATTGGTGGAAATTTGCCCCACAGAAACTCTTATTTTTCAAATAGAAATCATCACCGTTTGTTAGGGCTGCTCGCCAATCGTTGAGTACTTCCTGCAGGAAATTCAGAAGGAAATGAAACATTTGTTTTCACTGTGTTTCAAAATATTTGTGGAAACATTGGATTTTTGCAATGAAACACACATGTTTCGTGTTCTTTCCCCCTCTGTTCTCCTCTCTAAAAGGAAGGAAAGGAGGTTGGGAAAGAGAGAAAGTGAAGGAGAGAGAGACTGGGAAGGAGAGGAAACAGAAAAAAATATTTCAAATTGATGAAGGATTGAAACATTTGCAAAGTAAAGTGTCCACCAAAATTGTTTGCATGGTTCAAAAAGCCACTTCTCATTGAAAATACTTTAATGGAAACAATTTGATCAGTTCTGCTATCAATATTAATACGACTGACACACACGCTGTCTCTCCCCCGACTCACCCCATTCATAAACAGCTTGTCTTTGTTGACACACAAAAGTTGTACTGTTTCGGCTATACCCATATAGTTAAAGCAGCACAGACTACCTACCTGGTAGTCTGGTTGCAGTTATACCGGTATAAAAATGCCTATAATAATAATATCCAGCTTTTATAGAGCACTTTTCATCAGTAGTTCTTCAAGTGCTTTACAAAGGAAAACACTATCATTATCCCTGTTTTAAAACGGAGGCACGGGGAGGCTAAGTGACTTGCTCAAGGTCACCCAGTGGTAGAGCTGGGAATCAGAACCCAGGTCTTTTGAGGCCTAGGTCAACCCTCAATCCACACTGCAAGGGGAAGTAGCTACGCTGGTATAAGGCACCTTTATACCAATAAAGGAATCCAAACTAATGGTTTTACTGGTCACAGAATCACACTCCTACCGGACACAGTTCTACTGGGACAATGTCCCTGGAGCAGCATGGCTGGGAGCTGCTGTTAGCAAAGCCTGGCCCTGTGAATGAGATGATGGCTGCAGGGCCCAGCTGATGCACTGGCAGAGGTAGCGCTAAAACTGCTCAGTAGGAGGTGCCATCCCAGGCAGACAGGTCCCTACGGGCATCCAATGATTTGTAGGGTGAGACAATGCCAGAGTCCGGGTCTTATCCAGAGGTGGAGCAGTAACCTGTTGAACCAGGCACGTTTGTGTGTGTGCAGAATTCTTTTGTGTGGGAGTGGATGGAAAAGACAGTCCAGCTGCAGGGCTTGAACCCGGGGCTGAGGCACGGGACGGCCCCTGCTGTTGCTTTGGCCTGTCCACACAGTGCACAGGGTTGTCTCAGTACAAGAATGTCCAGGGTAGCTCGCTGGGGCATGGCTGGGGGGCAGCTGCTCCTCACCCCACCCCACCCTGGGGAAGCGACCGAAGGCCTGGCCTCGCGGGGGAAACGTGGTCCAGCCCGATCCGCTTTGGACACGCTAAGCAAGAAAGGAGCCAAAAGGGCGGAGAAGGGCGTGTGCAGCTCCTCCATGCATCCTGGCGGCAGGAGCTCTTGGTAGCTGGGGTGTCCGGCGGGCCTGGGCGTAGCTGAGCATCCTCCTGGCGCGATGGGGAAGGCGGGACCCAGATCGGCCCCTAGCTGCGGCAGGACCAAGAGCGCGGCGTCACCAGCCCCCAGAACGTTTTCTGTTGAGAACCCCCCCGGAAATCCAGTGAGTGACAGAACTGGGCCCTCGCTGCCCTGGGGGGTGATGGACTCGGAGCCAGGCCAGAGGGAGGGGGACACTGCCAACTGACTGAGCCAGAGGGAGGGGCCTGAGGCGTGGGCACGGCCTAGCAGGGAGGGCCAACACCCCTCGCTAGAGTGACAGGCCTGTGGCCTCGCGGCGAGAGCCACGGCTACTGGCTGGGACCCAGCGGCCTAGAGGAGACGGCTGCCCTTGTGCACTAGGGAGATAAGCCATTGACCCGCGATGAGGCCTGGGGTGTCTGGCGCGGCAGCCGGGTGAGATCTGCCCCCGGTGACCGAGACCAGCCTGCGGCCCGGTGCCCTCACCTGCTGCAGCGGGCAGTGGACCTGGGCGTACCACTCCTGGCAGTACAGGCACACCTGGATGCCCTGGCCGATGAAGAGGCAGGTCCACATGATGATGTTCCAGATCGGGCCCTTCCGCTTGTCGTTCAGCAGGAAGTTGAAGATCACTGAGGGGAGAGCCAAGGGGGAGGCTGGGCAGCGGCTGCCCCATCTCACGCGCCTCCTGTCCCCACCTCACTGGGGTCCCCCCATCTCTGCTGAGTGACCCCATAGGCGTGTGAGCTGGGCCGAGACCCACCCAATCCTCTCCCATCTATGCGGCATCAGCCACTACGGGGGGCCGGCGTGGGGCTGGCTAAGGTGCTCTCCGTTTGCCCCCTTTTTGCCCGGGGGGCCGAGAAGGCGGGCACTAGGCGGCGCTCACCTCCGAGGATGGCAAAGAGGCTGAACATGACGGGGTAGAAGAAGCCGAAGCAGAGGGTGATGACGTATTCGTGGACGATGGCGGACGTGATGAAGACGAACAGCATGGCTGCCACCCGGGACCTCCCTCTGAAGAGCTGGAAGGCAGGGAGAAGGCACTGAACCAAGGAGCCACAAGGAGCGGGGTCCCAGACCCCAGTTCCTCCCAGGCCTATGGCCCATCCCATTATTAACCCTCGCCACCCCCTCCTTGTCCTTCCCCCAGCTCCACACCATCACTGCATAGATCTTTTCCGCTGCCTGAGACAGCAGGGAGCTGGATCCAGAGGAGGGAGCCCCACTGTGTCCTCTCCCCGCATCTGGGGGAGGGATAGCTCAGTGGTTTGAGCATTGGCCTGCTAAACCCAGGTTTGTGAGTTCAATCCTTGAGGGGGCCATTTAGGGATCTGGGGCAAAAATCTGTCAGGGGACAGTACTTGGTCCTGCTAGTGAAGGCAGGGGACTGGACTCGATGACCTTTCAAGGTCTTTCCAGCTCTATGAGATAGGCATATCTCCATTTATTACATTATCTACCTCCCCAGCCCATCGCCTGGCACCCTGAGCTGGACGGAGAGCAGCGAGGACCCTTTCAGAGCCCAAAGCCACCTGGCATCCTCCGCAGTTCCCGTTTCACTGAGTCCAAGGGCACAATCCTCACCCCCTGGGCTGGCGAACAAGGCTCCAAGCGCCACCCCCACCCCTGCCCGGTTCCGCAGTGACGTCCGCCACGTCCGACCGGCGCCAGGTCCACATACCCAGAACAGGTCCTGGTAGACGTAGTAGTAGAGCCACTCGTGAACCACCACGTTCCACGTCCGGTAGTAGGTGGCGAAGGACGTGGCGTTCCACCAGTCCTGAGGGCGCAGGGAGCGGGACGAGGGAGAGACGAGAGTGAGCCCGGGCCGAGTGTGCCGCAGCGCCCGCCTGCGTGGGCACGCCCGTCTGCAGCACCTGTGGTGCCCACGTGGCCCTGGAGCTCTGGTGTCCCCCACCTCCTGCAGCTCTGCTCCGCTGTTAGTGCCCCCTGCCCATCTTGTAGCTCTCAGACAGAGCTGCCACCCCTTCCCCTCCCGGCTCTGTGGCACAGGGGAGCCCAGCTGGGTCTGGGCACTGCAAGCCAGCTCAGAAGCTCCCAGCAGAGAGCAGGGAGAGCCCTGGCACCGGGCACCCTGGCTGAGATTTCAAGGAGTGTGGGGAGATGTGGCCCTCGGGCTTTCTATGGGTTCCATGTCAGGGCTGGCCCCAGGTCACCTTGTAAAAGGTCCGGTCAGCAAAGCGCAGCATCTCGGCGAAGGCGTTAAGCCAACAGTGCAGGAAGGCGAAGAACGACAGCAGCAGCAGGAAGGTCCCTGCAGTGGCGAGAGGGGGCGTCTGGCTAGGGGAGAGGCCTGGGTTGGGTTGGGCCGGACGGCTCCGTGCTGGGGCTGGCGAGCCTGGTCTCTGCCCCCCGCCCCAGTGCCGTCTGTCACCCCCGGGGCCTCCCCTTGCCATGCCCTGGGACCGCTTGCCAACTCCCATCGCCGCAGCCTCGCCAACCGCCACGCCCGCTGTTCCACAGGGCAATTGCCCCGACCCTTAGTGGGCACTGCCACCCAGCCCAGTTGCCCTCGCCCGCTGGTTAGTTAAAGCAATTATCACCCCCCCAGTCCCATGAGACCCCTCCCCGCACAGCCACCCCACCCCACAGCCCATACCACGCACCCAGCTCCAACCACAGCCCCCCCATGCACCCAGCCCCCCATGGCCTCTCCCAGCCCCACCCAAGGAGGGGAGTGGCGGGGGGGCATGTACCTGGCAGGGTGGCGTTGAAGATGGACAGCACCAGCGTCTTGATGCTGAATGGCTGCTTGCTCATGTTGGTGAAGACGGGGATGCAGAGGCGCTCCAGGATGAAATAGCTATAGAACAGGCAGCCCAGGAACTGCCGGGGTGACCCAGTCAGGGATGCTGCTCCCCCTCCACCTCGCAAAGGGCCCCTGGACGGAGCACGCTCTGCTGGGGGGGCAGGGTGAGATCTGGGGACACTCCCTACTCCAGCTCCTCCCAGAAGCCTCCCTCAGCGAGACTGAAATGCTTGTCCCTGGGCATCGGAGTTGAGAGGCCCGGAGCAGTTCACGCCTCCCCGAGCGATTGCCTCGGGCTTGCTGCAGACTCAGGCAGATGTCTCGGCGCCATTCGCACTCAGGCCACGTGGGCTTTTTGCAACCACAAGGGCTAGAGGCTGGATTTCCCTCCCCCTCCCCCCCCCCCCCCCCAATTTCAGTCTTTCGTTGGAAATTTGAATATCGACAATTTTCCACCAAAACATTTCTGTTTTCGGGCATTTTTTGACCCCCCCCACCCCCACCCCGAGTCAAAACTCTCCGCAGGAAGCAGACGCTTCTGCCGGAAAAAGTGTTGTCAACATCCCCACCCCCCCTCCGATTTTCCAGCAAAAAACAGGTTGGCTGGGAAACGTCAAGCATCCTCATTTTACAGATGGGAAACTGAGGCACCAGGGGACTGAGTGTGTCACAGGGGAGTGTGTCACAGGGCAGGAGGGGATTGAAACTACACAGCCATCCTTCCCCTCTGCCAGGTGGCATCGCGCCCGGCCCTCTCTGGAAAGGGGGTAAGAGACGGTTCTCCTCTCTTTAGATTCCTGGCTGTTGGGAAGGCCATGTCTACTCTTAAAACGCTGCAGTGCAGTCCCTCACAGCACTCCAGTGTAGCCCCATAGTTAATCTATCTCCCCAAGAGGGGGTAGCTGAGTGAAGGGGAGGATTAGCCTGGTATAGCTGCGTCTCTCCGGGGTGTGGATTGGATCCCTGAGAGGCAGCTCCGCTAATGTCAGCGGAGATCAGGGGTCGGCAACCTTTCAGAAGGGGGGTGCTAAGTTCACTGTAATTGAAGGTTTCGCGTGCCAGTCCTACATTGTAACGTTTTTAGAAGGTCTCTCTCTCTAGACGTCTATATGATATAAATAAACAATGGTTGTATTTAAAGTCAAGAAGGTTTTTAAAATATTTAAGAAGCTTTATTTAAAATAAAACTGAAATGCAGATCTTATCGGTTTAGTGTGATCCTTGCCCTGGCTTTTCCTTGCTGAGTTTTCCAATGTGGGCCACAGCAGGGGGCAGCTGAAGAGTGCTGGGCCGAGGCCAGGAGCGGAGCCCCAGGCTGGCTGCCGGTACCCCAAGCCGGCAGTGGGCTGAGCAGGACTGGCAGATGGTATCCCAGACTGGCAGCGGTCTGAGCAGCTCAGCCCGCTGCCGGTCTGGGGTTCCGGCCGCCGGCTCCTGCCAGCTGGGGTCTCAGCCGCCAGCCGGCCCCGCTCAGCCCGCGGCCGGTCTGGGGTTCCGGCCGCCGACTCCTGCCAGCCGGGGTCTCAGCCGCCGGCCGGCCCCGCTCAGCCCGCTGCCGGTCTGGGGTTCCGGCCGCCGGCTCCTGCCAGCCGGGGTCTCAGCCGCCGGCCCCGCTCAGCCCGCTGCCGGTCTGGGGTTCCGGCCGCCGGCTCCTGCCAGCCGGGGTCTCAGCCGCCGGCCCCGCTCAGCCCGCTGCTGGTCTGGGGTTCCGGCCGCCGGCTCCTGCCAGCCGGGGTCTCAGCCGCCGGCCCCGCTCAGCCCGCTGCCGGTCTGGGGTTCCGGCCGCCGGCTCCTGCCAGCCGGGGTCTCAGCCGCCGGCCCCGCTCAGCCCGCTGCTGGTCTGGGGTTCCGGCCGCCGGCTCCTGCCAGCTGGGGTCTCAGCCGGCAGCGAGCTGAGCGGGGCCCACGGCCGGGACCTCGGCTGGCAGCAGCGTGCCATTAAAAATCGGCTCGCGTGCCACCTTTGGCGCGCGTGCCGCAGGTTGCCAACCCCTGGTGTAGATCAACCCTCACATGCTCAGGGTCTAATTGATCAATGGATCAGGGCTGGGAAGGACCTTAGGGGGGTTTCGACTTTCTCTGCAGCATGGGGCGCTCGCCTGCTGGGAACGTCTCACCTAACCAATTCCCTGTCACTGGGGGCCTCGGGCACTGGTGGCACCACGGTCTCCCCTGTTCTTTGCCAGTGGCACGCACCAGTTCAGCTCCCCCGAGGACTGAAATGCTTGAGCCGGATTGGGCTCCACGTAGGGGTACTGGGTGAAATGCAATGGCCTGGGTTAGACGGGGGTCAGACCGGAAGGTCAGGGCCCCTTCTGGCCCCGAACGCTGTGAAACGAGTTCAGAGCAAAGCAGCCATTCTCACCTTGGCGAAGTTCTGAGCGACGTATTTCCACCGGATGTAGGGGGTCCTGGGGGAAGGGAGTCGGTCAGTGGCTGGAGCTTCTGACTATGCACCCCCCCCCCATCCCTCCCCCTTGCTCACAGACCCAGCACCCTCATGGGAAGCAGGTCAAGCCTGGGAAGAGTGGGGCTGCCCGCAGGTGTGGATCTCTCTGCTCTCAGCACAGCCCCTCCCGGAATTTGGCAGAGGAGGGGTGTCCCTGGCGCCCCTCCTCCCCCTCTGCCGTGGCATGCAGCAAGCTCACCTGGGGTAGCTCTCCCTGTAGATCAGCGTGGGGCAGAACAGAAAATACAAGTACGTCGACAACACGGGCGGCTTCACCTCCCCTGGAAGGAGAAAAACAAACATGTGGCTAGGAAATGTCTGCAGGGAGTGCCGGGGGAGAGGCAGAGGGGCACTGGCTGGCACTGGGCCCTGGCAGAGAGGGGCACTGGCTGGCACTGGGCCCCGGCAGAGAGGGGCACTGGCTGGCACTGGGCCCTGGCAGAGAGGGGCACTGGCTGGCACTGAGCCCTGGCAGAGAGGGGCACTGGCTGGCACTGGGTCCTGGCAGAGAGGGGCCCTGTTTGGCACTGGGCCCTGGCAGAGAGGGGCTCTGGCTGGTGCTGGGCCCTGGCAGAGAGGGGCACTGGCTGGCCCTGGGCCCTGGCAGAGAGGGGCACTGGCTGGCACTGGGTCCTGGCAGAGAGGGGCACTGGCTGGCCCTGGGCCCTGGCAGAGAGGGGCACTGGCTGGCCCTGGGCCCTGGCAGAGAGGGGCACGGGCTGGCCCTGGGCCCTGGCAGAGGGGGGCACTGGCTGGCCCTGGGCCCTGGCAGAGAGGGGCCGTGCGATCAGTATTCACCGTCCGGCGGCTTGGCATGGACGATGCCAGGCACGACCTCCCGCAGGAACGAATGACTTTTCATCAGGAACCGGATCTGGAGGGGAGGGAACAGGGAACTTTGCAGAACCCGGCTCATGCTCCTGACCTGGCCGGTCCCCACAAAGCCATACCCCAACCCCCAGCCAGAGCTGCAGCAGGGCTGGGGGAGCCCCCGGTTCCCTGGCAGACAGTGATGCGTGGACACCGTGCAGAGAATCCGGCTAGCTCCCCTCCCAGCTCCAACCTTCCCCCTTCTACCTGCATCCTATGTAGTCGAAGCTGGGCCCCCCTCCAGGAGGATAGGACAACCCTTGCTTTGTGGGGCTGTGTGTGGAGCCAGATGCTCAGGGAGACTCCAGGAATTTGCGCAGAGAAACATCTGGTTGGAGACGTCTACAGTGGGACAAGCAGGAGTACAGGACAGCTGGACGGTGACTGCAAGACAGGACAGCTGGCCCTGCTCAGCCATGGGGCTCTCCTGCAGTAGCGTAGCCAGGCGGGGAGCAGGGGGAGCGGCCGCTCCCCCTATGAGGAAAAGCGGCGCTAAGGCGCCGCCGGAGCCTCGCTAGGGCAGCACTTTAAAAGTCCTGCGGCTCCTGCCGCTGCGGGGACCCACTGGTCTTTTAAAGTGTTTCTCCCCCACCCCCAGCCCCGCTGCCGGAGCCTGAGCGGGGAGCGGCTCAGGGGGGCAGCAAGGTGGCTCCCTGCTCAGGCGCCAGGGAGAGGGGGGCGTAGCGAGGAGGGGGCTCGCCGTGGCTGCCCTCCGGCTCCCCACGCAGCAGCTCAGCGGGGAGACAAGGGGCAGCCGCAGCGAGCCGCCCCTTGTCTCCCCGCTCAGCCGCTGAGCGGAGAGACAAGGGGCAGCAGCGGGAAGCCGCCCCTTGTCTCTCCGCTCAGCCACTCAGCCGCTGAGCGGGGAGGCAGCGCGCAGCCGCCCGCCACCCCCCAAATCATGGCGCCCTAGGCGACCGCCTAGGGTCGCCTAGTGGGCGCGCAGGCCCTGCCAGCGGCTCCGGCGGCGGCGCTTTAAAGGGCCCGGGGCTTCGCGGCGGACCTTTACAGCATCGCAGGGTGAGTACAGGGGGAGCGGGAGGCGCCTTTTTATAGCGCCGCCGCTCCCCCTGTGCTCAAGACCTGGCTACGCTACTGCTCTCCTGCCTTGCCTGGTCCTGCCCCTTCCCCTCTGGGCCCTGCCCCACGGCACTCACCTGCTCGAGGATGACGATGAACCTGGATGCGGGCGGGAGCTGGTGCTGGATCACCGTGTAGACGGGGTAGAAGCCCAGCACGGCGGCATGGCAGGCCAGCAGCGCCCCCCAGAGGATGGCCGTGAAGAGGCGGGGGAAGCGCACGGTGCGGTAGGAGCCAGCCCACAGCTGCAGGGCTTTGTAGGGGACCAGCAGGGTGTAGAGGAACATGACCAGCCAGGTGGCCAGCACCATGGGGAGACGCCCGAAGGCAAAGATGAAGAGGTCAAAGTCCAGGTCTAAGCTGCAGGGGGAGAGCCGGGAAACGCAGGACTCAAAGCTGCACCATGGACCCTCCATGCATCATGGGCCCTAGGGACACTCATGGCGCTACGGCCCCTCAGGGCCCTATGGCATTCCACTAGGGGTGTTCGTAGCCCTACGGCCCCTCAGGGCCCTATGGCATTCCACTAGGGGTGTTCGTAGCCCTACGGCCCCTCAGGGCCCTATGGCATTCCACTAGGGGTGTTCGTAGCCCTACGGCCCCTCAGGGCCCTATGGCATTCCACTAGGGGTGTTCGTAGCCCTACGGACGCTCAGGGCCCTATGGCATTCCACTAGGGGTGTTCGTGGCCCTACAGACCCTCAGGGCCCTATGGCATTCCACTAGGGGTGTTCGTAGCCCTACGGACCCTCAGGGCCCTATGGCATTCCACTAGGGGTGTTCGTAGCCCTACGGCCCCTCAGGGCCCTATGGCATTCCACTAGGGGTGTTCGTGGCCCTACGGCCCCTCAGGGACCTATGGCATTCCACTAGGGGTGTTCGTAGCCCTACGGACCCTCAGGGCCCTATGGCATTCCACTAGGGGTGTTCGTAGCCCTACGGACCCTCAGGGCCCTATGGCATTCCACTAGGGGTGTTCGTAGCCTTACGGCGCTATGGCATTCCATTGGGGTGTTCATGGCTCCATGAACCTTCACTAGGGATCTCTGTGTCCCTAAAGCCCTGCTATGAACTTTCACTGCACTATGGCAACCACTACGGACCTTCACGACCCTACGGACACCGGCGGAGCCTGCCCCAGGCTTCCTCCCAGTGCTCCCTTGAGAAGACCTCAGGCCGTGTATTCTCATCGTGTAGGGGACAGGGCCCAACTCATGTTCTCGGGGTTAAACCCCCCTCCCACACACCCCGCCCTGCTGGTATCATTGCTGGATGGGCAGAGAGGAAGGGGACCATGCCAGAAGGAGTCTCCCTAGGGCGGGGGAGGGAGGGGCTGGAGAAAATGCCACTTTCTCCTCTTCAGTGTGAGCTGTGGTCTCTCAGGCTGGGCTGTGGGGCCCTGGGGATCCACCACATCCCCAGGCATACAAGGCTGTGATTGGTTGAGGGTGGAGATTCTCCTGCCACCCACCGCCCGCCAGGAACACTATGCTCTGATTGATCCGGGCAGGGATCCCTCTGGCTGAACCCCCAAGCGCAAAAGGCCGTGATTGGTCGAGGCGGGGATCCTCCTGCCATACCTCCCTTGGTCGATGAAGTCCACAGTGACAGTGCTGACGATGAAGACACAGAGCATGGCGATGAATATGTGGTAGATGGTTTGGAAGTGCTCCACCTCCAGCAGCTCGCTGGAAAAGAGCCGGGCAGGGGGGTCATGCTACCTGCCCAGAACTAGGGGCAGGGCAGGGACTGCCCCACCCTCCCTGTGTCCACAGCCTCTTCCTGGCTGGGGGGCGGGTGTCTCTGCAAACCTTCAATAACAAAGCTGCTGGCAGATCCTCATCCCCATTTTACAAGTGGGTAAACTGAGGCACAGAGCGGCCTCAGCTCTAGCCACTAGGCCTCACTCCCCTTCCAGAGTGGAGAATGGAACCCAGGAGTCCTGACTCCCAGTGCCACCACTCTAACCAGTAGATCCCATTCCCCTCCCACAGCCAGGCAGGGAACCCAGGTGTCCTGACTAAATGACCCAACTCATGGAAGCCCAAGCACAAGGGGGCCCCCCTAGGGGCGCACACAGCTGCCCCGCCCTAAATCTGTCTCCCCCACCTCCCATTCTGTGAGATGCGAAAGCACAGGGGCCATTCCAGGGCATGGCGGAGGGGTGGGGGTGGGAAGGGGCAGTCCCTCACCCCAGCTACTCCTTGGTTGCCCCTAGGCTCGGTGAGCCCCCTCAAGTCTCCCCTAAGCAGCCCCAGAATTGCTCCTGACTGCGATGGGCCCACCCTGTCAGGTGCCCTGTGCTGTGGCATCCAGGGCTGGGCACAGCTGTGCTGGGCATTCAGGGCTCTGGATGGGCGTTGGATCCATCCCAGCTGGAAGTGCGGCAATGTCAGGCTCTGCCCCATTGCCGCCCTGGCACACATGGGCATCTCGGTGCAGCTCCCCTGCCCCGTACCCGTACGCGCAGGCCGGGCCAAGCCGGGCCGTACTCACTCGAGCAGCGACTGCCGGTCGATGAACACCTTCCGCTTCTCCAGCAGGGAGCCTCTCCCCCTAAAGGATTCCAGTGCGGATTGGGGTTAGACCCGGAGGAGAAACCCCCACCCCCGCATCGGCGCTGCTTTCCTAGCGCACCTTCCATCCCAGGGCATTGGCCACCCCTTTCTAGTTCCACCCGCTGCCGGCTACTGGGTGGAAGCAGAAGAGCTCAGCTGTGTTTCACAGGCCCTACACTGCTAATGGGGATTCTCCTGCAGCTCAAGCCGCAGGGGACTAGGGTAGCCAGGTTCATGTCCACTGGCACCATGAACTTCCAAGCAGCAACCACAGACTGGGGAAGGAGATTTCACAGCCACCTCCCCACACCCACTGCACTTCTAGGGTAGAGAGCAGCCAGTCACCATCCCCAAGGTGGGTGGGCAGAAGGTCTCCCCCCGGGAGGATCAGAACAAGGTTAGTCTGATGCTTAGATCGCTGGTCAACAGAGCAGTAGATGCTGGCGTTCCAGCTGCCACTGGGGCCCAGTGACGCCGACACAGCCTGTACCCTAACGGGCTCACAGGCTAACTGGACAAGGGGTAGGAGGGGAAACTGAGGCACAGAGGGGGGGCAGTGACTTGCCCACGGTCACGCAGCAGGAATGGGCCTAGAACCCAGGTGTCCTGAGTCCCAGCCCAGCACCCTCGCTACCGGACCAGGCTGTGGGTGACTCTACTCAGCAGAGGTGGGGTCTAGGCAGGACGGGGGGGCACCGGCTTTCAGCTCTGCTGCCATGTCAGTGCCCCCAGCACCCCGTGTCACACCCCAGACACCCCCATCTGGGTTAGGTGGGAGAATCCCTGGTTGGCTGGCGGCCAGGAAGGGGATCCCCGAAGCAGGGGAGTCCCCAGGGTGGTGCCGCATTGGGGCAGGGGGAGGAGCCCCGGAGCTGGGCGGGGGAGTGGGGGTGCTGGGGGGGCAGATCCCCCTCCCCCTGCTCTCACCTGTCCTCTTTCTCCAGCTGGCCCTTCCTGGGGGGCTGCGGGTAGGACCTTGCGGCCTCCTCCACGGCCTCCTTCATGGCCTTGTCCAGCAGTTCTCCGAGCTTCACCTGCATGTGCTCCAGCAGCTCCGACTTCACCACCTGCCTCGGGGTCGGGGGTGGGGGGGAACGAGGTGGTGACTGGCCTCCCCAGGGAGTATCCCAGCATGCACCTGGGAGCTGCTTCCCCCCTCCCACCCCCTGATTTCTCACACCCTCATCCCAGCTGCCTCCCTCCAGCCCCCCACCAGCTCTGCCAGCTGATGCCAGGGACTCGGGGGGGGGGGGCTGCTCCTCCCAGCAGCCTGCTCCGGAGCCATCAGCGTCCTCCCCTGGCCCCGATCCCCCACCAGCCGCCCAGGAGACAAGCTGCCTTGGGGGGGAAGGGCTCTCCCATGGGACCCTCCCGGCAACCATCCACCTAGCCCCCCAATGCCCACCCCAGCCCATCCCCCGGCCCTCCCAAGATCCTGCCTTACCTCCATGTGTCTCCTCCATTGGATGAGGCTGGTGCCGCTGTCCAGTTGCTCGATGTTCCCTGGGGGGCGGGAGGCGGGAGCAGGGGGCAGCGGGTCAGTCACGTGTCACCCGCTGGAGGGGTTGTGCTGTATAGATAGCGCTGGGGTGCCTGGGGGGCCCCATGGGGGGCAGCTCCCTGAGGGCCTGATGCCCCGGCAACCCAGCGCCACCGCAACATGGCCACGCGGCAGGGCCGGAAAGATCCCCAGTTGCCTGGAGGTTTGGGGATCCCCCCCACCCCGTTTCTGCCCTCCGCTGAGGCTGCGGCACCGCCTGGTGCCACCTCGTGCTGTGACAGACGCCAATTGGCGCGGGAGGGGCCCCTGGAAACCAGCCCACCGAGGGGCACCGCTGCAGGAGGGGTCGGATGCCAGCCCGGCTCACAGGGACGGGTGGGGCATTGACGTGCCACCCCCTGAGCCGGGAGCTCCCAGGGCTGCAGCTGCTGGGTCTTAAAAGGATGAGGGGGAAACACCTGAGCTGCCAGCCTCACCTGGCAAGCTCCTTGTCTGTCCACCCCAGCAGAGCTGCTGGGTAATACACAGACCCCCCCCCTCCTCCTCCCCACTACCTGGGCATGGACACATGCTCACCACAGTGTACCCGGCAACCCACATGGCAGTAACATGCCACACGCCACAACTGCCCCTCCCCTTCCTATCCCCCCACCCCCACTCTGCCCCTGGCTCCTCACCGTTCAGCCCCCGAGTCTCCTCCTCTTCCTCCCGCCCGCGCCCCTCTCTCTTCCTCTGCCTGGCTCCGCCGGGGGCTCCCGGACCCCGCTCCATGTTGGCCCCGGGAGGGAATGGGACTGGGTCAGAGCGGCCGCCCCAGAGCTACCATCCTCTTCCTCCCATGGGGCTGCCTCCCTCTCAGCGCTGGGCCCTGCCCGGTCAGCTGATTGGCAAGGGGGGGGGGGAAAGTCCTTGGAGGAGTTTTTCCACTGTGGGATCCAGGCTGGAGATGGGAGCCTTGGACCCGCCTTGCAGGGGTGATAAGATAAAGCCCTTATCAGGGCAGAGATAGCAGGGCCGGTGGCTCCAACCTCTGCCCCCAGCCGGGGTCACCCCCACCCAACACACAGACTTTAAAACTTGGCCTTTGGGCACAGAATCATCAGGTCCCAGCCACATGGGATGGGCCTGGGCAGAGGTGGAGCGGGCACCCAGACGGGTACCTTTGCTCCCCTACAGGCCGGTGTGGAGACACCTGGGGCCGCGTCCCTGTCTCTTGCTGATTGTGGGTACCTCTGGCTCGCGGATATTCCCAGCATGCTTTGCGCGGTGGGGGGGGGTGTTGCAGCATCCTCTCCTGATGTGCCCCGGGGCGACCCATGTGCGTGTGTCATCGGGCGGGAAGGGACAGCGAGAAAGAGCAGGATGGGTGCCAGGCTGGGCTCCCGGTTAACCCGTCCCCTGCTGAGTTGACTGTTCCCCCTGCGATCTCATTGGCACACGGCGCTCATCCCTGCTCCCTGCCCTACACCGTGACTGAACAGCTGCTACGCTCCGCCCCAGAGCTGGATGCATCTCAGCCGGGGAAGGGAAAGGGATCAGCACTAGGTGTAAGGGAGCTCCCAGCAGGGGAGAGGGCGTCCCTACCGCTGCTTACATCAGCGAGTTGTTTGGCCCACAGTCACGCAAAGTTCCAGAGTGACGATTCAAACATCTTGCTTGGCACTGCAGCTTAGGGACCACCACCCCTCCCCTACCCTCTCCCCCCAACCCAGGGGGCCATTGTTGTGCCTCTCCCCCCACAGACTGCCCTCACGAGGGGCTGTCTGCCCCACACCGTGGGGCCCCTCTTTGTTCCCCTCATGCCCCAGAACAACCACCCACCCCCCTCCATGAAGGAGCATCTCTGCCCCTCAGCCCCCCATTGGCTCCTCTGCCCCCACTTTGCCCCACTCTGCAGTATGGGGGGGGGGGGAAGGACCCATTGGCTGTACAAGGCAGCACCCTGCTGGCATTCAGCCCGTCTGGCAGCCTTGGACTTCCTAGCAGGGCTAAGGCCTCTTGGGGCTGCGAGGGGAACTTTGAGCCAACCGGCCGGCTCTTATCGGGGTTACCGAGGCGATACCGCGGCAGGGCTGAGCTCTCAGGCCTTCCAGCCACAGGGCTGGGGCTGGCTTGGAAGAAGCTGCATTTTACGCCCCCGCCCGCACTTAAAGAAATCTTTGAACCCAATTTAGTGCTGATGCCAGATCCCCAGTTGGCAGCCCCCTAGACAGAGGCCTCATGCCAACTCTGGGGCAGGGCCAGACCTGGAAACTCTCCCCCCCCCAGCCCCACCTGCCCCTGGAGGGATCCCCCAAGGGGAGACAGAGATCTCATCAGGGCTGGTTGAAAATTATCTGTTGAACTTGTTTCCTGATGGAAAATTAGGTTTTCCACTAAGTAAATCTAGCCACGGTCTGGCCTTGCTCCTGCAGGAATGGCTGATTTTTTGGTAAAACAAGCAAATGTGAAAGCCAACAAAATGTTGGTTTGCGATGCTGCCATGGGGCCTCATGGGAGTTGTAGTTCAGATGCCTCATTCCCTCACTCTCCTCTACAGGCTGGACTCCTCAGTTGGACTCTATCTCCCATGAGGCACTGCTTCCTCTCACCAAGAGGGGAACCATGGTGCACCATGGGAGATGTGGTCCAGCCCAGGATATAAATTTTTTTTATTTTTTTTTTTGGCGCACTGGGACTCAAACGATGGTGCTGATTCTCTCCCAGCTGGCTTCAGCCACTCTGGGCAGATCTCATCCGCATTGTCATAGAATATCAGGGTTGGAAAGGACCTTAGGAGGTCATCTAGTCCAACCCCCTGCTCAAAGCAGGACCAATCCCCAATTTTTGCCCCAGATCCCTAAATGGCCCCCTCAAGGATTGAACTCACAACCCTGGGTTTAGCAGGCCAATGCTCAAACCACTGAGCTATCCCTCCCCCCCATTGTCAATAGCATTCAGCTGCTGACGGACTGCAGGAAGCAGGTAGGGCCACGTAAGCGTGACAGATGCTCCTTCCTCCGATGGAACCGAGTGCGACCAAAGAAAAGCAAGCAGCTGCAACTTTCATCAGTACCAACCCGGCCAAAGGGATGGCTAAGAGACGGCCCAGTTCCAAAGACAGGTGGCGAGTCAACACTGACACAGGCCAGGTCTGGGGTACAAAGGCGTGGTGACGTTCCCCTACCCAGCATTCGTTATGCCAGCAAAAAAACCCATGTAAATGCAGTCTGTCACTCGTCGGGGTGGCATAACTGTCTCTATTGGGGGTTATGCCGGCAGAGCCTGGCCATAGCGTGGAACGGCGATAGGAGCCGGGATATTCAACTGGACTAAGGGCAGGCTAGTTATTCTGGTACAGCTAGGGCGGCCTATTTCCCCAGCTAGACAAGCCCTAAAGTGGGGTCTGGAGGGCACCAGGGGTGGGGCACAGCAGAAAGAAGGCGAGCGCCAGGCCCTCCAAAAACCAAACTCAGCTTTATTTAAAATAAAAATATCCCCGAAGCATCCAACAACCCTCAGGAGAGTGCATTAAGGTCAGGGAGCTGCAGGACAGGTGACAGCAAAAGCACATCTGTGGGATGGGGGGCGGGGGGGAAGCCGGCAGCCTGGCCCTGACTCCCGCTCCAGCTGCCTCTGCCCCAGCTGCCCCCCACACCTGGCTGGCCACGGGACTCTCCCCAGCCAGCTGCTTTCCTGTGGGGCTCAGGAGGAAGGTCAGAAAGTGAAAGGTTGCTTGGCCCGCAGCCGACCACCCCCCCCATCCCTTTCCCCCTGCCCCTCTCCCAGCTTCTTAGCTGGTGTCCGACCGCAGCTCGGGGTGTGTGGATGGGTGGGGGTGGGTCTCCTGAGATTTGGGAGTGCAGGGGTGAGCTTTTGCTGGCTGTTTCCAGCTTGTCCCCCAAAGCCATGCTGCCCTTCCCAGAGCACCCTCCCCCCAACAAGATCCAACATTAGTAGCACTCTTCCAATACCAGCCTTCATTGTTCCTCACCCAGAAAAGCAGTTCACCACCACCCCCGGTCCAAGGGGGAAACTCCCCATTGCAGGAAATGCATCTGTGGGTGGGGGGTTGGAAGCACCAGGGGATGCTTCAGCCTCCCCTCCCAACACACACACACTCCCAATAGCTTATTGAACAAACACCTGCACTCGCAGACCCCCCAAAGCAGTGGCATGGGCCCCAGGCTGCTACCCCCAGAGCCATGGGGCGGAGGGAGCCCTGCTAGCCCAGCCCCACCCCTCCCCAGTGGCCAGGTGCAGGGCTATTCCCTGCCACCTGTGCCCAGCCAGTCCTGGGTGTGAATGGGGCAGGTGGGAGAGGCTGATCCGCAGGGAGGGCAGCGCTCCCAAGCTGCCTTCAGGCCGGCTCCTCCCAGCAGCCACGGCACCAGGTAATAAATTAAAGGCAAATGCTTCTGCGTCCTCGGGCTCTTCTTCCCGCAGCGTCTATCCGGCTGAGCCTCCTCCAGCCCCACTCGAGCCCAGCCCGCCCCTCTCAGTCACTCCCGTTGGGCAGGCAATGGGGGTTGCCCTCCAGCCCCCCCGAGCCGGCCAGCGGGTGGCCTTTCTTATCCACACACCAGCACTGGCCTCGCCTCTGCCCTTTGGATGCCCGGCACTGGAAGAGGAAAAGACAAGGGGGGGGGAGGGTGTGAGAGAGGACATACCAATGGGCTGATGTAAGGCATTTCCACACCTCTCTGGCAATGAAGCCCCAGCTCCTGGAGTCATGGGACCATTAAATGAAAGCTGAGATCCTGCCAGAGCCTGGGAGTATGTGTCTAACCCTCATGGCTGCAGAGAAGAGCTAGAGATTGGTATCTTCTAAGTTTTCCTCTAGCACTTGGCACCCCTCCATCTCCAAGGGCTTTACATATGGATGGGGAAACGGAGGCACTGGGCGGGGCAGCAACAGTTCTGTATCCACCAGGCTGTGCTGTCCCGTAAAGGCTGAGAACCCAGGTGGGCAAAAAGAGCCCAGCTCAGGAGTTGGAGGGAGGACCTGGTTTAAAATCTCTGACTGTTTGGAGCTGGCAGTGCCTGATCTGGAGTAACAGCCAGATGGTCCCAGGCACTAGCCCGGTATGGCAGGGAGCGGTAGAAGACACACAGGGCAGCTAACAGGACATAGGCCTGGCTGGGCCAGTGGTTGGACACAGAGGTCGGTGCCCCACTGGGCTGATCACCAGCCAGTCCAACGCTGGGTCCGGGCAGCCACTCACGGGCTCTCCGCCAATGCCCTGCACCCGGAGGGCTCAGTGCTCTGACTCCATCCAGCCCCCGAGGGGCCCGCCCCAGCCCAGGGGAACCCGCCCCAGCCCTGGCCCCTCCCTTACCTGTTTTTTCCTGTAGAAGCCCTTGGTGTCGCAGTTGGGAATGAAGATGTCCTCTCCACTCAGGTACAGCGGGGCCTTGAGCTCCAGCATGACAGCTGCCAGGTGCATGCGGCATGGAGCCTGCTGGGGGACAGGGCAGATTGCAAGCTCAGGAGGGACGGGACTCGCTGGGCTTCCCCGCCAGCTCTCACAGCTACCTCTTCGCCCCCCTCCCCCGCTCCGCCCACCCGCATGCCCCAGCCAGCCTGCACATGGGGCTCTGCCCTCCTCTTTGCCTATAAGGGCAACCAGCAGGCCAGGGAGCTCATCTCCCTCCAGCCCAGGGATTGCAGAGCCCGGGACAGCTGTTTGAAGGCCACAAACTCAGTCCCAGCCGCTTCCACCAGGGGGCGCTGTTGGGAGTAGGGCTGGGGCGCTGGCTGGGGGGGGTGCGCTCCCAGCTACTGCATTCCCAGCCTCTCCCAGCAGGGGGCACTGTTGAGAGTCGGGCTGGGGCGCTGGTTGGGGGGGGCGCGCTCCCAGCTACTGCAATCCCAGCCTCTCCCAGCAGGGGGCACTGTTGAGAGTCGGGCTGGGGCGCTGGTTGGGGGCGCGCGCTCCCAACTACTGCAATCCCAGCCTCTCCCAGCAGGGGGCACTGTTGAGAGTCGGGCTGGGGCACTAGTTGGGGTGGGCGCTCCCAACTACTGCAATCCCAGGCTCTCCCAGCAGGGGGCACTGTAGGGAGCCGGGCAGCAGCTCCCAGCTACTGCATTGCCAGCAGGAGATGCTGCAGTAGGAGCCCAGGTGTTTTCTCTACCCGCGCTGGGTGCCTGTGCAGGAGATTTCCACAGGCCCTGTCCTCCCTCCCGCCCCCCACCCGCAACGCACCGTCTCCAAGTCCGGCTTGCCGTCGCTGTTCAGCGAGATCTGGTGCAGCCGGTCCTTGCCGCCGGTCGCCTCCGCCAGAGGGCCGGGGTGCTGGGGGGGCCGAGGCTCCAGCGTGGGGTGGCTCGCCCGGCGGCTCTCCTTCCGGCTCTCCCCTGCGGAGGAAAGGGAGACAGAGCCTGGGGCTTAGGCCTCGGCCTGCCCCGCCCCCTCCCCTGCCCTTCCCTGCCCCAGTCTGCAGCCAGAGCGTCCTGCGGCTTCTGCTGGGGTCAGGCCCCTCGAGGCTGCAAAGGGACCACCTGAGCTGTGCCAGCCTGGTTGCTTGGGGGAAGTGAGTTTGCTGCATCCTTACCTATTGCCGGGTGCCCATGGCAGATGCAGCCCCCCCCTCCCCCTGGCCGAGTGGGGGTGCAGTTAGGCCATTGCTTCCAGGAGCTACCACTAACTCTGGGTGTCACAGTCCCCTTGGAGACACCCAGGACCCGGCGCCACGGAGCACCTGCAGCTCCGTGCACCCAGGAGCAGGGTGGAGCCTGGCCCAGAACCAGCAGCCGTACCCAGCCCAGGTTCACCGAACATTGTGCATGCTGGGTGCTGAGTGCTTGAAAATCCAGCCCTGAACTCTCACCGGGGGAGAGATGGGGGTGATCTTGCCCCAAATTACTGTGCGCCAAGCGCCCCAACAAATTTGTTCTCATCGAGCGTCCCATCCTGCACTCCCATGTTCCGACACAGGGAGGAGCCAGCGCTCCTTGGATTGGTGAGCAGGCCAGAGGACTGGGTGACTGACAACCAACCCACAGATGGGCCTGAGCAAACCCCCCAGATCTAGCCGCCCTCCCCCAAAGAGACGGGGTCCCTCAATACAGCGGCCGCTGCAGGGTGGGTGGCACATGCCGGGAAGCAGCTTTGAGTGTTGCAGAGTCATTGAATGGCCGTGGACTCTCCCCCCCCGCCCCCGGCCCCCATCTGCAGCAGCCTCCAGGCTGCCTTAGCCTTGGGTGGAATTGCTCAAGGCATCTCTGCTCCACTGGAGAAAACCCTTTGCTTTATAGTGAGGTGGAGCAAACAGCTGGATTCTGCAGCCGCACCATGGCTGGGTCTCACCCCTCTCACCCTCCCAGCCTGGATTATTAAACATTTTTGTCCTGTGTTTGTACAGCGCCTAGCATCACGGGGCCTGGGTCTATGACTAAAACTCTGAGGGGCTAAGACACGGTCAGTTTAAGGTAGGCTCAGGATTTAGGCTTTTCTGGCAGGGGGGGGTGGTTTACTGGCTCTCTTATTATGGAAGAGCCCCGCATGAAGTTTTGGAGGGTGGAGATGCAAGCAGCAGGAGAGAATTTAGGCTGCACTGGGGGCTCAGACACAATAGCACAGACCCCAGCACCATTCTTGAAAGGGGATGGGGGGGGGGAGAAGTTGAGGTTCCTCTGAACACCCCCCTCTGGAAGGGATTTGCCTCTGTGTTTCATGCCATTGCTCGGATGGATGGCTCTGATCTCCCAGCCAGACCCCCGTCCCTGATACACAGCCATTTCCCACTGGTGGAGTTTGTTACAAGGCGATGGATTCCTCTCCCCTGCCCACCCCATCGCGTTCCTCCCAGCTCCCCCAGCCCGTGTGGGGGGGGGGTCTGCGAGACTCGACTCCCCACCCACAGCAATCTCCTGAACCCTGATGGCGGATGAGCTCTGGGTAGCTCCCTGCAGCTTGTCTGTTGCCATCTGACACTGCCATGCCAGCTCCTCTCCCTCCGGCCAAGCACAGGGGGCTCTCCCCCAGACCGGTGTCTGCTGAGGGGGGCTGAGCTTTGAGCCAGACACCTTGGGGGAAGTTCAGTCCCAGTCTCCCCTGCAATGATGCCGCCCTCCTGCCCTGACCGCCCTCAGAGACCAACCTCTGCTGGCACATTTTAGCTACTGCCGGCTGCAACCTTTGCTAGGGTGACCAGACAGCAAGTGTGAAAAATCAGGACGGGGGTAGGGGATAATAGGAGACTATATAAGAAAAAGACCCCAAAATCGGGACTGTCCCTATAAAATCAGGGCATCTGGGCACCCTTCTCCCCCCTGCTTCGCCGTGTTCCCAGGCTTGGCTCACGGCAGCAGCCTCCTGGGGGACCGGCCTGCTGGTAGCTAGACTGGGAGCTCTTTGGAGGCAGGGGGTTGTCTGTGTTTGTACAGCGCCATGCGGCCCTGGCCCATCTCCCACCCTCACCGCCCAGGGCAGGGCCTGTCCCCCCCTTCCCAAGCAATATATCCGCCCAGGACGTGCCCCTTCTGCCATTCTGGGAGCCAAGAGGCTGAGCCCACTTCCTAGGCACAGAAATGTGTGTGTGTGTGTGTGGGGGGGGGGGGATAAGGCTGGATCAGGGCACCTGGCTGAGACACCTCCATGGGGAGGCGGGGGCTAGAGGGCCCATGGGTCATTGGCACCTGCAGGTGCTGATGCAGGGGTGAGCATGGCTGCATATTGCCCACGATAGAGACAGCTCAGGGGAGAGAATCCCCCCACCTGCTACTTCTCAGGCAGCCCCCAGCCCCCTCTTCCGCCAGGCACCCCCCCCCACCTGGCATCAAGCCAACCCAGGGCAAGCGGGACCCTCCCACTTGGAGCCTCTCCCCCTCTATTGCGCTGGGCGATAGACAAGGAGCCACCCAGCCTCCCGTCGCCCCCAGGTCTCCTGCGGCAGCAGCACCCTGGGGTCCGAACCCCGCCGGCAGGGAGAGGGGAAATGCCCAGCCACTCCCGCGAGAGGGCGCCCCCTGGGCAGGGAACCCCACCATGGCAACCCCCGAGGGCAAGGACCCATCTTCTCCTGCCCCTCCGGGGGGTGGGGCGGAAGGGACTCAGGTCCCGGGGGGCGGGGGAGAGAAAGCAGCAGCCTTTGCCCTTAGAAACCAGGGAGATGCCCCCCAACTCCTGGGGGTGCTTCTAAGTGTCACCAGGATCCCCCCCCCCCCCACGGATCTGGGCTCAGCACCTCGGCGAGGGCTGCCCTGTGCCCTTACCCCGAAGCCCAGCTGAGAGGGGGGGGGTCTCCAAGGATCCCTCCCCCCGCGATCTCCCCCCAGCCCGCCCCGCACTCACCTGCCGGGGGCTCGGGCTCCGTGTGGTTGCGGCTGCCCTTCCTGCCCCCCACGGCCCGGCACACCCCCTTGCCCTGGAGCAGGGCGTGCAGCGGGGTCCGCTCGCCGGCCCGCGGGATGCAGCGCAGCCCCCGGGCACAGCTGGGCGTGTAGACCCCGCACGGCTCCCCCAGCGCCCGGGCGCAGCCCTTCTCCCCGCAGGCTTCCCGGGGCGCCTTGGCGCTGTCGGGGGGCGCCGCCGCCGCCCTCTCGGGGGCCCGGCAGCCGGCTCGGGGGGCGCAGGCCGGGGGGTCCCCGTCCTCGCAGCTGGGGCACTGGCCCAGGGCGCCCCAGGAGCCCGGAGCCAGTAGCAGCGCAGACACCAGCCAGCAGCCCGGGAACATCTTGGCCGGCTGGGCAGGGGAGGAGCCGGACCGTGCTGCGCCCCGGCTGCTCTGGGCTCCCTCCCCACGGCCTCAGCCCTTAAATACCCTGCCCAGCCCACAACCTGCCTCCAGCGCTGGCCCCGGAGCGCCAGGTGTCTGCAGCCCTGGCACCCCTCGAGAGAGAGACGGGGGGCGGGCTGAGCGCTGCCCGGCTCCGCTCCCACCCCCGCTGCGCTCCGGGCCCCCGCTCTTTCCCCCCCCCAAACCCCCTCTCCTCTTGCCCCCTTCCAGACTCCCACCGGCTCCTCCCCCTGGCCACTCTCTGTTCTCACCCCTACCCCTCTGTCCCCACCCCATGTTCATTTCCAAATTCAATTTCCCCTTCTCTCCATCTCCGACATTCCTGGGATTCTGGGGGCGGCGGGAGGGGGGGGGGGTCGCCCGAGCCCCTCTGAGCTGCAGAAGCTGAGAGAGGAAATGAGACAGGCCAGGGGAGGTGGAAAATAAATATGCCCCCAGCTTCCCCCAACGCACAGTCCCAAGAGGGAGCTCCCGGCTTTACCCCCATTCCCAAGGGGTCCTCAGTTCCAATCCTGACCACCAGCCCCACACACATCCCAAGAGGTAGCTCTCTCCCATCCTATCTGATTTAGTTGGGGATTGGTCCTGCCTGGAGCAGGGGGTTGGACTAGATACCTCCTGAGGTCCCTTCCAACCCTGATCTTCTATGATTCTATGATTCTATCCCTCCATTCCTGAGGGGTCAGCTCCCATCTCCACCCCCCCATTCCCAAGTGAGAGAGCCCATCTCCATCCCCCACATTCCCAAGGGATCAACTCCCATCTCCACCTCCCCATTCCCAAGTGGGAGAACCCATCTCCATCCCCCTCCATTTCTAAGGGATCAGTTCCCATCTCCAAACCCCGCCCCCGTTCCCAAGTGAGAGAACCCATCTCCACCTCCCCATTCCCAAGTGGGAGAACCCATCTCCATCCCCCTCCATTTCTAAGGGATCAGTTCCCATCTCCAAACCCCGCCCCCGTTCCCAAGTGAGAGAACCCATCTCCACCTCCCTATTCCCAAGTGGGAGAACCCATCTCCATCCCCCTCCATTTCTAAGGGATCAGTTCCCATCTCCAAACCCCGCCCCCGTTCCCAAGTGAGAGAACCCATCTCCACCTCCCCATTCCCAAGTGGGGGAACCCATCTCCATCCCCCTCCATTTCTAAGGGATCAGTTCCCATCTCCAAACCCACCCACCCCCGTTCCCAAGTGAGAGAGCCCGTCTCCACCTCACCATTCCCAAGTGGGGGAGCCCATCTCCATCCCCCACATTCCCAAGGGATCAACTCCCATCTCCATCCCCCCATTCCCAAGTGGGAGAGCCCATCTCCACCTCCCCATTCCCGATCAACTCCCATCTCCACCCCCATTCCCAAGTGGGAGATCCCATCTCAATCCCCCTCCATTTCCAAGGGATCAGCTCCCATCTCCATCACCCCCTTTCCCAAGTAGGAGAGCCCATCTCCACCCTCCCCTATTCCCAAGTGGGACAGCCCATCTCCATCCCCCCCATTCCTTAAGGATCAGCTGGCTCCCATCTCCACCCCCCCCCATTCCCAAGTGGGAGAGCCCATCTCCACCCCCCGATTCCCAAGTGGGAAAGCCCATCTCTACCAGCACCCCCATTCCCAAGAGGTCAGCTCCCATCTCCATCAACCTCATTCCCACATGGGGGCTCCCATCCCCTCCCCCCAGCAATTTCTCTTCCAGTGATTTGGGTCTAATTCTCTGAGCATCTTTTTTTGAAAAACCAACCCCTGCCCCCAACCAAACAGAAACAGTTTTCATTTAACCCAACCCCAAAGAAGCGAAGAGCAAACAATTTCCTGGTGCCCAATCCCTGATTTCTCCTCCTTTCCCTGGGGGCTCTGGGCTGAGATCATGGTTCCCCCCCCCACTCTTCTAGTACATTTTTTTTAAGGGTCTGAATGAATATTGTTGCCTTTGCATGGAGCCTAAATGCCTGGAATATTTCATGCTTCCAGCCCATCTCTGTTGTGTAATCCAATCGCCGAGCTATTTCCCTTCCTCTGTCTAATTCTTTCCTAAAACATCACACATCATTTTTACTGCTGGCCTTTGTGTGTGCAGAGCTGAGTCTTAAAACAATGTGCTTATTTGGCAGGCTAGGTCTACTGATTAGAGCGGGGCATAGGAGTCAGGCCTCCCGGGTTCTTGACTAGCGGTTAGAGCCGGGCCCTAGGGAGGGTCAGGTCTCTTGGATTTCTTGCTCTGGAAGGAAGTGTGTTGTAGTGGTGGCAGCAGAGGGCTGAGGGTCAGGACTCCCAGCCTCAGTTCTTGGCTCTGGGGGGGGAAGTGTTGTCTAGTGGTTAGAACAGGCGGAACTAGGAGTCAGGACTCCTGGGTTCCATTTTCAGCTCTGGAGAGAGTGTGGTTTAGAGGTAATAGGAGGGGAATGGGAGTCAGGATGTCAGATTTTTGTTCCTGGCTCAGGGGAGGTCGTTTGGTCTAGTGGCTAGAACAGGGGACTGGGAATTAGGACTCCTGGGTTCTATGAACAGCCCTACCACTGACTGTGTGACCTTGGCCAAGTCACTTTCCTTGCCTGTGCCTCTGTTTCCACGTCTGGAGAGTGCAGATGACATTACTTTCCTATCTCTCTTGTGGGGCTTTATTAACGTCAGTCAAGATCTTTGGATGTTGTTAGTATTTCTTGGAAATTTTAACTGCTCACCCCCAGGGTTTCTGTTCTGGCTATTTCCCCCATTGCGTCCAGCATTTTTCTTTCCTTGCTTCTGGTTTTTAATAATCAGCTTTTCTTACGTGCTTTAAAAATAAAATTCAGTTTTCTGTTGGATGCGGCTCCTGCAAATCCTTATAGATTCCAAGAGCATGGGGGCAAGAGGGACAGACAGAAATCAATGTTACACGGCTTTCCCACCCAGTGCTTTCCAGCCAAATCCCTTTACAACCGGCAACCGGGTTAGTCCTCAAAACCCTCCTGGGATGTAGGCGGGTCAGTATTATTGGCCCTATTTTACAGATGGGGAAACGGAGGTACAGAGCCCTTAAAGGGACTCACCTAAGGTCACAAGTCTGCGATAGAGCAAGGTGCCAAACCCAGCATCACCCTCAGCAAAGCACTGTGCCTTTAGCAAATGGTTGTCCCTGGAGCCTGGATGGAGAGGTGCTTGGGACTATTGCATGCTTCATTTTCCTTTACATCAGTAGCAGTACGGTAGCACCTGGGTGACCCTATTGCTCAGGGTGCTGTCCCTGTGCCGTGAGATACAGTTCCTGCCCTGCAGAGTTTGCAGTCTAGCGAGGCAGTGCAGACAAAGGGGGTGTCATTATCTCCGTTTTACAGATCCTCCCGAAGGCACAGAGAGAACGAAGGTCACAGAGACACTTTGGCAGAGCCAGGGATTGCAGCCACTTCTGCTGAACCCCAGCCTAGTGTCAGAGGGGTGGGGGGGGTAGTAATTCCACTGAAGCCAGTAAAATTCCACTGATGTGAGAGGAGAATCAAGCACCAAAGAACCCCCCTCCCTCCCACACACATACTTGGCCTAGTGGGTTGAGCACTGGGCTAGGACCCCGGTTCTAGTCCCAGCTGCTGGGTGATCTTGGGCAAGTCACTCAACCTGCTGGTGCCTCAGTTTATCCACTGGGAAAAGGGGGATCGTGACCCTCCTTTGTAAAGCTCGATGGCTGAGGAGAGTGGGGTGTTGTCATTAAGCAGCTCCACTTGGAGGGGCTCCGGTCTCCCAAAGGGCCGAGGACAGAGGTGCGGTTCATTAACTGTTCACGTAGCTGTTGAACTTGGATTTGTACCAATCATACCCCAGGGGCAGGACCTCTCCCTGGTAAGAAGCGGCTGTTGCAGATGCTTGCCACCGGATGGCGCCCCTTAACCCTTTGCTTTCGCAGGACTAACTGGGTGCAGGGCAGTGGAGCCACCTTTGAAATGCAACCCGGAGCTGCAAGCAGAGTGGGGCTAGCGATGGACGGGCCTCTCTGATTTCTCCGGCCTGGAGACTGGCTCTGATATTGTTCCAGGCCATCCGAGAGATGATGATTTCTGAGACTCCCAAGTGCAGCTCCGTCCTCTGGAACACAGGCAGCCCTGGGAGGCAGCCGCCGTCCACTTCCCGTAAACAAGGCATTCTTCGGCCCTGAGTGGAACATGCTTCTTGCTTTTCCTGAGACCTACCCCTCACCCTATTTGCATTTCCCCAATTTCCACCCAGGGTGCTCCTGCGCGCTGCCCCAGGGCAGGATTTGAACCCCTAGGGCCTGATCTCTGTTTACGTTTGTCCATGATGTTCCAACAGGCGGATTTGTAGCCGGGAGTGAAATCAGCCATGGGAACAGCTTCTCAAGGGATGAAGGATCCATCCCTTTTTAGAGTCTCTGAACCAAGCCTGGATAGAATCATAGAATCATAGAATCTCAGGGTTGGAAGGGACCTCAGGAGGTCATCTAGTCCAACCTCCTGCTCAAAGCAGGACCAACCCCTGCTTTGAGCAGGGGGTTGGACTACCCAAAGGGTAGGCCCTGACTCAGCCACGTGCTTTTGGGCTCAATGGAGGAATTAGTGGGTGACTTACATGGCGTGCACTATGCTGAAGGTCCGACTGTCTGTCTTTGACACTTACAGCACCCGATTACCATCCATCTGAGTGCTTCCTAATCTTTAATGGATTTAGCCGCACATGACCCCATGGGGCAGGGCAGTGCTTCTATCCCCATGTTCCAGATGTGGAAACTGAGGCCCAGAGAGTGAAAAGCCCAGATCCACAAAGGTATTGAGAAGCCTGACTCCCACGATAATCAATACCTTTGAGGATCTGAGCCTAAGTGACTTGCCAAAGGCCACACAGAGAATCTGTGGCAGAGCAGATGATTGGGTCTTGTCAGTTGTAGGCTAGCACCTTAACCTGAGGCGGATTATGATTTTGTGGGGTCCTGGGCCAGAGCAAGTGGGGGCCCCTCCCCACCCCTTCCACTTGCAGTCCCCCCTCACTTGCCCCACTTAGCCCGGTACTCCTGCTGGGGAGCGGGGTTGGGACATGGGGGTGCCCATTTTTCCAGGGCCCCCCAATTGGCCAGGGCCCCTGGGCACAGGCCTCATTGGCCCAGTGGCTAATCTGCCACTGGCCTTAACTACTGGACCATCCCAGCCCGCTCTAGCAAGCCACAATGGTGTAGAATAAGATCTGGATGGTCTAGACGAGACTATGCCAATGGTTCCTTTCGGCCTTGAAGTCTCTATGAAATCCAAATGGACTCTACTGAGTTCAATGGAGGGCCCTCAGGTTTACACCACGTGAGATCAGAACCAGCCCTGGAACTAGCTCTTCACAAGAGCTCAGTCCCGTCCGCCATCCCCCCCCAGCAGCAGCTCCTATCTGGGCTCCTGAACAGGAAGGCAGATTTTCAAACCAGGCCATTATGTTTAGGGAGGCTCGAGGGGAGCTGAGCTCTTTTGACAACCTGGTCTCAATAGGGCCAGGTGCTTGGAAAAATCTGACCCTAAGAATGCAGTTTGCAGAAGTCCGGTGATCTCAGCTATGCCCAGTGGGCCCGGACACCGCAGGCGTCGGCTTCCCTGCTGGTACCTGTGCACAGCGGGGTGTAAAGTGCTCCCTGACCAGAATTCACCCCCCTCACTCTGGGGGCAGCATTTTAAACCCGCTCTGTACAGGTGTAACTGGCTAACGCAAGGGGCCAAGCAGGGGAGGATCAGACCCAAGGGGGAGGGATGTGATCCAGTGGTCAGGGCAGGGGAACTGGCGCCAGAATCCTCAGACTCTGTTCTTGGCTGTGCGGTCGAGGGGTTAGAATAACAAAGTGGGAGCTGGGACTCCTGGGTTCTGTTGCCAGCTATTCCACAGGATTCCTGAGAGATCTTCCGCAAGTCATTTCGCCGCCACTCACTGGGTGGATGTGCACTGTTGCCCCCTGCTGGATGGGAATCAGAGCTACTCCACTGTGTGTCATAGGCCCTCTGCTGCCGATGGAGATTCTCCTTTAACTCCAAGGGCTGGGCTGTTGGAGCAGGTGCATCCGAGTGCTGTCCCTGCTAACGCTGGGAAGCCCTGGATGCCTTGTGTGTGTGACGCAGCGACAGCCACACGGCCCTAGACTGGGGGCAATAATTTAGTAATGGATGATGCAACCCACAGCAAAACAGCGATTCCCCTAGCCGGGGAGCAGGGAATTTGCATTTCCCTTGCTAGCCAGATCTCCCCCATGCTGCCTAGCAATGAGAAGGCTGATGAAGGGGTCCTGTCCCAGAGCAGCGCTGGGGTGTGTGTGTCAGAGACCCTGCTTTTGCATCATCCTCGCCAGTAGCTATTGCAGGGCATCACGTGACCCGCCTGCTCTTGCCAATGCAGAGGGTTTTCTGCTCGGGTGCCCCGGCTGCTCCTCAGCCCAGAGGACTCACCGCAGTGCTCTGAAGGACATGAGGCCGCTCCAGCAGTCTGGACACCGTCCCCTTCATCCTGCGGCAGAGAGCGAGTGACTGGATGGGCACTGCTCGCTGGAGGGCTAGGCTGGACGCCAGCCAAGCAATGCTTGAGCTAACGGGGGAAGGGAACATGCACGGAGCCAAGAGCCACGGATCAGAGGAGAGAGGGACCTCAGGCCCGGCCCGGCGGGTTCGGAGTTACTCCAGGAAGGAATCTGGCCTGTGGTGTAAAAATAGAAGAAGGTGGAGTTCAAATCCAGGCGTGGCTAGGATGACGAATAGAGGCACTCCCTCCCAGCGTGGGACAGAGGGAGCTCTGCTATGGGGGTGAGAGGGGCCAAGATGACCCCTCCTAGCATGAGGCAGGGGGGATTTGGGGTTAGAGGGGCAGAGATGGCCCTGTTCAGGGTGGGGTGGGGGGCTGTGGGAGTGAGAGGGGCAGAGACCACCCTTCGCAAGGCAGGGCGAGAGGGTTCGGGGGTTGAGCAGGGCAGAGATTGTCCCACCTGGGTGGAGTAGAAGGGCTCTGGGGCTGAGAGGGGCAGAGATAGTCCCTCCTGAGGTGGGGCAGGCCTCTGGAGGTGCAAGGGGAAGAGTTGGCCCCTCCTAGGGTGGGACAGAAGCAGTAAAATGATCAAGTCCTTTTTAGGCTGGCTTAGGTTCATGTAAAGTCTGGTCACTCTAAAGCCCCCTGAATTGGGCATCAAGGGGGCAAAGCAGAAGAGAGAGGGGCTTGAACCTGTCAATCTCCTGAGTCCTGGCTCAGCTGGGGGAGGAGAGAGTGGTTTGGTCATAGAGCCCAGAGCCTACATCAAGCTGCATGCATCAAGCTGCCAGGAGCATCCCAGAGATACCCCCAGTACAGAGAGGTGAGTTACCCACCAGCAGGGGCCATAGCAATTTCAGTGCAGGAGCTCAGCTCAGGGCCTGAAGTCTCCCAAGTACAGCCCAGGCAGCGGCAGGCTTGTCACCTGCCTGCCAAGCTGCTAACAACCTGCAGTTGCTGCTGACCTCTCTCTTCAGCTCTTTCTAGGGCCCTCCTCACTGTATGAGTTGAGAGATTAAAGTGGATTGAGTGATTTACCCCCAAGGTTAGCCAGGAGAGTTTGCGACTAACTGGGAATAGAACCCGGGTCTTCTGAGTTCCAGGACAGGCATGGGGCTCTACCCACTAGCCCACCCTTCCAACACCACAGCCAACGATTGAGAAGAAGACCTCCTAAGGTCCCTTCCAACCCTGAGATTCTATGATATTAAGAATAGTATATGAATACCATCGCTTGCAATTTTGTGTATCTCCTCGTGCAAATGAACAGTAACCAGGGCTTGGAAAATGTATGACGTTGATGAGCTAGAGCAGGGGTAGGCAACCTATGGCACACGTGCCAAAGGCGACACGTGAGCTGATTTTCAGTGGCACTCACACTGCCCGGGTCCTGGCCACCGGTCCGGGAGGGGCTCTGCATTCTAATTTAATTTTAAATGAAGCTTCTTAAACATTTAAAAAAACCTTATTTACTTTACATACAATAGTTTAGTTATATATTAAAGACTTATAGAAAGAGACCTTCTAAAACCGTTAAAATGTATTACTGGCACGCGAAACCTTAAATTAGAGTGAATAAATGAAGACTCGGCACACCACTTCTGAAAGGCTGCCGACCCGTGAGCTAGAGGCTAGACAAGCCAGCCTACTAGCCAGAGGCTGATATGTGAGACTGGGTGGGTGGGTAGGCTCACAAGTGAAGTCCAGGGGCAACTGGTGAGAATAGGGAGGGGGCTGGGACTCCTACTGGCAGGATGAGGGGTTGCACCTCCCCCCCCCCCCCCCCATACTAACCAGCACCTAAACTGTATCATAGGCCCTGGGGAGGGGGGCTATTGTCCTTGGCATGATTAACAATGTCCTGGAGGACCCCTTCCCTTACACAGCCTTTCTAGTCACCCACCATTCTAGGGCCATGGGGGTGCCCTCCATTATAAGGCCCAGTGGTTCCTCTCACAATGCCCTGGGGATCCCCCATCATAAAACCCTGAGGTATCATCCCCTTATAAGACTTGGGTGGTCACTCCACTGTAAGGGCCTTAGGTGGCACCTCCCCCATTCTAGTACCCTGGGGAGGGAGGCCCTTTAAAGGGCCCTAGCTGGAATTTTTCCTAGCACCCTGTGGAAGTCCACCTAGAGCCCCTTAGAGCATTAAGGGGCTCTAGGTGGCACCCCCATTCTAGTCCCCAGGGATCCCCCATTCTAGGGCCCTAACTGCCTGCCCCCTATTCTAGGGCCCTGGGCTCCCCAATTATAGGGCCCCCCAGTCTAGCACCCACAGGTTCGCCCAGTCTAGGGCCCCCAAGTCTAACACAGAGGGGTCCCCCATTAAAGGGCCCTAGTTGCCCACCCCTATTTTAGCATCCAGGGATGCACCCCCAAGACTCCCCCCCAGTCTATGGCCCCCCAAGTCCAGTGCCCAGGGTCCCCCATTCTAATGCCCCCAAGCCCATTCCCCATTCCAGGGGGTCAGGTTCCCCCAGTCTAGGGGCCCCTCCCCCGGGGTGTCTGCAGCCCAACGACGACGTTTAACCCCACACCCCGTTTTCTACGTCATAATCGCGCGCCCCGAGCGCGGGGCGTCATCACCAGCCGCGCATCCCCCCTGAGCCGCCAGCCTCACATGACCAGCCCCGGGCTGGGCCTCCCGCTCAGCCCCCGCCCCGCGCTCTCCCGTCCCAGCCCCCGATTGGTGCGTAGCCCTGCCCGTCTAAGCGGAGCGCTCGGGGAGTGGCCGGGACGGCTGTCGGGGGGGCGGGAGGAAGGAGGGCGGGGAGAGCCGGCTGCGGCGGCGGTGGGGGAGGGGGCACCCGGATGTGCCCTGAGGCGGGCGGTGGCGGCAGAGCCGGAGCCGGGCGGGAGAGAGAGAAGAGTGGGGAGGGGCCCATGGAGGGAGAGGACGGGCCTGGCTGGGTAAGGGGGTGCCCAGGAAGGGAGGTGCCCAGGGCAGGTGGGGTGGAGGGGATCCCCTGGGTGGGTTGTGGGGGAGGGAATCCTGGCGGGAGGGGATACCCAGGGCAGGTGAGGAGGACGGGGAAGGGGGATGCTCTAAGCCCAGGGTGGGTTGTGGGGGAGGGGATACCCGGGGAGAAGGAAGGAGGAATACCAGGGAGGAGGGGATCCTGGGGGGAGGGGATACCCAGAGCAGGTGAGGAGGACAGGGGAAGGGGGATGCTCTAAGCCCAGGGTGGGTTGTGGGGGAGGGGATACCCAGGGCAGGTGGGGAGGAGGACAGCGGGAAGGGATGCAATGGGGGGGGAGGGGGAATACCTGGGGAGAGGGAAGGAGGAATACCAGGAAGGAGGGGATGCCTGTGATGGGGATACCCAGAGCAGGTGAGGCGGACAGGGGAAGGGGGATGCTCTAAGCCCAGGGTGGGTTGTGGGAGGGATACCCGGGGTCAGAGAAGAGGGAGATGCCCAGGGCAGGTGGGATGCAGGAGAACAGGGGAAGGGGGATGCCCTGGGCCTAGGGTAGCTGAAAGGGAGGAGATACGCAGGGTGGGTGAGGGGAGAGACTGCCCAGTTGTGGGGAGGAAGTAGATGCCCGGGGTGGGAAGGGTGCCCTGGGGTCTGGGTAAGTTAAAGGGATGGGGTGCCCAGTGGGATGTAAGGGGATGCAGGTTTGGGGGGGAAGGGGAGAGGAATTGCCTAGGTATGAAGGGTGTTCCAGGGAGGGGAGGGAGGATGCCTATGTTCCCCTGGCTGAGGGGAGGTGAGTGTGGCAGGTGTTTTATGAGCTGGTGCTCTGGTATAGCTAAGTACCCTGTTGTGGAAGGTGAGTGGGCAGATGGCAGCGGGTGCCTAGTTGTAGGAGGGAAAGGGATGAGGTGCTGGCAGTAGCCATGGATGCTCTACTTGGGTATCTGCCTGGGTCCCCTAGGCAGTGTGTGTGTGTGTGGTGGCAGGTAGGGGCCCAGAGATCATGGGAGGAGGGGTGGTTGGGCACTAAGGGAGTCATAGAACTAGGCAAGTGCTGAGGGAATGTGCTGGGGATGCTTCTCATGATGGGTTTTTGACATCAGGAGTCCCTTGGTTATCATTGTATGTCTGCATTTTCTTCACTGCTGCTCATGTTCTCATGGGCCCTGTCACTCCCAATCATCTGAATTAGGCCAGATCCCCCGTTCTAAAACACCTGTCCCTGTAACATTGGCTGTCAGAGCTAGTATACTGACATCATTAATCTTCATATAGCACCCGGAGCCTGCTGTGTGCTTTCCAGTCCAGAGAAAAGACTGTGATTTGGGTGGGAACAGCTTAGGTTCGAAGGCCAACTTTCCCAAAGGGGGTCAGTGATTTGGGGTAGCTTCATTTGTTTGGGTTGCCTGCATCTTGGTCCTCATTTTCAGAGGTGTTGAACAGCCCCAAATCCTGGTGACTTTGGTTGCAGATGTGAATGCTGAAAATTCCTAAAAATCAGGCCCAAGGTGTTGCACTCCAGTTGAGGCTCCTGTTAGCCTGAATGACTGTGAAAGGCCCTTTTTTCAGTTGTGCTGTGCTCATTAAAGGTGTAGGTATTGCTTGATCAAACCTGAGGTGAATGGAGCAGATGGTGTCAGATTAGTGGTGTCTGACTTTACAGACCCCATCTGCTCCATTTCGCTTCCTTCTGACTCCAGGAAAAGACAAGGCGCTTTACCCTACTGCTGAGCCTTTTGATTTGTGCGTGGAGGCTATTTCCTTCTCTGCCCCTCTTCCAGGCTACTCCTCAGTGAAAAAAACTCCAATACCTACAGTGAAACCCCTCTATAACGTGCCCCGTGATAACGCACATTCGGTTATAATGCGGGGCGAGTCTGGCCCAGGCGGCTGCGGCGGGCGTGGGGCGAGTCCGGGGGTGTATCCATGCCCTGGCGGCTGCAGCAGGAGTGACTCTCCCTGCAGCCCTGGCATGCCCCCGGGTTCTCGCTGTCCTGCTCCTCCTGCTCCAGAAAACCCCTAGCTTCTGAATACAGTGGAACCCTGCTATAATGTGACCCTGCATTTACCGCGATAGAATTTTTTGCACCCCAATTATCGCGGGGTTCCACTGTACTTCTGCTGCTAGTGATTTTTCCCAACAGGCAGAATGAAACTGACGCGAGGCTGATCAGTTTCAGGGCTGCTTGGGGAAGATCTGAGCAGCAGCAGAGGCACTGGGGCTGTGTCTGTCTGCAGACTGAGGCCTGGTCTACACTTCAAACTTGTACCCGCATAGCTAATGTTTGTGGAGGTGGTGCTCCTAGACCGATAGAATTTCTCCTTTCTGGTGGTGTATACTGCTATGCTGATGCAGTTGTGCCGGCATAGGCTCTGTAGTGTAGACATAGCCTTAGGCAGCATTGTGCTGCACAGGGCTCTGGTCACATTTGGATGGTTGTCTGCCGAACCCGAAGAGCTAGAAATGTAACTTCAGTTTTTTAAGAAACAGGAAGCTTGTATCTCTGTAGAAATAAATGGCTTAGTCGCCCTTCAGCTCTGCTCCTTCTCGGCTTAGGAAGCTCCCTACTCATTACTGGAATGTCAGGTTTTCCAGCTCTGTTTTTGGGTTGCACTGATGCCAGTGGCCTTGAATAAATACCAGGCTTGTCTTACTGGTGCTGTGGTCGCACTCATTTTGCTATCTCGAGTGAACGAACTCCTGTTGTACTTGAAACCTCAAAGGCAATAACCCTTCTCCCTTTCCCCAATACACAGGTCACATCCTTTGCTAAAACTCTTAAAGGGATTTATAGTGGGTCCAATTCCCTGTGAGCTTCTATTGTGTTTAGGGTTTGGTCAGAAACCACCCCCTTTTGGGGAGGCTGAGCAGGTTCACCCTGATGGTCTCTGCTTCTCAGCTGGGGTTACAGCTCTTCCAGCAGGCTTGGAAGTTACGTGACTTCTCCCTGCCCTACTTGTCATCTCAGTCACTGTCATAGAATCATAGAATCTCAGGGTTGGAAGGGACCTCAGGAGGTCATCTAGTCCAACCCCCTGCTCAAAGCAGGACCAACCCCAACTAGATCATCTCAGCCAGGGCTTTGTCAAGCCTGACCTTAAAAACCTCTAAGGAAGGAGATTCCACCACCTCCCTAGGTAACCCATTCCAGTGCTTCACCACCCTACTAGTGAAAAAGGTTTTCCTAATATCCAACCTAAACCTCCCCCTCTACAACTTGAGACCATTACTCCTTGTTCTGTCATCTTCTACCACTGAGAACAGTCTAGATCCATCCTCTTTGGAACCCCCTTTCAGGTAGTTGAAAGCAGCTATCAAATCCCCCCTCACTCTTCTCTTCTGCAGGCTAAACAATCCCAGTTCCCTCAGCCTCTCCTCATAAGTCATGTGCTCCAGCCCCCTAATCATTTTTGTTGCCCTCCGTTGGACTCTTTCCAATTTATCCACATCCTTCTTGTCGAGTTGTTGACTCCCTCCTCTGATCAGTCCGTGATGCCAGCCTCTGTCGTCCACTTGTTACATTTTCAAACAAGTGCCTTCATGCTTTGTCCCATGCTGCCCTTCATGTTTGGGAGGTGCTCCCTGTAAACATCCACAACGCTACCTCGTTGTCCTCTTCCAAGACTCTCCTTAAAGCTCTGCTTTGCTGTGGGGCCTACACAAAACTTGGCAAGGGTTTGCCGAGACACTGCCCGTCGTGTGGACCAACGTTGTTTCCTTGGGCTCTCCCATCTGTCTGTATCCATCTGTTGTCTCTTGCCTTATGCTTAGATGGTAAGCTCTTTGGGGCAGGTGATTGCCATTTGTGTGGTACCTAGCGCAGTGGGCTCTTGGTCCATGACTGGGCCTCCTAAGTGCTACAGAATACAAATAATAATATAGTGCTGTTCCAGCTGAGCAGACAGTCAGTGACGCTCATGTCGCCATCTCTGGTCTGGGAGCAAAGTCTTTGGAGCCGGGGGGTCAGAAAGGTCTCAGTGTTGTGTGAGGGATGGTTGGGGCTAAGAGAGCTGGAAATAGCTGCAGGGTGTATCTGTCCAGTTGGGTATGATTGCATGGGTTAGAGGAGGAATAGCTGTGTGTATGAACCGAGTGTGACCTGGAGGTGAGGCCAGCATTCTGTTGTAACCAAGTGCTGCTTTCTCTCTTCTCATCCTCTGTACCCCCTCTGAGCTTTGAAGAGTGCATCTGTTTCCAGTTCTGGTGTCTCTGTACAGCTTTCCCCTCGCTGGTGTATTAGCACCAGAGTGTGGTGTTAGCATCCAGAGGGTCAAATGAAAACTGTCTTGCCGCTGGCATGTAGTCTTGGCCGTTATTTCTTTGTAGGTTTCTGTCTTAGTGGATAGTAATCGAGGAAGTGTTGTCTTGTGGTGAGAGCTAGGACTGGGAGTCAAGATTCCTCGGTTCTACTCCCCTTTTCTGCTGCTGACGTGTGTATCCTTGGGCAAGTCACTGCCTTTCTCAGTGCCTCAGTTTACCCCTGTAGAACAGGGGTAATACGGGGAGAGATCACTTGATCATTACCTGTTAGGTCCACTCACTCCGGGGCACCTGGCATTGGCCACTGTCGGTGGACAGGATACTGGGCTGGATGGACCTTTGGTCTGACCCAGTACGGCCGTTCTTATGTTAACATGGGTGGTGCAAGACTTCCTGACTGTTTCAGGTGCTTTACGCTTGCTCTAGCATTCGATCACAGCCCGAGGCAGGAGAACAGCAGCGCCTGTCTGGCTCCTGATCCCTCAGAGTAATGTAACAGTCCATACAGTGGATTGCTAGGTGTGGGATGTAGGAGGGCCAATGTAGGAAGTACACGCTGTCGCTGTCTTTCAGTGATTGGAAGAGTTGGGCTTCCGAGGCCTAGTCTCCTCTGATGTCTGGCTAATGCCGTGTGGCTGTCTTGGCTTTTCAGGAGCAGAGACTGTATCTTGCCTGGGGACTCCAGGGTCTCATTCCACCTGTTGTATGTGCCAGGTAGCTATCTTCTTACCCCCTTACTTTCAATAGGTCGACTCTCACAGCCATAATGGATGACTTGAACCTGCACTACCGGTTCCTGAACTGGAGGAGGCGGATCCGGGAGATCCGGGAGGTGCGGGCTGTCCGCTATCAGGAGAGATTCAAACACATTCTTGTCGACGGGGACACACTGAGGTAACTGGCAAACTGGAAAGCGGGCGCAGCGCAAGGAGCAGCCATAGCAGGGAATGGCCTGCAGCCTTCTCGCCTGACACGGGGAAGGGGTCCATTGTGGCCGGGTACCGTCTCGCTCTGCCTCTGCAGCTAGGGAATGAAGCAATAAAGTTACATTGATGAGGTCTCTGAAGGGCTAGCTGGAGAGCTCCGGTTTGATCCTGTCTCTGCACTGGGTGTTGCACCCAAAGGTGTTGGATGGACGCTTTAACCTGAGCAGTGATGTATCCTGGGGTTATGCCAGTGGGTTGAGACTCTCAAAGATTAGAGCTAGAGAAGGCCCATTGGCTCATTGTATCCACCCCCTCCTCCATCCCCTGTTGCTGGTTAGGACGTGGTTGTGACATACAGTATATTCTCCTGTGCTTTGTCCTGGCTAATTAATGTCCCAAGCGACAAGGCTTCCCTAGAGGAGATAGATTCTTTTGTGGCTCTGTTCCAGGCATCTACCTTAGGCAATCCCTTTCCCCTCTTAGTGCCTCAGTTTCCCCATTTGTAAATTGGGATGGGGGGAAGGATACTGACCTACCTCGCCGTAAGGCATTAGTGTATGTAACATGCTTTGAAATGCTCTAGAACTGCAGACTGTTATTTGCAGGTGTGGTGTTTCCAAGGCCCGGCAGGCGGCTGATTGGACTGAGCTGCAGATCCCACAAGTAAGGGGAGTGGGGAAAGAGGGATTTCTGCTGCTAGGACCAGCAGCCTCGTGGAGTGCCCTAGGACTGCAGCCAGGAAGCAGAGCTGTCCAATCTGCTTTCTGAGCCCTCGGGCCTAAATGTTCCAGAGTGACTTGTGATTTTTGGGGGGCCCCACTTAAGACACCTCCAAGGGGCTGATTTCCAGAGTGCAGGTGCTTGGGTCTGTCTGAGAATTGGCCCCCTCCAAGGCATCTCAAATGGGGGACCCAAAATTGCCAGTCGCTTCTGAAACTCCAGGCCTTAGTCTCCTGCCCCGGGGGCACTTGGCGATGAATTAGGTAATGACTGTTCCATTTGCTAGCTCAGCTGGCAGGTGAGCATGACTGGGTGTGATCGGCTACCCAGCCACATGCTCCCACACCCTGCCATCCCTTGTCATTTAAAGTGCCTAGCCCAGATCACGATGTTTAAGTAACCCAGCCTCTTATTTCTTGTCTGCAGTTACCATGGGAACTCCGGGGAGGTTGGCTGTTACGTCGCCCCCCGCCCACTGACCAAAGACAACAACTACTTTGAGGTAATCTTGCCTGCTGGGTGAACTCCCTGGGTCGGAGCTGATCTAAAGATCCTTCCGTGTGTGTGTGTTCTCTCCTGGTGACACCACCTCCTGTCCCCTCTCGCTAGCCCAGCGTGCTGCATCTCTGGGCTCTGCTGGCTTCGCCATACGTTCAGCCAGGGATTTCTGCACTGAGATTCCTGGATGCTAAGACCGGAAGGGGCGTCCTGCGTAACACCAGCCAGAGAATTTCCCCCAGTTACCCCTGTAATGAGCCCAGTAACTTGTCTGACTAAAGCCGCCCTTCCAGAGAGCCCAGTCTGGATCTGAGTCCTTAAGAGCGGGAATCCAGCGTTTGTGCTGGTGGTTAATGACCCTCACTGTTACAAATCGGTGTCCTGGGTCTGGTTGGAATGTGTCTGGCTTTAACTTCCAGCCATGGGTTCTTGCTCTGCCTTTCTCTGCTAGGTGAAAGAGCGCTTTAGTACCCGGTGTTTTCTTCCCGTGAAGGTACTTGGAGACCGTGATCAAGTCACCTCTCGATCTTCTCCTTGATAAGCCGAACAGCTCCAGCTCCGTTCTCAGAGATGGAGCCCGGCCTCTGCTGTTGTTTTTTTCTCCTTTCTCCCTCCTTTGAGATCAGAGGATCTAAACTCTCTCGCCACCCCTGTTCCTGGAGGTGCAGCCAGCTTGTCGTCGTGCAGCGTGGCGGCGCCCTGGCTGATCGCCCGAGCGACTGTTGGCGTGAGCAGGTGCCGGGGAGGAGCCGGGCCTGTGTTCATGGGCCCCAAGGGCGGCTGTTGGAATGGAAAGGGATTGTTCTTGTAACTACTTGCAGGTGTCGATTGTGGACAGTGGTGTGCGGGGGACCATCGCCGTGGGCCTGGTGCCGCAGTATTATAGCCTGGACCATCAGCCGGGGTGGCTGCCTGATTCTGTGGCCTACCATGCTGACGACGGCAAGTGAGTAGGGTGCCGCCCTGCTGGCCAGATTAGCGGAGCGTTACGGCGTGGCTGGGGAGCACGTTGGGCTCGGGGGATGGGGGAGGGGCACAGATTGCTTTGGCTGAGGCCTGCTCTACAGGGGGCTTTCGGTGCTGCCCACTGTCAGTGGGGCTGTGACTCGTGTGGGGTGAATGGGGGGTTGGGTGGATGCAGGAATTAATTTGATCAGCAGTAAAAGCCCTGAGTTGACCATCAGAAGAAAAGAATGGGCTTCCTGGCTCAGACCAGTGGCCCAGTGAGCCCCATGTCCTGTCTTCCCACAGTGGCCGGTGCCAGCTGCTTCAAAGGGAATGAACAGAACAGGGCAGTTTATCGAGTGATCCGTCCCCTGTCGTCCAATCCCAACTGCCCGTGGTCAGAGGTTTAGTGGGGAAACGACATGTAGATTGCGCTCCGTATTGCTCAACGCGTAGACATCGCACCTGGTGCTGGAGCTGCGTGTTCCTTGTCTCTGGCCAAAAGGCTCGTGCAAACCTTCTGGAAAATGTGCCACGCTGCGACTGCCATGGCATGCCTGGTGCTGTCCGCCCTAGATTCTTAAGCAGGCATCCGCGCCCTGCTGGGCGCTCTGCCGAGCTGTGCCGTCTGCCTCCCTTCCGAGGCAGCACCACAGATGTGGTGAGGTCTGTGCTCATCCCCTCCTGTCCAGAGAGGGAGGGCGGCCCAGGGGTTAGGGCGCCAGGCTGGCACCTGGGCTCAAGTCTCATATTTCCGGGGTGATCTTGGGCAAGTCACGTAGCCGCTCTGGGCCTTGGTTCCCCAGCAGTAAGCGGGGATGACAGCCCAGCCCGGCCTCGCACACACCATACGTTAAAGATTGTGGGGTGCTCAGAGCCCTGCTGATGGGGGCCAGATAAGTACCTAAGATGAATAGACGGCCGGTCTGAATTAGCCGGCTGCCAAGCTCAGAGGCGTCCAGGTGGCTTCTTGCAGGAGTCAGTGCAACTGCATTGAGGTTAGCTGGGTGCTACCTGGGATACTCTAAGGGCTTGTCTTCACTACCTGCCGGATCGGCGGGTAGCAATCGATCTTTCGGGGATCGATTTTTCGCGTCTCGTTTAGACGTGATTAATCGATCCCCGAAAGCGCTCCCCGTGGGCTCCGGAAATCCACCTCATCGAAAGGTGGAAGCGGAGTCGACGGGGGAGCGGCAGCGATCGACTCGCCGCCGTCCTCACGGCCAGGTAAGTCAATTACGATACGCCGACTTCAGCTACGTTATTCACGTAGCTGAAGCTGCGTATCGTAGATTGACCCCCCTCCCCTAGTGTAGCCCTGGGCTGAGACACCTGGAAACTTACTATGCGCATGGGAGGGTTACTCCGTCGACAGTGCTGTGTGTCACTCCGGAGGCCCAGGGGCCTATAGGCACGAAGTGTTCTTCCCTCCCCCGCGGGTTCATTTTGCCGAGTCTGGGGGCGAGCAAGTCTCATGTTGGGGCATCTACGGTGCTTTCCGAGGTCATTCCTTGCACTTCGCACCCTCAGGCTCTACAATGGCAGAGCGAAGGGCCGGCAGTTTGGGACGAAGTGCAGCTCGGGGGATCGGATCGGCTGCGGGATCGAGCCGGTTTCTTTTGAGGTCCAGACGGCCCAGATATTCTTCACCAAGAACGGAAAGAGGGTGAGAGCCGCACGCTAGACACGGTTGCGGATCCGGCTGGGTTTCTTACTGCTGGTGGAGGGGAGGGATCTGTCGAAAACCAAGTTGCTGGTGGAACTCTCCCGTAGTCATGGCTTCAGGGCATCAGGGCAGGTGCTGCGGAGATGAGGCCGGGCAGAATGTGTGAGCTCTTCCTGGGGCTAGATCCTCTAGATGAGCAGCAGAGCGGGCTTCCTCCAGTGACAGCAGTGGGGGCAAAAGACATATCTGGCTTCAAGATTAAGATAGATACATTTAGGGGGGGATGGTTTGATGGGATAACATGATCTTGGCAATTAATTGACCTTTGACTATCAATGATAAATAGGCCCAATGGTGGGATGTTAGAAGTTACTACACAGAACTTTTTCCTGGGAGTCTGGCTGGTGAGTCTTGCCCACATGCTCACGGGTCACTTGCTGGAGGATTCTCTGCATCCTGAAGTCTTTAAACCATGATTTGAGGACTTCAGTAGCTGAGACATAGGTGAGAGGATTATTCCAGGAGTGGGTGGGTGAGATTCTGTGGCCTGCGTTGTGCAGGAGGTCAGACTAGATGGTCATAGTGGTCCCTTCTGACCTTAAAGTCTGAGTCTATGACATGGCTCAGCTGTGACCCATAGGGCAGAGGCTGGGGTTAAGCTCCCATGGCTAACTCTGCTACTGCTGGCAGGATCGGCTAAGATACCAGGGACCTGTCGTGCTGTGAGCAGACACCAGAGGTGTAGGAGGCTCATGGAGGGTCTTGCTGGCTGTATCCCACAGGTTGGCTCCACCATAATGCCGCTGTCCCCGGACGGGCTCTTCCCCGCCGTGGGGATGCACTCGCTGGGGGAAGAGGTTCGGCTCCACCTCCACGCCGAGCTGGGCAACGAGGAGGACGACAGCATCATGATGGTGGACAGCCATGAGGACGAGTGGGGCCGGCTCCACGATGTGAAGGTCTGCGGCACGGTGAGCGAGCTGATTGGCTCCCTGCAGGGGCGACCCGGGGTAACGTCGGCCTTCAGCTGGGGCGCGGGCTTTGAACCTGGTCCTTCCTTAGAGCTAAGATAACCCAGTTCCTGCCATGCCCCCTGCCCTCGTCCCCTGCCCTTCTGGATTCCGGAGAGAGCTTCTTAACCCTGTGCCGCAGGTGCTGGGGGCAGGGCTCTACGGAGCACGTGCTGTCTGGGTGTTAGCCGCAGACCTAGCTGGCAAGGGATCAGGGTCCCCTTGAGGGATTGGCCCCTCTCTACAGCAGGTGTTGTGCTCTGTGCTGGGGGGAGGGAGTGGTCTGAGCTTGAAGGGTTGGCTCTGTGCTTGTGTTAGTTTGGGTTCTTACCGGGGTTACCAAGGGCTGTGATGTCAAACAGGGAGATTCCTCTGAATCCAAGAGGCCTGGACTAAGGGTCTCTGGCAGGCAGGGCACAGGTTGGAGCTAGGAATAAGGTTTTAAAGAGTCTCCTTCCCTGCCTTGTAAGTGACAGCGGCTGCTGCCGTTTGTACCATGATAGCCTCTCGGTGCCCCATTGTGCTAAGCGCTGGACAAACCCAGAACAGATCTGCCCTGAGGAGCTGACAAGCGAAGTCTGAAACGGGAGACAACAAGCGGATGCAACAGTAGGGGAGCCTAAGGAACCAGAGACCAAACTGGCATCTCTTCTCCCCAGCTGCTACCCAGCATGGTCTAGTGAACGTGGCTCTGCCCTGGGAGTCTGGAACCCTTGGCTCTCTTTCCAGTGCCTCAGTTTCCCCTTGTGTGAAACAGGGACAGTGATGCTGATCTGTCTGCATACAGTGCTTTGTGATCTGTGGGGAGGGAAGTGCTGGCTGATTGCTAGATAGAATTAGCCTTACCCAAGAATGTGCAGGCTTGTGCGATCTTTTCCCCCAAAGCGGCTCTGTTAATTTCACAAACACACAGATGCTTTGTTATTTTTAGCCAACCTCGAGGTGGGGGGAGTGCTGGGGATTTCCCCCAACCCCCTGGAAGTTCATCAAAGAAGTGGAATTGTTCCAAGCAGCTCCTTTGAAAACCCTGCCTGGCTTTGCTTTTTGGGCACCCCTGGCAGCGATACATGATCTCATAGGTGCCTTGGTAGTGATCACCACCCAGTTAGAAGGTAGCGCCTTGAAGTCTTTGCCAAGGTGTCTCAGTACCTCCTTTCTGCTCGGCACTGGAAAGCAGCAGGAGCTGAAAACTTGGACTAGCTGTGTGTGATCTGTGCTTAGCTTCGGAGTTCAGAAGTCATGGGTTCTGCTGCTTTACAGTCCAGACTCTCACTCCGTCCCACTCGGCCTAGGGATGAAAGCCTTGAGGTCTCTCAGGACTCATGGCTGCCATTCTGCCCCACAGATTTGGGGCAGCTTTATTAACTGTATATAATTGGTAGCCGCTTTCTACCAAGATCAATTCTGAAGATGTGCCCTAGTCCCGAAAGCATTTATACTGCTGCACAAAGTGCTTCTAGCCCTTGCGGGCTGTGAGCTACAGGGCTTCGCAGTCGCTCAGACACCACGCTTCCGCCATCTTTGCAAAGCACGGTGAGATCTGTGGATAAGTGTTATTAGCCCCTTTTTTACAGATGGGGAAATTGACTAGCTGCGCTCTCTAGGGCAGTATAAAATCCAGGAGTCCTGATGACCAATCCCCGCCTTTACCTACAGGGCTATGCTCCCTCCCAGAGCTGGGGGTAGAACTCAGGAGTCCTCACTCCCTTTCCTCTGCGCTCACCCATGGGCGTCCCCGCCCTTAGAGTTGGCAAAGCCTCTCTTTACTGATCCCGCCAGGTGCAAAGCCTCGGTCTGTCATGAAGAGGGCCGCAAATCGAACGAGCCAGTTGGCTCTGTTTCGGCTTGAGCCCGTGGAAGGGTATGAGCGCGCCCTTGGGATGCCCGTCTGTCATCGGGGCTGCTGCAATACAATGAACTTGGCAACTGCCTCCCTCTCCCTGCGGCACCACCCAGTAAAATCCCCGCTGAGAGCGGCGCTGCTAGTGGAGTCCCACAGGCTGGTTCAATTGCAGCCGAAGCTAGCCGAGTAATCCAGGACCATGTGACTCCATCCTTGCTGGGGGTGCTGGTCTGGAGTGGGGGTGATGGCCCAGGTCTCAGGCAGTGCCCAGCACCTCCGCTGCTCTAGCTTGGAGCGCTGCCGTGCGATTTCTGTTCCCCAGCTGCCGTGGTTACCTGGAGCTGCCTGGTTACCCTATAATTATCGGGTGGGCTTTACCCTGGCTGGGGGCGGGTGAGGAGCAAGTCCCTCATTGGCTGGGGGCAAATCTCAGGCTGCCACGTGATGACCCCTCCACATGGCTGGGTTATCACGGAGCTTCCGGGCCTTGGTTCTACAAGCCCAGCCTGTGGACGTGCTTCTTGCTGGTGCAGGCAAGGTCCAGCACTAGGCCTTGTTCAGTCCCCTTCCCTACTTGCAAGCGTACAAGGCTGATGATCAAAGGGGGGGTTGGGCCCAAAGGGATGCGGGCCGAAACCAGAGCCGCGTCATGCTTGGCTCTGCGCCCACCTTTCTGGCCTCGCTGGGCGTCTGTGCGGGCTTCCCTGCAGAAGCCGGCTCCTCGGGACGTTCTCTGCCCGTGTTCTGCAGCATTGACCCCTTGACGATGTCACAGGCCGGTAGAGCCTCCGGTTGAGTTGGCTCTCCTGGCTCCTTTTTTGGCCAGCACGCCCTGCCCTCTGAACACTGCTTCGCTTCTCTCCCTGCCTTTGGGAAGCAGGGATGTCTGTGCTCCGGCTGCTCCCCAGAGCCGGTGGGTAGCTGCCTTGCGGGCGTAGCTGTAGGGCCAAGTGCTTCTCCTTGCTTCCAGCACCCTGCTGCGTTTGGTAGGGTGAGAAAGGAAACTGCTGAACGTGACGGTGGCTTGCGCATTGGGCGTCTGAATCTCCCGCTTTCTTTGCCCCTGTGTCTGGATGCTCGCTGCTCTTCTAGTGGAGGTAGGAGCCTGTGGCTGCTGCATTACCCCAGATGCTTCCGGGGCACCCATGTTCAAACAGCTCCAACACACGCTGTCCCACGGCAATGGGAGAGCTGTGGTTAAAGCAGGGGACTGGGAGTCGAGACTCCTGGGTTCGATTCCTGCCTCTGATCCACCCTCTGACCACGGGCAAGGCTCAGCCCTCACTGCCCCTGTTTCCTGCTCTGTAAAATTAGGGCCGATAACATCTGCCGACTTCTCAGCGGGGCTTATGAGGCCGGATTAGTCTGGGGGATTGGAGGGACTGGCTCTGTAACGAAGTGCAAAGCAGTGTCTGGAGCCCATTCTTGTTCGTGAGAGGGCTCTTCCCAACGCCAAGCATACCACCACCTCCTCCTTCTCCTCCCTGGTCCGGCCAGGGTGGAAGGCATCAGTTGGAGCATAGGCACTCTGCTTGTTGGTTACTGGGTGAAATGTCCCTCCGGAAGATACCCCATGCTCCCCTTTTGCCCTTGTACTTGCATCTCCTCTTTCCTCTGGGGATCCCAAAGCCCTCTGGTAGAGGAAGACCTAGGCAATCCTTCGTTCACAGATGGGGAACCCGGGGCGGGGAGGGACGTAGAACCTTGTGCTAATCACTAGCTGCTGCCGCCTCCTCTTCTCAGCTGGAGCTCTGGGAGCATGTCTACCCGCTCGCAGAGCCTTTTTCGAAAACAAACCCGGGGCCCAAACCGTCTCCAGCTGTTAAGGGATTGCAGCTGTGGACGCAGGCCCCACGTCGTAGCACACGTGACGGCTGCTTGTGTGTGCCGGATGGAGCCGGGCCGGACCATTTGATCAAGGCGCCGCGGCGGGGAAGAATCCGCCGTCTTGGGCTGCGTCCTTTTCCGTCTCAACCTTTATTAACTGGCCTCCCCGATTCTCCTCTGACATTTTATTGCAGACAACATCTGTGAAGTTGAATTTTGAGGCAGGGCCAAGAGAGACATTCCAAGGCCCTCGCTGACCTTTAGACAGAGCGAGTGTTTCTCGTCGGCTCCCTGGAACGGCTACGTGGGGTTTTGCCATCGCTCCTGCCTGGGCAAGTCTCTGGTCGTCCCCCCCCATCCTCCCCCCCCCCGCCATGTGTAAATACCGGCCAGCTCAGCCGCACTACCACAAACGTTCGAACAATGCACGGTGCTAATTGACGCGGGAGGATTGGCAGGGTGTGGCGTGAACACTGAATTAGGAGCTTTATAAATAGGCTCTTGCATTCTTTCACGGTACAGCTGGCTCTTGTGTGGGGCGGCACCCCCATCTTTACTCGCTTGGTTTGCGTCAGCCCCAGCAAGGAGCCACCGTTACCCTCTCGGGCAGCAGGATTCCCACGCAGGTGCTGAACTCTCCCATCTCCAAAGCAGCAGGGTGCGGTGGCTGGGGTTACTGGGACTCCTTTGTTCTTCTAGCTCTGCCACTGATGCAGCGCCTGACCATAGCCATGTCCCATCGCCGCCTGGTGCCTCCGTTTCCCCTCTCTAAAAATCCTAAGCCTGGTGGGAAGTTCTGTCTCTCTTCCAACACTTCGTTTAGTACCTACTGTTTTAACTGGATGTCCCTGGGATCCAGATACATGCCCAGTCCCTCTTTGAATCTTGCCACGTTCTTGGGCGCAACGACATCCAGTGGCAATGAGTTCCTCAGTCTAACTGTGTGTTGTGGGGGTGGAACATAGCCCCTTCTTTTCCAACTTCTTCCTGTCCCTCCATGTGCCATGACTCCGAATTCTGGTAGCTGGCTAATTACTTTTGTTACTAACTGAGGCCATAAGACGGCTAGCTGCTGCCATCTCCTTACCTGCAGGAAGACCAAGCCATCTGTGATGAGTATACCTACCTCTCACACCGTGCTTTTCATCAGTAGATTTCAACATGTCATTATCTCAATTTTCCTGATGGGGAAACCGAGGCACATCAGTGACATGACCTGCCACAGGACAGTGGCAGAGCTGGGAATAGCACCCAGAATAGCCAGTGCTCCGTCCACTAGCCCTCACTGCTTACCTCTAGTGGGAGGGCTTTGGCAGGCCAGAGAGATGAACTCGGTGAGCCATCTCTGTGGTACATCTAGGGATTTTTAGCTTTGGGCCTTAGCGAACGAACGGACTGGATCGTGAGAATTTCCCTGCACCCGGGGGCTGAGGCAACAATGAATAATAGGTGTCAGCAGTTCATGGAGCACACATTATGCCAGGCAAACCCGATGGGCTTTTTATTTTCATTGGCTGGCGTTGGCGGAGGCAGGGAGCATGCTGGAGGGACGTCAGCAAAGAGTTTGAGACGGTCTCACGCGCCTGTCCTGGGGGACTAGCTTCAGTGCACGCGAATCCAATTACCCTCCTGGGCTGGAGCAGACCCGTGTGGCATTGGGATGAGGCTGGGGTGCCATGCGGCGGCTGGCATTCAGCCTTTTATTTAACAACCGGGAAGAGTTTGCTAAATTAACTGCCCGCCTGAAATCGGGGTGGCAAATGCCAATGCAGCTAAGGCAAAAGGAGCTAGGAAGGTTGTCGGTATGGGCAGGAAATAGCCATTGGTCTGCGGTGTTACCTGCTGCTGTGATTTCTCTTGACTCTCTTGCTAGTTGGTGTCTCTTTACTCCTTAAAAGCACCATCTCCTGGAGTCATGTGACAGAATCCTCAGCTTGTGTGTGTGTGTGTTTTAATTACTGAAAGTTTATAGCCCTTGTGGCTGTGGAGAAAAGCTAGAAAACATGACCCTAAATGTTCAGAAACCAGAAAGCAAATAAAAAGAAACACACATTTTATTTTTTAATTGGCTTAAAAATAAACTTGTGACCTTTGGAGCCTGACTCTGACTTTTTGGATGCTTGGGGCTGGCGATTTAAGTACTTAAGGGCCTGATATTAAAGCCCATCTTTAAAAAAGGGAAGAAGGAAGATCCGGGGAACTACAGGCCAGTCAGTCTCACCTCAATCCCTGGAAAAATCATGGAACAGGTCCTCAAGGAATCAATTTTGAACCACTTAAAGGAGGGGAAAGTGATCAGGAACTGTCAGCATGGATTCACCAAGGGCAAGTCATGCCTGACTAACCTAATTGCCTTCTATGATGAGATAACTGGCTCTGTGGATGAGGGGAAAGCAGTGGATGTGCTATTTCTTGACTTTAGCAAAGCTTTTGATACAGTCTCGCACAGCGTTCTTGCCAGCAAGTTAAAGAAGTATGGGCTGGATGAATGGACGGTAAGGTGGATAGAAAACTGGCTGGATGGTCGTGCTCAACGGGTAGTGATCAATGGCTCCATGTCTAGTTGGCAGCCGGTATCAAGTGGAGTGCCCCAAGGGTCGGTGCTGGGGCCGGTTTTGTTCAATATCTTCATCAACGACCTGGAGGATGGTGTGGACTGCACCCTTAGCAAGTTTGCAGATGACACTAAACTGGGAGGAGTGGTTGATACGCTGGAGGGTAGGGATAGGATACAGAGGGACCTAGACAAATTAGAGGATTGGGCCAAAAGAAATCTGATGAGGTTCAACAAGGACAAGTGCAGAGTCCTGCACTTAGGACGGAAGAATCCCATGCACTGCTACAGACTAGGGACCGAATGGCTGGGCAGCAGTTCTGCAGAAAAGGACCTAGGGGTTACAGTGGACGAAAAGCTGAATATGAGTCAACAGTGTGCCCTTGTTGCCAAGAAGGCTAACGGCATTTTGGGCTGTATAAGTAGGGGCATTTCCAGCAGATCGAGGGACGTGATTATTCCCCTCTATTCGGCACTGGTGAGGCCTCATTTGGAGTACTGTGTCCAGTTTTGGGCCCCACACTACAAGAAGGATGTGGATAAATTGGAAAGAGTCCAACGGAGGGCAACAAAAATGATTAGGGGGCTGGAGCACATGACTTATGAGGAGAGGCTGAGGGAACTGAGATTGTTTAGCCTGCAGAAGAGAAGAGTGAGGGGGGATTTGATAGCTGCTTTCAACTACCTAAAAGGGGGTTCCAAAGAGGATGGATCTAGACTGTTCTCAGTGGTAGAAGATGACAGAACAAGGAGTAATGGTCTCAAGTTGCAGAGGGGGAGGTTTAGGTTGGATATTAGGAAAAACTTTTTCACTAGTAGGGTGGTGAAGCACTGGAATGGGTTACCTAGGGAGGTGGTGGAATCTCCTTCCTTAGAGGTTTTTAAGGTCAGGCTTGACAAAGCCCTGGCTGGGATGATCTAGTTGGGGTTGGTCCTGCTTTGAGCAGGGGGTTGGACTAGATGACCTCCTGAGGTCCCTTCCAACCCTGAGATTCTATGATTCTATGATTCTATGATATTTCAGCTCTTTATAAAAAGGAGGACAATGTGTCATTGTCATGTAATAGATGGGGAAAGTGAGGCACAGAGCAGGGTAGGGGATGAGGACTTGCCCCATGCCACCCAGCAAGGCAGTAGCAGAGCTGATGTCTCTGAAAGCAACTAGTGATTTTTTTCATGTCTGAACCGCCGATCAAAGGACCTGGTTTCCAGAACGCAGGGGCTTGGGACTTTCTGAGAATTAGGCCTCTTAAGAGGGTACCACATTGGGGTGGGGTGGGGGCCTCCGAATCGCAATCGCTTGAAGGCCTGGGACGTGATTTTCAAATTCCCTGTGCTCTGCCCACTGCGCCATGCTGCCTTTGCCTCATTTTTGTCATCTCCGACTGACACTACCTCTCTGATTCCAACCACCAGGAACGAACAATTGGTGAAAACCACCTCCGCCCTAGGGCCAGCCTAGAAGGGGAGATTGCGGACGGTTCCTTTCCATCTTGCCACCCTTAGCGCTGAATAACTTTGCCCGTATTAAATTCCCCCTCCCCCAATCCCTTGAATCTCTAGCCAGGGCTTTTCCGGTTTTGCTCCAGACTGTCAGGAAATGATAATGCACATAATTCACATTCTTCTCTCGGACAATCTTATTACTGACGGCCTGGTTTGGGTTTGGGCGCTCCGGCTAGCTGGGAGGGGGAGGCAGAGGGCAGTTTCACCATGTGTCTGTCTGTTCCGAAAAGCGGGATGTCTTGGAATTTTCGTCGTCTGCACCACAATGGCCCCGGGCTGTCTCCCCGTCCTGGGGAATTGCACCGGCCTCTTTCTTTTTCCAACCCCAGCTGCCTGTGAGGAAGCATCAGTTGAAGGGAAGCTGGCTGGAGTGGCACAAATGCCCCCTTGAGAAGCCCTGCTGGGTTTATGGGCTGATTTTCTCCCTCCCCTGCCCATTGGCAAAGGATTCTTAGGCTTGTCCATACAGGGACCCCCCTGGAACCTTCACCCATCAAGTCAAGACTCCATTCAGCAATATGAGAAAGGCAAGGTGGGTGTGTGCCCCCTCCTGACACCAGGTCCTACCCCCCCCCCCCCCCCCCCCGGTTGAGAACGTATGCCTAGGGGACCAGCGAGCATGGGACTGCCTTTCCAGAGGGGCACTGTTCAACCTGCCTGCGCATTCAACGGGCTGCCTTGTTCCGGCTCTGTGCCTTGTTCCCCAGACGGGGGCCTTCTCATACTTTTCCTCCATCCTTGCGGTGCCTTTTTCCTGGCACAGGGGCTGCCCACGGCACCACCACAGAGCCAGCTCCCGAGAGCAGCTCAGCGCCGCCCCCCTCAAAACAGCTAGGAGCTGCACGTGCCCATGGCGGCTCGGGATCCGCTCCGTTGTGCTCCGAATTTCAGCTCTTTAAGGCTTAAAGGGGCTGGCTGTGATCAGCTAGGGGAGCTCCAGCAGCGACTGAGCTGTTGAGGGCTGGGGAAGACCCAGGGGGGTCGCTCTCTGGGTTGTCATTGCTTCTGAACCCCGCGGAAGACACGGGGCGACCCCTCTGCGTGGGCCTGTCGTCGTCTCAGCACAGAGAGCGTTCCCGGCTCCGCTGGGGGCGAGGCAAACGCATTGTTAGTATGGGGGCATGGCCATGGAATGGGGCGCGAGGGAGGCCGGAGGGTGCGCAGGGGCTGGGGAGGGATTGAGTAGGGCTGGGAGGGAGTCCCTGTTGATGCTGGATGGCAGAGACTGGCAGCCGCTACTCCGGCTGTTACTCACTAGTTTTAAAGCAGCTAATTAAAAGGGGATTAAGGTGTTCTGTGGGCAGCACCGCCGGGTGAATCACCACCACCGCTGTGAGCGCTGCCATGGCGCTGGGTAAACAATGCCCCCGCCGGGTCTCCGGGAGGAGCGTGCACGCCAGTGCCTTTGCTGGGGCAAGTCGCAGCCGAGGGGCGTGAGCTGCCGGTGTGAAGCTGCCCGTCTGGGAAGGTCTCCAGGGCCGGGGGGCCCTGCTGGTGGGTGCCAGCCTGCCCCTAGAAAGGGGGCAGCCAAGCAGGCTCTGGGGTGCCAGCACTGGGGTTTGACGGCATCTTCCCACAGATTCGGGGCAGCAGCAAGCCTGGCACCTCCCACGCCAGGGGTGAGAGGTCAGAGGTCAGGATCCTACAACCCATGGGCTGTTCGGCTGCCAGCTTGTAGGGCAGGTTCTGCTGGTGGCTTTTGTGTTGTGAGCATCCCCGGAGCCTCTTTCCTTCCCCAGGTTTTAGGGAGTGGGGTGGGGAGGGGGAGCCGCCAAAGGATCTCAGTCTGTACCCCAAACCTGGGAAGCCCCCTGGAAATGTCCGTCCCCCCCCCCCCCTCCAAAATCCAGCTTGGATTAGGTCCAGAGAAGCTTCCAGGGGATGGGAATTGAAAACCACATGGGGAAATCCTCCCGCACTGGCTGGGGGGCCTGCCCTTCCCCCACCAAAAGGGTTTTTTCCACCATTGACTTCAGGGGAGCCAAGATTTCCCCCCAAATGTCTTGAGCCGCGCCCCCCCCTCCCCCCCCCCCCCCGTGTCTGGAGGGCTTTGGAGTTGCTCTGCAAGTCGCCAGCTGTCCTGCACAAAGCGTGGAGCCAGGGGACTGGAATGGTCGCTGAGGTCACGCCCGGTTTTGTGGGAGCCCCATCACATCATCCTGGCCAGAAAGGGATCAGGTTCCATCCTCAGACTCTGTAGGGTGCTTGCCCCCCCCCCCCCCCCCCCGCCTTCCTACTGAGGCTGCAAACCCCCTCCTCTTCTCCAGCCTCAGCTGCTCCCTGGCCAGTTTATTCCCATTTGTTCTTGTGCCAGCGTTGTCCTTTGGCTCCTAAAGCTCTTCCCCCTTCCCGGTGTAATTTACCAAGAGCAATCGGATCCCCCTCAGCCTTCGTCTGGCTGAGCAAGCCAGGCCCCTCCTGTCTCCTCTTGTGAGATCGGCTCCGTTCCCCTGGTCAGCCTAGTGGCTCTTCTCCGGGCTCTGGCCTAGAGCACCTGCTCTGGTTGTGTATTGCAGCATTGCTAGCAGAGGGAGGATTGTGCAGGGGTGAGGGCGGTAGCCTGGGGATTGGGACACCCAGCTTCAATTCCCGGCTTTGCCACCACACACTTCCTGTGTGACTGTGGGCAAGTCACTTAGTGTCTGTGTGCCTCAGTGTGGGGCTATTGGGGGTAACTGCCCTGCCTCGCAGCAGGGTTAGGAGGATAAATACATTGATAAGTGTGATATGCCCAGATGCTGCAGTGATGGGCGCTGTCATAAATATAAAGGGAAGGGGGAGAGGGTCGGATGCAGTGCTATAAAATTATCTGACCAGTAAAGGGTTAAGAAATGCAGGTAGCCAGACTGACGCCTGACCGGGCTGGCATCTGACCAATAAGGGGGCAAGGTACTTTCAAATCTTGGGAGGGGGGAAGGTGTGTGTGGCTCTTTGTCTGAGTCAGAGTGATCTTGGAGACAGAAAGAACCTGCAGAAAAATCAGTCTTCTTCTCACCAAACCTCACTTTTCTAAAGTAAGTTTAGTCAGCACTGCGAATAGGTTTGGTTTGTTTTGCTTGGTGAGCTTTCCCTGTGTTAGAGGGAGGGGTTATTCCTGCTTTTTCTGTAACGTTAAGGTTTTGTTCAGAGGGGGAATCCCTCTGAGTTTGGAAATTGAGTACCCTGTAAAATAGTTACCATCCTGATTTTACAGAGATTATTTGACCTTCTTTGTTTTAATAAAATCCTTCTTTTAAGAAGCTGACTGTTTTCTATGATTTTAAAACCCCGGGGGTGGGTTTTTAGATCACTGTGTAACCAATTGGTTAGGAGATTATTCTCAAGCTTCCCAGGAAAGGGGATGTACGGGCTTGAGAGGGTATTTTGGGGGGGAAGGGGAACTTCAAGTGGTTCCTTTCCTGGATTCCTGTTTAAAACACTTGATGGTGGCAGTGAGAGAAGCATTTCTCAGGGTGCAGGGAATTTTGTACCTTGGGGGTTTTAACCTAAGCTGGTAGAAACAAGCTTAGGAGCTCTTCATGCGGGTCCCCACGTCTTTACCCTAGAGTTCAGAGTGGGGAGGGAACCCTGACAGGCGCCATGTTCAGTGGATCGATAAGTGCATGGGGAAAAAAAACTTCCCTGGCTCTGAACAAGCTCCTGGCTCTGCACAGCTGGGGGGCCCCACAAACCCCTGGCCATTCTGCATCCCCCCACCCCTGGGTGTTTTAGAGCAGCTGCTGTGCCCAGGAAACTTGCCCTCTTCATGTGACGGTGAGCAGGCTCCTTCCCATCAGCCCGTAGGACCAGCTCCTGGTCTGGTGCTATCATTGGCCCTGGCTCTGTCTGGACGCCACATGCATGCACAATGTGCAGCCCACGTGCGTTATCTGCTGTTCTAATCGATGGCGCTGACATGCTTTTTTAGGTGATCCTACGTAAGTATCCTTCTCTTCTAAGCTTGCTTTCTTCCAGTGGGGGAACAGTTACAGTCTCTTTCCAGTGTTGTTCCTTGTCAAGGGGTGACCCGAGCTGACTTCGTCTTCCAGAGCCTCGTGCTGATTTTATTTTGGTGCTTAGATGGATGAGCAGTTCTCAGAATCCCGTGGCAATGCAGCGACTGAGTGGAAAAATGTAAACCACTGACCCTTTCCATGGCTTGGCAGGAGCCAGCAAATATTGGTTCAACATGCAGCCGGGCTCCGAGACGCAGGGTGGGGTGGGGGAGCTAAAATGGACAAGATGCTTTGGGCCTGGTGCAAACTAATCTGTCAGCTCCAGCTGTCAGCCAGTTCGTGTGTTGTTTTCTTGATCGCCAGGCCTTTGACGTCGTGTATCGGCGCTTGCCACTCTGATCTCATGAGTGTGAATAAGACTCTTCCTAAGAGATGGGCCCAGGCAGCCCCGGGGAGCAAAGGAGGGTGTGAGGTTGTCTCGTTTATGATCCCCGAAGGGATATTTTTCCACGCAGCTGCGTTAGGTGGGACAAGGGCCCGGCTTGCTCGAGGCAGGAAACAAAAGCTGATGTCTGTGAAGAAACAATTGGAATGTCGGGCGCTGTCCAAAGAAAACCTCGTGACACAGGGCTTGCCTCATGAATCTGCAAAGCTCCCGGCCTCGTAAACATCCCCTTCTCCTCCTGAAAAACCCAGATTTTGCAATTCCCTCTGGAGCCCCAGACTAGCAACTGGGACAGAAAATGCAGCTTTCTTATCTCTCTCTTCCTCTCTCCCCCCCCCCCCCACTCCCCCCAAAGTTTGCCAGATCCCAAGCGCGATCAGTTTAACTCAGTCTGTACCACTGGGACACGATCTAGTTTTTCTCTCCAACAGAAGCTGTTTCTTCTAATGACTCCCCTTTCCTCCCCAACCTCAGGGCTTTTCGGGGACGGCTGGCTCTCTTGGGGAGCTGGCTATGGGGCATTCTGGGTGATCTGGTGGGAGGTAGGGGGTAACCTAGAATTGCTGTCGTCGCAGGGTTGTCCCTGGCTTGTTTGAAAGGACTGAGTGGTCTCGTTCTGCTTCCTAGAAGACGCCTCTCTGTATCCCAAGGGGGGTAAGGCCTGACGTGCTCTTTCATGTGACCCTTGGCCAGGCGAGCAGGTTGGCTGGCTTCTGTCACTTCCTTTCCCTCTTCTGTTGAAACTTACCAACCTTCAGTTCTGAAATCTGTCGGAGTCCCCCTCCCTGCCCCCAGTGTTGGGGGCATAAGCTCCTCCCACTGGGCGGAGCTAGAGCACTATATAACTAAGCCAGACCGAGTGACCTCATCCAAAGGGCTGCAGAGACGCAGCTGGTCTCCTTCCATACAGGCTTGTTCCATAAGCCGTTCACTTCCCCTTGTGCTAGCGCCCCCGGTTTAACGTGGGCCGGAGACCTTCGCTCCCCGCCGGGCTCCGAAACACTCCCAGGCTGGGGACAGATGGAGTCTGCGGCCCAGGCTCCCCCGGAGTCACTTGTGCAATGCAGATAGCGGGGCCTGCTCTGTGGCCAGGGCAGACAGTTGGTCATTCTGCAGGTCAGGGGTTCGCTACCTAGGAACTGTGAGCAGGCGCCTGGGGGTGGGGACTCACCCCATCCTTCCTGTATTGCTAAGAGAGGGGCGGGCGTCCTGGCTAGCGGGGAGGGGGATTCTGGGGGAGGAGCTGGGAATGTCTCGGCACGGGAAAGACGAGAACCGCTGCCGTGGGAATCCCTGCCTTGTGGGTCTCCGGTGCCGTGTCTGCTCTCGGGGGCTGACTCCGATCTCCGGTTCCCTGCAGCTCCTGGAGTACGTGGGCAAGGGAAAGAGCATCATCGACGTCGGGCTGGCCCAGGCAAGGCACCCCCTGAGCACCCGGAGCCACTACTTCGAGGTGGAGATCGTAGACCCCGGGGAGAAGTGCTACATCGCGCTAGGCCTGGCCCGGAAGGTAAAGCCGCTGCGGGGAAAGTGCCCTCTGGAGGGGTCCCACCCACCCGTCCGCGAGCCTGGTGATCGCAGGAGTGGTTTGAGCTGGGGCTTGGGAGACCCGGCTGCGATTCCTGGCCTAGCCCCCGACTTCCAGTGTGACCTCGAGCAAGTCACTTAATCTGACCCGTGTCTCAGTTTCCCACCTGTCCAATAGGGATAATGCTCCCCTACCCCCCAGGAGGGGTGGGAGGATAAAATCTGCAAGTGAGTGGGCTGGGGCTCAGATAGGAGGGTGATTAAGTCCCTAGGTAATGCCCCATGTCACCTAGACCTTCCTAGGGCTGTTAGCACAGCGCTCGTTCCCATGCTTAGGGAGAGTGGGTAATAGACCTACTAGCGGAGTCAGGACGCCTGGGTCCTTCTCCCGTCTCGTCCACAGACTCTTCATGCGATGCTTCGCTTTGCCGCGCCTCAGTTTCAGTAGAAAGGAGCTCCCCCTTGACTGAGTGAGAAGGTTACCGTCTGCGCCGTGCGGGCTCTCTGGCCCGGGCATGGGTAGCTGTGGGCAGGAGGGCCGGAGATGGTGGTGGCGCGGGGTGGGAGGGTTGATTGGTGCCGTTGGCTGTCAGCACTCGGCTTAGCTCTTGCTAACGTGCCCAGATGTCCAGTCCAGCACGGTGGAGCGACGTCTCTGACCGTCATCGCCCAACTGCAGACACCGCAAAGGATCTGTAACGCCAGACATGGAGCCATTGCTTTGCCTTCAACCTGTGGCTGCAGGTTCAGCTAATTAGCAAAGCTGCTTGGATCTCAGTTGTGGGGGCTTCCATCCCTTCTCATCGCCCTCCATCCCCAGAGGCTGTGAAGGCATAATCCTGCCCCGTGGCAGCAGTGTTGAGAAGTTGGGTAATTGAGCATGAATCCAAGCGGGGATGGTTTCCTACCCTCAGCGAGAACCAAGCAGATGGTTGCAGACGAATTGCTCAGGTCCCTCCTGGCTCTCTCATTGTGAATAACCCCTAGCTCTTCCCGGTAGCACATCTCCCAGTGCTTTAAAAAGGAAGTCAGTATCATTATCACATGGGGAAACTGAGGCCCAGAGCGGGGAAGTGACTTCTCTGAGGTCATGAGCCGGCCAGAGCCAAGAATAGAACCTAGGTGCCGCCTACATCTTCCATGGTGGTTCTGAGGAGATCTCCCGTCCGTGGGATGACCCAGCCTGAGGTGCCTCCATCGCTACACAAGCTGTGTGTTTTATTATTGTGCCTGTTTATTAAAAGCCCCTTCCCAGGCACCCAGAAGGTGAATGATCTAGCCAGGCCCGTTTCGCTTTGTGAGGTCTCGCCTGGTTATGGCGTGGGCCCCACCCTCTAGGCTGCACGGCCTCCCCCTTGAGAATATAAACTGCCCCTGCCCCTTTCCTGTCAAACGCAGCCATCTGTTTCTGCGTTTGTCCCCACATGTGGTCTGGATTCACGCACGCATGTTCGCCCGCCCCTGCTGCGGCCAGCATTCCTCGTGGCACGGCAGGCTTGCCAGGTCCGTGCCGTGTGAGAGCCGGCCCTGGGGTGGGCTGTACCCACGCTGCCAGGTTCCCTTCTCTTGCCAAGTCAGCTCCTGTCTGCAGGGGTCTGCTTGTTACCCAGGGGTGCCTTGTCTGATGTGAGGCTGCCAGGACAGCCCTAATCTGGGACAGTGAGTGATTGGAAAGTGCCCAGCGGGCAGTGCATGAAATGAGGGGTGGGCTCTCAGTTCAGTGCCCAGTGGGGGAGCGTCTGCATCGTAAGGCCATCAGAGGTGCCCGTTGCGATGGTGGCATCCTCCGCAGAGACCATGTAAAGCCTGGTCTGCACTTAGGTTTTGCTGCGTTAACTGTGCCGGCTTTGCCCCCCCCCCGGCTTATTCCGGTTCAGGGAAGTGAAATAAGCGATACTGGCATAAGCAATTTTATACCGGGATAACCCTCTACACGAGGCTTTCACCAGCATAACCGCGTTGGCAAAAACCTACCCCGACGGCGACAGCTGTGCCGCTCAAACGTCTAAAAGCAGCCCCGGCCTAACGAATGAGACCAGCGCAGCCTCTCCTAGGCACTTTCTTCCCTAAGAGAGAAGGCGTTTTCTGTTCCCGGGTCTGCCACTGGTCTGCAAGGTACTTCCCCTCCCCCCTCCATGCCTCAGTTTCTCCATCTGTAATGTGGGGACGGTGATGCCCCTTTGGAAAGTGCCTTGGGATAAAAGCTAAGGTTGATGTTTGGTGATTAAGAGGAGTGGATGAGAGGTAAGCGCTGAGGAAGGACCACACTGTTGGTAGTTTTCACATGAGTTGGTTGGCAGGTCGAGCTTGGGAACGAAGGGGGGAGCCTGTCCATGGCCAGACCCCAAAGGAAGCTGCCCCTCACCTCAGAAGGGAGGGCTCAAAATCATTAACAGGGCAGCAAGATGCCAGGGGTGAATGGCCCACAACAGGCAGGAAGTGCCCCTAGAATTCGGGCTGGGAAGGAGCCAGGAGCAACCCTGTCTAACCCTGCTGTTCCTTGCCCGCTTTTGCTGGAGCTGGAATGCAGCAAACAGATGGAAATGGATGCTTGGGTCCAGCGGTGTCTTGCGGGAAGGCCAGGTTGAGTGTGACAAGCCATGCTGGGTCACAGCATTGTCAGCTGGAAACCCCAAATTCCATCCATCCGTCACCATAGCATCTGAGCACGTCACGACTCCCGTGGAGACAGGGCGGTTCTGTTCTCCCCATTGTACAGCTGGGGAACAAGCACAGGAAACTGAGTCCGTCTAAACTCTTCCCTAAACCTGGACCTGTGGGACCGGGGCTTGTGGAGCCGAGATGTCCTGAGCGTCCGCACTGCATTGTGAACCTGGGTTTGCAGCTGCTGGGCCCGGGTCTCAGCCGTGCTAACGGATCTGCACTTCTGACACGGGGCTGCAGCTTGGCTTGCATCCGCACTGCTGAATGGCAGGGCTTGGAGCCGAGTCCCCGTGGGACTCTGGCTCTGACCCAGCCTCCTAGCAGGGTCCTAGGAGCCGGGTCCTGAGGGCTTGGTGCCCTGATTTGTGTGTGGACGGAAGGGGGGCGTCAGAGCCCAGGTTCAGTGTGCGGTGTAGACATGCTGACTTGTCCAAGGAGCAGCCACTTGACTCAGTCCCAGGTTTGCGTCCTAACCCCTAGACCGTCCTTCCTGTCTGATGGCCGGGTGGTATTGCCGGGACTGACAGCACCACAGCCCCTGTGAGGGATGTGACGGGACCCTCCCTGGCCTGGGTCCCCAGCCCCGTAGCGTTCCCGCTGCGGCGTTAGCCAACGCACGCTCTGCACAGGGCGGGGCCGCGGTGGAGCAAGTTGCGGCGTAGGTCCCGGGAGCATCTTTCAAACAGGCGCCAGGGAGCAGGTAGCTCTGAGTCACCCCTGACTCATGCCGGTGCTGGCTGGCCTGCTGTTCGCCTTGGCAGCCTTCGGGCAGGCTTCCCTCAGCCCCGGCGGTTTGGGGTTGGTCTCGGTGCAGTGCGTCCTCCTTCACTGCGCTGCAGCCGTCTAATCCCAAGGGATTTACCTGCCGCTGAGTCACGCACCCGAGGCAGGCCATGCCACGGCCTCCCAATTAACTCTCGCATGGGCCGAGCCCTCTGATTGCACGGGGGCTGGTTCCCCTCCCCTTCCTGAAGCCAAGCGAGTCCCAGCAGCTGCTGTCAGGCCCCTCTAGCCTCGATCGGGGATGGCGGGAGGGGGCATGCCGTGGCGCCAGGGATGTGGCTGGCGGGGGGCGGGGATGTGTCTGCTGCGCTTTTACAGCTGCGTTTTCCATCTCAGCCCAAGGCCAAATGCAAACTCCCAGTTTATAGGGAAATATTTGAGCAATTCCCGCCGCTGGGACTCTAGGTGATAACCAGTGAAGTCATGAGACCCACCCTCCCTCCTCTCTCTGCCCTAGGACTACCCGAAAAACCGCCATCCCGGCTGGAGCAGAGGATCTGTGGCCTACCATGCAGGTGAGCAAGGCAGGACTGGAATGGGGAGGAATCTAGGTCTCTGGCCAGACCCCGAAGGAAAGTGTCCCTTCCCAGTTTAACCACGCACTCCCCGAATGCAGCAGTATCACTCACGTGCAGCCACTGGCAGTCAGCCCAGTGCACACCCCTCGGGGGACCGGGGAAGTGTCACGCTTCCAACACTGGACACCAGGTTTTCAGTGGGGGAGTTTTCGAAAGCAGCTAAGGGAGTTAGGTGCATAAATGCCCCTGGGGCTTGTGCGCTGAACGTTTGCAGGAGCTTTTGAAAATGACAAAGGGCCCGGGTTTCGTTCGGCTCTGGGGGCAGCCTCTTGGCCGTGGGGTCTGGATCGTGAGTGCAGAAGGCCAGGGCGTTGGCAGCCCACCGCTAGACCACCAGAACAGCTGGGCCTCTGCTGTTTCAGAACATCAAGGCTGCATGTTTCCAAGCTACCTGAGGGGCTTGGAGGCCTGATGCTCTGTGATTTCGAACAGGAACTCGGTGTCTTAGCCAGGTTTGCAAATTGCAGCCTGGATTGATTTCCGGCCAGGCCGGCTGTTGGGTCACAGGTTTATCAGCCGGGAAAGGTGGTTAATGCTCAGTTCACAGGTAGCTCCAGTTGCTTACCACCCTGCTGGTTACTGCTGTCATATCTGCCTGTCTCCGGCTTGCGTTGGATGATAGCGGTTCTCTTTGCTATGAGTCCTCTCGCTCCGTGGGCTGGATCCGGTCAGACCCACTGCACTCCAGTAGGAATGGGGGATCCGCTATTTCCACTAGGGGCTCAGTTCATCTGGCTGTTGCCTTCCAATCTTCTTACGTCGAAGCCGGCCTGGCCTCTCTCCTTTGGGTCTTTGATGCTGGTTTCTGCTGCTTTGAATTTAGCCCATGTTAATCTGCACCCCAGGAAGAACAGCAAGCCATTATTCATTTGCTAAGTACCCGAACATGCAGCCGCCCTCTGCGGTTGTCTGTAGTGGAGGTTGAACCTGGGACTCTTGGTCTAACATCGTGAGCCTCTCCTTCCTGAGCTAACAGGCCGTAGAGTCCCCTCTGCTTCTGTGTGATCCAGCCAGCGGGGACAGTCACCCGGTGTAAGGGTGGGTTAGAGTAACATCTCCCCTACTCACTCTGCTCACAGAGCCGTTCTCACCCAGCCCCTGTATGGAATCTGGCCTCCAGCACTGAGGACAGCAGGCCCGGGTGCGGACACGTTCCCCCTCCCAGGGCTCATGATAAGCTGTTGAGCCGAGGCCGGCTCTTGCGTTGCTCGCTGTGAAAGCCCAGGGGACTAGCGGGTGCTCGGCACCTCGCAGTACCAGGCTGTTAGGCAGAGCAATCGGCCGGGGATCTGGAGGTCGGACTCCCTGGAGCCTCCGGCTGCCTTTCCTTAGAGGGTCAGATGAGGTTCTGTGGCCTGCGATGTGCAGGAGGTCAGAATAAACGATCACCATGGTCCCTTCTGACCTTAAAATCGACCAGTACAGCGAGACCTGGGGTTTCCCTCTTGGCGCTGTGTCTGCTCCACTAGGCCAGAAGGCGCTGGCAGTCTGGCTAGCTGAAGACTGGGGTCCTCTCCCCTGCCTTGGACTGTATTGCTGGCTTCCGGCTGATCCCCATAAGCTGAGAATTCGCTTGGAGCATGGTGAGCCAGCTGTCCCACTGTGGCTGCTCCCGGCCAGAACGCTCCACCAGCTGGGAGCTAACCAGCTGCTGAGTGCAGGGTCTGTCTTGGGGGCTTGTTTCTGTGACCAGCTGTCTAGAGCTTTTGGAGCTGCTCGGGGCTCGCCGCTAAGATCAGCCTTCTGCTCTGCTCCTTCTGGCCTTTGTTACCCAACACACAGGGCTGCAAGGGTCCTCTCTCGAGGGGCCCCCAGGTGTAAAGATGGGGAAACTGAGGCACGGGGCAGGGAAGTGGATTTCCCAAGGTCATCCAGTGGCAGAGGTGCGAATAGAGCCCAGGTCACTTGAGATTCCCAGGCCAGGGCTCTACACATTGGACCACAAGCTGCTCAGGGCAGGATTTTTACATCCATCAGTGCCTGGGTGTTGTCAACATCTCTGCTTGAGCCACCCGGTTATGGGCTCCCAAACGCCCCCCTCCCCCGGTTCAGGAGCCCCATTGCCGCCATCTAGTGGTGATGGGGGCAGAGGCACTGTTGATGCAGTCTCAGCCCTCGATGGAAGACCGAGGCCTGGTCACCGTAATCCTACCAGGTTCTCTGGCACCAAGACAGCAGGGCTGGGAGTCCTGGGGCCCTTCCCTCGGGATTGAAGCGGTTGGGAGCTGTCTCCCTCCCCCCCCGCCCCAGTTCCGCGTTCCCCTCCGCGGGCAGCCCGACCTCCTGGGCCGCGCTCCCTTTTTGCCTGATTAAGGATTTTATTTTCGCTGTCTGACTTGTCTCTCTGAAGGCAAAGCTGTAAACTCTTTTGGTTCCTGGCGGTTTCTTTCCAGTGCTCGGCGCCAGGGGAACATTCAAATTCCCATCCAAGTATTCGATCTGCTGCCTCCCACTTCCCTCCGCTGGCCACTTCACCTTCCTCCTCCTCCTCTTCCTGGAAAAATTCGCCTCCCACCCTTTTTCCCTTCGTGTTACCCAGCCTTGCGGTACCAGCTGCTGCTCTGAGCTGCCATAACCTCTGGCAGACACGCACGCTCCATGGAACCACAACAAAGCCGCTCGGTCGGCCCCGCACCGGGGGAATGTCCGGGCAATAGAGCCCAGGCTGGGAGGTAACGCTGCAGACAGGCGAGAGCATCTCGGATCTGCTCGTGCTGCGGGCGCGTGGAAGAGGTCCCACGGGGTGGGGTGGGGAGAGTCTGAAGAAGCGAGGGGCAGTAACCCGGCCCTAAACTCCCTCGTGGGCGCCTGCTCGTTGTGTGGCCGTCTCCCTCCACCCCTCGCTCCCGCCAGCGCCCTGGTTTGTGGCTGGCTGGCAAGTCGGGGGGGGGGGGGGGGGAAATCTCTTGTTTTGCTGCCTCTGAGTGTCCGGCTCTCATCACTCTTCTCGTGGCGTGGAGCTACCTCGGACGCGTCCCTCCCCGTCTCTGCCAGGGCTGTGGCTGGCATGAGCTGGAGGCATAGTGTGGGAGGCCTCAGTGGAGCCCCGCCACCCCATGGCTCGGTCCCAAGCAGAGATCTTTGGCCTGCAGTCCCCGGCTCGCTGTCTTGGGCCGGTGGGTCTTTGCGGAGGCCTTGCGCCTTCCTTGCCCATCGTCCCTCCCCCCGGTGGGCTGGCTAGCCGAGGGCAGATGAACATTGCTGCCCATGGTGGGCATTGCAGCCGGTGCCCCGATGCCCCAGTGCCAGGCCAGCTCTCAAACAATCGAGCATGAGGTGCCTGGGGGGGCCGGAGGCAGCTGCTCTGACCCACCCAGGTTTCCCAGCTCCCTTTGGCCACGTCGTCCTTTCCCCGGCAGCCCCAGCCAGTCGCTCGTGGCTCCAGCCCGGCCTCCCCCACCCCTGTTTTGGATCTTGCCGTGTAGCTGCAGCTCAGCTTCCTGGCCGGCGGCCCCAGCGCCGTCTGAGTTGGGTTTGGCGAGCCTGATGGCTGGGTGCCTGGGCCTTAATAGCTGACTGAGGTTGCAGCCTGGCCTAGGGTGCTGGGAAGCAGCAGGCCTGGGTTCTAGTCCTGGTCCTGCCTCGACCTGCTCGGTGAACCTGGAGAAGCCCCTTCCCCTGGCTGTGCCTCAGTTTCCCCTCCCACTCGTGGTCTGTTTAGCCTGGAAGCTCTTTGGGGCAGAGGAGCTGGGCCTGGCCCAATAGAAAAACTAACCGGCAAGGAGCCAGTCTCCTTCCACACTAGGACTTTGGGAGTGAGTGGAGCCCGGAGCCCAGCCGGGGCCGATCGCACGTACGTCTCCTGCATCACCCGGCCGCCAGTGCAGCCGCTGCCCTTCGTCTCACCGGGGTTAGACCGAGGGATGCTCGCAGCGTGGTGATGATGGCAGTGCCCAAGGGCCAGTCCCCATCGTGCTGGGTGAGGGTCGAGCTCACGGCCTCCCTCGACCAGACAGAGGCGCGGGCCTGGGTAGAACACAGCGGCTGAGGTCGCTCTGGCCCCAGCTCAGCAAGGGGGGGCATGGAGCCCCCCCAGCATGGGAGCCCTGTGATGCTGGCGGAGGGGAGGGGGCAAGGAAGAAAGGATTCCAGCCTTGCTCCGAGAGGCCAGAGGAGAGGAGGGTGTGGGTGTGATGGGATGAATGGGGGGTTACAGATGGGGGGCAGGGGATGGGGACACTGTGGAGCGGGTGCATAGGACTCTGTGGCTGCAGGGGGCAAGGGGCTGAGATCTGCTGGGGGTCTTCCCTCTGCAAGGGGGTAGCAGCAGGCCAAGGCCCCCTCGCCGCACCCTGCCGGTGCCCTGAGATGGCTGGGAGGTTGGAAAATCTCCAGTGACTCGGTGCAGGGGAAGGGTTTCTCCTGGGCTCCCTTCCACGTGGTTAAGCCTTCTCTTGCCCCCCCTGAGTACCGTACACCGGCAAGCCCTGCTCCCCCGGCCTCCAGGGGTCTGTTTCCCTCGGGTTGTCCCGCCCGCCTGTGGCAGGAGGCAGGGGATCCCCTACAAGGCGCGCTCGCTCTCCGCTGGCGACACACAGGAATGTTTACACAGTATTATTCCCAGCTTGGGTTTCCCTGGCAACGGGGAGAAATATTTACCGCCCCTTCGCTGGGTGCATCTCCCTTGTTTGCCGAAACAACCCCCCCCTCCGCCCCGCCAGGCCTCCGCCCTCTGCCTGGCCCACGTGCCTCGTGGCTCCTCGGCCCACGTCCACGAGCTAGCCGCACGGCGCGGGAGGCACGGCCGGCCCCCCGGCGCCTTTCATGTGGGAGCCCACGCTCGGCTTCTCCTCTCCCCGCCTGCTCTCTGGTACACGAGAGCCCGCTCAGCGTGTGGCCCCAGCCCAGCTCACCCCGGTGCATCCGCTTTCTTGCAGCACCCCTGGGTGCATGCCATGGCTGGCTGGGCGCCGGAGTCTCTCCGGGCGAAGAGGAGGGCCTGGCGCTGCTGGGGGTGTGGTCAACCCCCTGGGTCCGGTCCCTGGCTCGGGGGCAGCTGCTAGTACAGCCAGCAGTGGGGGCTGGCAAGGGAGCCGAGATAGGGCAGGGTGAGGCCTGGCACGGTGCCCTTTGAGCGATCTCTCTCCCCGGCCTGCTGGCACTGCAATTCACAATCTCTGCACAGGGGCAGACCCTGGTATAGACCTGGGGGGCGGGGGGCGGCCCGTCTCCCCAGCTGCAGGGGATGGGGATGACAAGCAAGCCACCTCGGTGGGCACCGGGTCACTCACCCATGCCGGGATCACTCTTGGCCGGCAAGCTGTGGGGCGTTGCTGCGAGAACCCTGCACGTCTAGGTCTGTCCTCTCCTTCACCCAGACAAAGGCCCAGATTCCCTGGACAATCACCTGCCCCCCACTCCTGTACCCCAGCCCCTAAGAGCAGCTGTGAACCTGGAGCGTCCCCCGTCCCCCACATAGCCCTGAAGTGGGGGCTCTCCCGGAACCCCTGCAGCCAAAAGCCTGATGAGATAGAATCCCTCTTGGCAAGCCTGCTCACAAACCTCCGCGTGGCCCAGCCACTACAGGGGGGCAGAGAGCCGCACTCTGAGCGGGGTCCACCCCCCCGCCCGGCCTGTGCTCCTATCCCAGCCCGGGTCCCGGGGCGCCAGTGCAGCGGTGAGGCTGGCAGCTGTGTGGCCCGGGTGGACGTAGCGTCCTGCCCCGCGGGCAGAGACCACGCCGGTCGGTGCAGACGGGTGGTGCCGCCGGGCTGGAAATCTCCCCAAAGAGCGGCCGTGTGCCTGGGCATCGCTCCCCTGCCAGGTCCGCCGTGCTCAGCGGCCTCCCCTCTGCCTCTTCCTTCCAGACGACGGGAAGATCTTCCACGGGAGCGGCGTGGGCGACCCCTTCGGGCCCCGGTGCTACAAGGGCGACATTATGGGCTGCGGGATCATGTTCCCGCGGGATTACATCCTCGACAGCGAAGGTGCGTGACCCCACGGGGCCGGGGGAGGCGTGGCTGGCCGGGGACCTGAGAAGCAGGGGGGACGTGGAGCAAGGCAGTGGGGTCTAGTGGCTAGAGGCAGGAAGCCGGGATGGCATTTCTGGCTGTGCCACTGACCTAGCCGAGTTGGTTCGCCCCCTGGCTCAGGCCTCGTGGCGGTCACGGGGCACCCTGGTGCTTCCTGCGTGGGGTACAACCCAGCCCTGGGGTGATCTGGCTCCCCCCCCACAGGCGACAGCGACGACAGCTGCGACACCACGGACCTGAAGCCCAAGCTGCGGGGCGTGCGGAATGTCATGTACCTGCACCAGGAGGTGGAGGAGGAGGAAGAGGAGGAGGAAGAGGATGGGGAGGAGATGGAGCAAGAGCACGAAGGGAAGAAAGTGGTGGTAAGAGCGGGGCTGTGCCGTGGGGCTGGGGTGGGGGGACGTGCTGGGTGGGGTGGCTCGAGGGAGGGATGGGGGGGGCAGGCCGGGAGCATGGTTGGGGGATGTGCCATGGGACCAGTGTGGGTCGGGAGGGGGAACGCACCAGGGAGCATGGTGGGGGACACACTGGGGGGGGATGACTCGGGGGAGGGGGGAATTTTCCAGGGTGATTTGTGGGGGGAGGGCGTGCCGAGGGTTGGTTCCAGGGCACAGGGGATGTGGCGGGGGGGGGGGGGGGGCGGCGGTTGCTGCTTTGCATCCAGGCTGGAAGGAGCCGGAGGCCCTGTCGAGAGTGACGGGGTGGCTCTGTCTGGGGTCCCGTGTCCCCTTCCCACCCGTGTCCCAGGGACGCCCGGGACCCCACTGGCGTGACGCACGTTGGTACAGCTCACGGCATGGCCGCCCCGTGCAATGAGCTCGCATGGATCAGAGCTGACTGGGCAGTGCCCAGCCCCCACCACGCTGCAGCCCCTAACCCAGGGGCCGACCGGCCTGTTCTTCCCCTTGGCCCAGGCCTGGGTACAAGGTGGCTGGATTTCCCTGGCCTGAGGCGCCCCCTAGTGGCCGATGCCGGCAATGTTCCCCCGTTCCAGGTGGTGCTTCTTAGCAGTGCCGGAGAACGGCAGACTAACCCCACTCCAGCGCCTGGTTCTGCAGCCCACCGGCTGTATTGGAGGCCCCCTTGGCTGGCTGGCCTGCACCCCTGGGCTTTACGGCTCCTGAGCCCATAGGGCAGTGGGTGGCTACAGCAGCAGGCCTGGGACAGCCCCCGGGGGCTTGTGGAGCCTTGGTTTAATAGACGCCTGGGCTGCAGAGAGTCCACGTCCAGCTGCAATGCATGCTGGGAAGCGTCTCTGCAGGCCCAGGGGCAGACACCTGCGGTCATTCCAGATTGGGTTACTGCCAGCAAGGGGCTGCCGTGTCCCTTGACTGGGCATCTCTCAGCGTGGAGCCGGATGCCGTGGCTGTACTGAGTTTGGCCAGGGCCCGGGGGAGCTGCGCGGGGCCCTGGCTGGGAGGGAAGGGGCCACGTTGTGGCAGGGAAGGGGTTAACAGCCCACGGCACCACCCTGTCCCCCCAGGTGTTCTTCACCCGCAACGGGAAGATCATCGGCAAGAAGGACGCGGTGGTGCCGGTTGGCGGCTTCTTCCCCACCATCGGCATGCTGAGCAGTGGGGAGAAAGTCAAGGTGGACCTCCACCCGCTCAGCGGCTAGGAGACGGGGGGGCCCGTCTGCTGCCCTCTTTCGGGGTCAGCGCCCTCCCCATGGGGCACCCCGGGGACGTTCTCCATCACTTCAATCTCTCGCGCTTTGAGCCTCTGCCTGCAGGGGGCAGCGCTTTGTTGCCGGCACCCCATGTATTATCCCAGCTGGTTCCCCACGTGCTCCTCCCTGGCACCCGGCAGTCTGCAGGCGGGACGTTGGGTGGGCTGGGGAGAGCTCCGGCCGCTCTGGAGGTGCCTGGGGCTGCCCCCCAGCCAGAGCACGGGGCCGTCTCCTGTTTGTAGCAACGTGCCAAGCCTTGGGCCCAGCCTGGCCGTCTCAGTGTGGTGTGTGACGTGCGGAGACGGAGGTGCCGCCGGAGGCCCAATTCCCACCCCCCCTGTGTGGGGCTGGCCCCTTCCCCCCGAGCTGGCGAGATTCCTCTTTGCTTTAAATTGCTGTTTGGCTGCTGCTCCTCTCCTGCAGGGATCCCGGTAGCTGGGCATGTGCGAGATCTGTGCCCACTGGGTCCTCTCCCGTCACCATAGAGGGCGTTACGGCACTGTGGTCTCCTGCCTCCTGCCTGCCCTGGCGTGGGTGGGGAATCAGGCATCACGCAGACAGGGGCCTGGGCTGCCTCGAAGCTTCTCCCTGCAGTCCTGAGGTGCCCAAGTCCAGCCCCATTTGCTAAAGAACCGGTGCCCTAGGCATCCTCTGCCCCTCGCTGCAGCTGGCGACGGCCAGCCCCCTGCCCCTCGCGCCCATGCTGGCTGCCTTATTAAAGCGTTGTGCCATCCCTCGGGTGCCAAGTCCCCAGGCCATCAGCCAGGCTCCCAGGGGGCCAGTGTTTTGTCCCTGACCAGTGTCTCGTTCCGCCCTCTGAAGTCGGGCTGGGGGGTGTCAGGGCAAGCGAACACTGGCTGCTGGGGGCCCCTCCATGGCGTTAGGCTGGGGTCCTTCAAGGGGACAGCGCTGCGGCCCAGGGCCCCTTCATGGGGGGCTGTAGTCAGCAAACCCCAGCCCTGCACGGGGTGATCTCAGCCGCCTCCCACCCAGCCCCCTGAGCCTGGAGCCCCCTCAACCCCAGCCCGTCTCCTCTCCTAGGGATCACCAGGAGGTCTGTAAGGGGCAGGGCAGATGAGTGGCTTTCTCCCCCCCCCCCCCCCCCCCCCAGTGCTGGTGCCTGCCCTGCGGCTAACGGGGTGGGCAAAGGATGGCGACGGAACTCGCCCGTGCCCCCCAAGGGAAGCGGGGGGCTAATGCAGCTGGGGGGGGGGCGCTCTGATGGGCAGGGAATTAATTCAGAGGGCACGCGAGGGGTCGTTGTCACAGTTAACGTTGGGGCAGGTTCCTTCGCTCCTCTGGGGCCAGGGACGTGCGGGCTGCCAACTGCGGCCAGGTGGCTGCTAGCCAATGAGAGCTGAGCTGCTGGCAGCCCCCCCCCTTTCCTCCCCCGTCTGGGCTGCCCCCGCCCTGCGCTGCTGAAAGCCCCCTGGACCTACGGGGTCGTGTCTGTGATGCCGGGGGGCAGGTGCCATTGGGGCTTGTGCTGCTGTTTCTTTGCTTGTTACCGGATCTTGTGAATGTAAAAATCTCTCTCCCTCCACCCCCGTTTGTGTATCCCGCCCCCCAGCCCAGGTCTGGGCACAGCCCTTAGCTGCTAGTGGGAAATCGGACAGCCTAGGGATGGCTCCTATTGTGGGACTCTCCCCTGCCAGCCTCCAGCTGAGAGAAGCAGGGAGGGCATGGAGCCCATTCCCGCCCCCCCTCCGCGAGATGGGGATCTCACCAGTGCTGAGGCTGCTGCTGGCTGAGAAACCCGGACGCTGCGCCTACGGGGAATCGAGTGTTTTGACCCAGCCAGGTCGAGATCCCCCCAATCCCCACCCCCGGTCTGCACTCTCCACCCTCCACGGCTGTACATACTGAGATCTTTATACACACTCAATAAAGATGGAGTTTCCATATTTATCTGTATCCGGCTCCTGGCATCTTTTGTCCCGGTTGGGGCCGCCCTGTGGCTGGCCTCCGGCTGTTGACGCCCGATGGGCAGCTGGGCCATGGGACGGCGGGTTGAGGATCTGGGTGGATCACTTTAAATCAGCAGTTTAAATCCTGACTTAAATCACCCAGCGGAAAGCCTCAGTGTAAACCATCAATTTGAATCAGCTTCTCCTTACATGCTTCGGTTACTTGCTAAAGAAAGGTGCCTTCGCATTGCTTTCTATAACCCTTAAACCAGGTTGAGTTGCAGCTTATCAGGGCAGTTACAAGTGGGATCCGAGCGCTTCCGTCGAAATTTGTACAGGAGAAAAAAATACCCGGATGGCGAAAGCCCCACTCCCCCAACAGACGTTGGAGCGATGCCTCTGCCCAAAGCTCATATAAATTCTTTATTAGACAAAAATAGATCTCTTCTCTTTATTAAAGCCCACCCCTATGCCGCGGCCGGATGCAGCCCTTCCTCCGCACTGGAGGCGGAGGGGGAGGAAGCTGGTCTGGTTTTATCCGGTGCTCCCTTAAACCCTCTGCTAAGGCCCCTGACGCCTCAGCAGTGTGGCACCAGCCGGGCTTGGTAGCAACTGGGGGTCTGGGGCGTTGGCTGGGCCCCAGCTCCCTCTCCCCACAGGGCGCTCTTGCTCTCGGACAGCAGGGCCTGAGTCAGCCCTGCCGGCAGCCTGCCTCCATAGGCAGCTGGCCCCCCCCGTGAAACAACCGCCCCCTCGCATTAGTGCTGACATGCTAAGGGGACAGCTCAGCAGGGAGAGAGCTGGGAATAGAACCCAGGAGTCCTAGCACCCTCCACCCCTAGATCCCATGTCCCTCCATGAGCAGGGACTAGAAGCCAGGGGTCCTGCTCGCCAGGCCCACCCCCACTTTCACCCCCTCGACCATGCTTGATCTGCTCTTGAGTCCTGTGCCCAGGCCTTGGCATGCTGAGAGCCAAGTGCCCACACTGATCATGCCGGGAGCGTGAACTGGTCCCTCCCGCTCCCTCGGCTCCTGGCAACCCCAGGCAGGGCCGGCCACCCTGGGGTGGGCCCTGGCCTTGCTAAATGCCGCGCGCTCCTGCCCCCTGCTCCTTCAGCACTTACAGATGCTCCCCACTCCAGGATCCTTCATCCCCTTGGCAACGGCCCAATCCCTGGATGCCCCCCTCTTCCATGCCCCCCCCACTGTCTCCTGTGACCCCTGAGATCACCAGCCCCAAGGCTGCCCCCTTCCAGAGCCCTGAGCATTAACCTCTGCTGTGCCATCACAGGGTGCGAGACCAAACTGGGCCCCCCCATTAGGAGGGTGCCTTTGGTATTTGGTGGGTTGGACAGGGTTAAAGCTTCGAGCTGGGGTGGGGGGAGGAAGGGGTGGATGAGAAGCCCCCTCCCCATCCCGACTGAAGGGCCAGCGGGATCAGGCCTGCGTGAGGCTCAGCGAGATGGGTGGGCCGCAGCCCAGCCCCTGCCCCCGCTGGGAGCTGCTGCCCTCTGCGTGGCTGGGCACGGGGCAGGGGCAGGGCTGGCGTCGCTCTGTGGGCCGTGGGCGAAGGCCAGCGCCCACGTCTCTCCCCGGCCTCGCTCATTTCCTGTGCGTCCCCAGCATGACCTTGGTGATGAAGTTGACGATGGCCAAGGCCGGCTGCTCGGGGTCGAGCTCGGCGAAGAGGTGGCAGACGTTCTCGCAGGGGCTGCCCTGCTTCTTAGCCACGAAGCCGAAGAGCCTGTGGGGAGGAGACGAGGCTGGAGCGAGATGCCCCCCCCCACAGCGCTGAGCTGGCCCCACTGGGTCAAACCTGACCCCATGGGGCCGCTCCAGCCTCACTGCGCCCACCCCGGCACCCCTGTGCCCACTCCCAACCCCACTGCACCCACCCCGGCCCTGCTGCCCCCGGCCCCGCCACAGTGACCCCAGCTGCTCTGCACCCACCGTGACCCTGCTGACCCCAGCCCTGCCATGTCCACCCTGGGGGAAACGGGGAAACCATAGGGCTGCTACAAGCAAGAGTAGCCATGGGACAAACAGCTGGGCCAGCCCCAGAGCAGAGCCATGCAGGGTACTGGGCAGGGTGGAGGAGTTCCCTGGGGAAGGGTTTTTATCGCAGCTGTGCCGGGGTGGCTGGGGGAGGGTCTGTCTGTCGGGGCAGGGGTCCCTGGGGGAAGGTCTCTGTCCCTGGGGGAGGGTCTGTCTGTCCCGGCTGTGCAGGGGTCCCTGGGGGAGGGCTGTGCATGTCACAGGGTCTCTGACTACACCAGGGCAGCCCTGTGGCCAGGACCGGTGCAAGGAAGTTTCGCGCCCTAGGCGAAACTTCCTTGCACCAGCCCTGTGCCGCCCCCCCCACCATAACGCTGCCCCCCCTACAGCCAGCTCCCCCGCCCATGGGAGCTCAGCCCCCCACAATGCCACCCCCCCTGCCAGCTCCCCTCACCCGCGGACACTCAGCCCCCCGCCACCACCCGTGACCCGCCGGCTGGGGAAGCTGAGCAGGGAGCCTGGGGCAGCGGGGTGGCTCGCGGCGGCTGCCCCGCGGATGGGGGGGCGGCGGGGCAGCTGCCGGTGGCTCCCTGCTCAGGCGCTGAGCGGCGGGCGGCTGCCCCCCTGCTCCCTGCTCAGGCGCTGAGCAAAGAGCCGGGAGGCAGCCGCCCGCCCCCCCCGAAGTCTTGGCGCCCTAGGCGACTGCCTAGGGTCGCCTAATGGGCGCGCCGGCCCTGCCTGTGGCCGGCCCAGGTGAGAGAGCAGCTCTCTGTCCCCCAGTGGGCTGTGGCTGCAGCGCTGGCCCGGCCCCTCCCCGCACTCACTTGGAGGTGGTGCCGTCCGGATTCGTCCATCTGCAGTTAAACAGGTAAAGTGGGTAAAATTATATTTGCTCTGACACCGATGCCGGGGAAGCTCCCGGCTACGCCAGATCCAGCCTCTCCCAGCAGGGGGTGCTGTGGGGCGTGGGGCAGGAGCACTGGTTATTGGGCGCGCCCGGTTACTGTAGTCCCAGGTTCTCCCAGCAGGGGGTGCTGTGGGGAGCGGGGCAGGAGCACTGGTTATTGGGCGCGCCCGGTTACTGTAGTCCCAGGTTCTCCCAGCAGGGGGTGCTGTGGGGCGTGGGGCAGGAGCACTGGTTATTGGGCGCGCCCGGTTACTGTAGTCCCAGGTTCTCCCAGCAGGGGGCGCTGTGGGGAGCGGGGCAGGAGCACTGGTTATTGGGCGCGCCCGGTTACTGTAGTCCCAGGTTCTCCCAGCAGGGGGCGCTGTGGGGAGCGGGGCAGGAGGGCTGGCTGTGGGGGGAGTTCGCAGCTACTCCAACCCAACCTCTCCCAGCAGGGGGCGCTGTGGGGAGCGGGGCAGGAGCACAGGCTGCGGGGGAGCTCCCAGCACCCCCCGTCTGGGTGTGGAACTGTCCGTTACCTCCTGTCCTGCGGGTCCGTGCTGCAGAAGGTGATGCTGTTCACAGGGTAATGGCGCCGGAAGAACAGCCTGTTGGATCAAGCCAATGGCTGGGTGTCAGTGCAGGGCGCTGGGGCCGGTGGCCCGGGGCAGGACCAGGCCCCCAGCGCGAGGGCGGGAGAAGGGGCAGCGAGGGGCTGGAGAGGGGCATTTGCAGCACGGGGCGGTGCCTGGGCAGGGGATGCCCGTGGTAGGTGGGGCGGGACTCCATGGTAGGCAGAGAGTGGAAGGGATGCTCCGGAGAGGGCAGGGTTGGGGCCTGGGGTCTCCCCTTATAGCTCAGGGCAGGAGGGGGGCAGCGTGGGCATGCCCAATGGGGCTCCCCCCCTAGGAGGCGGGCACAGCGCCTGCCCACGTGGCTGGGGTGTCACTTACTTCCTCTGATTGTCCGTCAGGGTGATGCCCTGGGCCGAGACCTTGAAGTGGACGAGGCAGGCGGGCGGGCGGGGGCTGCTGCTCAGGATGCTGGCGGCCGCCTTGGCCACGGCTTGGGGGCCCGTCAGTGACTCCGTCTCCACCGAGCTGAGGTAGAGCACCCTGCAGGCTGGCCGAGGGATGAGCCGTCAGCGCCGGGGGCAGCCCCCAGGGGCCTCGTTCCCCCACCCCCCGGCCCCAAGCCCTGGCCTCCCCCGCCCCCCGCAGGTCTGACTGGGGAGCCAGCTGGCCCCAAACCCCACCTCATTTCTCTCATGCCCCCCAGAACCCCCTCTGTAGACCCCAAGGAAGGGGCCCTCCCAGCCCAGCCCGGGTCTCCCAGCCAGGCCGCCCTGCGTTGCCAGGGTGGGTGGGCACGAAGCTGGGCCTGGCCCACTGTACAGTGCCCCCGTCCTCGCCCGGGCTGGCTTTGTGCTGAGTGGCCAGAGGTTGCGTGGGGGGGGGGGCGCGTCTCCCGGACCCCCCAACTACCCATGGGATCCCTACCGCCCCCATGCTGCTGCAGCCGGGGTGCTGGGACCGCCCACCCTGCTCGGCCCACCCGACCTACCCGCTCCCTGCTTCAGCAAATCAGCCGCCGTGCTCACGTTGGTGGGGACGGCCACGTCCGGGGTCTCCTCCATGGGATCTGAGCGAGAGAGGGACGCAGAAGCAGTGCGGGCTAGTGGCTGCAGCAAGCAACCAGGACTCCTGGGTCCCATCCCCAGCTCTGGGAGGGGGGGGAGCAGGGGGAGCAGTGAGGAGAAGCCCCGCTGCCGGAGCCAGGCTGGGGGGGGGGGGGTGCGCTTTACACGGCCCGTGGCTCCTGCCGCTGCGGGGCGCCGCAGGCCTTTTAAAGCGCCCCCCCACCCCGCTGCCGGAGCTGGGCTCGGGTGGGGATTTAAAAGGCCCGGGGGGCTCCGCAGCGGCTGGAGCCCCGGGCCCCTTAAAGCGCCGCTGGGTGAGTACAGGGGGAGCGGGGAGGCGCCTTTTTATAGCACCGCTCCCCGTGTGCTGTAAACCCGGCTACGCCACTGGGCGTGGGGGGCTAGTGGTTAGAGCAAGGGGAGTCAGGACTCTTGGGTTCCATTCCCAGCTCCGCCAGGGGGCACCCCCTGGGGACCAGGACTCCTGGGTTCACCTGTCTGTGCGGCCTGAGTTCGTGCCAGTGTGGGGGTGGGGATCTGGCCTGCTACCAGCAAAGCAAGCCCTTGTTTGGGAGGGATCTGTGGGCCGCCCTCACGGTCTGTGGCCTTGTCCAAGCAGCCGGGAACCGCCCAGGCCCCAGCGCACCCCCCCCCCCCCCCGCCCCTCCCAGCAGGGCCAGGGCTGAGGGATTCAGGCGGGATTCAAAGCTGCGGGTAGCGCCCTCTTGTGGGAGAGCGCAGTCAGGGCAGGGCCTCTATTCTAGCAGAGGGGTGCGCGGGGGTGGGCAGGGAGGGTGCTGCCCCCTCCCTGGGTGCCGGAGCGGGTGCGTGCGAGCCCATGCCCTGCAGCAGTGTCAGATGGGCCGATCGCCACGGGCCCCTGGGGCGGAGAGGTCTCCGGAGCCTGGGCTGGGGGGTGCCCCCTCCCCGGGTACGTACCTCTGCTGGGGATCCGGAGCTTGCAGGGCAGCGAGATGGGGGTGATGGAGTGCTGCGAGACCAGGGCGGGCAGGCTTCCTGCAGGGGCGCGTGCACAATCAGCTAGGCCCGCAATCAGCTGCTCCCCTGGGCACCTGCCCGCACCCAGCCCCCTTCCCCACACACCCACCCTGGCCCCCTTCCTCGATGCCCTTTGCTACCCAGCGCCCGAGCTCGGATGTCCTTCTGCTTTCACCCCCTCCAAGAGCCCGAAGCAGGTCCCGTCTGCTGCCCCCCCCCAATGCACCCCAGGCTCCCCGCTGCAGGCAGCGAGGGTTGGGGGGGCGGAAGCCCCAAGCGGTGGCTGGGGTGAGGGATGAGCTGGCGTCTTCCCAAGAGACCCCCAGGCAAAGCTCCATGCCCAGGACGGGCTGGGGGTGCCGATCGCTCTGTGGTCGACATGCCCAGGGCGAGCAGCCAAGGGCTGGGGAGTTGAGGGACAGGAGCGGGGGTCCCCCACCCCCCCACTCACCGAAATAGGGTTCGTTCTGGCAGCCCTTGATCTTCACCCCCTTGGGGCCCGTCTCGATCAGGAAGTGACGCACCAGCTGCTCCGTGGGGTCACCTGGGGCGGGGACCCAGCCACGTGAGAGACCCTCGCCGCTGACCCGCCACCCCGCCCCCAGCCCCACGCCCTGCCTCCTCCTTGGTGCCGGTGGGGCTGGGAGCACCCTGGCAATGGGGTGGGCACCAGCTCCCAAAGGGCAATGGAAGGGCTAGTAGAGCAGGGGAGGGGGCTGGCAGTCAGGACTCCTGGGTTCTGTTCCTGGCTTTGGGATGGGAATGGGGTCTAGTAGCTGGGGCCGGGGGACTGGGAGTCAGGACTCCTGGGTTCTATCCCTGGCTCTGGGATGGGAACAGGCTCTAGCAGTTTGAGCAGGAACGAGCCCAGGAGCCAGGACTCACAGCTCGGGCACAGGCTCATTGGGCAGGTTCCTGCCCCAGATTCTGTGCCTCAGTTTCCCCACCTACAACCTGGGGGTAATGGCGTTGGGTTCCTGCTGCGGGGCTCAGCCGGGGGGTGTCTGTGCAGCGCGCCCCGGACGGCGGCTGCCCGGGCATGTTCTCACCTTTGGAAGGGAGGGTGAGGCAGTTGGCCGGGGGCGTTGCCACTTTCAGAGCCAGCCCGTAGGCGCCTTGGAAGGAGTTGCTGTCACGGATGAGGAAGCAGCCGGGCTCCTTGTCCTTCAGCAGGGCGATGGCTGCTCGGGGAGGGAGGGGAAGAGCCTGTTTGAGCCTCCGGTGCCAGCCGTCACCCTGCCCGCTCCGGTGCCAGCCGTCACCCTGCCCGCTCCTGGGCCAGCCGTCACCCTGCCTATGCCTCCCACGAGGGCGGATCTGTGCAGAGAACCACGGCTCCCTCCCGCGGCTCCCCTAGCCCTGTAGCTGCCAAGCCAAGTGCTGCAGGCATGGTGCCATTCTGGGGGGCACGGTGCCCGCTGCATGGCCCTGGCCGGGATGGAATTTGGGCTCCACGTCCCAGCCTGCCCCTCCATACAGACTGACTGGGGTGACCGGACAGCCGAGCTCTGAGGCTGCCCCTGGTGTCCTGGATGGTTCTATATGTCGGGGTCTCTACCCCATGGGAGGGGTGTGCGGCCTACTAGTTAACTGGGGGAGGGGCTGAGAGCCAGGACTCCTGGGTTCTATCCCCAACCGTAGGATGGGAGTGGGGTCTAGTGGTTAGAGAAGGGGGGGTGGCAGCTGTCAGGACTCCTGGGTTCTATCCCCAGCTCTGGGAGGTACTGGTATCTAGTGGTTAGAGCAGGGGTGGCAGCTGTCAGGACTCCTGGGTTCTAATGGGAGTGGGGTCTAGTGGTTAGAGCAGGTGGGATTTGCCCCTCTGGGTTCTAGTCCCAGCTCTGGAAGATGAGCGCAGCCTGGAGCAGGAGTGGAGGTCCAGGGAGAGACTTTTCCTACTTACAAATATATCAAACGGCCGCTGCTAAATACTAACCAACCCGTGTGTGAACTGAATCAAAGTAAGCCCCGCTCCCCCCGCTCCTCCCCCAGCACACTGTACCTTGGTCCCGGGACAGGTTGGGTTTATACCAAAACTTGGACGTATCCTGGACAAATTTGACATTGCTGTGGCTCTCCGGCTGCGTGTCTGAAAGGGAATAGCGGGCCGCCGGTGAGCCGGCCGGGGATGCCGGTGAAAGAAAACCGTGCTCATGTTTCAAGGGGGAACCAACTAAACTGGGGGGTCTCTTGCCTTCCGTCATTGCTCCGTATTTTCTTCCCTGGCTGCATTGCATACGACCGGGGAAAACCGAATGAAAAGCGAATGCCCCGTCCCTAGCCGCTGGCTTAACTAATTTCCTTCATGTGCTACGGGGAGGGGCGTGACATTCGCCAAATGGCTGCTGGTTTCCAGCCCAGCCTCTCCCAGCAGGGGGCGCTGTAGGGAGTGGGGCAGCTCAGACCCTCACTCCCTGGGCTGGCCGATTATGAAAGGACCCTGGCGCCCCCCCCCCCCACCCCCACCCCGCCCCCGCCACCGTCCTCCCATCCCTGCAGCAGAGCCGATCTCCTACCTGGGTCCGGCCTGGCGGTGTCGGGCGCGAAGGTGACGTGGTGGCCCGTCCCCGTGCCCCGTCCTGGGGGCGAGCTCCTCTCCCAGTTGCCAGCCGCTGGCGTGTGGCGCTTCTCGGGCAACGGCGGCTGCTGCGGCGAATCGCGGGCGTGGCCCTGGCTGGGGGAGCCCGGGGGCAGCGGGCTCCTCTCCCCGCCCGGGTAGTAGGCTATGGCAACGGGGAAGGCAGGGGTCGGGGAGCACTGCAGGTCGGAGGGGCCGTAGGGGGCTGGGACCTGCACGCTGAGGGGGCTCGGGAGGGGGCTGCCGTTGGGGCAGCGGGCCAGGGTGCCCGGGGCCAGCTCGGCCCTGTCACCGTGCAGGTGCCCGTTGTAGGGGGCTGGGTTCCTGAGCGTAGCTGGCACTCTGCAGCTGGCACAGGCCGGGCTGTGGATGGGCGCGCCCGGGGGGCTGCGCTGGGCCGGCCTGTCCATGCCAGGGGGCAGAGGGTGTACCAGGGTCCCATTGATGGGGGGTGGATTGGGGGAGACAGCTGGGTAGCTGGGGCCATTCAGGTGACCCGGGGCTTCTCCCGGGTTCACCCTGGATAGGCCGCTGCCCTGGGGTGGGCTGGCGGGGCTGTGGGCGCGGGGACACGGCTGCCTCGGGGCCGGCCCATTGGACTGGGCCCTGGAGGTGGCTCCGTGGGCATAGGCCTGTGTTGGGGCAGGGGGCTGCGTGGGGCTGGGCGCGGCCCCTGGTAGGGCTGAGCTCATCTCTGGGGTCCTCTTGGTGCCGGGTGGGGCCGTGTCCTCGGGGCTGGAGCACCCCGAGTTCTCCTGCAGGCTGGCGGCCGGGGTGCCGCCTTCGGGCATCGCTGGGCTGTGGAATCACAGAGGGGGCACGCTCAGTATCCCCCTAGGCACCAGCCAGCACATGGGGGGCAGGGCACAATACAACCCGCAGCACTGGGGCCAAGAGCCCCCCCGGGGCAGACAGAAGCTTGTGCCAGGGCAGCAGGGCACAGGCGGGTGGTTCCCCGGGGGCCCCCTAAGAGGCTGTTTCTAGTGGGGATGACAGGGACTGGGAGCTTCGACCCTGGGACAGCTGGGGCAGGGGGAGCAGTGCCGTGGCACCGGGGGCATCAACTTATCACTCCCAAGGGATGTCGGGGGGGGGGGGGGACTGGCAGGGGAGCTGTTCTCCTTTGAATGTGTGTGTCTGGGGAGGGGGAGACTGCTTCTGGCCCGAGGACCCCTCTGCCACTGGGCCTCGCTGTGCCCACCCTGGGATCTCTGGGTCCTGGCTGGGCAGGACGGAGCCAGGATCTCTAGGTTCTGGCTGGGCAGGACGGAGCCAGCTCTGCCCCATGGGTGACTCCATAACCACCCCCCGGCCCTGCGTATGGGGCGGCACGCACCTGTCTTTGCTCTGAACCGGGCTGCTGGTGTGCAGAGGAGTCGGCGGGCCCGACAGCTCGGGGGGCACGGGGCAGGCGGCGTGAGCCTCCCGGTGGGGCTGGCGCAGGGAGCCGGGGGCGTCTCGCCAGGGCACCTCCTCCCCGGGACCTTGCATCTCTGGGGGAGGGCGGGGAGAGCAGACAGTGAAATGCAAGCTATGCCCCCCCAGCCTCCTGGCTTTCAGCCAGATTTACCCCCTCCCCATCGGCCACATACCAGCCCCCTCCCCCAACAGCTATTATCCACCCACCACCCCCTCTTAGTCACCACCACCCCCTCCCCCGCATGGCTGTTGGCGAGATTACCCCTCCCCCCCATTAGCCGCACACCAGCCCTCCCCCCCAGGGCCATTAGCCAGTCCCCACCATTAGCCCCCTCTCCCCCAGGCCTGGTAGCCGGTGCCAGGCCATATTAGGCACTCACCAGCGGGCGTCCGGTCCTGGCGCCCCGGGCGTGGGTAGCCCTGGCCTGCCTCCGGGGACTGGGGCTCGTAGCTTTGCTTCCTGGAGGCAGGGTAGGCCGAGCCGACGGGGGACGCCGAGCCGGACGGGGGCGAGTGGTAGCCCGGCGTGTACGGCCTCACGTCCGGCGGGGAGGCGCAGGGCCTGGCTGGGGACCGGCTGTAGAAGGGCGGCTGGGGGCACTGGGTGGGGGGGCCGCAGGCGTAGGCGCCGTGGGGCAGCAGGGCCGGGTAGGGGGGGCCGTAGCGGTAGTGGAAGGGCTCCAGGCTCTGCTCCATGCCCTTGTGGCCCTTTGGATGGGCGCCGGGCACGGGCTGTGCCGGGAAGCCGTGGCCGAAGTGCGCCGGCATCTTGGCGTGGGCGGGCTCGAAGTCAAACACCTCGTGATGCCCCCGGGGGCGCTGGCCGTAGGCGGCCGGCATCAGCAAAGGCACGGGCTGGCCGGGGTGCCCGGCGCGGGACAGGGGGGACGTGGCGCTCTCGTGGGCCCACTCCTCGGGCTCGCGGCTGCCCAGGCGCAGGCCGTAGAAGGCGGCGGTGGGGGGCAGGCCGGCTTCCTCGCGAGCCGTCTCCTGGCAGTCCTGGCACGGGCATAGCTCCAAGCCGCCCACGGGCTCCTCCTCCAGGATCAGCACCTCCCGGTAGCTGGGGGGCTTGTAGGCCAGGTCCTCCCGCTTACCGGGGCTGTGGGGCAGCTCGTAGGCGTAGGGCTGGGCGAGGGGCTGCAGGCCCTCGGAGAGGGAGCGATACACCCGCCGTTTCTCCCCCGGCCCGGCCTCCTGCGGCAGGCAGGGGTAGCCCTCGGCGGGGTGCAAGTGGACCCCGTTGGTGCTGTAGACCAGCTGCCGGCGCTCCAGGGTGCCCTCGGGCCTGTAGTAGGCGCCATTGGGCAGCCTCTCGGGGCTGTGGGCGCCCGGGCAGCTCTGCGAGCGGTAGCCCAGGCGGCAGGAGCAGTGGCGGGCGAGGCCGGGGCGCCGGCTGGGGTACGCCAGCAGCCCGAAGGGGCTCATCTCCACCAGCTCGTCTTCCAAGATGGCCGTCTCCCGGTCCCTGGCCCCGTTGCCGTGCGGGCACCCCCCCAGCTCCCGGTGCGGGGACGCCCCCCTCTGGGGCTTCGGGGTCTCCGGCCTGGCTTTGACCCCGAAGCCCCCCAGCAGCCTGTCCAGCTCCTCCCTCTCGGCCGGCGTGGGCAGCGGCTTGGCGGGAGGGGAGGGTTCGGCCAGCAGGGAGAAGTGGCCCGAGTCGCTGCTGACGGAGAGGAAGCGGCTGCCCTGCTGGGTGGACTCCGCGCTGCCCGGGCTCCCGCTGCCGCCGGAGAAGCCGCTCAGGTGCCGCTTCTTCTTGATCTTGGCGTAGAGGCTGCCGTCGATGGGGCCGCGGGTGTGGGACATGTCTGGGGGGGGTGGGAGCAGACAGCAGGGCCCAGTCAGAACTCCTCGGGCCCCGGCCGCACGGGGGATGCCAACATGTGTGATCAGCCACAGGGACCTGCACATGCTGCGCGTGCACACACACACACACACACACACACACACACACACACACACACACACACACACACACACTCTCTCTCTCTCTCTCTCTCTCTCTCTCTCTCTCTCTCTGCAGGACTCATCCCCTCCAGCAGGGGGCAGCAGGGACACACACAGACACACACACACACACTGCAGGGCTCATCGCCTCTGACAGGATGCAGCAAGGACACACACACTAGGGTGACCAGATAGAAAGTGTGAAAAATCGGGATGGGGGTCGGGGGTAATAGGCACCTATATAAGGAAAAAGCCCCGAATACTGGGACTGTCCCTATAAAATTGGGACATCTGGTCACCGTAACACACACACACACACACACACACACACACACACACACACACACACACACACACACACACACACAAACTCCCATTCATACCTTTGAAAAGCTCCCCGACAGCCACAAACTGAAACCCACAACCTCATGAACACAGAGACCATCCCCTCCCCGCAAAAAAGTTACACACACACACACAGAGGCACATACAGACATGAACACACACGTGTACTAACAGACACACACACGCGCAACTTCAGAAATTCACTTAGACTCGTTCCACCCGGGGGGTGCTAGACCCCAGGAACAACCCTCCCTGCCAATGACCAAATATCCCGGAACGATGACTTTCCCACAAATCTGGAGGCTTAAGACATTCATGTCCTGCCCCCCACCCGGCCCCCAAACCCTCCCCCCAATCAGAGGAGCCATCACAGACCCTCACGTCAATCCCTTGGTCCATTCACCCCCCTTGGTTTGGAATCTCTCTCTACAGTAATGTAGGTCCTACACAAACACTGGCTCTGGCTTCGGGGTGGCTGCTGGCTTTCAGCTCCTTGCCAGCCCTGGTCCTTCCCTCACTGCTTAATTCTCTTGTTCGGGCTTTTATTTATTTCAGTTCTCACCGTGTCTATTTAAATGGGACGTTCAGGGGAAGGATGGAGTAGCTGCTGGGGATCAGAGCTCAGGATGGCGGCACTTTTCTCAGCCCCTGGGAACTCTAGGCATTGTGGTTACGGCCTGGACTCAGGAGCTAGAGGGTCGGTTCTGGCCTCTGCCATGCGCTTTCAGCACGATGGTGGGTGAGCCCTGCACTCTTGGTCTGTACCTCAGTTTCCCATGGGTCAAAAACCTTCCCCTTCTCTCCCTGCGCTCGGTGCTGTACATATGTCACAAGCAGCTGGCCCCAAAGTGATCACCGTTAGAGCCAGTCAGGGATTTACTGACACAACGAAGTGTGGGGGGAATTTGGTAGACAAATGTTGATTTAGCGGAAACGGTTTGTGAAGCCGGGGCGGCAAATCCGGCTCGAGCCGTGTCTGGAAAAAAGTGTTGACAATTTCGAAAGAAAACGTTCCCTTCGAAATGACTTTTTGTGCTGGAATTTTGGCTCATTAGAGTGAAAAAACATTGGGGGGGGGGGGAAGAAAGGTCAAAATTGAACCAAAACAGTTTGGAGTGATCGAAACAAAACACTGACCCATTGGGTCCATTGACCCAAACTGACATTTCCCCCCCGCGTTTTTTCGGTTCACATTTTTGGAGGTTTTGACTTTTCGTCCTGATTTGGGACATGAACATTTTTGAAACTCTGGAAAATATTCGTGGGACAGGAAAACCATTTCCCTCCTCACAGTCTGAACAGACAACGGGCGGGAGGGGAAACTGAGGCAGAGCAAGGGGCAGCAGCTTGGCCAAGGCCCCAGGGCAGCGGCAGAGCTGAGAAGAGAAGCCAGGTGCCCTGACTTCCACCCAGCCCCGTAGTCACGTTGTTCTGTTGGGTGGCCTCGGAGCCCTGGCCAGTAGCCCCTGTGGCATGCGGCTCGTTTGAGGCGGCGGGAGCGGGTGGCTGTGCCCAGGCCCTGCCGGTGCCCGGCCGTACCTTCCAGGCTGTCCTCGTGGCGAAGGTTGAAGTTCTCGTAGGAGTCCCAGCGCACCATGGGATCGGAGATGTTGTAATCCACTGTGATGGATGGGCTGTTCCGTAAGGTCTCCAGGCCTGGGGGGAGAGAACCGGTGAGGGCCATGGGCTGGGGCAGCCCTAGGGCTGGGAAATGGGCCCTGTGTGGGCTGCCTACTTTGGGGTGGGGGCGGGGACACACACCTGGCTATTGGGGGGCTCCCACCAGTTGGGGGGGGTGTCTCCTGGCTCGGGGGGGTCCTCCCAGCCTGGCCCAAGGCAATGGGACTTCTGGCTTGGAGGTGTCAAACCTGGCTTGGTGTGTATGGGTGGGTCTTACCGCCTTGGCCCAGGGGGCAGGGGATTCCTGGGCGAGCTTGGCTCAGCGCAGCAGGGTGGGGGAGGCTTAGGTGGTGCTACCGCTGCGGGGGGGGCAACTCTCCCCCCTCCCTGCCTGCCAGCCCCTCACCTTTCATCTTCTCGGGGCCGGAAGAGAAGACAAACTCCACGCTGGCTTCGAAGGGGAAGCGCTCGTCTGGGGAGAGGAAAGGAGAGGGTAGTGCGCCGTGAACAGAGGAGCTATTGGCTGAGGGTTCAGCAAGAGGGGGCGGCGGGTCCCAGGCACGAGGGGGCATGGGGGAGCACAGGGGTCCCAGGTACGAGTGGGGACGGGGGGAGTCCAGGGGTCCCGGGTACGAGGAGGCAGGGGGAGCAGAGGGGTCCCAGGTACGAGGGGGGAGCAGAGGGGTCCCAGGCACTGGGGGGCAGGGGAAGCAGAGGGGTCCCAGGCACCAGCAAGCAGAGGGGTCCCAGGTATGAGGGGGGACAGGGGGAGCAGAGGGGTCCCAGGTATGAGGGGGGAGCAGAGGGGTCCCAGGCACTGGGGGGCAGGGGGAGCAGAGGGGTCCCAGGTATGAGGGGGGCAGGGGGAGCACAGAAGTCCCAGGCACCAGGAGGTAGGGGGGTCCCAGGTACGAGGGGGGCAGGGGGAGCAGAGGGGTCCCAGGTACTGGGGCAGGAGGAGCAGAGGGGTCCCAGGTACGAGGGGGGCAGGGGGAGCAGAGGGGTCCCAGGCACCAGGGGGCAGGGGGAGCAAAGGGGTCCCAGGTATGAGGGGGGAGCAGATGGGTCCCAGGCACCGGGGGGCAGGGGGAGCAGAGGGGTCCCAGGTACGAGGGGGGCAGGGGGAGCAGAGGGGTCCCAGGCACCAGGGGGCAGGGGGAGCAGAGGGGTCCCAGGTATGAGGGGGGAGCAGAGGGGTCCCAGGCACTGGGGGGCAGGGGAAGCAGAGGGGTCCCAGGCACCAGCAAGCAGAGGGGTCCCAGGTATGAGGGGGGAGCAGATGGGTCCCAGGCACCGGGGGGCAGGGGGAGCAGAGGGGTCCCAGGCACCGGGGGGCAGGGGGAGCAGAGGGGTCCCAGGTATGAGGAGGGAGCAGATGGGTCCCAGGCACCGGGGGGCAGGGGGAGCAGAGGGGTCCCAGGCACTGGGGGGGCAGGGGGAGCAGAGGGGTCCCAGGCACCGGGGGGCAGGGGGAGCAGAGGGGTCCCAGGTATGAGGGGGGAGCAGAGGGGTCCCAGGCACCGGGGGGCAGGGGGAGCAGAGGGGTCCCAGGCACCGGGGGGCAGGGGGAGCAGAGGGGTCCCAGGTATGAGGGGGGAGCAGAGGGGTCCCAGGCACCGGGGGGCAGGGGGAGCAGAGGGGTCCCAGGTATGAGGGGGGAGCAGAGGGGTCCCAGGTATGAGGGGGGAGCAGAGGGGTCCCAGGCACCGGGGGGCAGGGGGAGCAGAGGGGTCCCAGGTCCTGGGGCAGGACGGGTCACTGCCGCGAGGTGCGTACAGGGGTGCTGAGCTGAATGCAGGTGCCCCGGGAGCAGCTCAGGGCCAGGAGTGGTCGGCCCTCTGGGGAGGCAGCTGCCCCATTTGGAGGCTGCCCGTGGCGCCGCCCCCTGCCCTGCTCACCTTGCCAGGCCTCATCCAGTTCGTCCTTCCCGAACCAGAGCTGGGCGCCATGGATGGTGCACGTGTGGAATTGGAGGCGGAAAACCACGTCCCGGTCGGAGCTGCAGGTCTGCTTGTGGTAGCACTTCACCTGGGGGCGGAGGGGGGGAGTCAGGACTGCCGCGCAGCCCCCCAGCCCCCCCAGGCACATGCATGCACACACACGTCTGGATCGCCCCATATGCGCACAGAGGCACGCGCGTACACACCCCTTGTGCACAGTGACACCCCCTCTTGCGCACACCCCCTCAGACCCCCGTGCATGCACGCTCACACACCCCCATTGTGCACACCGACGCCCCCATGCACACGCACACGGGAACACTCATCCCCATTTGTGCACACTGGCACCCCCCACGTGTACACCCATTTGCACCCCCCCCCCAATCCTGGGTGTGCACAGCCCCACACTTGCTCACACCCGCTGCCTGCCTTGCAGAGCTGTCTGGCCGGCAACCAAGCCTCAGGCCTCCGGTTCCTCCTGCTCTGCCCCCTTCCCTGCCGGGCTCAGAGCTGGGGGGGGGACCTCTGGACTTTGCGCCCGCTCCTTACCCGGCAGAGCACCCCCCCGCCCCCGGGCAGCCCCTTCCTGGAGCTGGCCGTACTCACCATCACGTCTCCTTTCAGCAGCAGGGCTGGCTCCAGGGTGACACACAGCTTTCTGGGGGCCGGGGCCCGGGAGGCTGCTGGAAGGGAGGGCAGAGACACATGGGGCTGGGGTCAGAGCGTTTTGGGGGACGGGCCCAGCACCTCCCAAGCAACAGGCGCCTCATACTCACTAGATCCCCGAGGTGTAGACCAGCTGCATGGACTGGTAGATCTTCAGGAAGGGCTGGTAGCCTAGGGCGGGAGGGACAGGAGAGGGAGCAGAGGGGTAAGGGGGCAGGCTGCTCCAGTCTGGCAGGGAGCTCTCGGGATTGGCTCAGGACACAGGGGCGTGAGCTCCCGGGCGAGGGTGCAATGCCACACCCATGCGCGCAGGCCTGCACACCCAGGAGAGCCCTGCCGGTTCGCATGTGTGTGCCCCGGAACCGCTGGGGGTGCACGACGTGAGGCATGCCCACTTCGCGCACGGCTGCAAATTTGTGCCGGTGAGCGTGCCTGTTTTGCACACCCCATAAAATTTGCACACGTGCGAGCGTGCCCATTTTGCACATGCCGCTGGGCTAGTGTGCGCACACGAGTGCCCATTTTACACACATCAGCAAGTGCACGGGTGCTCATTTGCACGCACCAGTGGGTTGGTGTGCACGCACGGTCTGCAGGTTCACACGTGCATGCTCATTTGTGAGTGTGAGCATGCACAGTCTGCAAACGATGGCAGGTTCACACCCATGTGAGTGTGCACATTCTGCACATGATGGCAGGTTCACACCCATGTGAGTGCACATTCTGCGCATGACGGCAGGTTCACACCCATGTGAGCGTGCTCATTCTGCGCACGACGGCAGGTTCACACCCATGTGAGCGTGCTCATTCTGCGCACGATGGCTTGTTTTGGTTCACCCGCACGGCCGCCCACATTTTGCACGCGCGATCGGGCTGGCATCTGCGTGTGCTGCCCGCCCCCCCCTCCCCGCCCCGTGGCACTCACCTCCGCTGGCCTCGAAGCTGGGGATGGCGGGAATGAGGACGTGGTGCAGGAACAGGGTGTTGCTGTTCATCTTGATGGCGCCCGACAGCAGCCCGCTGAAGTAATTGATGTACCTGGGGGTTCAGGGGGGACAGCTCAGCCCCAGGGTCCTGCCCCCCCCACTGGAGCTAGGGGCAGGTCACCACATGCCCATCCTCCGCCCCCACTCTCATTACTGCCCCCCTCACCTTTTCTGGGATGGCTGCAGGGACGCGGCCACTTTGTCCTCGCAGAACTTCCGCATGGTCAGGGTGCCGAGCGCCTGGTCCGCGCTAGGGTGGTGGGTGGGGGAGAGGACAGGGGTCAGCGCCAGAGCCCCCGGCCGCCAGAGCAAGCCCTGGGCTGGGGCCCTGACTCTGCTCGAGGGGAGGGGAGAGAGGGGAACGGGGAGCAGAGGAGAGTGAGGGAAGGAAGAAAAGTGGGGGAAACAGACCTGGGGTGTGGGGGGAACAGCCAGGCTGGGGGAAGGGGTGGGAGTGGGGGGGGGAGAACAGCCCTGGGGGGTGGGGGGAACAGCCAGGATGGGGAGGGGGGCTGGGGTGAAGGATGGGAGTGGGGGGAAACAGCCCTGGCGGGGGAGGCTGAGTGGAGGGGTGGGAGTGGGGAGGGGAACAGCCAGGGCGGGGTGGGGGAGGCTGAGTGGAGGGGGTGGGAGTGGGGAGGGGAACAGCTCTGGGAGGTGGGGGGAGGCTGGGGGAGGGGGTGGGAGTGGGGAGGGGAACAGCTCTGGGAGGTGGGGGGAGGCTGGGGGGAGGGGGTGGGAGTGGGGAGGGGAACAGCTCTGGGGGGTGGGGGGAGGCTGGGTGGAGGGGGTGAGGGTGGGAGTGGTGAGGGGAACAGCTCTGGGGGGTGGGGGAGGCTGAGTGGAGGGGGTGAGGGTGGGAGTGGGGAGGGGAACAGCTCTGGGGGGTGGGGGGAGGCTGGGGGGAGGGGGTGGGAGTGGGAATGGGGAGGGGAACAGCCAGGGCGGGGCGGGGGAGGCTGAGTGGAGGGGGTGGGAGTGGGGAGGGGAACAGCTCTGGGGGGTGGGGGAGGGAGGAAACTGCCCTGGGGCAGTGGGGCTGGGCCGAGGGAAGCAGCAGGGAGGTGGGGGGGGGGCTGGAAATAGGGGAAGGGGACGAGCGCACGCCGAGGGAGGGGGGTCAGCCGGGAGGGGAGCTCACGGCCCCCCCACCCCGTACCTGGCAGAGATCTTGCTGTAGTGCATATAGGCCGCCACGATGACGCCCGTCTTGCCCTTGTTCCCCTGCAGCGGAGCGAGAGCGTCAGGGCCGGCGCACCCCCAACCCTGCCAGGGCCCCTCGGGGTGGGGTCCCTGCTGCAGCCCAACCCCCAACCCAGCATGACCCCACCGCGGGGCAGGGGCACAGGGGCTGGGCCCCCCCGAGCCTCCCCCCTGTTCCTCGCAGTGTCCCACCCCCAGCCCCCCTGCCGGCCCCCCAGCTCCCCCCTCACCTTGCAGTGCAGCACCACCACATGCTGGGGGTCCGAGTTCAGCCAGGTCTCCATGGCTTTGCAGATGGAGCAGATCTTGTCCAGTGGGGGCGCGTGCAAGTCCGGCCAGCCAAAATCCTGAACCTGCGCCGATTTGGGGGGGGGGGGGCACAAGCAGTTAGATTCCTTCCCCCCCCCCCAACACAGCCAGCTGGGAAGGGCCAGCTCAGAGCTAGAGAGAGGGGTCCCGATGCCCCCTCCCTGCAGAGGGTGCCCCTCCCTGGGAGAACTCAGGGATCCCCTGGAGGACCTGGGGTGCCCCTTCCCTCTTACCTTGGGGTTCAGTCTGCTGATGTCATGGCGCTTCTCGGACAGGTTGAAAAGCTGCAAGGCAAAGAGCGAGCACATTGGCTGTGGGAACCACCGCGACGGTAGCCCAGGGGCCCCTCCCCATCCCGCGCCCCCAAACCCTCCGGCTAGGGTGACCAGATGTCCCGATTTTATAGGGACAGTCCCAATGTTTGGGTCTCTTTCTTATATAGGCTCCTATTACCCCCCACCCCCGTCCCGGTTTTTCACACTTGCTGTCTGGTCACCCTACCTCCAGCCCCTGGCGCGAGACCCACGCCCAGGGCTGAGCCTCCAACCCGCAGCCCTCCGGCACAAATGCCCAAATCCCCGCCTGGCTGCGGCACCCCCGCCCTGCCGGGAGGGCCCCAGGGTCCGGCTGAAGCACAAAACCCACATGAACACTAGGAAACCTTGCAGCTTCTCCAGGGGCAGGGCGATTGACATTGTTATCCCTGTGCGGCCACACGGGGGGGAAACTGAGGCACAGATAGGCGCTTGAGACTCGCTTGAGGTCACAGGACAAGTCAGTGGCAGAAACCTGATTCCCAGTCCCTCCTAGCGCTAACCACTAAACTCCCCTGCCCCTCTCCCCTCACCAGAGCTGGGGATAGAACCCAGGAGTCCTGGCTCCCATCCTGCCCTGCTCTAACCACTAGATCCCACTCCCCACCCAGAACTGGGATAGAACCCAGGAGTCCTGGCTCCCATCCTCTCCTTCTCTAACCACTAGATCCCACTCCCCACCCAGAACTGGAATAGAACCCAGGAGTCCTGGCTCCCATCCTCCCCTTCTCTAACCACTAGATCCCACTCCCCACCCAGAACTGGGATAGAACCCAGGAGTCCTGGCTCCCATCCTCCCCTTCTCTAACCACTAGATCCCACTCCCCACCCAGAACTGGGATAGAACCCAGGAGTCCTGGCTCCCATCCTCCCCTTCTCTAACCACTAGATCCCACTCCCCACCCAGAACTGGGATAGAACCCAGGAGTCCTGGCTCCCATCCTCCCCTTCTCTAACCACTAGATCCCACTCCCCACCCAGAACTGGGATAGAACCCAGGAGTCCTGGCTCCCATCCTGCCCTGCTTTAATCACTAGATCCCACTCCCCACCCAGAACTGGGATAGAACCCAGGAGTCCTGGCTCCCATCCTCCCCTTCTCTAACCACTAGATCCCACTCCCCACCCAGAACTGGGATAGAACCCAGGAGTCCTGGCTCCCATCCTCCCCTTCTCTAACCACTAGATCCCACTCCCCACCCAGAACTGGGCTAGAACCCAGGAGTCCTGGCTCCCAACCCGCCCTCGCGCTAACCACTAGCCCCAGCTGCCTTTCCCCGGTTCCTACCGTGTACTTATCCTCATGCTTGGACTTGAGCATCTGCGCCACCTCGCGCAGGTTGCCGCGGTAACGCTGCTCCTCCAGGCCGGGGGGGAAGAAGACGGAGATGATGCGCTCGGTGATGTAGGTCAGGTCGAAGTCGTATTTGCGCTCCATCACGTGGTCCAGGCTGAAGCTCCTGGGGGCGGGGGCGGGGAGAGTGTCGGGGTGTGCCAGCTCCCTGGGGTATCGCTCCCCAACTAGCAGGGCACCTGGCTTTACCCCGCCTTCTGCACCCCATCGATGGACCCCCCACTGGGACCCCCAGACCAGCAGCGGATCCCCCCACTCGGTGTCTGAGCCAACCCCCCCTCCCATGGCTGGGGGTAGCGGGCAAGGAGCAGGCCCCGCCCCCGCCCTGCCGGCCCCACCCACTCACCTGGGCAGCGTGCTCCGTTGCTTCGAGGTGTGGAGGGATTTGGTGGAGCCCTGGGGGACGAGAGGGGAGGGGGGATGCCGGTCAGCGTGGGGAAATCGGGGGCTCCTTGGCATCGAACCACAGGCTGCTGGGGGGGGCGGGGACGGGCAGCAGGGTGGGAACGGCCCAGGAGAGCTGGGAGGGCCTGGGACGGGTCCCCCGCCTGCAACTCGCGATCCCCCGGGGGGGTGTCAGAGGCCAGGATCCGAGCTGTCCTCACTCTGTTCCCAGAGTCCCGCTGACCTAATGGAATTGGCTGTGGGCGTGGGCCCCGGCTCTCAGCCCAGAGGGCGGGCCAAGTTCTCGCCTCGCCTCCTCCCCCCCCCCACCCTTGGCCTTGTTAGATCTGCACCGGCAGGCTAACCCCTCGCCCGCCCCGGCTGCACAGCGTCACCTGCTGGGGGGCAGCCAGGGTGCAAACAGAGCAGGGGGAGGGGACGGGGTTGGGGGCATGGGGCCCCTGTCAGTCCCAGCTCACCACAGGGCAGAGGGCGGGGACGAGACAGGTCAGCACACTGGGCTCCTAACCCCGTGTCCTACGGCAACACCCCGCAGGGCCTAATGAATGGGCAAGGCCGGAGCCGGGCAAACAACCCCCTCCCCACCATCACCCCATCCACCCCCTTCCCCGTACCCCACGGCCCAGTTCCCTTCCACGCCTGGCCGGGCTGGGAATAACCATGCAGGGTCCTGGAAGGGAAATCCAGATCCCTTTGCAAGCTCCCCCCATCCGGCGTCGGGGACGTCTCGAGGGGAGGGGTTTGGAGGCTGGCCCCCGTTTACACCATGCAGTGTGACTCCTTTGCCATCACAGGCCAGCCTGCCCCCAGCCCTACACTGAAATGGACGGGGCAGAGTCCCCGGGGCAAGGCACCCCTGCAGGAAGAGGGCTCCCCACGGCTGAATTCCCCAGGCACTGTGGGTCAGCAAGCCCCATGGCTGCTTCCCAGATCTGCCTACCCCCAAGGAAAGGACCTGGGCTGAAAGTCCTGGGGACCAAAGGCTGAACGGGGACAGCACAGGACTGGGGCAAGCATCCCTGCCCCGCCTCCCCCCAGTGCCTCTGCACTCCCCTTTGGGATGAGCCCAGTCCCCTTGGCCTATTCGGCCATTGGGCTCTCTGCTAAGGGGGGCCGCCACTGGCCAGCAATGGAGGGGTGCATCCCTGGGGGACTGAGCTGAGACCTATCCCGCTTGTCTCACGTGAGCCCGCAAAGAGTCCCAACCCTGGGGGGGTCATGCCTGGGGCTGGCCAGGGCGGGGTCTGAAGTGAGGGTGGGGAAGCTCATTCATCCAGCACCCCATGTGGTGGGAGCAGGCAGGGCGGTGGGAAATCAGTTCTGTTGGCAGCTCGTTTGTTCGGTCCGAGAGCCACCTCTCGGTAAAGGGCTGGGGGAGCAGGCCATCACGGGAGGGGGTCCCTGCCTCAGATCCCACTAAGCACCACCCCCATTGAAGCACCCCTGAATTTTTTTGGGGGGCGGAGGTCATTTCTGTAGCCCACCCTATAAAAAATCCCAGCATCCAGCCATCCCCCAAGCTTTGCGGGTAGGGGGCTGGGATCTCTCCCCACCTCCCCTGGGGCAGAGGGAAGGTCTCACGGCGGCTCACGCCCGGAATGGGGCATGGATTTGGGGTGGGGGGTGGGTCCCTTCCCTCCCCTGGCTGCGACTCACCAAGTGCTCGATGCGCCGGGCCGGAGCAGTGTTCCGCCTCTGGAGTACGGGAAAAAGGGAAACGCGAGAGGAGTTGACAAGAGGAAAAGGAGATGGATAGCGACGCATCAGCCCTTTCCCGGAGACGCCAGGTCTGGGCGCCAAGCCAGCTGGCCCTGAGGTCAGCAGCTAGAGTTTGTAAACCTCCCCCAGTCCCACAACCACCCATTGCGTGATGTGGGGTGGAGGACAGGAACGGGGAAGAGGCTGTTCGGGGGAGGTCAGAGGCGCTGTGTCAACAGCCTCAGCAAGTTTGGTAGCAGAGGTGGCCCAGTGACGCTGGAGACCTCGCTTCTAGTCCCAGGTCTGCCCCTGCGCTGCTGGGTGACCTGGGCCAAGCCTGCGTGCCTCTGTTTCCCCCCAAGCTCTCCTCCCCTTGTTCGATCGTGCGTGCCTTCTGTCTGTTATGTAAGCCCCTGAGTCTTTCACAGCTTCGGAGCCTGCCTGGCACTCTAGCAGCTCACGCGTCTAGTGCCACGGGGAACTGCCAATGGGGCAGCTGTCCCATGTACAGCACCCCGCACAATGGGTCCTGATCTCAGCTGAGCCCGCTAAGGTAGGTCATAATGAGGGAGGAGCCCCAGCTCTGCCTTGGGGACCAGTCCGGTATCTGTTCCTCAGCCTCTCCGCTGAGATCTTTCCGGGGAAGCCAGCGGGTGCCCCGCCCCGGCTGTTGGGAACGGAGCCAAGCGGCCTCGTGACGTAATTCATCTGAATCGTGGCCCCGTTTCCTTCCCCGGTGACCTAGAGCTCAGCTGGCACAACCGGCGGGCAGCAGGAAGTGAAACTGACATCAGGCTGAGGTGGTCTGCCAGCGAATCGCCTTGGGAAAGGATACACCTGCTCTTCTCGGCATCAAAGGGAGCCGGTGGGGAAAGCCAGAGGGCTCTTCGTTCCAGGAGCGTCTCGGCCCCGGGCTCATGAGCTAGGGCACAGAGCAGGGTGGTGTGCTGGAGTCACCCAAACACTGCCATGGGCACCCAGGGCTCAGATTGACTCCAGGGATGGAGAGAGCATTGCAGGACTCAGCCGAGGGGAGCAGAGCAGTGGCCCATTCAGTCCAGAAGACGCCAATGGCCCATCCTCCCAGAGGAGACTGAGATTCGTGGTCCATCTGGCCCAGAAGAGACCCAGGGTCCATCCAGCCCCGTAGCCCGGCTCCAATAGTGGTCGGGGTTTGATGTAGCCATGGAAGATGAAGCATGGAGGAGGAGTGCCTAGTGGGCTGCCATCCTCATATGTTTCATGGCCATGAAGGGCAAAGCTGTTGAGGTCCATGGGGGCTGTTGGTGGAAATCCAGCCAGTTTATTTAGGTGTCCAAGAATGGATCTAGGGGCCTCCTAGGCTCCCAAATGGACCATGGCAACCTGACTGCACCAGGAAAGCAAATCTGCGCAATCAGTCTCCATGCTCCAGGCCCGACCCCAGCTGTAGGGGTCAGGAAGCTGCCAGTGGGGGTTAGTGTTGCGTCGGCAGCATCAGGCTAGAGGGACCGTGGGCTGGCACCTTAGAAGTTCTGGGCTGGGGCCGCCACAACTTCTAGCTAAGCTACGTAGGTGAGCTCCCTCGCCATAGTATCAGAGCGGCCCCATGAGGCAGGGCAGAGTTATTATCTCTGTTGTGCACATGGGGAAACTGAGGCACGGAGAGACTAAGTGATTTGCCCAAGGTCACCTGAAGCCTGTGGCAGAGCAGGGATTTGAACCCACCCGCCCCAAGTCCCACTTTTGCCCCTTGCAAACTCTCCTCGGCTGACTGTCCTTCACATGCGGGTGTCATTTGCTCCCACTGTGCCCTGGTGTAAGGACAACCCGAGGCGAATCAGGCCCTGGCGCGTTTCCCAGGGGACTTTCCTGTCTCAGGCCAGAGAGGAACCCTCCTGCCAAAGCCACTGGCTGGGAGATGCTACATCTGGATCTTCTCTGACAGGGTGGGGTGGGACGATTTTTCACTGCCAAGGGCTGAGCTCACCAGGCAGCAGGTCCCAGGGCTGACATGCACACCAGCTGTTTGTGCACCGAGCTTCCTCCGCGCTGCCGCCGTGCCCCCGTGCAGCACCCGGGCGTGGGTGCGTCGCAGGAAGCCATAGGGGGACTACTCCCTCTGGAGATGAGTTCTATTCCCTCCCGCCCAGCCTGCCAGCCACAGGTGACACTTGCCCACTGAGACACCAAAGGCGAAGGCCACCAAACAACAGCGGGTGATCAGTCACTGCTACCCTACCCCGGCTTCGAACCTGTGACCTACTCACTTGCCTGAGCCCGTTCCCACAAGCCACCCAGCCCTTGGCTGTTCTATTCTCCACTGCACCCCTTAGCACTGGGCAGCCACCAGGAAACACTCCAGCCAGTGGGGTTATCCCAGCTTTCCATACCAGGATACGCCTCGGCATTGAGGCCCGGATGCCACCTGATTCCCAGGCTCACTCGGCACATGGGTATCTAAATACGTGGCGATATGCCTCTCTCATAGAGCTGGAAGGACCTTGAAAGGTCATCGAGTCCAGTCCCCTGCCTTCACTAGCAGGACCAAGTACTGTCCCCTGACAGATTTTTGCCCCAGATCCCTAAATGGCCCCCTCAAGGATTGAACTCACAACCCTGAGTTTAGCAGGCCAATGCTCAAACCACTGAGCTATCCCTCTGCACCACTGCCTGTTGGCTCAGAAGAAGCCCCTGGAATTTACCCGGCCTCGCTCCGGACTCCGATCAGGAGCTCTCTAGCTGCTGAAAATCAGGCCTCCGGCTGGGCACCCAAAAGTCGAAGTGCTCAATGGAGTGGGCGAATGGCTCACCCAGCGCTGAAATGCAGCCAGCTCTGGGGTGGGCCGTGGCAGCTGGTTAGCAGCTACACTGCATCCCGTTTAGGACAGGAAGTGAATCTGAGCGTATTCCGTGCCAGTGGCGCTGTGCATCTCCAGCAGCCCTCTGGAGGGATCTAGGCCAGAGAGGTTGATGAGCCTGCTACGGGCAAGGTGGATCTGTTAGCTCACGCACTAGATGTCACGGAGTATAGGGGAGTCCGGCCCTGCACCCCTCTTCCCCGGATTCACTGGGAGTCTCAGCCAGTCAGTAGAACAGAAGGTTTATTAGAGATGCCAGGAACACAGCCCAACCAGAGCTTGTCAGTACATCCAGGACCCCTCAGTCGGGTCCTTCCGGGGGGCAGGGAGCTTAGACCCCAGCCTGGGGCTCCCTGCATTTCGCCCCACAGCTCCAACCGGGGCAGGGAGGCCAGACCCTGTCTGCCTCCCTCGCCTCTCCTCCGGCCAGCCACCAAAACTGAAACTCTCCGGCCCCTCCTCCGCCTTTGTCTCCTTCCCGGGCCAGGAGGTCACCTGATCCCTTTGTTCTCACACCTTCAGCTCTCACCTTTGCCGGGCAAGGGGCCGGGCCATCTGTTGCCAGGAGACAGAGCCCTTCTCTGTGTCCAGGCCTCTGCCTTCTAGGGCTTTGTAACAATCATGCACCGTTGTCCCACCACCTAGATACTCAAGCACCGCATAGGGGAAACTGAGGCACCCACACAGTACTCAGGGAAACCTTAACTACAGTCCTAGTTCGTCACACTAGATCCTCTGCATTAAGATCCTGAAGGCCCAGGTTTAATTCCTGCCGCCCACGTCCCAGCAGGGGGCCCGGCATTACCCCATCCAGCGGAGGCCGGGTGGAATGACCCAGGTTGGAATTTGGCCAGGACCGGCTGGAGGCGGCTCTCATTCTTGAAAGAAAAGTTCCAGCGGATCTGGAAGGAGCAGGAGTCACCGGGTGCTCGGTTCTCCCTTTGGCCTGAAAGATGGCGTCCCCAGCAGCGCCGGGGTCGGCACCGAGGCCAAGGGCTCCTTTCTGAGCATCCCGCGCTGCGGCCCGTCGCTCTGGGGCTTTCCTGAGCCGTCTCCCATCCACGCCCCGACCCAGGCCTCGGGCGAGATCGACCGGGGACCCAGCGCCGGGAGATACGGACTCGGGGGTAGCAAGGCTGGCGGTTCCCATGGCCGGCACGTGGAAACCGCCCCTCCCCATCTGATCAGCCGGTGGCTCAGTGAGAGACGGCCAGAGGGGTGCGCATGGGGACAGACCGATCTTGGCACTTACCAGTTCAGGCGGGGGAAGGGGCTGGCAGGACGACGCCACCTGAAACAAGAAGCCAGAGGGGGGTCAGCGCGGTGCGGGGACCCCGGCAGGCCAGCGTCCCCTGGAAATCTGCGCGGTGGCAGCCACCGGGACGCGTCCTCCACCCCCTTCCAGACGGGATGTCTCCTCCCCTGGGTTGGGGGTGGGGGGGAGGAGACCGTGGCTGGCCCATGAGGCAGGCTCTGTGCAGCGAGGAGACTGGACCCCCCCCCTTGGCCATGGAGAAGGGGTGTTTTTCTTGGCCCGGGCTGGCCCTTTCCAGCTCGGGCACACACAGAGGCCGCGATTCATGGCAGGGCCTGGGAGGCGGCGAGGCCGGAATGGCCGGGGTGGGGTGGGAGAGGGCCGGGGGGAGGCTATATATAGAGAAACATAAACAGGCTGCGCCCCACCCTGGGCTGGGGGCGCACAGTGAGCCCATTCAGCCCGGACCCTACCTCACCTGCCCCCGGCCCCAGCCCTCCCCCTCCGCCCCGCCCCACACCAGGCGGCCTGGCTCCAGCCAGAGAGAAGGAAACGGACTCAGGGACGGCCCAGCCGGTGAGACCTCCCCTGCCCCACCCACCCCCTGTGCCAAGGTTGCCTTTCCCATAATGCCTTGGGGGCTTTGACTAAGGGACGAGCTAAGGCCGCTGAACTCGGTGCAGTTGTGGGTGGGTGCAGGGTCCGTGCCGGAGTCTTGTGGGCACAGCTGGTCTCCCCGCGGTATTAAGGGGAGTGCAATCCCCCCCAGCCCCGTGTGGGGCGAGGAGCTGCTACAGAAGAATCTGCGCGTCCTGCTGTGGGTACATCTGCCCCCCCACGCTAAGCCGGGGCCTGCAGGTCCTGGGTTTGTGGCCTCCGTGTTCCCAAGCCCGTGCTTGAGCGTCCGCTCTGCATTGTACGCCCCTCCCCTCCACACACACCCCCAGTGCCAACCTGCCCCCGCCGGAGTCAGCATTGCCCGCCCACGCCTCTCTGCCCTCCACCCGCTCCCTCCTGCCCGGCTCCCCCTTGGCCCAGCTCCATGCCCTGAGCCCTTGGAGCAGCCAGGAGAGTTTATTTAGCTCCTGGCAGCCAGGAAACGGGAAGCGCCGGAGATCTTTATCTCGCTCACATGGGCCTTACAGCTGGGGGCAGTGCTGTGTACCCAAGGGCCGTGGGGCACTAGCAGGCCTGGCTTGGGAAGCAGGTCCTGGTAATCCATCCAGTCTGTGTCATGCCATCCCCCACCCCCGTCCCCGCCTGCCCTGCCTCCTGGTACGTCGCCATCCAAGCCACCTTGACACCCTGGGCACCGTCCCGGGAGCGGGCCAGGCACGGGGCTCCCTGCCAGCGCTCAGGGTTGGGTTGGGAACTGGTGGAGGAGGGGGTGGGGAGACAGCCCGCCCGGGGGGTTGGATCAGTGAGGGACTCGGGGGGAGGCAGCGTGGGGCGCGCAGGCCAGGGAATGCTACGTTGGATCACAGAGGGGATCGGGGGGAGGTGGGATGGGGACACGGGCTGGGGGGGGCCATGTTGGATCACAGAGGGGCTCGGGGGGGAGGTGGGATGGGGACACGGGCTGGGGGGGCCATGTTGGATCAGTGAGGGGCTCGGGGGGAGAGGTGGGATTGGGACATGGGCGGGGGGGCCATGTTGGATCACAGAGGGGATCGGGGGGAGGTGGGATGGGAACACGGGCTGGGAGTGGGGGCATGTTGGATCACAGAAGGGTTTGGGGGGGGAGGTGGGATGGGGACACGGGCTGGGAGTGGGGGCATGTTGGATCACAGAGGGGCTCGGGGGGAGGTGGGATGGGGACACGGGCTGGGAGTGGGGGCATGTTGGATCACAGAGGGGCTCGGGGGGAGGTGGGATGGGGACACGGGCTGGGGGGGGCCATGTTGGATCACAGAGGGGCTCGGGGGGAGGTGGGATGGGGACACGGGCTTGGGAGTGGGCATGTTGGGTCACAGAGGGGCTCGGGGGGAGAGGTGGGATGGGGACACGGGCTGGGGGGGGCCATGTTGGATCACAGAGGGGCTCGGGGGAGAGGTGGGATGGGGAGCGCAGGCCAAGAACGAGATCCAGGACGTCTTTGCAGCAGCGGGGACGCACTGTACGAACCTAAAGGGGACCGACCAGGGACCCCCAACCGCGCTCCATCCCCGCACCCTCTGGGAGCCGGCATGGCTACAGGATGAACCCCGCCCCCTGGGTTTGCAGCCAGACCCCCCTCTCGCTCCCCATGCCAGCCGGGAGCACCTCAGCCGACGGAGGAGCCGGCCCCGGCGCAGGGAGAGGACAAGCCACGGCTGGCTGGGTGCTAGGTAGTGGGACGGGCAGAGCCCCAGGCATCCAGGCTTGGCAGCGGCACAGCCCCGCATGCCAGCACCGGGTACCAACAAGCTCCTAATTACAGGGCACGCAGCGGTCCTGCCAGGCAGGGAAGGTGGAATTAGGCAGGTGGGTTCTGCCAAGCCGGGGTCTCCCTGGGGGCGACGTCCTGTGGCCAACACCAGCCGTGTCCCTGCTGCCCCCACCCCCAGCCCCATAAAACTCTTGGCGCGCCACGCAGAGGGGATTCCTTCCTGACCGCCCCGCACCCTGGAGAATGAGACTGAATCAGCCAGGGGCCATAAATCTCTGTTAACAATGGCTGTAAAAAGTAGATGGGCCTTTTAACGAGCCAGATGAACTGAATGCCACCCCACGGCGCGGCCCGCCCTCCCCGTGCAGCTGTGGGGCTGAGTGGGCAGGTACCTCCCCCACCCCGCCCCCCGCCTGGGCTATACGCTCCCCCCAGAGCCATGGGGGTGGGGGCACTTCCCTTAGGAAGGAACAAGCCGGAGAAAGGCTCTGGTTGCCTCTTGCATAAGGAGAAATGAGACACGTCCCCCCCGCCCTGCCTCCAACAGCTCTCCCCACTCCCTCCTGGCCACACTCAGCCTCCAGCCCCTCAGAGCAGCCCCAGGCTGTCCGGCTCCCCCTGCCCGAGCCCCTCACTGAGCTGACCCCTCCAGCCCCCCGTTGATCAGACCCCCCCTCCGGCCTACATACCCCATCCCTCTGAGCCCCACACTGATCAGACCCCGCTCTGCGCTCCCAATCCCCCCAAGCACCTCGCTGATCAGACCCCCACCAGCCTACACTCCTCATCCCTCTGAGCCCCACACTGATCAGACCCCCCCTGCGCTCCCAATCCCCCCAAGCACCTCGCTGATCAGACCCCCACCAGCCTACACTCCTCATACCTCTGAGCCCCACACTGATCAGACCCCTCTGCGCTCCCAATCCCCCCAAGCACCTCGCTGATCAGACCCCCACCAGCCTACACTCCTCATACCTCTGAGCCCCACACTGATCAGACCCCCCCTGCGCTCCCAATCCCCCCAAGCACCTTGCTGATCCAGACCCCCACCAGCTACACTCCTCATCCCTCTGAGCCCCACACTGATCAGACCCCCCCTGCGCTCCCAATCCCCCAAGCACCTCGCTGATCAGACCCCCACCAGCCTACACTACTCATCCCTCTGAGCCCCCCCGGCCTAGCTGCTCTCCCCTCCCCCCCAAGCACCTCGCTGATCAGACCCCCACCAGCCTACACTCCTCATCCCTCTGAGCCCCACACTGATCAGACCCCCTCTGCGCTCCCAATCCCCCCAAGCACCTCGCTGATCAGACCCCACCAGCCTACACTACTCATCCCTCTGGCCCCACACTGATCAGACCCCGCTCTGCGCTCCCAATCCCCCCAAGCACCTCGCTGATCAGACCCCCACCAGCCTACACTCCTCATCCCTCTGAGCCCCACACTGATCAGACCCCGCTCTGCGCTCCCAATCCCCCCAAGCACCTCGCTGATCAGACCCCCCACCAGCCTACACTCCTCATACCTCTGAGCCCCACACTGATCAGACCCCCCCTGCGCTCCCAATCCCCCCAAGCACCTCGCTGATCAGACCCCCACCAGCCTACACTACTCATCCCTCTGAGCCCCCCCCCGACCTGCGCTCCCCATCGCCCCCAAGCACCTCGCTAATCAGACCCCCCCTCTGGCCAACATTCCCAATCCCTCTGAGCCCCACACTGATCAGACCCCCTCCCCAGCCTGCGCTCCCCATCCCCCCAAGCACCTCGCTCATCAGACCCATCCCCCCACCTGTGCTCCCCCTCCCCCCAAAGCCACACATTGTTCTGACTCCTCCACCCTGTGCTCCCCATCCCCCCCACAAATCCCTCACTGATCCAACCCACCCCCGCCTCTGCCTGCGCTGCCCATCCCCCAAGCCCCACAGTGATCTGACACCCCTCGGCCTATGCTCCTCGCTGCCCCCCAAATCCCTCATGATCTGACACCCCCCCCCCCGCCCGCCCAGCCTGCATTCCCCATCCCACCCCAGGAGCCCCTCACACACCCGATCTCCTTTCCTCTCCCTCCTTCTTCCTCCTCCTGCCTAGGCAAATGGTGCACGTCCCCACCTTGGTGCAAGAGCCACCCCCTCCGCAGCTCCTGCTAGCCGCCTGGCATCCCTCTCCCTCGTCCCCCGGCCTGTTAACTCCCCTCCCTCCCCGCCTGCAGTTTCTGTCTGAACAACATTTGCTGTCCAGAGCAAAGTGTGTCGCACAAATCATCCTCGGCGCAAACTTCCTGCCCCCTCTCCCCGGCCTGCCGCTTGGCTTCGGCCTGGGGAAAACATCTGGCTCGGCCCGCGGGACGGAGAGGGGGCTGGGATGTGGAAAAGCACCGTAGCCAGAAACTCGGGGAGAGAGGCAAAGGGGCGTGAAAGCTACAGGGGCCATGAAGGAAAGGGGTCCCCCTGGCTGCCCCCCGCCCCCAGCCCCGCTTGGGGCCGCTTCCTGCGAACAGGATCAGTGTTTGAGGAGCATGTTGCTTCTACAACCCACTACACTTCCACCCCCCTCCCCGAAAGTCATCTTGTAGGTGGAGAAACTGAGGCACAGAGCGGGGAAGGCACTTGCCACGGTCACTCTGTGTCGGCAGCAGAGTGAGTGACAGAACCCAGGAGTCCTGGCTCCCTATCCCCCCCCTCCCATTAGAGCACACTTCCTCCCAGAGTTTGGGATAGAACCAGGAGTCCTGGCCCTCACCCTCCTTAATCTAGCCACTAGCCCCCACTCCCTCTCAGAGCAAGGAACAGAGTCCTGCTAAGCACTAGATGATGCCTCAGTCTATAAACCCCCCTCTCGCAAAGTTTCATCTCAGCGTAACATCACCTCTAACTGGACCCTGGCATCCGGAGAGCACTGAGCTGAGAGAGCACCTCTGGGCAGGGTACCCAGCCCTGCCACCCGTCCCAGCAGCAGGCTCCGGACACCCCCTCCCCCGTTTTGCAATCACCCTCCCATGCCCCCTGCTACCCCCCACAGCTCACCCCGACAGCCCCTCCCCGACACTGAGCGTCGGTCCCACCCCATCCCCATCCTCGGCCGGCCTGGAGGCCTCGTAGCAATCAGGTCCGCTCCGCCCTAGGCTGCCTCCTGGCGGAGGGGGCAGATCAGAAGGGGCGTCCTGGCTGCCCCCGCCTCGCCCGCAGGTCCCCTGGCTGTCAGCAGCGGCGCTTTACCTGGGGGTCAGCAGGGCAGGGTGGCGCTCGGGCTGCTCCCATCCAGCTGTTCCCCGCGTGGGGGCAGGCCCCCAATTCCCCCTCCAGTGCAGGATCTCCCTCTACCCTCTCCTCCCTCGCTCAGCCACTTCTCCCTTCGCCCCCCGCCTTCCCGCAGCCCTCCGCCCCTTGGACGGACGGACGGACGGAGGGGTCTGCACGGAGCAAGCGCCCCGGAAAATCCCGGAGGAGAACCAGCAGCCGCCAGCTGCAGACGCTGGCCCGGGGCCAAGGAAACTCCCAGCGCCGCGCAACCCATAATACACAACCAAGGCTTAAAGGGCCAGAGACGCCGAGATCCGGGGTGCTCGCTCCGGCGCGGTGAGCCGGCTCCGAGGGGCTCGGCACGGGGCCACCTGCAGCCGGCAAGAGAGGGCTCAAAGCCGGGCCCTGAGGAACCGTCCCTGGCACTGGGTCTCAAGCAGGTGTGCTAGGAGGGACGAGAGTAAAGCTCGGAGCAGTGTTCCAGGGTTGTGAGCTTCCTCACCAGCAGTGCCCTGCCGGGTCCCCAGCGCTGTGAGCTTCCCTAAAGCGGTGTCCTGCCGGGGACCCCAGCGCTGTGAGCTTCCCCACAGCAGTGCCCTGCCGGGACCCTAGTGCTGTGAGCTTCCCCACAGCAGTGCCCTGCCGGGACCCCAGCGCTGTGAGCTTCCCCACAGCAGTGCCCTGCCGGGACCCCAGCGCTGTGAGCTTCCCCACAGCAGTGCCCTGCTGGGACCCCAGCAGTTGAGCGTCCCTAAGGCAGTGCCCTACTCACAGCAATGCCCTGCCAGGACTCCAGAGGTGTGAGCTTCCCCACAGCAGTGCCCGCCGGGACCCCAGCACTGTGAGCTTCCCTGCAGCAGTGCCCCACCGGGACCCCAGCGCTGTGAGCTTCCCCGCAGCAGTGCCCCGCCGGGACCCCAGCGCTGTGAGCTTCCCCGCAGCAGTGCCCCGCCAGGACCCCAGCGCTGTGAGCTTCCCCGCAGCAGGGCCCCCGCCGGGACTCCAGCGCTGTGAGCTTCCCCACAGCAGTGCCCCGCCGGACCCCGGTAAATCCGAGCCGCTCACCCAACACCCCGAAACCCGCTCTGGCACTAGCAGCCGCAGTCCACCTCCCTGAGAGGCCAGGACTCCACATCTCATGCAGAGCCCTGGGGAATGTTTGCTCGGCCACGCGGCTTCCCCCCGCCCCCACTCTGCCCTGCCTCGGCTCAGCACATTTCCCACGGCCCCATGTTCCTGCTGCTCTTCCGACGTGCTCCTCCGGCTCTGATCTTGCCCTGTGCTGGCCTGGGTAAGGGCCTGGATCTCCCAGCAAACAGGGCAGGAGCACGGGGTCACTGAGGTTGTGTATGTTTCATCCCTCCCTCCCCCAGCCCCCTGGCTCCGCAGGGCCGCAGTGACCAGTTCCGGCAGTGCTGTAGCTGCCACCCACAGCGCCTGGAGCCTCTCCCCACTCTGGGGGGCAGGCCCCCCTCCTCCCCCTGCCCCCTGGGGGCGAGCCACCCTGCCCATTCCTGAGAGCTGGCGATGGGCACGGCCACCCTCCCCGAGCGTCTCCTCCGGCTGCAGCCCCGGCGGGATCCCTCGCTGGGCCCCCAGCACCCGCCGAGCCCGGCCTGGGAGCGCGCCCAAGCCATGTGCCCACTGGGCCAGGCAGGGTGGAAATGGGGTCGCTGAACCTGCCGCGTTGGGCGCCCATCAGCAGGGTTTGCCCATCACACGTGGCCAGGAAGGGACATGGGCCCAAAGGCTGAGCTCTGGCCACCTCCCCCCACTCCCCCCACCCCCCGATTCGGCATCGCGCCGTCTCCTACCTTCGCTTCGCATTTCTTGTGGCTGGCGATCTTGCAGGCTGTAGGGGAGAGAAAAGGGGGTGTGAAGGGGAGATTCCTGCGCCGCCCACGGCTAGTGCGCTGGGGCCTGGCTCTTGGTGTGCCCGGGGCTGCAAGTGTGAGTCCTGGTGCTAGTGCACTAGGGGCCTGGCTCTTGGTGTGCCCCCTGGGGCTGGAAGTGTGAGTCCTGGTGCTAGTGCACTAGGGCCTGGCTCTTGGTGTGCCCCAGGGCTGGAAGTGTGAGTCCTGGTGTTAGTGCACTAGGGCCTGGCTCTTGGTGTGCCTGGGGGCTGCAAGTGTGAGTCCTGGTGCTAGTGCACTAGGGCCTGGCTCTTGGTGTGCCCCGGGGCTGGAAGTGTGAGTCCTGGTGCTAGTGCACTAGGGCCTGGCTCTTGGTGTGCCCCAGGGCTGGAAGTGTGAGTCCTGGTGTTAGTGCGCTGGGGCCTGGCTCTTGGTGTGCCCCGGGGCTGGAAGTGTGAGTCCTGGTGTTAGTGCACTAGGGCCTGGCTCTTGGTGTGCCTGGGGGCTGCAAGTGTGAGTCCTGGTGCTAGTGCGCTAGGGCCTGGCTCTTGGTGTGCCCCGGGGCTGGAAGTGTGAGTCCTGGTGTTAGTGCGCTAGGGCCTGGCTCTTGGTGTGCCTGGGGACTGCAAGTGTGAGTCCTGGTGCTAGTGCACTAGGGCCTGGCTCTTGGTGTGCCTGGGGACTGCAAGTGTGAGTCCTGGTGTTAGTGCACTAGGGCCTGGCTCTTGGTGTGCCTGGGGGCTGCAAGTGTGAGTCCTGGTGCTAGTGCACTAGGGCCTGGCTCTTGGTGTGCCTGGGGGCTGCAAGTTTGAGTCCTGGTGTTAGTGCACTAGGGCCTGGCTCTTGGTGTGCCTGGGGGCTGCAAGTGTGAGTCCTGGTGCTACTGCACTAGGGCCTGGCTCTTGGTGTGCCTGGGGGCTGCAAGTGTGAGTCCTGGTGCTAGTGCACTAGGGCCTGGCTCTTGGTGTGCCTGGGGACTGCAAGTGTGAGTCCTGGTGCTAGTGCACTAGGGCCTGGCTCTTGGTGTGCCCCAGGGCTGGAAGTGTGAGTACTGGTGTTAGTGCACTAGGGCCTGGCTCTTGGTGTGCCCCAGGGCTGGAAGTGTGAGTCCGGGTGCTAGTGCACTAGGGCCTGGCTCTTGGTGTGCCTGGGGACTGCAAGTGTGAGTCCTGGTGCTAGTGCACTAGGGCCTGGCTCTTGGTGTGCCTGGGGACTGCAAGTGTGAGTCCTGGTGCTAGTGCACTAGGGCCTGGCTCTTGGTGTGCCCCGGGGCTGGAAGTGTGAGTCCTGGTGCTAGTGCACTAGGGCCTGGCTCTTGGTGTACCTGGGGGCTGCAAGTGTGAGTCCTGGTGCTAGTGCACTAGGGCCTGGCTCTTGGTGTGCCTGGGGACTGCAAGTTTGAGTCCTGGTGTTAGTGCACTAGGGCCTGGCTCTTGGTGTGCCTGGGGGCTGCAAGTGTGAGTCCTGGTGCTAGTGCACTAGGGCCTGGCTCTTGGTGTGCCTGGGGGCTGCAAGTGTGAGTCCTGGTGCTAGTGCACTAGGGCCTGGCTCTTGGTGTGCCCCGGGGCTGCAAGTGTGAGTCCTGGTGCTAGTGAACTAGGGCCTGGCTCTTGGTGTGCCCCAGGGCTGGAAGTGTGAGTCCTGGTGTTAGTGCACTAGGGCCTGGCTCTTGGTGTGCCTGGGGGCTGCAAGTGTGAGTCCGGGTGCTAGTGCACTAGGGCCTGGCTCTTGGTGTGCCTGGGGACTGCAAGTGTGAGTCCTGGTGCTAGTGCACTAGGGCCTGGCTCTTGGTGTGCCTGGGGACTGCAAGTGTGAGTCCTGGTGTTAGTGCACTAGGGCCTGGCTCTTGGTGTGCCCAGGGGCTGCAAGTGTGAGTCCTGGTGTTAGTGCACTAGGGCCTGGCTCTTGGTGTGCCTGGGGGCTGCAAGTGTGAGTCCTGGTGTTAGTGCACTAGGGCCTGGCTCTTGGTGTGCCCAGGGGCTGCAAGTGTGAGTCCTGGTGTTAGTGCACTAGGGCCTGGCTCTTGGTGTGCCCAGGGGCTGCAAGTGCGAGTCCTGGCGCTCGTGCCCTGGGTACTGTGCTGCTGAGGCTGCGGGTTGCCAGGCTGGGATCTCTCGTACCACCCACCCCCACCCCCGCGGGCTTGAGGAGGGCAAGGGTGGCGGGGGAGCTGGTACCTTGGCAGACGAGGCCCAGCGCCTCGATGGACTCCTTACACACCACACACGCTCGCTTCTTCTTCTTAAAGGCCTTCTCCTTGAAGCTGTGCGGCTCGGGCACCTTCTCCGGCTATGGAGGCAAACACAGGGCAGATTGGGTACAGAGGTCACTAAAGCATGGGGAGAGCAGGGGGCAGCGCCCGCGGGTACGGAGCCACGCACAGTGCTCGTAGATACAAAGCCATGGGCAGCGCCCGCGGGTACAGAGCCACGCACAGTGCTCGTAGATACAAAGCCATGGGCAGCGCCCGCGGGTACGGAGCCGCGCACAGTGCTCATAGATACAAAGCCATACGCAGCGCCCACGGGTACAGAGCCACGCACAGTGCTCGTAGATACAAAGCCATGGGCAGCGCCCGCGGGTACGGAGCCGCGCACAGTGCTCGTAGATACAAAGCCATGGGCAGCGCCCGCGGGTACGGAGCCACGCACAGTGCTCGTAGATACAAAGCCATACGCGGCGCCCGCGGGTACGGAGCCACGCACAGTGCTCGTAGATACAAAGCCATACGCAGCGCCCGCGGGTACGGAGCCACGCACAGTGCTCGTAGATACAAAGCCATGGGTAGCGCCCGCGGGTACGGAGCCACGCACAGTGCTCGTAGATACAAAGCCATGGGCAGCGCCCGCGGGTACGGAGCCACGCACAGTGCTCGTAGATACAAAGCCATGGGCAGTGCCCGCGGGTACGGAGCCGCGCACAGTGCTCGTAGATACAAAGCCATGGGCAGCGCCCGCGGGTACGGAGCCACGCACAGTGCTCGTAGATACAAAGCCATACGCAGCGCCCGCGGGTACGGAGCCGCGCACAGTGCTCGTAGATACAAAGCCATGGGCAGCGCCCGCGGGTACGGAGCCACGCACAGTGCTCGTAGATACAAAGCCATACGCAGCGCCCGCGGGTACGGAGCCACGCACAGTGCTCGTAGATACAAAGCCATACGCAGCGCCCGCGGGTACAGAGCCACGCACAGTGCTCGTAGATACAAAGCCATACGCGGCGCCCGCGGGTACGGAGCCACGCACAGTGCTCGTAGATACAAAGCCATACGCAGCGCCCGCGGGTACGGAGACACGCACAGTGCTCGTAGATACAAAGCCATACGCAGCGCCCGCGGGTACAGAGCCACGCACAGTGCTCGTAGATACAAAGCCATACGCAGCGCCCGCGGGTACGGAGCCGCGCACAGTGCTCGTAGATACAAAGCCATACGCAGCGCCCGCGGGTACAGAGCCACGCACAGTGCTCGTAGATACAAAGCCAGACGCAGCGCCCGCGGGTACGGAGCCGCGCACAGTGCTCGTAGATACAAAGCCATGAGCAGCTCCCGCGGGTACGGAGCCACGCACAGTGCTCGCAGATACAAAGCCATACGCGGCGCCCGCGGGTACGGAGCCACGCACAGTGCTCGTAGATACAAAGCCATGGGCAGCGCCCGCGGGTACGGAGCCGCGCACAGTGCTCGTAGATACAAAGCCATACGCAGCGCGCGCGGGTACGGAGCCACGCACAGTGCTCGTAGATACAAAGCCATGGGCAGCGCCCGCGGGTACGGAGCCACGCACAGTGCTCGTAGATACAAAGCCATACGCGGCGCCCGCGGGTACGGAGCCGCGCACAGTGCTCGTAGATACAAAGCCATACGCAGCCCCCGCGGGTACGGAGCCGCGCACAGTGCTCGTAGATACAAAGCCATGGGCAGCGCCCGCGGGTACGGAGCCACGCACAGTGCTCGTAGATACAAAGCCATGGGCAGCGCCCGCGGGTACGGAGCCACGCACAGTGCTCGTAGATACAAAGCCATACGCAGCGCCCGCGGGTACAGAGCCACGCACAGTGCTCGTAGATACAAAGCCATGGGCAGCGCCCGCGGGTACGGAGCCGCGCACAGTGCTCGTAGATACAAAGCCATACGCAGCGCCCGCGGGTACGGAGCCGCGCACAGTGCTCGTAGATACAAAGCCATGGGCAGCGCCCGCGGGTACGGAGCCACGCACAGTGCTCGTAGATACAAAGCCATGGGCAGCGCCCGCGGGTACGGAGCCACGCACAGTGCTCGTAGATACAAAGCCATGGGCAGCGCCCGCGGGTACGGAGCCACGCACAGTGCTCGTAGATACAAAGCCATGGGTAGCGCCCGCGGGTACGGAGCCACGCACAGTGCTCGTAGATACAAAGCCATGGGCAGCGCCCGCGGGTACGGAGCCGCGCACAGTGCTCGTAGATACAAAGCCATGGGCAGCGCCCGCGGGTACGGAGCCGCGCACAGTGCTCGTAGATACAAAGCCATGGGCAGCGCCCGCGGGTACGGAGCCACGCACAGTGCTCGTAGATACAAAGCCATACGCAGCGCCCGCGGGTACGGAGCCACGCACAGTGCTCGTAGATACAAAGCCATACGCAGCGCCCGCGGGTACGGAGCCACGCACAGTGCTCGTAGATACAAAGCCATACGCAGCGCCCGCGGGTACCGAGCCACGCACAGTGGTCGTAGATACAAAGCCATACGCAGCGCCCGCGGGTACCGAGCCACGCACAGTGCTCGTAGATACAAAGCCATGGGCAGCGCCCGCGGGTACGGAGCCGCGCACAGTGCTCGTAGATACAAAGCCATGGGCAGCGCCCGCGGGTACGGAGCCGCGCACAGTGCTCGTAGATACAAAGCCATACGCAGCGCCCGCGGGTACGGAGCCGCGCACAGTGCTCGTAGATACAAAGCCATGGGCAGCGCCCGCGGGTACGGAGCCGCGCACAGTGCTCGTAGATACAAAGCCATGTGCAGCGCCCGCGGGTACGGAGCCACGCACAGTGCTCATAGATACAAAGCCATGGGCAGCGCCCGCGGGTACGGAGCCACGCACAGTGCTCGCAGATACAAAGCCATGGGCAGCGCCCGCGGGTACGGAGCCACGCACAGTGCTCGCAGATACAAAGCCGTACGCAGCGCCCGCGGGTACGGAGCCACGCACAGTGCTCGTAGATACAAAGCCATGGGCAGCGCCCGCGGGTACGGAGCCACGCACAGTGCTCGTAGATACAAAGCCATACGCAGCGCCCGCGGGTACGGAGCCACGCACAGTGCTCGTAGATACAAAGCCATAGGCAGCGCCCGCGGGTACGGAGCCACGCACAGTGCTCGTAGATACAAAGCCATACGCAGCGCCCGCGGGTACGGAGCCACGCACAGTGCTCGTAGATACAAAGCCATACGCAGCGCCCGCGGGTACGGAGCCACGCACAGTGCTCGTAGATACAAAGCCATACGCAGCGCCCGCGGGTACGGAGCCACGCACAGTGCTCGTAGATACAAAGCCATGGGCAGCGCCCGCGGGTACGGAGCCACGCACAGTGCTCGTAGATACAAAGCCATACGCAGCGCCCGCGGGTACGGAGCCGCGCACAGTGCTCGTAGATACAAAGCCATACGCGGCGCCCGCGGGTACGGAGCCGCGCACAGTGCTCGTAGATACAAAGCCATGGGCAGCGCCCGCGGGTACGGAGCCACGCACAGTGCTCGTAGATACAAAGCCATGGGCAGCGCCCGCGGGTACGGAGCCACGCACAGTGCTCGTAGATACAAAGCCATACGCAGCGCCCGCGGGTACGGAGCCGCGCACAGTGCTCGTAGATACAAAGCCATGTGCGGCGCCCGCGGGTACGGAGCCACGCACAGTGCTCGTAGATACAAAGCCATACGCAGCGCCCGCGGGTACGGAGCCGCGCACAGTGCTCGTAGATACAAAGCCATGGGCAGCGCCCGCGGGTACGGAGCCACGCACAGTGCTCGTAGATACAAAGCCATACGCAGCGCCCGCGGGTACGGAGCCGCGCACAGTGCTCGTAGATACAAAGCCATGGGCAGCGCCCGCGGGTACGGAGCCGGGCACAGTGCTCGTAGATACAAAGCCATACGCAGCGCCCGCGGGTACGGAGCCACGCACAGTGCTCGTAGATACAAAGCCATGGGCAGCGCCCGCGGGTACGGAGCCATGCACAGTGCTCGTAGATACAAAGCCATACGCAGCGCCCGCGGGTACGGAGCCGCGCACAGTGCTCGTAGATACAAAGCCATACGCAGCGCCCGTGGGTACGGAGCCATGCACAGTGCTCGTAGATACAAAGCCATGGGCAGCGCCCGCGGGTACGGAGCCACGCACAGTGCTCGTAGATACAAAGCCATGGGCAGCGCCCGCGGGTACGGAGCCACGCACAGTGCTCGTAGATACAAAGCCATACGCGGCGCCCGCGGGTACGGAGCCACGCACAGTGCTCGTAGATACAAAGCCATGGGCAGCGCCCGCGGGTACGGAGCCACGCACAGTGCTCGTAGATACAAAGCCATGGGCAGCGCCCGCGGGTACGGAGCCACGCACAGTGCTCGTAGATACAAAGCCATGGGCAGCGCCCGCGGGTACGGAGCCACGCACAGTGCTCGTAGATACAAAGCCATACGCAGCGCCCGCGGGTACGGAGCCGCGCACAGTGCTCGTAGATACAAAGCCATGGGCGGCGCCCGCGGGTACGGAGCCGCGCACAGTGCTCGTAGATACAAAGCCATGGGCAGCGCCCGCGGGTACGGAGCCACGCACAGTGCTCGTAGATACAAAGCCATACGCAGCGCCCGCGGGTACGGAGCCGCGCACAGTGCTCGTAGATACAAAGCCATGGGCGGCGCCCGCGGGTACGGAGCCGCGCACAGTGCTCGTAGATACAAAGCCATGGGCAGCGCCCGCGGGTACGGAGCCACGCACAGTGCTCGTAGATACAAAGCCATGGGCAGCGCCCGCGGGTACGGAGCCACGCACAGTGCTCGTAGATACAAAGCCATACGCAGCGCCCGCGGGTACGGAGCCACGCACAGTGCTCGTAGATACAAAGCCATACGCAGCGCCCGCGGGTACGGAGCCGCGCACAGTGCTCGTAGATACAAAGCCATGGGCGGCGCCCGCGGGTACGGAGCCGCGCACAGTGCTCGTAGATACAAAGCCATGGGCAGCGCCCGCGGGTACGGAGCCACGCACAGTGCTCGTAGATACAAAGCCATACGCAGCGCCCGCGGGTACGGAGCCGCGCACAGTGCTCGTAGATACAAAGCCATACGCAGCGCCCGCGGGTACGGAGCCACGCACAGTGCTCGTAGATACAAAGCCATGGGCAGCGCCCGCGGGTACGGAGCCACGCACAGTGCTCGTAGATACAAAGCCATGGGCAGCGCCCGCGGGTACGGAGCCACGCACAGTGCTCGTAGATACAAAGCCATACGCGGCGCCCGCGGGTACGGAGCCACGCACAGTGCTCGTAGATACAAAGCCATGGGCAGCGCCCGCGGGTACGGAGCCACGCACAGTGCTCGTAGATACAAAGCCATGGGCAGCGCCCGCGGGTACGGAGCCACGCACAGTGCTCGTAGATACAAAGCCATACGCGGCGCCCGCGGGTACGGAGCCACGCACAGTGCTCGTAGATACAAAGCCATGGGCAGCGCCCGCGGGTACGGAGCCACGCACAGTGCTCGTAGATACAAAGCCATGGGCAGCGCCCGCGGGTACGGAGCCACGCACAGTGCTCGTAGATACAAAGCCATGGGCAGCGCCCGCGGGTACGGAGCCGCGCACAGTGCTCGTAGATACAAAGCCATGGGCAGCGCCCGCGGGTACAGAGCCGCGCACAGTGCTCGTAGATACAAAGCCATACGCAGCGCCCCTGGGTACGGAGCCGCGCACAGTGCTCGCAGATACAAAGCCATACGCGGCGCCCGCGGGTACGGAGCCGCGCACAGTGCTCGTAGATACAAAGCCATGGGCAGCGCCCGCGGGTACGGAGCCACGCTCAGTGCTCGCAGATACAAAGCCATACGCGGCGCCCGCGGGTACGGAGCCGCGCACAGTGCTCGTAGATACAAAGCCATGGGCAGCGCCCGCGGGTACGGAGCCGCGCACAGTGCTCGTAGATACAAAGCCATACCCAGCGCCCGCGGGTACGGAGCCGCGCACAGTGCTCATAGATACAAAGCCATACGCGGCGCCCGCGGGTACGGAGCCACGCACAGTGCTCGTAGATACAAAGCCATGGGCAGCGCCCGCGGGTACGGAGCCACGCACAGTGCTCGTAGATACAAAGCCATGGGCAGCGCCCGCGGGTACGGAGCCACGCACAGTGCTCGTAGATACAAAGCCATACGCGGCGCCCGCGGGTACGGAGCCACGCACAGTGCTCGTAGATACAAAGCCATGGGCAGCGCCCGCGGGTACGGAGCCACGCACAGTGCTCGTAGATACAAAGCCATGGGCAGCGCCCGCGGGTACGGAGCCACGCACAGTGCTCGTAGATACAAAGCCATACGCGGCGCCCGCGGGTACGGAGCCACGCACAGTGCTCGTAGATACAAAGCCATGGGCAGCGCCCGCGGGTACGGAGCCACGCACAGTGCTCGTAGATACAAAGCCATGGGCAGCGCCCGCGGGTACGGAGCCACGCACAGTGCTCGTAGATACAAAGCCATGGGCAGCGCCCGCGGGTACAGAGCCGCGCACAGTGCTCGTAGATACAAAGCCATACGCAGCGCCCCTGGGTACGGAGCCGCGCACAGTGCTCGCAGATACAAAGCCATACGCGGCGCCCGCGGGTACGGAGCCGCGCACAGTGCTCGTAGATACAAAGCCATGGGCAGCGCCCGCGGGTACGGAGCCACGCTCAGTGCTCGCAGATACAAAGCCATACGCGGCGCCCGCGGGTACGGAGCCGCGCACAGTGCTCGTAGATACAAAGCCATGGGCAGCGCCCGCGGGTACGGAGCCGCGCACAGTGCTCGTAGATACAAAGCCATACCCAGCGCCCGCGGGTACGGAGCCGCGCACAGTGCTCGTAGATACAAAGCCATGGGCAGCGCCCGCGGGTACGGAGCCACGCACAGTGCTCATAGATACAAAGCCATACGCGGCGCCCGCGGGTACGGAGCCACGCACAGTGCTCGTAGATACAAAGCCATACGCGGCGCCCGCGGGTACGGAGGCAGGTACAGCACCTTGGGCACAGAGCCACCTATAACAACCGTGCCTAGAGAGCCAGGCATTGTGCCCATGGCCACGGCCCCACTCGTGGACACAGCGCCGCGTCCGGCACAGCCGGAGACAGTGTCCCGTGTCGCACCCACAGCTGCACTGCAATGTACAGTGTCCACTGGCCATGCGGCCCGCAGGGCACCGCAACCGCCCCGCGGCTGGCACCGGGGCCTATGGCACCGTGGATAATGGCCAGGGATGCAGCCCTGCCTACAACGCCCCTTCCCATGACCTGGCAGGCACCCCAAAGGCAGAGCAGCCACCGGGTCCTGGCCCGCTGGCACCTCTGTACCCCCAGGACCCGTCAGACGGTCCGGCACCCTAGGGAGGCAGCCGCGCCACGGTTTAGAGAGCGAGAATCGGCCACAGTCACTGCGTCCCTACCAGCCCCAAGCTGAGGACTTCCCAACTCATTTCACACATGCAGTCCCTGGCGCATGGCATGTGTATGGTAACCTCATTGCCGGGGGGGGAGCTTCTTTAACAGCAGGTAGCCAGCAGGGCTACCACACCACTAGCCACTTCTTATTCCTACAGCCACATGAGCTGAAGATTTGGATTATGGAAGCGCCTGGTATCCCCAGCCCGGATCAGGGCCTCATTGTGTCAGGCGCTGTACAGACCCCACTGAGATCAGGGCCTCGTTGTGTCAGGCGCTGTACAGACCCCACTGAGATCAGGGCCTCGTTGTGTCAGGCGCTGTACAAACCCCACTGAGATCAGGGCCTCGTTGTGTCAGGCGCTGTACAGACCCCACTGAGATCAGGGCCTCGTTGTGTCAGGCGCTGTACAGACCCCACTGAGATCAGGGCCCCGTTGTGTCAGGCGCTGTACAGACCCCACTGAGATCAGGGCCCCGTTGTGTCAGGCGCTGTACAAACCCCACTGAGATCAGGGCCTCGTTGTGTCAGGCGCTGTACAAACCCCACTGAGATCAGGGCCCCGTTGTGTCAGGCTCCACTGAGATCAGGGCTCCATTGTTTTGTGTCAGGCGCTGTACAGACCCCAGCGACACATAGCACAGCTCTCCAACTTAACAGACAAAGGGTGGGAGGGGAAACTGAGGCACAGAGCGAGGAAATGACTTGCCCAGGGTCACCCAGCAGGGCGGTGGCGGGCCCAGGGAGAGACACCAGGTTTCTTGAGCGCTAGGTCGGTGCTTCAGCCACTAGCCCACGCTGCCTCTCTGGAGGTGCCTTAAAGGAGAGAGCGACGGGGCACGGGACACCCACCTGCAGGGGGCGCTCGGTCTCGACAGCCCGCTCCACGCCCCAGTGCCCGGGCACAGCAGGCCCTACGCCCCAGGGCACGGCGGCCAGGTTTCACTCTCCCTGTCAGCTCTGCAGTGGCCATCGCGAGAGGGGCAGGGAATGTGTCCTGCCAGCTGCGGTGGGGGGGGGGGGGGGGCTTTCCAAACCGCCTCCCCCACGCCGCGGGTTCCTCGCTGACCCCCATCCCCCTCCTGGCTTCCCAGCCCCACAGCGTGGCCCCAATTAGCCAGAAACGCAACAGCTGGCCGGCCGGAAACGCAGCCTCTCGAGGGGCCGGATTCCAGCCGTGCGGCCGGGGGTGTTGCGGGGGGGTTTGTTCTGAAATGCCATGAATTCCCAGCAGAGTCTCCGTCCCTGCCCCCACGCACCGGCCCTCTGCTGGGGAGGGCTCAGTTACACAGGGCCAAATCCCACTGGCCTAGCGGGACAGGCACAGGGCCAGGGATGCTCCCTGCTAGCGCTAGACTGGGAGCCAGGACAACCTGGGTTCTACCCCCAGCTGTACCTTGGGCAAACCCGTGACTCAGTTTCCCCTCCCACCCTGGGTTTGTTTGGCCCATGAGCTTTTTGGGGCAGGACGGCCTTGTTTTGTGTACGTACGTACAGCGCCTGGCGCGACGGGGCCCTGTTCCCAGGGCTTGCTGCAGTAACAGCAGCGATGCCCCCGCCTTTGCAGCGGGGGGTGGGGGGGTTCAGAAGGCGGGACGGCCACAGCCCTGCCAGTGCCCCAGTGCTGCCCCCTAAGGGCAGGGTCTGTTTATTGCTGTTTCCAGAGCCCTCCCTGCCCCATTGCATGGCCTGGCCACGCTCCCCTTTGGGTTCTGTGTATGAAGGTGATGGGGGCGGTGAGTGTCTGACACCGTCACCCCACCTTTAACCCCACCCCGGGGGTGGCCACCAGTTCAGGACAGACACAGGGTGCCCCAAAGTCCCCCCCTTTTCTCTTCTCTCACACCATCCGGCGGACATTGGAGCCAACTACCCCCCCCCCCCCCAGCGCACCCCGGTAGCCAAGCCACCCGATCCAGTGGCCACGCTTACGGAGCTGGGGACCTGGGGACTGCAGCCGCCATCTAGGGCCACTGGCACCGGCTGCCCAGGCTGGCAGGAGCCGCGACAAACTGGTTCCAGCCAGGTTTTCCCCCCCATCTGATTAATGGTGCCTGAAATCAGCCAGGCATGTGTCATCCCCCCCTCTTCCCCCCCCCCGCCCCGGGGCAGGGCAGGAGGCTCCTGGGACATGTAGTTTGTCCCTGGGGAGGAAGGTGGGTCTGAAACCGGCCCCGTGCCTGCGCCTGTCTAAACCCCGCTGAATGGGCCATTCACGCCGGCTCGGGCACGGCCGCCCGCGCTATAAATAGCCATGAATCGCCCGCTTTGTTGCCCGGCGCGTTCTGCGAAAACAAGGCTCGTTCTTAAAGGGCAGGATCGGGGGTGGGCCCAGCGAGATCGGGGTGGGGCCGCGAGATGTGGAGAGCGCGGGCAGGGCCCAGTGAGATGGGGGGCGGGGGAGTGGGGGTGGAGGGGGGTAAACCCGGCTGTGCTAATAAGCCCCCTCCTCCCTCTGAGCTGCATGCATGGCACAGAACCCGTCACGGCACCCAACAGAGAGCGCCCAGGCTCCAGACAGGTGCTCGGAGGGGCTCAGATACGCCGGTGAGGGGCACGGTACAAAACCAGACGACGCACTAGACCATGCTCTGGCTTGGGCCGCCGGGCACCCGTGTAGACAGGGCGCTTGGCCGGAGTAGCCCATCCCCCGTTCTCGCTGCCTGGCCCCTCGTGCCATCAGCCGGGCATAGGAGAACGGCAGCGTCTTGGCACGGGGCGGGGCAGGATGGGAAACCCCTGCCGGCCTGCACATGTTGGGAAGCCCCCACGCGTGCCCCCCCCCCTCCTCCAGCCCCCAGCCCCGACCCCTGGCAGCACAGGCCGTGGGCAGTGCCGCCCAGCCAGGCTGACCCGCTTACCGGCATCCCGTTCAAGGCGCGCCGGCGTGGGGGGCGGGCAGAGGGCAGTCCCACCCTGCGTCCGTTCCCTTCGGGGCGGGCTGCTCTCTGCCCAGGCTGGCGGTGAAATACAGCAGGGATCCGGCTGGGCTCCGGCTGCCTTTCGCAACTGTTGCCCGTGGGGAGCTGCGACACAGTCAGCCCCCCCCCCTCCCCCCGCCAGCCCTTCCCCGCTCCCGGCCGAGTCCAGGAACCGGGCGGGAGAACAACATGTTTACTCGCTGGCTCCGGTCACGATGCTGCATGCTGAGTGCCCGCGCCTCGGGCAGCGTACCAGCAGCTCTGGGCCAGCCCTGCGGCTGGGCCCTCGTCCCCGGGCCTGCAGGCCTCTAGGCATCCCCCAGGGCATGGGCATACCCCCATCCCATCCACATGTGCCAGGCTGGCCCCCCCCAGTGGGGCACCCCCTTGTGGGCACAGTTCCCGTGCCCGGGGCCCGCTCACTGCGGTTTGGGAAGGGCGGGGGGGGGGGGGGGGTGGTGTTGTGAGCTGGGAGAGGGGGAGGAAGGAGGAGGAGAAATGCAGAGGGAGGGATGGAGACAGGACGGGGCCAGGAGCCAGATCCAGCCCCCACTCAACTCGATAAAGGGGAGATTCAGGCCTCCTCCGGCCTGGGCCCACCCGGTGCTGAGCTCCCCGTCGGCCTGAGGGAGGCGGGCAGCTGGCAGAGCTGTGAGGGAGGAGGGTTCCCTATAACATGAGCGGCACCCTCCCTTGCCCAAGCTGGTATCACTCCCTGGCCCATCCCTGCTCTACCCCCCTCGCCCTGCCCTTGGCCGGGGGACAAGACACGCGGCAGCCAGGTGTGCCCAGCGCCTCCTCTGGGGTAGTGCCCCTATTAGCACCACCCTAAGGGTGGATCAAGATCAAAGGAGCCATGGGGGGGGGGGGTGTTCCCCCCTCCCTCTGGAGATTCCTAGTGCCCCATAGAGAGTCTCTGCCCAGCCGCCCCTCTCCGGTTGCTCCTGGTGTCCGGTGGACGGGCAGCGGATGGTCTGCTGCAGCCCTGAAGAGCGGGTGCCGATGCCCCCAGGGTACCCACACCAAGCCACACCGCAGAGACACCGGCCCTTGCGTTTCAGTCTAGATATACACGGGATGGGAGGTTCCCCTTAAGCGGCGCTCAGTGTTCCCTGCTCAGGAAACACGCTCGTGCTCAGAGAATGGCTGGCAGGGAACGGGTAGGGAGGGTGCCCGGCCTTAAAATAGGCCCTGTCAAACGATCAACGTTAGAAGTAGCCTCTCTTCCCCTGGGCCCCGGATCAGGCCAGAACTGAATGGTCCCTCCCGGTCAATCCCTTCCCACTGGATCCCAAAACCATGCTGGTCAGTTTCACTCCCCTCTCCACAGCGTAGGCAGTTTCACTTCCTGGTTCCCATGTGGGGTCAGGTCCCTGGGAGGGTGGGAACCTGGGAACGTCTCGCCCGGAATCCGGGGATCTCGCGTCTCGTTTGGAAACCAATTCCACAAAAATTACCGGGTTGGTAAAAACCCCTCTGTGTGCACCAAACCTCAGCCACGGCCCCCGGCCAGCCGGAGAATGTCCCTGTAATTCCCATCCTCCGGTGCCCGCGCCGCCATCGCCCGATCGCAGCCATCCACGCTGGTGCCAGGACCGCCCGGGAGAGGGTTTTATAATCCCCGAAACGCCCAGGCTGGGAGGGCATCAACGGTGGGTCTGTCTACACAGCAAAAGCCTAGTCAGGGGCCTAGCCAGAGGCCTGAGGCCAGCCTGCCCAAGCGCACAGGAATCCAGCGGGCATGGGTAATCATGCAGCGCCGTGGGGGGAGGAAAGGGGGCACACCTCGCTAGCCCACTGTGCAGCCTGGCCACACCCCCCTGGCTAGGCTCTGGGCTGAGACCCAGCAAACTCGTTTCACGCAGGGGTCCACTGGATGGGGCCGGCCGGCGGGGGAAAGAGGCTTGAGGGTCCCGTAGTGAAGCTTGTCCGAAAATGCAGCCCCAGGAGGGGGCGCACTGGCTCCGGATCAGCCCCCGAAATATTCCCTGAGAGGCAGGCGGGGTGGACGTGGGAGAGCCGTGGGCATCGCCCAGCAAGGGGGCAGAGGGGAGGCCGGTGTGCTGTGCTCTGTGCATCGGCCAGAGATGTGCAGGGCTGGGCCCGGGGAGCAGCACCCAGACCCCGGCTTTGGACCCGCCAGCGCGCGGAAGGCATCGGAGAAGCAGCCAAAGGGTTGGTGGTAGCTGCCAAGCTCCTCCCAAGCACCCCAAGCACTTGCCTTTGCCAGGCTTGGCTTGGAGAGGTCAGTACGGGGACTGTGAGCTCGACAGTCCACTGGATGGGCCAGGAGAAACCTTCCCTCCCAGTGCCAATGCCAGGCCCTCCCTAGTTAACCCTTCCCTCCCAGTGCCAGCCAGTGCCAATGCCAGGCCCTGCCTGGTTAACGCTTCCCTCCCAGTGCCTCCCAGTGCCAGGCCCTGCCTGGTTAACCCTTTCCTTCCAGTGCCATCCAGTGCCAATGCCAGGCCCTGCCTGGTTAACTCTTCTCTCCCAGTGCCTCCCAGTGCCAATGCCAGGCCCTGCCTGATTAACCCTTCCCTCCCAGTGCCTCCCAGTACCAGGCCCTGCCTGATTAACCCTTCCCTCCCGGTGCCTCCCAGTGCCAATGCCAGGCCCTGCCTGATTAACCCTTCCCTCCCAGTGCCTCCCAGTGCCAATGCCAGGCCCTGCCTGATTAACCCTTCTCTCCCAGTGCCTCCCAGTGCCAGGCCCTGCCTGGTTAACCCTTCCCTCCCAGTGCCTCCCAGTGCCAGGCCCTGCCTGGTTAACCCTTCCCTCCCAGTGCCAGCCAGTGCTAATGCCGGGTCCTGCCGGTTAACCCTTCCCGCCCAGCGTCCCTGCTATACACACACCATCATCTCTGCTCATCACCGCCCGGGAGGGCTCAGGGCCAGGCTTCACTCTTCACCGAAGGGCCGCGATCTGGCCCCGGGGACTAGCTGCAGCCTCCAGGCCGTGCTGTGCCCGGGGAAGCAGGGGCCCCTCCATTCCAGCCTCTCCTCCTGCTGCTCCGAGCCTGGAACGGGGCCTGCTCCAGGGCCCTGGCGATTAGCGCAGCCCTGGCACCCTGACAGCCCCGGCACAAGGCCGGGCCCTCCTAGAAGCTATTTATGAGTCAGCCGGACGCGGGACCTTCAGATGGCCCCGGGACCTGCCCGTGGCCCCCCACCCTCAACAGCCTTCCCGCTGCACGGGCTGGGGACCGCGCCTCCCACTGGCTGGGGCTAGCCTCCCTTAGCCCCCCCCCCCATCTTCATGTTACCCTGGTTACCAATGGAGGGTCGGACCCACAGGTGCACCCCATGGCTGACTGCCCTAGATCCTATGAGAGGGGCTAGACCCCCCCACCTGCACCCCAAGTCTAACCCCCCTAGATCCTATGAGAGGGGCTTGACCCCCAAGTCTAACCCCCCTAGATTCTATGAGAGGGGCTTGACCCCCAAGTGAGCCCCATGTCTAACCCTCCTAGATCCTATGAGAGGGGCTAGACCCCCCCACACCTGCACCCCATGTCTAACCCCCCTAGATCCTACGAGAGGGGCTAGACCTCCCCACACCTGCACCCCAGGTCTAATCCCCTAGATCCTATGAGAGGGGCTAGACCCCCCCCCACACCTGCACCCCATGTCTAACCCCCCTAGATCCTATGAGAGGGGCTAGACCCCCCCCCACCTGCACCCCATGTCTAATCCCCCTTGATCCTAGGGGAGGGGCTTGACCCCCAAGTGAGCCCTATGTTGCTGACACCCCACCCCCCCACTGCGGAGGAGTTGATCCTTCTTTCCCCACCCCATCCCACCCCCACCTTCCCTGGACTGGTGGGGCTGTCAGCTGAGTTGGGGGGGTGGGGGTAAGGAAGGGGGGGGTCACACCTACCCTGCTGGAGCCCGGCACCCGGGTGCTCTCTCGTCTCCCCAGCGCCCTCAGCAGCATCTCCACTGTGTCCCTAGGCTTCATCGCAGCCGGCGCGATGCTGGGCTGGCCGGAGAGGCCCGGCCCGGTCACAGAGTGTGCCCGCCCGCGCCGACGCAGCCCCGTCCAGGGTGGCACCAACTCAGCCCGTCCCAGCCACAGAGGTCTAACTCCCCCGGCAGCCCAGCCCGGTCAGAGCCGGAGGGGGACCCGGGCGCGTGGGATAGGATGTGAGGCTGGAAACAATGAGCCAGAAGCCGGCCCAGGGGCTGGGATCAGGACGAAGGGATGAGCTGGTGTTTCCTGACTCACAATAGCTGCTTCCCTTCGCGCGGAGGTCACGGCGAAGGCCACCGCGGGCGGGGCCCTGGCTCTGGCCCGGCGACCCCCACGCACCTCGGAGCACGTCACCGGCGCGGGCCAGGCAGGGCTGAGCGCCGACGCACTTGTGACACCCGTGCTGCTGCTGGCCCCTTCCCAGAGGCAGCCAGGAAATGCATCGGGCGGCTCTTCTGGCCCCGGCTCCGGACTTTATCTCCAGCAGCGCAGGGTGTTCGGTGTCAGGCCTAGAGGGGTCCGCAGCCCTCTGATCCCCCCAAGCATGGCCGGGAGCCCCCAGCCCTGAGCGGAGGTGATGGGCTGAGGCCCAGTGGGATAAATGCACACGCCGAGTCATCAGACGCACACACACCCGCCCCCGCCCCCGCGCACAGGAATCATTCGTTCCCACCCCCACCCCGACAGGTCCCATCGCCCCCCCAGGCCAAGAGCTCCCAGCCCCACGCAGAGACCCCCTGGCACGGGATTTCCACTCGGAGGCCTTCGCCGGAAGATGCCAGCTCATCTTTCACGTCTCCCTCCCACCCGAGAGAGGAACTCAGCCCCGTGTAAGGACACACCCGGGGGTGGATCGTGGTGGCGCTCGAACCCAGGGCCGCTGGATGTAAAAGTAGCCCCCCCCCCCCGCCCCCCGCCCCCGACTGCCTGAGCTGTCACCATGGGCTGGCTCAGAGCTGGGGATCCTGTCTCGGGCAAGGGGGCGGATTAGGCAAGTTTGGGCCGATAGTACCCACGGCGCTGTAGGCGCTGTGCAGACGCGGAGCAAACCAGGCTCCTGCCCCCAAGGCTGAGAGGCCACATGGCCCAATGCACAGGCCAAAGCAGCGAGGCGGGTCGGGGGCAGATCACGGCAAAGGGGGGCTCCTTCCTGGTGAACCAGGGCGATCTCGGGGCAAACTGCCCAGGAAGGGCCCCCCAAGGGGAACCATCTCCCCCCGCACAGCTCCCCCTTCCAAACCAGAGCAGACACAGCTCTGGAGAATGAATCACAGGGCACAGTTCTGCCCGGCCTCCCTGGAGACCGGCCCTGATTGCTCCCTGCCATCCTCCCGCTCCCCTGCTCCGCGCTTGACCCCCTGCTCCCGGCCGGACTCCCGGGGCCGCAGGCACCTTGGGAGGTGCCACTGGAGTCTTGGGACCCGCTAATTCACCAGCCCCTGCTGCCCCGGCCCTGGGTTAACTACTCCATGGGGGAGTGGAGCTCTCGGGTAGACCCAGGCTCCCCCGGCCCTGAGTTTCTCCGACGCTCCCAGTTCCCCAAGCACCTCAGGTCAGTCCCCTGGAGAATCCCCTGCACAGGGCTCTGGGGCCCTGCGGGACCCACCTGCGCTTTGAGACCGGGCTGCTCTAGAGGTCAGGGGACAGGCCTAGTTCTCAGGACAGCTGGGTTCTAGGCCCGGCTCCGCCTCTCCTGCTGGGTGACCTGGGGCAAGTCACGGCCCCTTTCTGGGCCTCAGTTTCCCCTCCCATCCTCAGGCTAGACTCTGAGCTCTCAGGGGCACCACTCTGGCTCCAACCATCTGATCTGTGGCCCTGGCCACAGAGGGGGAAGGAGTGTGACACCCTGCCGTGGGTTATGCGGAAGAGCCAGGAATAGAACCCAGGAGTCCTGCCGGCCAATTTCCCGCTCTGACTACCAGGCTTGCTAGATCCAAGCAGCCTTTACTCCTCCCGCGGTACCAACCCGGCACAAGTCACCTCGTTATCCCTGGGCTGCTGGCAGGCTCCTTGCTCCCCGTCGCTCTGGGGGCAGGACAGCATTGAAACACACTCCCGTTAAGCTTCGCCAAGAATACACAGAGCGTCTGCAGAGCGGAACCGGCTTTGCCGGGGCAAGAGGCTTTGCGGGGGGAAGGGTCTTTCCATGGGCAGTCTCCCACTGAAGCCCGGAGGGGGTGCGGTTTTCAGCAGGGACCCCCCGCAGGGACCCGCCCAGCCTGGCTTCCAGCTCCTCCTAGCCCAGGGAAGTGCTCTGCGGCCCGACTCCGAGCGCAGCTGCCCCTTTAAGATGGGGCGTGGGCGTCCCCCTTGCCTCCAACGCACCCACGTGGTTTCCAGACCTGGAAAACGGTTCTCTCTGCCTGCTTGTTCCTACTGGGAACAGCCGTGCGGGGAATGACTCAGCCCCGGGCTGGCCGGGGAAACAGCTGTCAAGTGGAGCAAAAGGAGGCAAAGAGTGAGATCCGGCAAGTCTTGAGTCCGCGGAAGAATGGCCACACCGGGATCCAGCTAGCCCAGGATGCTGCTGTCCGACAGTGGCCAGGGTCAGATGCTTCAGAGGGAATGAATAGAACCGGAAACCATCGAACAACCCATCCCCTGGTGTCAGGTTTAGGGGCGCCCAGAGCATGGGGGTGTCCCTGAGCATCTTGGCTATTATCCATCGATGGACCGATCCTCCATCAACCTCTCTCATTCGTTTGGGGCCCCAGTTACACTTTTGGCCTTCACGACATCCCCTGGCAATGAGTTCCACAGGTTGACCGGGCGTGGTGCGCAGACCTAGCGAGGCGAAAGTCCGGCCTAAAGGCTTCCCCGCACTGGGGGTGTTTGCACGCGCGGAGCTGCACACCCTGGTGCGGAGGCCAGGCACGAGTGCTCGTGCAGCACGTTCACACTGGGGGTTGCAACTGTCGCAGCTGCTTTAGTGCAACCTCACGCCGAGCGATCCACTCGCCAGTGCCGCCTTGCACGCTTTCCCATCCGCACACACACGCCCGAGGCAGGCGGTGCCACAGCCCGGCTGTTCCGCACCCTCAAACCCAGCAAGCCGTGGCGACGGAACGAACCAGATTGCCACACGTGCGGGGCACCGGCAAATCCAGCCTTGCTGCTGGCAAACCTGGTCCATCCTGGTCTGGGAGAGAGACGTCTGGGATCAAAGGCCTCCCTGGGGTAACAGTGGAGTTGCATATGCTTATGCCAGTGGTGAATTTGACCCGTTCCCTTTTAGGATGAAGGGGCAGATTAGGCTGCACCGATAAAATAAACACAGAGGCCGACCGGCTGGAGAGAGAGCGGAAGTGGCCGCAAACCCCTACGCCGCAGCCGGCAGCGGTCAACCGCTGAATGACGCTGCCTTCTCATAAAACTGGAGCTCAGTTCTCCTTGGCCCACATTCCGGTCTCAGTTAGACCGGTGTCAATCTGGAGTCACTCCATTCACATTGCTTTGCATTTACACTGCGGAGAACAACGGTCCGAATCTGGCAGGACTATGGGGAGGCAGGGTGGCCTAGTGAATACAGCACTGGGGCTCAGGGGAAAGAAAGAAAGAAAGAAAGAAAGAAAGAAAGAAAGAAAGAAAGAAAGAAAGAAAGAAAGAAAGAAAGAAAGAAAGAAAGAAAGGTAACGATTGCCCCAATCTCTCTAAAATGACGATTCTGGGATCCGTTTCTCCCCCAGGAATCCCAGCGCCCTGCAGCTCTTGCATTGATTTAAACCGTACGCTAAGGACCAGCCGCTCGCATCGGACACGCCCTCCTCCCCCAGCAGAGAGGGCCAGGGGCTTCCCCCGCCCCTGCTCCCCCAGCTGTGGGGTGTGGCGTGCAGGGAGGGGAGGGTTTGCTGGCCTGGGATGCACAGGAGGTCAGATCCGATGACCCGGTGGTCCCGTCCGGCCTTAAATCCTATGTCCCATTCCCAGGACCCGCACGGTTGCCTAGAGAACCAGCATTGCTCCATCCTCCCCGCCCCGTGACAGGGCTGACAGCCGGCCCGCCGGCCCAGGGCTCTGCCCGGTCCCTACCTTCATGCTGATCTTGCTGCCCAGCAGCTGGATCGGGCATAGCCGTCCCCCCTTGGCCGGACCCAGCGTCTTATTCCAGCTGCCCCCCGGCCGCGATCTTGCTTAGGGGAAACTCCTGGGCCTCTGGGTTGGAGCGAGTCCTCCCGGAATGCAGCCCCGGCTTCCCTTAACCCGGAGCGAGGAAAACACACCCTCTCCTCCCTCCGCCGCTTTCCCCAGCCCCCTTTCCCACCCTCCTTGCAGCGTGCTGGCTTCCTGCCACAGAAATGAAATCATCTAAGGGCGGGGGATTAGCCCCCGGACACAGGCAGCCCGGCAGCCGCGGGGAGCGTTCATATAACGGCTCGCACAGCTCAGCCCTGGGACCTCCCTGGCAAGGAGCGGAAAGCGTTCAGGTCAAGAGATCCATAGCTTGGCCTCTCGGCCCTAAGCAGGGCCAGTGCAAGGACGTTTCGCGCCCTAGGGGAACCTTCCTTGCACCAGGCCTGTGCCTTCCCCCCGCCCCCCGCGGCAGCCAGTCCCCCGCCCACAGCAGCTCCCCAACCTCCACGGCAGCCGCCCACTCAAGGTGGCTCCAAACCCCCCGCAGCAGCTAACCCCCCCGCTCGCAGCAGCTCAGCCCCCCCCGCCCGCGGCGGCTGGCTCCCCACCTGCCTGCGGCCGCTAACCCAACCCCTCCCCCACCCCCCGCGGCAGCTAACCCCCCTGCCCGTGACAGCCCCCCCGCCCGCAGCAGCTCCCCCCCCCCCCCCCCCCGCGGCAGCAGCTCACCTCCGCCGGCAGCTCCTCGGAAGCTGCGTTCTCAGCGGCGTTTCGACGGCCGCATTTATTGCCACCACATCGCCGCCGGGAGTCGCCGCTGCCGCAATGCCGCCCCCCAAATCCTGGCGCCCTAGGCGACCGCCTAGGGTCGCCTAGTGGAAGCGCCGGCCCTGGCCCTAAGGAATCCTGGTGGCCCCTGGATTCATGGGAGTCAGAGGCCCGGCAGAGAGGCTGGGCTGGGGTCAACGCAGGCTTGCCCCCCTGTGCTCGGCCCATGGCCTGGATACCCCTGTTCAAACATGGCCTAGGTCCCGTGCCGACCCCCACGGCTGGCCCCAAACCGCACCCGAAGCCCCCTTGAAACCCGGCCACCCCCCGGAGAGCCCGAGAACCGGGAACGTTTCTGACCCCCCCCGGCCTCGCGTTTCCCTTTCATTCCAGCCACTCCCTGGGGCAGCCCCTGCAGGGCTGAGGACGCAGGGCTGGCCAGGGAGCAGGGGCAACAGGGTCAAGGTGCTAACGTCGGCTTGTTCCCTTCAGGGGAGAGTTCATGGAATCTCTGTTCCAATGGGGAGGCAGGCCCCCTGTCCCTCTCGTGGCCCCAGGACGCTCCCAGCTAGGGGGCAGTCCAGGAATGGAGGATGCGAGGGGCCAGGCCGTATAACAGATTTAGGACTTCGCTCCTTTACCCATTGTCACCTCCACTACGGGAGCACTTACAGGCCCCTGCCCCAAAGAGCTCACCGTCCAAATGGGATGGGAGGGGAAACTGAGGCACAGAGCCAGGTTGGGGGGGAGGGATGTGCCCAAGTCACTGACAGAGCCAGAAATAGACCCCAGTGCTCCGCCCACTAGACCATACCGCTGCTTGGTCTAATATAGTTCTTCGCAAGGATGTCGCTGCGGTTGCCAGAGCACCCAGGTGCTCCGTGCTGCCCCCCCCCCAAGTTGCCATTCGAGCTGCGCCCCTGCCCTGCTCTGCCAAATCTCTCCCCCCCCCCCCGCCCTCCCCAGAGACACCGTCCCATTCCCAGGCCCGGCCTGACCCTGACCCTGACCTGCTCTCCCAGGCGAAGGCAGGGCCCATGGTCCTCAGGAGCCGGGCTTGGGAGGAACTCTGCCGGCTTCCTGTGACCTTCCCGGCTTGCAGCCAGCAGGCCCCGGCTCCGCCAAGGGAGACGGGAAGCCCAAGGGGTGGCCGCTGGTGGCTGGAGCAACAGAGGCCGAGCCAGGCTCACCAGGGCATCACTAGTGAAAGTGCAAAGGGAAGCAAATTCTGTGCCATCATCAGCCCCTGGGCTCTGTGCGCAGGTCCTGGGGCGCCACCTTGTGGGCAGGCACCAAACTGCAGCTGGCAGAGGGGCTCCAGTTCTATTATTATTGTTTGGGTTATCGGAGGCCCCAAGCTCAGCCCAAGACCCCAGCGCGCCAGGGGCTGCACAAACACAGCCCCGGCGCCAGAGAGCTGCCAGGCTGTGTACCTGCCTTTCTAACCAGGGGCTGCTACCTGGGAGAGGGAGCGACACAAACCCCGCCTGGTTCCGCTGCCCCGAATCCAGCTAAAGGTGAATGAGCAGCGTCAGCGCACATCAGCTGTTTGTGTCGCGCAAGGAGTGGGCTTTAGTGATTGGAGCAGGGGGCTGGGAGTCAGGACTCCTGGGTTCTCGTCCCAGGTCGAGGAGGGGAGTGGGGTCTAGTGATTGGAGCAGGGGGCTGGGAGTCAGGACTCCTGGGTTCTTATCCCAGCTGGAGGAGGGCAGAGAGGTCCAGTGATTGGAGCAGGGGGCTGGGAGTCAGGACTCCTGGGTTCTCGTCCCAGGTCGAGGAGGGGAGTGGGGTCTAGTGATTGGAGCAGGGGGCTGGGAGTCAGGACTCCTGGGTTCTCGTCCCAGGTCGAGGAGGGGAGTGGGGTCTAGTGATTGGAGCAGGGGGCTGGGAGTGACGACTCCTGGGTTATTATCCCAGGTCGAGGAGGGGAGTTGGGCCTAGTGATTGGAGCGGGGGGACGCTGGAAGCTCAGGATTCTGGAGCTCTGCAAATGCCTCACTGTGTGACCTTGGCCAGGTCCTTTCCCAGCGTGGGCCCGAGCGTCCACCCCTCCCTAAGGCATGGCAGGGCTTCCCGTTTGCAAAGCGCTTGGAGATCAGCGGCGGGAACCAGAGGCTGCCCGCCCGCGAGTCAGGAGGCCACGTCTTCGGCAGGTGCCCGGGCGCTCAGAGAGGGGCACACCAGCCGAGCAGAGGGGAAGACAGCGTGACGCAGCGGGCAGGGCGTGGGAGTAGAACGGAGGGGACGTGGGCTCTGGGCTTGGGTCTGCCACCGCCCCAGAGCACGACCTTGAGCAAGGCCCTGCCTCGCGTTGTGCCTCAGTTTCCCCACTCGCCAGCTGGGGCGGTGCAGCCTCCGGTACACCAGGGCCCTGGTCGCGGTTGTGCTGCTGTGGGGCCTGTTGCCAATTCTGAGGGATTGTTGAACATGTTTATTATCTTGGCAGCAGTTCCCTTGGGGCTAAATAGCGGAGGAGAGGAAATGGGGCGGGGGGGATTGGCTGCCTAGCTAGCCTCCTTCATGGGCTCATCACAGGCAATTAGCCCTGCCATGGCCAATCCCCCTCTCTGAGCAGAGCCTGGCTGAGGCGCCTGCATCCGGTGTCCTGGCCACTGTCACTCCATCACGCCAGGCTCCTGCTCCGAGGAGGGGAAGGCTGTTATCAGAGCTGGAGCGGGGCCAGCCTCTCTGTGCTGGCTGCTGGGATTCAGGCCTGGATCCGGCTTCCCCAGGGCCCAGGGGTTTAGGAGCCGTGCCCAGGGGGCTGCAGTGCCCCAGAGCAGAGCACGGGCTCCTGGGATTGGGGCCGGCTTAGCGGGGCATTTCCCCAACCTCTCCCCATTCATGCTCCCAGCTGGGGGAGTGCAGAGAGGGACGGATCCATGCCCGGGACACAGCTCCCTGGCAGCCCAGTGCCTTGAGTCTGTTCTGCAGGCTGGGAACACTGTGGGGGGGAGGACGACGACATGATGAGATGAGTTTTCTGGGTCTCAGTTGGGCCCTAACTGGCCCACTGGGACTCAGGGGTATGGTGGTGGGCATGGGGACGGGGGGGGGGGTAGAGTGGGGTCTAAGGGTAGGGGGTGGGCACGGACTGGGAACCCCCCATCTGTTGTTCAACTGTGAGGGGTCTCCGCTCTCCCTTGGGCCCAGACTCTGTCTGTCCCCCTTCAGAGGCTGCCTCGCCCACCTCGGGAGCCGTATGGGGGAGCTCTCGTGGCCGCCAGCCTGCCACCCCAATCCACCCCTATCCACCAGGCTTTTGAAAAATCTCAAAAGCTCTCTCTTCCCCTCTCCGGGCCGGTTTCACCCTCTCTAAATGGGGTGATAGACTGGGAAGATAAAATCCATTCATGATTGTAAAGCGCCCAGATGCTGTGATGATGGGCCCGTGGAAAGCACCTAGCCAGCCAGCCTTACCCTACGACCGCTGCGACATCCGTGAGATCGTTTCCCCCGGCAGTTCCCGCCTCGTGCCCCCGCCTGGCAGCTAGACAAAGCCTAGCTGTGAGATGAAATCCAATGACCAGGGGCTACGCCGCGGTAACGGGGCTTTGGGAGACCTCACCTGGGTTTGACGCCCCCGAAAGCCATGTCTAGACTGAGGATTAGCCCCAATTCAGACAATGGCCAGCAGCCAGCATGGGCAGGCGGTGTGGTTGGGCACCAGCCATCAATGCGGGCGACTCAGGTTCCATTCCCTGCTCTGCCGCAGACTTCTTGTGTGCCCTTGGGCAAGACACTTTGCCGTGCCGTGCCTCAGTTTCCCCCTTTGTGCAATAGGGCTAATCGTATTGCCCCGCATTACGGCCGATCGAGGGCTCTGCTGCGGGAGGAGCTTAGTAAGGGAGGGGGTGTGACAGATCCCGACGCAGCCCAAGCCGCGGCTTGCCCGGGTGCAGCTAACCCCATGCAGCTGGCGAGATCCATTGTCCGCTGCGTCGGTTCCTGGCCTCTGATGGCTCAGTCCCAAGTATAAACAAGGCCTTTGAAATGCTCCTGCAACCTCTCCCTTCTGCAGAAGGGTGACTCTGCAAAGCCCCTCCCTGCCGAGCGGGTCGGCCTGCTCCCTGGGCATCCACCAGCCCCCACCAGCCCCACTCTCCTGCCCTCCCGCGCTGGGAGAACAAGCTGCTGGTAGCGATTTGTAGGGCAGTCGCCCTTTTGAGGCCAGGGCCCCACAGACACGGTCCCTGCCCCCCCCAGGGGAGCAACGGGGAAGACACCGCAAGCAACTCGTCTAACATCACCCCGCGGGCCAGCGGCGGCTCTGGGACCCGGTCTCCTCAGCCTGCTGCCCCACCCCACACAGCGGGCGCGCACGGCAAGGGCTCGCGAGAGTCGGGCAGGGAAGGGCTGGTTGCCGCTCCTGCTGCCATTCCGGCCCAGTCACTAAAGCAGGGGTCTCAAACGCAAATCACCATGAGGACTAGTACATTGGCCCGAGGGCCACATCACTGACACCCACCCCTGGCCCCGCCCCCCACTCCGCCCCTTCTGTGAGGCCCCGCCCCTGCCCCGCCTCTTCCCACCCCTTCCCCATTCCAACCCCTTCCCTGAAATCCCCAACCCAACTCTGCCCCCTCCCTGCCCCCAGGGGGGGCAGGAGGGGCGTGGGGTGTGGTGGGGGCTCAGGGCAGGGAGTTGGGGTGTGGGGTGCAGGAGGGGTGCAGGGTGCAGCAGGATCTCAGGGCAGGGGGTCGGGGTGCAGCAGGGGGCTCAGGGCAGGGGGTTCGGCTGCAGGAGGGGGCGGGCTCTGGCTGGGGGGGCGGGGAGGCCACAGGGAGCTCGCGGGCCGCAGAAAATAACCCTGCGGGCCGTGTGTTTGAGACCCCTGCACTAAAGGGGTGTGACTTCATTAAAACCCCAAGCAGCTGCTGTTTCTGTTGGCTTAGAAGAGATGAAATGACACATTGTTGCAACTCGTGTGTGTCCCCGTCCCCCCCCGCCCCGTGGAATTTTTAGCTACACTGCGGGATCTCCTGCCCATACACCCGAGGCTCCGTGATCCGTTTGCAGACGGCAAATCTAGGCAGTAACGTCCTGCGCCAAACTCGCGATTTGCATTACGCTCAGCGGAGATCGCAGCCCCCCCGGCCCACGAGGCAGTGCCTGCCCCAAAGAGCTTACCATCTGAGCAAACAGAGAGCGGGGAGGGGAAACTGAGGCAATCGGCGCAGGGAAGCGACGCATCTAACATCAGGGGCAAAGCTCGGAAGAGAACCCCGAGGGTTTTGACGCCCAGTGCAATAGCGCATACATCACACCGTCTTTGCTAGACCATGCTGCTTCCCTGCCTGGCCCGGTGATTCCATCCCACTGAATTCCAGTAGCCTCCTGCCAACAGTCGATTCCTAGTAGCTCCTTGTTCCATCAGCCCTCCACGCTCCCTCTCCTAGCCCCCCCATCCGCGATCCCTGGCACATCCCCCCGCCCCCCCCCCCCCAATCGTGAATTAGACGTCTGTGAGGATCCCCGACCGGATCCCACCCATGTGCACTCCACCCCCCTTGCTCCGGCCAAACACACACACACACAAAATCCCCTCAAATCAGGTTTTAACCTCAAAAAATGCAAAGAACGTCCTCCGAATCAGAGGGCGCCAAGAAGGCCAGAGAAAGAGGCTTGGAGAAAGGGAGAGCGAGAGCTCCCAGCCTGGGGAGGAATTAAAATATGCAGGCCGGGGAACACAAACCCTGGGTAGGCCCCGTGCCTGGGGAACATGCAAACAGCACAGAAAGGGGCTTTATTTTCCCAGCTGGAAAAGTCCCCGGTTCAGCAGCTCTCTCACCTCCCGGACGCAGCTTGGCGGGTGAAACGGGGAGCCCTGACACAGCTGGCTCCTTGCTACAGCGGGCCCCCCATCGCATGGTCCGTGGGAGGGGTGGCTCAAACCGGAGGCTGGAGGAAAATAGGGTCCTCTCCTCTTTGAACACACTTAGCACTTCTTGTCCTCCGAACATTTGCCAGCGCATCCTTCCATCCTAAACTACCTGCGGAACTCACCGCCTCATGATGTGGCTGGGCACTTAGGGTTAAAAAAAAGGCATGGCTGTCTGTGGGGGAACATGCACCGTTCCTAGTTGGTGTTTGTTATTAGCAAGGATGTAGAGCCAGGGATTTAATTCAGGGCACATGCCAGTCCCGCGGGGGTCAGGAAGGCTCTTCCCTGGTGCAATGTTTATTGCACAATTGTCCATACTGGGGAGCGCTGCCCCTGCCTTTGAATCAGCGGGTGCTGGCCACAGGACTGGCTGAGCCCTGCTCTGCTCCATTACGACAGTCTCTGTGTCCCCTCTCCTCAGGAGCCGTTGGAGGGGGGTTCCTGAGCTGGGACCCTCACTGTGCAGACGGGGGGGCCAGGCCCCGCGAGGGGAAGTGACTCACGCTGGGAATCGGAGGCCAATCCGGGGAGTTCCCGGCTCCCGTTTCCCCTGTTTAACCCACGAGATCGCGTCGCCTTTTGCAGAACAATGGCTCCCATCCCCGGACGGCGAACCCCACGCCCTCCTGCCGTCCCCCCCCATTCCTGCAGCACTTCCTCCCTCCCAAAAGCTGTTCGTCACATGATCTGACCCTTCCCTCCTCTCCCCCACCCTTGCTGCGCAGATTGCAGTCACACACCTTGGTCAGTTGCATTCTTGCTCTGCTGCCGTTGCTCCCCCGGGGTGGCTGACAGCAGTCGTGTCCCCAGCACTCGGAGGCAGTACCCCAGCCCATGAGGTCCCCACCGCTCCCTCCAGGCTTTTCCTCTGCCTACGCTGCTGTTTTCTTCCTCTGGCTTCTTTGAAACGGCCTTGAAAACTCCACCTCCTGCCCTGCTCCCCCCCCCCCCCCCCGCCCCGCTCTGACACACAGTCTCTTAATAATATTCCACCCGGTGCCAAAGCAAAGTCAGCCGTGCCAGGGTGAGCTGCGATCGGACGCCGCCGGGGGCCGTCAACAGGTGGAGACGGAAGATTTCTGAGATGCAGCCAGGCCAGGAGCTGACGGGGAAGGGGCCTTAACCTTTGGGGCTAATAATGTGTGTGGTGGGGGAGGTAGATTTGAAGGGTGAAGGGATCCTTGCTCCAGTGCATGATTCCAAGCAGTGGAAGTGGCTAATTGGAAACAGATTCCTGAAACCCCTCCAGAGCAAATAGATCTATGTGCTGTGTACGGTATATATACACGTGTGTATCTATTTCCTGGCCTTTCGGCTCTGGAGCTGCAGCCCAGTTCACAAGAGGAGGAAGGATTTTGTTTCCCACCCACCCACCTCGTCCCGTCTTTCCCACGCCCACCAAAGGGCCAGGAATCAGATCAGATACGGAGAGAAATGGAGGAACAAGGCGTCCGCCCCGTGTGGATGGAGGCCTGGGAGAGCCGGCAGGAAGGGGGCTAGGGACAGTCCCGTTTTAGAGTCGTCCCCCCGCAAGGTCGCAGGTGTGCGTAGGGGCCTCTGCCGGCCACGTGCTCGTTAATTAACCGATAACGATGCCAAGGGCTTGATGGAGCTTTCCACCCACAGATCTCGGCGGGGGCAGCAGAGGGGAAGGACTTGTCCAAGGCCTCCCAGTGATTCCCGGCCTGGCGTGTGGACGCGCCCCTCCGCTGGGGGTGGGCACTGGAGCAGCTGAACATGGATGGAGCCAGGGCTGGGAGGAAGGTGGATTTAGTCTCTTGTACGTGGAAGGCGTGGCCTGGGGTTGGGACCCCGCAGTGGCAGCTTGCGGGGTCCTGGCTTCCCCGCCCCGTCCCTAGGGGTCACCGGGTCAGAACCGTTGCCCCAAGGTGAGGGACCAGTGTCGGCACGGAGCATCCCAAATTCCTGCCCGCTGCCGGGAGGAAGCCGAGTCCCACTAGGCAGCGCAGCCGTGACGGGGCTGGGTTATGGCCAGGAGGGAGGGGGACAGGGGCCTCAGCGACTTCTTTGGGCCCCGTTTTCCCTGGGTTTCCTTTCCCAGCTGATCCCTAACTCAGAAGCCATCACCGTTGGGCCACAAATCCATGGTTAACCAGCCTCCCCAAACCTGCCCCAGGGGGAGACCCAGATGGCACCTAGTGCCCGAGTGCCCACCCCCAGGGTGTGGGGCAGAGGCGTTTCTGTCCAGCATCTCTGCCCTCACAAGATGGGTCTTCAGCATTGTGGGGAAGCATTGGCTAGTGGCTCAGGTACTGGCCTAGGGGTCAGGACACCTGGGTTCTAATCGCTGCTCTGCTTGAAACCTGCTATGTGACCTTGAGCACGTCTAGGCCCCTTTGGGGCTCAGGGGCTGCTTCTCACTCCGGCCTTCTCTGGGGAAATCGACCGTGTGTTAATATCCCAGTTACACGGGTGAGAATTTCCCTGATGCACACAAAACCCCCGGGATCTGTACAACACCCCGGCCCCAGATCTCAGTCGGTGCTAGCCTCTGGCTCTCATTTCCGAGACGATCTGAATGGAGCTCAGCTCCCGGGAAGGGGAGAGGGGCACCGGCCACAGGTGAGCGTTGCTGGGGGGTGGGGGAGGCAAAAGTGTCTCCCACTTCGATGACTGGGTTGGCTGGGCAGAGGCTGCTAATTTGGATGGGAAACCATTACCGAATTCCGGCTTCCGGCGGCTTAGTTTCATTGATGCAGGGGGGGTGGGGAGTGGGGGTGGGGGTGGGGGAAATCTGGGGAGATCGGTCCCAACAGAACAAGATGACAGCGTGCCCCTTTCGGGCCTGCTGAAATGACCCCAAGCCTGGCGCTGTGGCAAGCAGGGAGGGGCTGGGAGCTTGCGTGGTTGGGTGGAAGAGGTCAGGTTCAAGGTTATCCAGAGTTCAGCCTTAAAAATAGCACTTTTCTTGGCTGCTGGAGATGGAGGTTGTTTCAAAACAAACCGCTTACATATGGATCGGCCTGATTCTTCCCTGCCGGTCGCTTCGCCCTCTCTGAGGCTTTCGACCACCCCCGGGCCCACGTCAGACCCTTCATTAACCGCCCTGCGCACCGCTGGGGTGGGCCGGCAGCTCGGCCCGGTGCTGGGGCTGGCTCAGTGCTCAAGGGGCCAGGACTCCTCCAGTCGCGGGGGGGAGGGCACGCTCGGGGTTGGGGTGGGGGGGTGGGCTAGCCTCCCCAAAGGGGGGCAGGGGCCTCACCTGGCATCCAGGGAACCTGGTGACTTCTTCCTTTTTTAAGGTCAGGCTCGACAAAGCCCTGGCTGGGATGATTTAGTTGGGGTTGGTCCTGCTTTGAGCAGGGGGTTGGACTAGATACCTCCTGAGGTCCCTTCCACCCCTGAGATTCTATGATTCCTTCACTTCCGAGGCTGCGGCTGACTCTTCCCAGCTGGAATCGGCCTCGTCGGTTCAGTCTGCAGTCGTGATGTCACTCCCCGCCCTGCCTCTTCCGTGCGGTCTAGGGGCTGGGCCCAGGGGCCATAAATGCAGGGGGCCCAGCCTTCTAGCTCCTGCCAGAATGCCTCATGCCTTTCGTAACGCCGGCTGGGGGCTTGAGCCCAGTTCCCGGCCCGTGGGGGGCCTGTCCGGCCGTCAGAGCTGGAACGGCGGGAGCTCATCTTCCGCACTGCGGGAATCCTTGTTGCGTCATTGCACCTGGGTTCTTGGCCAGGCCGGGATTCATTCATTCGGAACAAGGGCAAAGGAGCAGCTGAAATCAATGGCAGCAAAAGCCCTTTGAAGCCCTCCATGGAATCCTCTAAGCCTGCAACATCCCTTTCATGGCCCGTGATCACCTTAGCTGCTGCCATAAAGAGGGAGAATTAACGAATGTCTCGGCAGGAGAAGCTCTGAACCAGCCGACCGGCCCCTGCCCATCCCCTGACTAACTCCTTCTTTCCAAGGCGTCTGAGAAGAACGGCCACACTGGGTCGGACCAAAGCTCCATCTAGCCCAGTATCCTGTCTTCCGACAGCGGCCAATGCCAGGTGCCCCAGAGGGAATGAACAGAACAGGGAATCACCAAGTGATCCATCCCCTGTTGCCCATTCCCAGCTTCTGGCAAACAGAGGCTAGGGACACCATCCCTGCCCATCCTGGCTAATAGCCATTGATGGACCGATCCTCCATGAACTTATCTAGTCTCTTAAACAAGCTCCGTCTCTTTCTGGAGACTTGACTCTTCCCATGACTGGGAAAGGGGAGATGTGGTGGGAGGAGACCTGGGGATTTCCAGGGGAACAAGACACACCCGAGAGGGGGCTGTTGGAAGCAGGGCCGGGGAGACAAACCGAGAGGGGAGCCAAGGGCCCCCAGAAATGCATCCCAGCCCCAGTGCACAGAGGCCCCGTGGGAGGACGCGCTCTCACCCCTTCTCAGGGCAGCAGTGAGGACGTAGCCTGGCGGGGGTTGGGCACAGCAGGCCTGCAGTGTACGGATACCCTCCGAACAGGCAACACCTTCCCTCACTAGCTGTCAAAGCATGTCGCCACCGGTAACGGATTTACCCTCGCAACCCTCCTGAGAGACAGGGCAGGGCTGTTATTCCCCTCGGCTCGATGGGAAACTGAGGCACGGAGCGGCTAACTGACTCGTGGAAGGGCATGGAAGATAAAGCAGGGAATTGAACCCAGGTGTATCAAGGCACTAACCTCTGCGGGACTCTTCCCCATCAAGCTAAGATGAGCTCAGCTCGGCCCCTACCATCTCTGCTGGTTTGGGAGACCCCCCTCTGCGGGCCACTGGCCGGGGCCCCAGGTTTGAATCTCTGCTGTGGGCGGGTGGGGGGCACGGCTAATGGGCCAAACCTGGCAGACATGCAATTACACCTAGTCAAAGCGCTGACTTGACAGCAGGCCCCAGCACTGCTTGTTATGGGTCACCGGGGGTCTGACGTCTCCCCTCTCAGCTCACAGGCTGGCTATGAAGCGGAGTCCCTAGCTACCCCGCTCACCTCTCCGCAACGCCCTCCCTGCAGCTAACCTCGCTCTGTCTTTACAAAGGGCCCAGACCCCGCAGGATCCGGGCCGTGACAAAAATCACCGCGAGGCCCCCGCCTTCGCAGTGCCCGCCCCTGCCTCGCATTCCAGCGGGTGGCTCTAGGGAGCCAGGCGCGGTTAGTGGCGAATGGATCCCAGGGCATTTTAATAACAGAGAAAGCATCTCAATATCCCGCAGGCCCCAAGGGCTTGGAACGAGGTCAGGATAAAAATCAGCCCTCAGCAGCGAGCTCCCTGTGCCGGCTCCCACCCTGCTTCCGCTGGCAGGTCAGGGGATTTGGTCCTGATCTGCAAAGCCAGGCGCGGGCCAGGGATCAGCTACGTTAGCAATCGGATCTTCCTCTATAGTAGCTGATCATGACCTTCCAAAGAGCTCCTGGTGCCCTGGCTTCAAGTTGACTGCAGGGTGGCTTCACGGGTAGGGGTTAGTTTAGGATTTAGGAGACCCAGGTTGCTTTGGTCCTGGTGTCCCGGGAACTTTGGGATATGTCTCCGCCGCCGTGACAGGATGTGACTCTAGCTAGCGCGAGTACTAAAGAGGTGAAGCTGCAGTATGGGGAGCGGTACGTGCCCACCGGGAACCCTGGCTGATGACTTGTGGGGCTGGCGGCATTGCTGCGGGTAGCGAGATTAAAGCTAAGCGAGCCCTGGTACGTCTACACCCTGTGAGTACAATGGAGAGAGAGCCTGTGCCGTGGTTCCCCAGGGATACCAGCACTGCCCTGCCTCCCAGCAGGAGTGTGCGAACAATGGGATTAAAGAGGGCAGCAGTAGCGGCTAACAGTATGTTAGGAACTATTAGGGAAAGGCACAGAACATATCACTATGTAAATTCCTGGTGCACCCGCCCTGTGAATCCGGTGTCCAGTGCGGGTCACTCCATCACAGACAGGAGATAGTGGAACGGGGAAAGGGACAGAGAAGGGCAGCCGAGCTGATCAAGGGCCTGGAACGGCTTCGGTACGAGGAGAGACTCAAAAGATGCAGGCTGTTCAGCTTAGAAAAGAGACGTCTACGGTGGGATAGGATAGGGGTCTATCACATCAAGAGTGGTGTGGAAAACGTGAACAGCGAAGTGTTATTTACCCTTTCCCACAATGCGAAAGCCAGGGCTCTCCTGATGAAATGAACAGGCAGCAGGTGTAGTACAAACAAGAGGAAATGCTTTTCCACCCCCATGCAGTGTTAACTTGTGGAACTCACTGCTGCGGGATGTTGCGATGGCCAAAAGTGTCAGTGTATTTTTAAAAAGAGCTAGCTAAGTTCATGGAGGACAAGTCCATCAGTGGCTATTAGCTAAGATGATCAGGGATGTAATCCCTCATCCTAATAAGGGGGATCCTAATCCTCTGATTGCCAGAGGCCAGGAGAGGAAGACAGGGGTGGATCTCTGCTAAATTGCCCTGTCCTGTACACTCTCTGTGATGCTCTGGTACCTGCTACTGTCAGGGACAGGTTACTGGGCTAGATGGACCATTGGTCATGCTAGCATGGCAGATCTTATGTACTTAACACAGATAGATTCCCCCGGGGCATCACCCTCTCTTGCTAGATGGGCTGGCGTGGAACTGCTCATTTTGCAATCTGTTGTGTCTGGTTTGTCCATCCACCAGCCTCGGGCAGCTGCAGGCATGAACTTTCTTAGCACCAGATCAAACCGGGATGCGGGGAAAGTCACATGCCTGAATCGTGGTGATGCTTCACATCAGACTCTTGGCACAAGGCCGAGGGGCTCATGGGAGATCAACTCGTCCCGAGGATTGCACTGGCAAGAGGATGCTTCGCGTGGCTATGCCTGGAATGTGCTTTCCCCCGGGGTCTGTCCTGCCTCATTGACAGGTCACCCGCTCTCGGCGCCTGTAGCTAAATCAAGCTGGGAAACATTTCCCTGCTCCCAACAGCAAAGTTGCAATGAAAACCAACCATTTGTCGCTTCTGTGGGCATTTGCAGACGACAGGTTTCCATTTTTTATTGGAAAAAAGACAATTTTTGACCAAAACTTGAAACAAACTCTGGGCTTTAGCCCAAACTTGTCAGTTTTTGGCCAGAAAGCGACAGTTTTCGAGGCAAGCAGCCATTTCCCGTGAAAAGCGTCATTAACTTGGAAACCCAGTTTCCCATTTTTGATGGAAATTTTCAATCGGCTCTAAACATTTTGACTGCCTGCTTCTAACCATGTGACTCCCAGCCTTGCCAACCCTCCCCATCCCTAACGATTCTACCCTGGAACATCGCCCCATGCCCCACACACTTTTTCTTGTCCTTCCTCCTTTACCAGCGAGATGCTCTGTTCATTCCAGGGCAAGGGAGGGGTCTAGAATTGGCCTCAATCAGTTGATAGGGGTCAACACCAGAGCTGCGGGAGGAATGGGTTTTTTGGTTTACTGGCAGTTCTGAGACATTGAAGGAAAAAAAAATTGTTTTGGGTCAACCCAAAATGAAAATTGCTCTGGAAAATTCTGGCCAACTGAAAAGCTAAAAAATGTTCCCACTTCATTTTGGATTTTGACGCTTTTTAAAATGGTTGTCGTTTTTTCAAACGTAAAACGGAAGGACATTTTGAAACAGAAAGTCGTTTCAAACAGACATGGTGGGATCCTTTGCGGATTTTGTGAGGGGATTGATTGGGGGGCGGGGGGGGGTTTGGAGTGAAATAATGTGCTGAAACCGGTACAAATTTGCGAAACATTTCGGTGGAGCCGAAGCTGAATTTTTTCAGGAAAAAAAAAAAAAGGGGGTTTAGCTGAAAAATGCCACGTGGTTCTAATCAAAGGTGCTACTTGCCTTGTCTATACTAGGAGCCTGGATCTTGGGCGGGGCTTCTAGGTGCTACCCTAATACTCCTAATAAAGCAGCAGCAGCAAAAGAGGACATAAAGCCATTTTCTTTCATTGCAGGCCACCTTTAAAAGCAAGGCCAACTGCTGCCAACACAGACAGTCCCAAGAGAGCATCTCCATCGCAGCATCCCGTGCTTGCAGAAATGTGGCCGCAACTGTGTACACAGATGTGAGTCACAGCAGAACAAAGGAGGGCTTTCAGCATCTGGGACGGGCTGGGGGAGCCTCTGAATGGGTAATCACAGGCATGTTTGAGTTAGAATGTAAAGGGAGCAGCAACCAGCCAAAGGAAACCCAGCGTGGGGGGTAGCCCTGTGGTTAAGAAGACACTGGCTGTGACTCAGGATACCTAGGTTCAATTCCCAGGCTCCTCAGACATGTTATTTGACCTTCCAGTGACAGAACAGGGCTAATAAATATTATTTGCATTGCAGTGGTGCCTCTGAACCCTAGCGATGGGCCAGCCCCACATTGCGCGAGGCGCTGTACAAACAGAACAAAAAGACGGGTCCTACCCCAGAGCTCACCAACTAAATAGAGATGGGCTAGGAGGGTAAACTGAGGCACAGAGCAACAGCATCTTGCCCACAGCTGACGCTGTGTTAACCGGCTCATTAGTTATTAGTCAGATTACCATTGTGTCAGGAGCTGTACAAACAAGGCAGCCCGGAGGAGCTTACAAACTGGGGATAGGACAAGAGACAACATGCAGGAGGATCTAAGGTAACAATGAGACGAACAGGGCCAGCAGGAGGACGCTCCCTTTGCTGGTGCTATTTACCCTGTGGGCTCTTCCAGAGGCAGGCCTGGCCCTTGCTCTGTGTTTGTGCAGCACCCGGCCCAAGAGGGCCCTGATCTCCCTTGGATGTCGATAGAAGGGCCGAGCTGGGCCTGCCACAGATCATAGAATCATAGAATCTCAGGGTTGGAAGGGACCTCAGGAGGTCATCTAGTCCTCCTGAGGTCCCAGGAGCCCAATCCTCAGCGCCCAACCCCTCCCGGACACCTGGGAGAGGGGCAGGGGCACGTTGGCAAAGCAGGGGTCTGACTAGTTCCCCATTCCCGCAGCGGCACCCTTTCTTTCCTCCCCGCTGCCCAGCGCGGGTCCAGGACCCCCGGCCGTTGCACGGAGACCAGCGGGAGCTTGGAGCCTAGAGCGTCGGCAATGCTGGGTCTGCAAATCCCACCCTGCCCCGGCCTGAGTAATGCGCCATTATCACTCAGGTTCTGAGGTGCCAATAGAGATCAGGGCCCCCTGGGGCGCTGCACAGGCACCGCGTGAGAGACAGTCCCAGCCCTGGAGCTCGCAGGCGGAGGCTGGGGAAGCTCAGGGGTCACCAAGCTGGTCAGCAGCAAAGCCAGGAACAGAAGTCAGTTCATCCGACTCACCCTCTTCATGCCCCACACCCACTACAGCTATCCAGACCGATTAGACACCCAGAGTCCATCCTGCCAGTTCGGCTAGCGCCAGAGAGGCTGGGTTCCTACTGGACGGCAGCTCCTCCTAATCGACGTCTAACACCACGTCTAACAGGAGGCTGGAGCTCTCAGGGAGACAGAGCCCGGCTGTGGCCCCTTGGGAGGTGCTAGACTAATTCCACCGGGGAAAGAACCCTGGTCACCTCATCTTGCTTCCTGCAAGGGACTGAAAACTCCAGTTGGTCTCACATTAGTTGTGGGAGGCTCAGCACCAAACTGAAAACGGGCCCAGTTTGGCTAGAGGTTACAGCAGGGCGCCTCCCAGCTGGGAGCAGAGGGGGTCACGTGACAGTCTTAGTGCCTCAGTTTCCCCATTGTGAAAGGTGAATTGTACAGGATTCCCCCACAGGAGGGCTGAGAAATGAACCGAATCAATGAGGGGAAGAGGGAAAATGGCGGAAAGAGGGAGTTTGCGCCAACTCTACCATTCAAGGATTTTTTTTCCCTGCAGGGAGGTGAAACTTCCCTTTCAGCCTTCGCTGAGGAGCCACCAGAAAAGGAATATTGGAAAGAGTGTTTGCCGCTCCACAGCACAGCGTCCCCACGCCGCTATTCACGAGCTCCTTCTGTTCACTTCTTGTTGTGAGAGGTGGTGATGCTTGTGTGACGAACTAGGACTGTTGTTAAGGTTTCCCTGAGTACTGTGTGGGTGCCTCGGTTTCCCCTATGCGGTGCTTAAGTATCTAGGTGGTGGGACAACGGTGCATGATTGTTACAAAGCCCTAGAAAGCAGAGGCCTGGACACAGAGAATGGCTCTGACTCCTGGCAAGAGATGGCCCGGCCCCTCCCCCGGCAAAGGTATGAGCTGAAGGTGGGGGAACAAAGGGATCAGGTGACCTCCTGGCCCGGGAAACAGTCAAAGAGGGAGGAAGGGCTGGAGAGTTTCGGTGGGAAGCTGGCCGGAGAAGAGGGGAGAGAGGCAGACAGGGTCTGGCCTCCCTGCCCCGGTTGGAGCTGTGGGGCGAAATGCAGGGAGCCCCAGGCTGGGGTCTAAGCTCCCTGCCCCCCGGAAGGACCCGACTGAGGGGTCCTGGATGTACTGACAAGCTCTGGTTGGACTGTGTTCCTGGCATCTCTAATAAACCTTCTGTTCTACTGGCTGGCTGAGACTCCCAGTGAATCCGGGGAAGAGGGGTGCGGGGTCGGACTCCCCTATACTCCGTGACAGCTTGCAGGAAAGGCGAGTATCACAAGCACTTGTGCAAAGATGGATTTGCACGGCTGCCTTGTGGCTTTGGAGGTCAGGGACAGACCGATAGCTACCAGGTGGTGCAGGCCGGTCTATGCAGCAAGTTACAAACAGCCAGTACTTGTAGCAATGGGTGGGTCTAAGTCCCAGGTCTGAGCCTCAGTTTCCCCTCCCACCCTTTGTCCTGTCTCGTTTACTGACTTGTCTCTAAGGGGTTGTCCGGATGAACGATCAACCACAGCAAGCTGAGGATCGACTGTACCCCGTAGTAGGCTGCTGTGCTCTGTTTGCGTGCACCTTGCCGGAGCGTGTGAACAGCTCACTAGTGCTTTGATCTAGCTCTCTTTGAAACAGGCCTCACTCAAAGCACATTAGTGAACAGTTAACACAAGTCAGCAGGGCGCACGCCCCCAGTAGGCTAGTGCTGGGTCGATCCACACCCCGGGTTGCTGTGGTCTACTTGTTCCTGTAGACAAGCCCTCAGCGTATGGTTGTACAGCTCCAAGCACACTCAGGGACCTCTCGGTGCTACCGTAATACACGTAATAGTGAAGCACTCCAAATACCTCCCACAAGCGCTACCTGCTTTCCTCTCCTCCCACCCACTCCAGAGACTTCCCCATTCCTTGAAGACCCTCTAAGGATTTGCCATCACCTGTCTCTCCAGTCAATCCCCTTGCTCCTGTAGCACCGGCCCTTGCCCATGGACTTCACACTTCTTCGGAGGTGGAAGGAGCAGTCGTGGCAGCATTCCTTCGTCTCGGCCTCCGTTCCATTCCCTCTGAAAATGTCTGCCCCCCTCACGGCCTCTCTGGAGCAGAAAGGGACAGAAATCCCCCCACAGCTCTGGGATGAGGGTTCGAAAGAAGCTGCACCACAACCCAGCTGAGCAAACAGGAAACTGACCTGGAAAGAACAGCGGTTAAACGGACAGTAACCCACCTGCCATCCTGGTCCATTTCTCTGACCTCCTAGATCCTGGGAGCATTTTAACCTTTTACTTCCCCATACACAGCACTGGCCAGCTGGCTGTTGAAGCTCTAGATAATTGTTTATGGGTCCCTGCTTTGGCTCACCAGATAGGTGTCCTGCCAGCCCTCAGACCCGAGTGGGGCCCATCCTATATTCAAGGCCCCTTGTGCTCCATAGCAGCTGGCTCACTCAATGTACCGGTACCCCGGGGCTGTAAATGGCAAAATGCGTAGTAGCTTCATTTAAAATCCCACAAGGGAGGCTTTTAATGAATTAAATATGGCAATGAGTAGAACAGCCCATTTTAATCATTTTGCTATTCCATGTTCAGTTTCTAATGTGCCACAGATTTCAGATAGGAGTTGCGAGGGGATGGATGGGTGGGGAGTTAGAGGCTTTGGCTACTGAGTAAGGACCAACTGGGGCTATAAACAGATGGGGGAGCAATCTGGGACTGTGGGATAATCACATTTCCTGGGTATTTCTGCTAAAAAGGAACCGCATTGGCAACTAGCTATCATTAGGTTTCAGAGTTAACATCTCAATTACCTGAATCGGGCAGTCCAGTGCTATTGTTTCAGGCTGTGTGCAAACTCAAGCAGACTTCACTGCATCAGCATGCACCCTGTTCACATTTTCAAGGTTATGTTTACAACCGCAACAGCTAGAATCTGTTAAGTCCCAGGCAGACTGCAAAGAGCTAAAAAAGGATCTCTCAAAACTGGGTTACTGGGCAACAAAATGGCAGATGAAATTCAATATTAATAAATGCAAAGTAATGCACATTGGAAAACATAGTCCCAACTATACATATAAAATGATGGGGTCTAAATTAGCTGTTACCACTCAAGAAAGATCTTGGAGTCATTGTGGATAGTTCTCTGAAAACATCCGCTCATGTGCAGCAGCCGTCAAAAAAGCAAACAATGTTGGGAATCATTAAGGGATAGATAATAAGACAAAAAATAGATTGCCTCTATATAAATCCATGGTACGTCCACATACCATGCTGCATGCAGATGCGGTCGCCCCATCTCAAAAAAAAAAAAAGATATTGGAATTTGAAAAGGTTCAGAAAAGGGCAACAAAAATGATTAGGGGTATGGAACGGCTTCCATATGAGGAGTGATTAATAAGACTGGGACTTGTCATCTTGGAAAAGAGATGACTAAAGGGAGATACGATAGACGTCTATAAAATCATGACTAGTGTGGAGAAAGTAAATGTGTTATTTACTCCTTCTCATAATATAATAACTAGGGGCCACCACATGAAATTAATAGGCAGCAGGTTTAAAAAACAAACAAAAAGGAAGTTTTTTCACACAACACAGCCAATCTGTGGAACTCCTTGCCAGAGGATGTTGTGAAGGCCAAGACTATAACAGCGTTCAAAAAAGAACTAGATAAGTTCATGGAGGATAGGTCCATCAATGGCTATTAGCCAGGATGGGCAGAGATGAAGTCCCTGGCCTCGGTTTGCCAGAAGCTGGGAATGGGCGACAGGGAACAGATCACTTGATGATTCCCTGTTCTGGTCATTCCCTCTGGGGCACCTGGCACTGGCCACTGTCGGAAGACAGGATACTGGGCTAGATGGATCTAGATGACCCAGTAGGGCCGTTCTTCTGTTCTAATCAAACACCAAAAGTGTAACTTTTTCAGCATAATTCTTCAGCGAAGGGGTGTATTTCTCAGCTGTGCAGCCCACCAAGGACCCTGCTTAACCAAACAGTGCACCAGACTCCTCCTAAAAAGTACTATTTGGCTCCAAACAGGCTCAGTTATTTGCCAGGCCCCTTGAGAGAGTTTTCAACCAATTCCACGCTGGGCCAGACCCTAAGCTGCTGGGCAAAACAGTCAATGGAGCTTTGCAAATTTAAACCAGTGGAAGGTCTGGCCCTATTAGCTTAAGGGCCCCTATGCCAGGGGTGGCCAACCTGGTGGCTCCGGAGCCACATACAACTCTTCAGAAGTTAATTTGCGGCTCCTTGTATAGGCACCGACTCCGGGGTTGGAGCTACAGGCGCCAACTTTCCAATGTGCTGGGGGGGGGGGGGGATTGCTCACTGCTCAACCCCTGGCTTTGCTATAGGCCTTGCCCCCACTCCACCCCTTCCCACCCCCTCCCCTCAGCCTGCCACACCCTCGCTCCTCCCCCTGCCCCCCCCAGAGCCTCCTGCACGCCACGAAACAGCTGCTCGGGAGGTGCAGGGAGGGAGGGAGGGGGAAGGCACTGAATGCTGGGGCTGCCGGTGGGTGGGAGGTGCTGGGAGCAGGGTTGGGGAGCTGATGGGGGGCTCCTGACATATTTCTGTGGCTCTTTGGCAATATACATTGGTAAAGTCTGGCTCCTTCTCCAGAACATGGCCACCCCGCCCTACGCCATGTTCTCTCTAACTAGAAACACAAGCTCTGAAGAGGAACTAGATAAACCCCCATCTTGAGGACACCCAGGTCAGCCCACCCAGCTGACAGCAAACAGCCCAGATTCGGGGCATTCTCCCACTGATTTCCCCTCCCCTCTTCCCAGCCAGCTGTGTTAGGTCTCCACTAACTTCAGATCCCTTCCCGTAGGGAAGGTGGGGTGCCGGGATGGCACAGGTTTGCCAGCTGCTGCAGCGATACCTTTCCCGGGGGAGCGGATCCGCAATGCCAAGAGCGCTGCTCCTGCCCCACGCCTGATTGTTACCTGGGGGCAGGCGGCAGCGTGGAATTAAACCTGGCCAGAGTCTCACAAAAGCCGTCCACGCCCAGGGATTGGACACAGAGCTCTGATTCTGCAAGCGGCGGCCGAGATTGGGCCGGCTTCTCCTGCAAGATACGGAATGAAATCAGGCCCCAAGGGGATTAAACATAATAATAAAAAAGGAGACCAGGCCAAGCATGTTCTCAGCTCGGTGCAGCCCGAAAGTCCGAGCGTTGCCAGCTCCCGCTTCCTGTGCACATGTACGGGAGGCAGAGCAGGGAGGAAACATCCTGTTCCCGGCCTCAGGACCTCCGGCGGCCTGCAAGGAGCTTGGGGTTTTTGCAAGCGCCGAGCTTCGCTGCCGATTCGCAGCCCCTGGTGCTCAAAGGCAAGGGAAGGCTGAGCCCCGTGGGTACGGCTGCACACCCTTGCAGAGACTTCAGAAGGAAATTAACAGGAAGAGGTAAACTGTTCCTGTAGGGGGATAGACCCTATTTTCAGGTGAAGATCAAAGGTCACGCCTGCTATGCATGGGGATGCAGAGACACACCCGACCCTAGGATCCTTCTGTCTGTGAACAGTACTTTCAGTCTTATCAAAGGGGGATCTCAGCCATCCTGGTTGAAAACACTGGGGCAAAGCACTTGAGGTAAGCGGACCTGTGGGAGATGGGGGAATGGCTGGTGAGTTAAGTTTAGGCTTCAGCGGGTGTGTTATGATTGTCTTTGCGACGTAACCATTTGTTTCCAGTTACTTACTGCCTTTTGAATCTCCGCTCTCTGATGAACTCCATTCTTCCTTCCACCTCGCACCCTTCCAAGTGCCGTGTGCCGAGCAGAGTGCGAGGATCCGGAGCTGAAGCTTGTATTCCCAGGGAGGAGCGGATCGGAGTGCTCTGCAGGCGCTCGGTAGCACAGGGCCTGGGCACTCCAGAGGGACGCTGGGAGGACTCCCGGGTGGGTGCGTGCCTCTGGCTAACCTGTAGACAGAGAACAAGGCCTGCAGAGGCCTGGAAAGCAGAGCTTGCATGGTCAGAGGCTGGGGGAGTGAGGGAGTGGATCTCCAGTAGGCACAGACAAGAAATCCTGGCACTAAGGGCAGGTAGTAGTGAGGGGCTCACAAGTCTGGCTACCCCAGGAAACACCCTAGGAACCAGATTTTAAGAGAGATTTAGGCACCTAGCAGATTGCCCAAAGCCCCTAACTCTGAGTTTCAGTGGTGCTTTTGAGCAGGTACCCAAATACCATTGAAAGACTGGTCCTCAGGCCCTGAGCCTCCCATTGTCAGTGGAAGTGAGGAGCCTGAACACCTTTGAAGATCAGGCCCTAAGTGACTTGCCCAAGGTCACACCAGCAGCGTGGGGGAGAGCAACAAACTGAACTTGAAGCAGAGTCCCAGCTTAGCAGCCTAACCCCTGGCTAACCCTTTCCCCGGCTAACACAAGCATCCCTCACCTCGGTTCCTGCACCTGCAACACTGCTGGGATGGAGCGTCTGCCAGGACTAGATCCCGGGGATCAAGCAGCATGAACAGCGAGGGTCTAGCCTGGAGGACTACGTTCGTTTGCTCAGATGCCGTAATTAAACCACTTTATCTAAACAGATGGAAAACCCGGCTGGAGGTTGCTTTTGTCAGTCCCTTAAAACCTGACGTGCGGCAGCTCAGCTGGTCAGTTCCTCACTGAATTGCACGGCCCTGTTACAAACCTGGGTAAAATTGTCAGGGCTTGTCTACACTAGAAATGCTGCCGTGGTGCAGCGTAGGGGTTCTTCCGTCGGCAATCCATTTCCCCAAGAGGTGGTAGGTAGGTCGCGGGACCTAGCGCTGTCGACACGGGAACCAAGGTCAGTTTAACTACGTTGGCTCAGGGCTGTGGATTTTTCTTGCCCCTGATGAACATAGTTGGGTCAATCCAATTTTCTAGTATAGACCAGCCCTTAAGTCTAATTCAGTAAGGAATCGACTATTTAAATCTGGTTTGTAAGAGTTCGGTGCAATTCAGGGATGGATGGATTTCAGCTGAACGGCTCTAAGTCAGCTGCAGATCAATTTTTAAACACTGAATGACGGCTGCACTATTTACGTTGATTTCGAGACCTTCCTTGGTTGTCGGACACGATGCTGGCCACATGGCTCCTTTGTGTTCCCTTGGCTATGAAACGGATGCGTCTTAACCGTGTCAGCCCACCGAGCCGTTGGCTCGGGGGAACTTGGACTTTAGATAAATCCAGGCAACTGCGCGGGGAAAGCGTCACTTGGGGTTGGTATGTTACGGTGGCACCTTAAGGTTTATTGAAGCACCTAAATAAAAGTAGGCTGATGGCTAAAAGGTGCTGAGCTCCCAGCAGCTCCAACTAGCGGCAATGGGATTTGTGGATGCTCAGCACTTCTGAAATGAGCAGCAGGCTGCTTTGAGCTAGAGACTTTACAGTCCCAGGATGAAGAAGTTGGCTGTAGCCAGCAGATACGAGAAGTGAAAGCTGTCGCTTTGGGGTCGGGAATGGCCTCTGACACAGCGGTGAATGGTGCGGAACAGACATGGGAAGGGCAAAAGGGATTGAGACCAGTTACTCTGCCTTCCTTTGGAAGCACATATGCAGGTAAACTAGGAGGCAGCACCTGGATAGATCTTTACCCTACAGTGCCCACCCCCAATTCAGCTGGCTGGGAGAGGAGCGGACACACACGAGGCTGGGGATTTGGCCCAAGGGGTCTGCATCTGCTGATCTCCTAAACAGCAGCCTAAGGAAGAGGGTGAAAAACAAAAAAAGGACCAAAGGCCAACGAGATCTTAAAAGATGGGAGCCAAACACTATCCACCAGGGTAGAGATCTATGTGTGAAGCCCCATCCCTAGCGAAGTGGGCCCTTGGGGAGCATTCTTGGGGCTCGAGAGCACATTCGCTGCAATAGTCCCTTGCGTGGGCTACACCAGCAACATGCCCAGAGGAACACCCACACAAATGCCGGGCCCTGGAGCAATTGAACCGCCCGCTGTAGCTCCAGCTCCCTGGGGATAAAAGGGATCAAGAACTGTCTCCATTAGCACTGGGCAGTGGTGCCAGGACACAAAGGGAGAGTGGGAAGCAGGAATAGTTGAAGCTCTGCACTCTTCCTCAAAGGCAGGTTTGGTCCCGGCGCTTTAGACGGGAGGGTCTGCTCTGGAGAAGGACTATGGATACACGCGCGGAGCAGATGCCGCTTTTACAGCCTGAACTACTGGCTGGCTTTAGATTACAATGGCCCCTGGGTTTTGCCACGTGTTTGCCTTGCAGAACCAACACAGCAAGAACACGTACGGGATTCCGTGCCTTCTTGAGAACACAAACGAGTTAGAGTCCCGATTAGACTCTGCCGACACACCCACTGCAGGCAACGAGGTGGCACGGAGGACAAAACTTGGCCTGCAAGGGCCTTCGCTGCTGACAGTTCCAACTTCACTCAAATGCAGGCAGGACAATCTCTCGGCACAAGCCGAGAGCTCCTTAAGGAAATGGAGCAGACTGGCAAACACCTCCCTCTTCTGGCTACCATACATTAGCACAGGATGACCAAAGCAACCGGCGCCAAGGCCGGAATAACAATTAGATAAAAGAGGGAGGTTGTAATACAGGTAAAACACCCTTCTTTACACCAAGCCAGGGAAGATTGCTGCTCTCCTTGCCCTGAGGAAGTCTTCCTTAGTTTGCAACAGAAGCTGGTGTGGATGTTTCCACAGGGAATGTTCCAGGACTGTCCAGTCGGCTTTGGGAAGCTGCCGTGGTACCAACTAATGAGTTCAGGACCACAGCCTCCGACTGCCAATGGTGGGAGAGACTTGCAAATGATTTGGGCGCTAGCGGGTGGGTATTTTAAAGATTAGCTTTATTTGGAGGAAACAAAAACAAAAAACCAAAAAGGGGGATTTTACATAATAAAAGACATCTCCCAGGAAGTCCACTACAGATTACAAATCATTTTCATAGAAGATATTTTTGTACAAATTTTACATGTCTTCAGAATGTGTAAAACGCAACTCAATCAGTGTGACCCTGTCCCGACAGCAGAGGAGGGGGTGGGGAGAGAGAATGCTTTTTTCAGGTGCAATTTAGTGATAAGTCACCTCAAATACAGCCCCCTGCGTTATCTAGACCTACGCAATACCGTGTTTGAAATTCAGCTCTGCTGTCCCGGTGGTGGTCCCCCGTGGTACGTGCTGACACCTCAGGTTTAAGGTTTGTTTTTTTTTTAAACTAGCTAAAACATCACTGAAATAACCAACCAACTGCAGCTTTACGCCAACGCATCAAATCCAGCACCTGATAAGAGAGCTGTGCTTTGCTGAGTTTGCCCAGAAGAGAGATACGGTCCTAAGTCACTTATGCAATTCTCCTCCCCCCAAGGTAAAAAGGCAACAACTGCTGAATGGGTGCACACCTTGTCAATCAAATGAGTATTGTCTGTAGCCTTGCAATCCAGATATGCTACACCATTAACGGGTTCTTTCTGAGAACCATATTCTCTAGAAGGCGGTGAAGCCATCATGCTGGCTTGACTATGCCATGAGATTACCACAACTCTGCCGTCAGCTCAGGAAACCTAGTGAGGGTGAATTAAAACGGCTAAAAATTTAGAATCTGACTTTTAAGACCTTGCCAGTTTTAGGCCAGTGAATATTTAGGGACTGGAGAATCTCTCCTCGGTGGAAGTTTGGGTCAGGTATTCCCTGTACAAGGGCCTATGCCACCAATGCAGTCTGCCTGCTTGTTCAAGTGGAGGGAGCGAGTTGGACAAGCAGACGCAGAGGGGGCAGGAACACGTTCTAGAGGCAGATGGGCAGCCTGCTCCCTGCACCCAGAGACAGCCTTGAGGCCATCTAGCATGCCCTCCCATGCATCTCGATAGCTCTACATGCCCAACCAGAAGAGGGAGCTCTCTCAAGGGGGGGGGGGTGCTATTTAAAACGTGTCTGAAGGGGGTGACACCAGGTGATTAAAGAAGGGGGTAGAAGGTGGCAAAGGAGAAGAGATTCCAAGAGAGAGAGATACCAACCCATGGGAAGATGTCAGATCCTGAAAGGTTTGTCAGTCCCAGCAGGGCTCGGAGGAGGGGAGCTGAGCATTTGTGCCTCCAAAAAGGGAGGACTTTCACTACTTTGTTAGCACAACTGACTGCTGTCTGAGGCTCTCCACTCCCCAGGGGGCTGCCGCTGGCGTTCACTGGAAAGCCTGCCTGTTCTTTCCTGGACCAATTGGCCTGACCGGGGGCATCACTTTCAGAGACGAGTGTCAGGATCCAAAGCTCATTTCAGAGACGGGCACGGTTCAACACCCTCTCTCTACCTCAACGTCTCATCCCATCCTCCACTGTTGGGACAGCAAGACAGTCTTCTTCCCTAGTGCACTGGGTAATGCTTTGTATTGCACTGGATAATGGAAAGGAAGAGCTGGCCGCTTAAGGAAGGAAGCTAGAATAACCTCATGGACTAGATATCCTACCTTCAAAGTGATCATTTATTAAGGTAACATTGCAGAATTCATCCATTTAGGCTAGCAAGATGAGGGAGAAAAGCCAGTTCTTCCTTAATTAGCTGTCCTACTGCCCAATCTGCTCAGGCTTCTCCAAGACACCTGGCTGGCTAACATGTTAAATGTCCACTCTAAGCGACGGGGGCCTACGCTCAAGTCACACCGGAAGCCACGCTGAGTCGCCCTTTTCCTTTTAAAACTTGCACGTCTCTCTCGCTACACTTTGCAGAGATTCTCCAGTTAGTTCAATACTTTAAAGGCTGCAGCAGCATGCAAGAGAAATGGTTTCCTTTTTGTTTTTTAAAAAAAGTTTAAGAAAGGTCTCCAGGAGATGTTGAGTTTTACATTTTATTTCTGTCTCGTCTGGTTTGGTTTGCTTTTCCTATGTTCCTGGGTGGCGATCGGCTAGGAGACAGCGCAGGGTCTGGAGGTTTTAATCAGTGTAATTGTCTTCCTCCACTTCATCTTCACCATCCACTGACAGAGCAGCGTACTTGCTAACATAGCCGAACTTCTGCAAGAAACACAGCAGGTTAAGCGGGGAATGAAACAGCGGGTCAGCGATTCTGCAGCCTCTTTGCGACAGGGAGTTCAGTTTGGATACAGCATTCCATAGGAGAATCACGCCCAGCTCCCACTACCTACCAAAGGCTTTTCACTGTGGTTTTTAATACCCCACGCCCCTCCCCACAGTATGCGGGTACTTCCCAAACAATGAATGTATCTTCCCACATGAGAAGTATAGGGGGAATAGCCTCATTCTACAGATGGGGAATAGAGAACAGGAGAAGTAGATCGCACTCGGGAAATCCACGGAACAGCTAGGAATTGAACTGAGGTTTCTGAAGTCTCAGTCCACCATCTTTAACTGCAAGGCCAGCCCTCCTCTCCCCACACGCTGCTCTGGGCTTCAAGCAGCAGCTAGTAGAGTAAATGCTTACAGAGGCCGTATTCTCGTCGGGTTTCTTTGGCTCAGATGCAGATTGCGAGTCATGATCGTTGTTGCTTTCTTTCCTGCAAGAGTCAGATTTTCAGTTGAACAAGAGTTAATTTAGCTGCCAATGGAGCCAATGCGCTGCTACCAGGCTACAGCTGTGCCCACTGGATTCGAAAGGGGTGCCAATCAAGGAGAAGAGAAAATGGCCAATTTCACATTGAACGTGCAGGCTAGCCGTTGGTGTTTTACACAGCCTGGTTCTCAGCCCAGCGCTGACTGCTGACCAGAGACAGCATGCATCAGTCCAGTTAAGGAGGGACGGCTGGCTTTATAGATCCTCTGCGGGGGAATTAAGTCTGCACGTGCCTACTTCTGGGGGCGAGGGAGGCTGTGTAGCTATTTTACTGACTACTGCTAGACCAGCGGTGTCCAATAGAAATTCGATGCTAGCCACACTTGTGGTTTTGAATTTTTATTAGTCACATTATAAAAAAAGCCACATGCATTAGCCACAATTCAATAGCCTATTAGCCACATGTGGCTAGTGGCGAACATATTGGACACCGCTGTGCTAGACGATTAGGAGCTCGGTAGGCGGACGAAGGAGGGAGCCCTGGCCCGTCCCCTAGGGCATGGCTAGTAATATGCTCAGCTCTCTGAGGTCAGCCCTTTCACATAAAAGCCACCTGTATGAATGCTCTAGCAAAAACCCAGGGACTTAAATGCGAAGAGTGGGGTAACTGGCCTTGGTGGCAGCAGCATCATTAGGGGCAGGGCAATGGGGGAGACACTGGCAAGGTGTCTAAGGAATACAGGGGAATCATAGAATCTCAGGGTTGGAAGGGACCTTAGGAAGTCATCTAGTCCAACCCCCTGCTCAAAGCAGGACCAATCCCCAATTTTTGCCCCAGATCCCTAAATGGCCCCCTCAAGGATTGAACTCACAACCCTGGGTTTAACAGGCCAATGCTCAAACCACTGAGCTATCCCTCCCCCACAAGGGAAGACCTGAAGGACTGGATCTTAGCCTTCTGGTAAAGGCCCGAAATAAGCATTCTGAAGTTAGTGAGAGCTGAAACCGAGGTCAGGTCAGGTGGCGCGGTGTTTTTAAAATACCTGGCACAGTCTATTGTAACAGACCACCCCTGCCTCACGCCTAGTTGTTCTGATGCCCAATTGGAGAATGAGGAGTCATGAGACCATCACACCAGACCGCGCTTTGTGCTTCAGTTGGCAGCGGATGCTGAACCAGGCAAAGCCGGCTCCCAGCATGGAAGCATCAGCACTACCTGTGACGGTGTTCCCCATAAAACTTTATGGGGAGATGCTTATAAATGTATATATGTAGCATAAAACATATTTTAGTTACATATATACATTTATAAGCATCTCCCCATAAAGTTTTATGGGGAACACCGTCACTACCAACGAGGCAGTAACAGTTCAGTACACAGAAGTCTGTGGCTATTTAAGGCCCGACCCAGCGCTGCAGACGGTCAGACACTCCACACCTGCCGCTGGTTAGGTCAGAGGGGGTTGGTGCGGGACATTGGAATGCTGCTCAGATCTGAAACAGTCATTGAAACAGGCCTGGCGGGAGGAGAAGGGGAAGACGAGACAGCCCAAGACAGACAGACGTACCTATCTGAATCTTGCCAATGATCTCTGCTGCCTCCATCTCCTGGGCCACTTCGACCTTTTGGAACACTCTCCTTCCCCTCATCTGGTTTGTTCTCATCTCCTGAAGGAAAAAGGGCTGATGAAACCTTCCCTCTCACTAACATAGCAAAATCTCAACCAACCACGTAAGGCCTGTGTATCTGAACAGTTCTAGTGCAGCAAACTGGGGCGTACTAGCCTGCCGTGCACTGGATGTCGGGTGGACCCTACTGCTGCACACTCCAAGCTCTGTCGTGCGTTTTTAGCAAGCCCTTAGGCAGCCTGTGATACACACGGCACAAACACTACTCCAAACAGCTTACAGTCAAGACCCAAAATCCATCTGAGCCTTCCTCAGTTCCAGCCTGCCCGTTACTGCTCCTCCCTATTGGCTCCACAAGGGCTGGATGTCCATGTTCGGAGGGATACCTATTCAGCTCAACTGGCCCCTTTGGCATTTCACTCTCCTAGTTTTTCCTTGCCTTCCTGCTTCTCCTTTTGTTTAGCATGTCTTCTGTGGCCCTTGGTTACTTGAGCAGCCTCCATGTCAAGTCTAAGAATTTAAGGGTTCAGCCGTGACTTGCTTCTCCCTTTTATGAAATCCTCTTTCTAGAACTCAAGGATCCCAAAGGCACTTTTGAGTATCCCTTCCCCTGTAAGTAGGGCGCTACCAAATTCATGGTCCATTTTAGTCAATTTCACAGTCAGGCCATTTAAAAAAAATCATAAATGTCATGCTGCTGCTGGCTGGGAGCCCAGCTCTGAAAGCAAAGCTGCCCCCAGCAGCAGTGCAGAAGTGAGGGTGGCATAGTATGGCGTCTGCGCTGCGGCTGGCGGGGTGCCACCTTCAGATCTGAGCGCCTGGCTAACAGCCGCCGTGCAGACGTAAGGGTGACAATACCGTGACCCCCCTAAAATAACCTTGCAATCCCCCAGCAACTCCCTTTAGGGTCTGGACCCCCAATTTGAGAAACGCTGGTCTCTCCCATGAATTCTGTAGAGGGTAAATGCACAGAAGAGCAGATTTCACGGTCCATGATGCGTTTTTCATGGCTGTGAATTTGGTAGCGCCCTACCCATGAGGATCTGAGGTCAGATGCGTCCTGAACCATCTCCCACATGCTACTTCAGACTAAGGCCTCCTTATGCTTGCTCCAAAACGTGCTGTTTTCCAACAGTCTCCTACACAGGCCGTGGCCAGGGGCATTGTTACTGTCTTTACGGCAGGCAGAGGACCTGAATCTCTGTTCTCTTGGGCTGTTAACTCAGCACCCTTCAGGTTAATCCACCCACACCCTCCCAACCCGTTAAGCCAGCGTCGAGGCAGGAGACTTTGCAGTCAGTGAGGTTTCCCCAACCACAGAAATGCAGACTAGTGAGGGGTTACACTTTCAGACCCATGGCAGTCTAGCCAGGGAGGTAGTTTTCCCTTTGCGGCTGGTCAGACGTCTATGAGGACAAAAGTGAGTGTTTGAATTCAGTCTGAAGGAACTGTCCATTTCTGCTCCCATCAATGCAGGGAGGAGACTGCTGCCCTCTACTGTCCAGCAGAGGAACAGCTTAAGGTCACTAGAACTTGAATAGAGTTGTTTACCCCTTGGTCCTGCTGAGATCAATAAGCCATACGTACAATAGCAATTCCCAAACCCGGTACCACCCCTTAACTCCACAGTGCTAACGTCCTGTAATTAAGGGCATCAAACCAGGGAGCAGCAGGGTTAGTCCACCTGAGTAATTCTCAACCCCTCTTGCCCTACAAGTGGCAACAAACCCTGACCGTACCTTTCCTGGGAGCACTCTTAGGTGGTGCTCTATCCTCCGACAGCTGGACTGGTGCTCCCTGGCTGCTGTTAGGAGAAACAAAACATATGAACATCTGGGATGCTGCTTCCTCCGACAGGTGCTTGGGATACTGCTGACTTTGAGAGCTATTTGCTTCTTGAGGAACCTCGGCCTTGGGTCTAAGATTTCAGCAGCCACATGTGGGTCATTCAAGAACCAACCAGAAGCCCCAAAACCAGACTCAACCCTGAGGCCACTGTCTGAAGATAAGCTCTACAAGGTGCAAACTGCATTCACCTTTGTTTCAGTGGAAAACAGAAAAGCAGCTCATCTCCACGGGAGTTTTAACCTCCCTTCTGTAACCGGAGCTACTTGCATGCATCTAGGGATGACAGATCGGACCCTCAGCGGGCGCTCGGTACAGACACTCACCTTGTGGGAGAGTGCTGCTCCGCATCAGAGCTCAGGGAGCGGGTAGGGGGGTTGCTGCTGCGTTTAACCCAGGCGTTCTCCTTCGGCGGTGGTGCTGGCATCACTTTCAGAGGGAGCTTCTCTTCCTTGGGGGTCTTGGAGGTGGGAGACGGGGCATCGTCCTCTTTGCTGAAGGGTTCATTTTCCAAGGACTTCTCACTCTCCCTCCTTCGGGTGGCTGTAAGGATAGGAGATGGCAGTGAGCACAATGGACATGGGCAGGCAAGACTTCCCCAAAATTATCTAGCCCAAGGGAGATGGTCTGGACAGGTCCCCAATGATTCCAATCTGGGTAGCCCGGGTCATCGACCGCGACGGCCCCTTAACTATCACTTTAGGACTCTTCTTGTCTGAGGCCAGCAGGTTTGACCTAATGTTGCCCATGAGTAACCTGACGAGTGGCTCTTACATAGTAAGTGACCACCAAAACCTGATCGCTACAGAAACCAGGAAGCTAGGCCTCACATAGCACCTGCTCTGTTGAGGGTACGTTGATGATGGAGGCTGCACCAGAGGAGTCTGGTGAACAAGCGTTTGAGCATCACTGACGTTCTTGGTCCGGTGCAACCATACCTGAGTCGTGCTAGGGATCCTTCCCCACACCCGGCCTAGACACATGAGGGGGCGTTCAACAGAAGTGGGGCTAAGCAGCCGACTTGGGAAACAAGAGCTGACAGAAAGGCAGGCTTTCTCCAGGCCGACTCATCCTGTCCCCGACTTACTTCTTCCCGTTGGGCCAGTTCCCACAGACGGGCCTGTGCTCCCAGTCTGCGAGGACTCGCTCCCTGTCCGTGATCGCTCCTGGTTCTCTTCACTACGCCAGCTGGGGTGCCTACAATAGAAAGAGGGAAGGAAGTCTGATCAAACCGTAATGTCCAGTGAGAACTGGGTGTGGGGCTGGAGGAGAGAGTGGGCAAAGGGCCCCTCTGCATCCCAAAGCTGGGGAAGGTAGTACAAGTGCTTGGCGCTTCCCATCTGCTGATCTCAAGAGGGACAGCAAAGGAGGGCTATCACCCCCGCCTTTCTTTGACAGATGGGCAACGTGAAGCACAGAGATTAATAGATTTGCCCAAGGCGAGACTAGAACTCACATCTCAACTCCCAGGCCCAACCCACTGGACAAGGCTGCCTCTCTTCAGAAGTCACCCAAGAGAGACTCAAGCCCATCATCTTCTGACAACATAAGTCAGGAACGTACAGCTGACCCGGTGAATAGGACATACTAGGAGCCCATTACTAGGGCCGGCCACTTCTTTTAGGTGTACGGAGCCGCCTGGAATTCTAGCCAACGTACGGCCTTTGACAACATTATTCTAAAGGAGGCAAACAACCAGCCGCTGTAATATTACCGAGGGGAACAGTCACATCTCCAGCACTCTAGGAGAGGGGTGCACAGCTTTGCAGGCATGCTGAGCCTCAGCACCCTAGTATGCACAATTTAGAAGGATGTGGTGATTGGGGCAGTGCGCAGGCCACACAACCACCACGTGAAGTCAGGCAGCTCACTCTCATGTGGAGAGCTGCTCCCGATGGTGTTCCAGCCCCCTCCTGACACCTACCTCTCTCGGGGCCGCCTTTCTAGCCTTGGTTTATCATCCTCCAGTTGACGCTGCAGCTTCTCCTGCTCCTTCTGTAGCCGCTCTTCCACTTCACGCTCCCTTGCGGCCGTGTCCACAGGCTTGGCACCCCCAAAGATAGAGGCTGCGCGGCTGGACTGAGTGGCAGGGGCCACCGAGGTGTCTTCCTCCTTGGGGGCGCTGCGCGGTTTCAGGTTCAGTTTTGGCCTCTGAGTGGGACCTACATTGGATGAAGTGGAGAGCGACTGAGGGCAAACGCCATGTGACCTGCTCACAACGGGACCCCCGGAAGACCCAGCTGGGAGGAAAGGGGAGCTCAGCTTCCTTCCCGCTGTTGAGCCCACCGCCCCTCCCGAGAACGAGCAGAGCCTTTACCTCGATCATCGCGACGAACTTCATCCCGGGCGTAGTCATCCCGGGAGCTCCACCTGTCCACCCTGTCATCCCTCCTTTCATAGCGATCTTCGTAACGGTCACCTCCCCCTCTGAAGTCATCGTCCCGACGGTACCCAGTGCCAAAGGCTCTCCGGCCGCTGCCCACCCTGGAATCGTAGCCTACAGGAGGAGAGGGAAAGCAGCACTGGTTACTCCTGAGCAATGGAGCATTACACCAGAGGATGGCTGATGAAGTGCAGGAGAGGGAGGCCCCTCTAGGTTTAGGCCACATTCCCTATACAGAAAGGCAAGAAAGGGGTAATGGTGACCTGCACATGCTGAAGCCAACCCAACCTCTCTGGATCTGCTCAGCCAATGGGCACTATGAAATGTAAGTATCAGGGCAGGGCAGGGCACACCATCTAGCACCCAGAGGATTAAGTGGACTGCAGCTCAAAGGCATACAACGAACGGCCTGTCTTCCATCCCCCACTTCTAGAAGGGGGAACAACAATAGATCTGAGAGCTGCACTATTGAAGTGGTTTGTCAACCATCAGTGCAAGCTCTGGACAGAAAGACTCCAATTGACGTGCAGTTTGATATCCTGACCCCATAGATCATAGGAAAGCCTCTGAAGCCATACTACCTCCTCTATCGTAGTCTCTACTACGGTCATCATAACGATCTCGGCCCCCAAAGCGATCCATTTCCCTGCGAGGGGCATCGCGATACCGGTCCGAATCGTTGTAACGATCGCGGTCCCGATACCCTAAAGAGAGAAAAAAAGGTTACAGGCAGTACTGGACGACAATGCCCTATTCCCAAAACACTGAGGCTTAGTCTACACTATAGAGTTAGGCTGATGTAAGGCAGGTTACATTGACCTAATGTCGCTCCTGCCGACGTAAGTCACCCAACACACCGATTAAATTCCACCTCCGCAAGAGGTGTAACGCTTAAGCCAATGTAGTTAGGTCAATGCAGTGTCCATGTGTTGCTTACATCACCTGGCTGACAGACGGAGCCCAAGCCCGGGGCTGACAGCTGATGAGGGATTGAGGGGGCTGGGGAGAGGAGAGCCCGAGTTGCGGTTGCCTCCTGGTAAGGGGATGTGGGGAGGGTGCCGCAGGACTCCAGCTGTCAGTGCCCCACAATGTCAGTTAAATCAATGCACGTGCGCTTGGTGAGAACGTGCACTGCCGACAGAAGGAGCATAAAAATCAAATCGAACTACTGCGGTGGCTGTAAATCGACTTAATTTTGTAGCCAAGATACGCCCTAAATTGACACGCCCTAAATTGTCCCAAGGAGTTCAGTTGGCAAAGACTATACACAGTTCAATTCATTCCTCCCACCTTTGATCACTTGTTGAATTACATATTTCATCAGATTGTCTACGGCACTTGCCACTATGGTACTGAAATGTCACGTACATTACCCTCAACACCCCGGTATGGCAGGGAAGCATTACTACTCATTTTGCAGATGGGAAACAGAGGCACCGAGACGAACTTGCCCGAGGTCATATAACGAACCTGTTGCAGAGCTGGGAACAGATCTCCTCGTCCCAGTCAAATACCTGAGCCCACCTACACAGAATCTGTCTGGCCTCCCCCAGGAACTGAATTAGTCACCATGTGCAGAGCTGAAAATAAGCACGCTAGGATACCACAGTGTTGCAGTTTTCCAGCCTTCCGAAAAGGAAGGATATCGCTGGAGTGTGAGGGATACACAGGATCTGGTGCCTCAAATCTGGGGATCTGCAGCTCCACCCTAGGAAGCCAATAAGTTCCCACCCTCAGCAGATCCTAGAAGAACCCCAAGAGGAGGCGTGAAACTAACATTTCACAGGTAGTGTTTAATGACTAGATACTATGATGGGCAGAGGGAGGGCTCTCAGCCAACTCACGGTCTCCAAAACTATCCTCGCTCCTGCGTGGAGCGTAATCATCAAAGCTATCAGTAGTAGGACGAGCCCTCCAGTCAGTCTCAAATCTCTCCGAGTCCCGGTTGCGATCACGATCTCTGCCGAAGGAGCGATCGTCCCTGTCTGCAGGAGGAAGGGAACCAGACAGCAGAGTCAGGCTTGCAAGGTCAAGTCTAAGGGCTGGTGCAAATGCCCAAGGGCTGAGCACCAAAGGGGAAATCCAAGGATGTGAAATGCACTGAGACGAATACGGCATCTCTGCAGTTTGGCATGTTGCCTTGCAGTTAATACATCGATGGCAACAAGAACCTCTGACTGATGCTTTAGAAGGATGACAGCCCCAGCCAGATTCAAGGACGGCACGCGTGCAGTGGGGTTGCCCCAACGTTGCTGATAGGTAGCCAGCAGCCACTGAACATTCCAGCTACCCCTTCGGCAAAGCGAGCAGATGTGCAGACGCCTTGGCCCTGCAGTGAGTCTGAGAACAGCACGCATGGACAAGGACTCGTATGCTGCCTTTGAACTATCTAGGTCAGAGGGAGGTAAGGCTGCCAGCCAGTCACCAGCTCTTCAGGAGCTCGAGTGCTAAGGCTGATCAGTCATGAGGACAGTTGCCTTGCGGTGTGGTGCCTAATTTGTCAGCATTCAGTTTATCTGATCAGAGAAGAAAATTGCTACCTATTCCAGGCAGTTCTCACCTTTATCCTGAGCTTGATCAGCAACATCCACTCGTATCCTTCTGTTCCCTAGAGACTGAACACACAATACCAAATTCATTAGCCTTTCAGCCTGAGGATGCGGGGGTGCCTAGACAATTTGTTCTAGGGAGATCTTTGAACACTTCGAGGCACAGTGTCTGTTAACTGGGCCCCAGACACCCCGTGAAGCCACCTGGGGTCTGGAAGCAAGAGTTTGGGGAATTGCTTTGATCCCATTTCTTTGCAGGTTTCAACTCACCTCTTCATTGAGGCTCAGAGCCCGGAGCAAGGAGTCCAGGTCTTCAAACTCGGCATAACCAAAACCTTTCAACCTCTCTGGGTTAGTTGGTTCCCGGGGCAAACGCACAGCACTTATCTGCAGTCAATTGGGAACAGAAAGGAAGATTCTCATTAGAAGGGTCAGGCTCCCTTGATGAGCAACGTAGAGGAAGAGTGAATAGGATTGGGTTTAACTGCACATTCATCTGGCAGTTCAAATCCATTGGAGAAGGCATGTGGTCTCCAAACAGGAGATGTTGAGTTATCCAAAGTCATGTGACTCAAAGTCAAAGAGTTATGAATTAAGCAAGCTAGACAGCATAGTTCGCTTGCAGGCAAATAAGAGGATTAGTATATCAGAAAGACATGGACCTGGTTCCTGTTTAAAGTGCTATTGTCTGAGAACCCAGATAGTAGTTTGCAATGAAGAATTTGGCACTGGTAAACGGTGCCCGACTTTCAGCCTTGGAGACTGAAGGTCTTTAATCCACAGAACAGGGAAAACACAGGCAGTGGCCAGCAAGCTTCCTCGGTATTCCTGGTGAAAACAAGGTCTGTGAATCTTTCAATCTTTAACCTCTGCTGAGAACTACCAACAGCAGAGACAACCGCTGCCCCTTCCTCCCCATTTCGCATAGGTTAAAGAAGAGCAGTTAGAGAGCACTGATCAGTATTGACCTAGGCTGGGGTTAGAACTGGCAGCAGAGGTCAGAATGCGTCACACTTACACAATTTGCAAAAGGATCTTTGCACATTATATATCCCATTTGCGCTCTCCCCACCCGGCAATGAAAGCGCCCTATGAGCCCCGCCCATTTCCACAGCTTACTTAATATTACTAGATAAAGTCCTCATGCAAGGCCAATTTCTGACCTGCTTCCATAGAAAGACCCTTCAAGCTAGATTATGGAAAACAAGAAGAAGCAGTTTTATTCCCAGCTGCACAATTAACTGCAGATGACATCCCACTGCCAGGAAGGGCAGCTAACACGACGCTTACCATTAGGTTTGGGAGGCAGAACTTAAACTAATATCACTGCTTACAGTACAGTTTGCTTAAAGTATTAAATGTCACTTCAAAGGCTAAACCAAATTCTAGCGCATTAATGATTTCCACTTGATTAACCGCTTCATAAGCACAGTTGCTCCCAGTTGTGCTTCCTGCTTAGAGAAGCACAGCACACAGCTCAACGCCACAGCATATTATCACAGTGGTTTGTGGAGGTTACACTCAAACAAGGAGCTCAAATTGCGTTCAGATAAGCCACCCGTGACAAGCCATTGGCTTGATAAAGAATTAGAGAAGCAGCTGGGCAGTGGTTAAGAGTGAACTATATGGGCAAAGCTGCAGCGATTAAAAAAAATGACACCCCATATTTATTATGCACACGTACACACAGACACACAGACACACACACACACACAAAATATTTCCCTATCAAATTTGCTCAGTTTGACTCAGTCAGAACAAGAGGTTTTTGCTGCTGGAAGCAAAACATCAGCTTGCCAGCTAGGGCAGCTCAGTGTGGTCTTTCAGAAACAGAGCCCACCACCACCAAAAGTACCTAGTCATTTGCTAACGCACCTAGGGTGTAAGTAGAGGATGGGGCAAGTATTGGACGATTATGAGCAACAGAATGTCATGGAGATTGGTTGGCAGGAAATTAACAAGGGAGTCCCTTACTCTGAAGAGTAAAGATACCAATGAGTTCACCAACTGGTTACGCAAGGCTATGTCGCCTGTACTGCAACAGCTGTGCCGCTGCAAGGTCTCCCGTGTAGACACTTTGCCGGCAGGAGAGAGCTCTCCTGCTGGCATAAACAACCCACCCTCAACAAGCAGCCTTAGCTATGTCGGCAGGAGAGCCATCACCACTTTTGCCAATTAAACTGATGCCACCCGACACGTTTAGCGTAGTGGTAGCGTAGACAAAGCCCAATACAGGACATGGGTCATCTCTGCGAGGGTCGCTCACCATGGCCACCCACCTAAAGCTAGCGCGGCCTCTACAGATGGTGACTCTGAAGCACAGCAAAGTCTTTCCTAAGACTGCTCCGCAAGACAGTGGTAGAACTGGGCCTGGGACTCCTGGGTCCGACTCCCAGCTCTGCCACAGATTAAGCCCCTACCCACACTTAGCCACTTACTAGACCTCATCTCTTACTTATTCTCCCCATTTACTGTTCAGATATGTGGAACGTAAGAGCATACGAGATGAGAAATGGCTTCTTCACTGTATTCCAAGTATTCTATGTCTCTGGCACAGCCCTAGGCTGCTATATGCCGCAAGTGCTATGAGGTCGATTGCAATGGCTGGGACCCTGCTGTACTGTCATAGGCAATTTGCTCATGCAATGCCCTATCCTGCTAAAAAGGCCGGAGAGAAAGTTTGAGTAGGGAGTGAAGGAGATCCCATCCCAGGGGCTGTCTAACCCTCAGTTATCACTCGGGCTCCCATCTGACTCATGGCTTGCTGCAAGAGGTTCACCCATGGTATTACTTCCAAGAAGGAGAGGATGCTGCATCATTAGACAGAACAAGTGAGTTACAGATGCAAGCTGAAATGGACAAGAAATGCAAGCAATGTCATTTTGACCATAATAATCTGCTGTGAGCAGCGGAGCTCATCACCACGTGGGCAATATTCAGTTCAACACGCAATGGCACATCAAGTAATATTTCACATTGACCTTCAGCACCATTGTGATGCTTGTGTTATTTCAGGAAGGGGAAAGAATTTCCAACCTATAATTCTTCCCCCCTCCCCTCTATTCCAGGCCTTCCAAGAGAAGACTGTTTGAGCCTCCAGCTTGATTAGGACTGAATTAATAGTTCCTAGCAATCTGCACTCAGAAGACATCTAGATCTGCTGGAGAAGGACAGTATCAGATCCTCAAAAAGAGATTGACACAAACAGTTTCTGCCTTTGCTACCAGAACCAGGAGCTGCTTCCTTTATGTAGACAAGCTTGCTAAATCAACCACAGAAGCAGAATTCTCCTTGCTTGGTCTAAAGACAGGAGGAGGACAGAATATCCATGGTGCACAAGATAAAATGCTTTCAAGAGGGGCTCTCCTGCTCAGTAGCCCTTGTTATGGAGAAGCCTGGGGCTCAGGCAACAAACCTTCAAGAAGATACTTGTCTTGTTAGAAGTCAACTTGTTCTTCGAGCTTCTGCCAGCTGCCTCAGCTGCTCTCAGCAGCGAACGGCTTGCAATGAATGCTTTTATGCTCTTGGGTGGGCCCCAGAAGACAATACGATTATGGGTACGGCTACGCTTGGAGCTGGGGGTGCAATTCCCAGCTCAGGGAGACATTCCCACGCTAGCTCTGATCAAGTTAGTGTGCTAAAAATAGCAGTGTAGCTGCAGCAGTGGGAGGGGCTAGCCACCCCGAGTTCAGAGTCTGACAGAAAGCACATACTCAGGGTGGCTAGCTCATCCCACTACATACATCTCCAGTCTTTCAGCATGCTAGCTCGATCATGGGTATATCTCCAAGCTGGGATGCAAATTCCAGCTCAAGAAGTGTAGAGAGAGCCTCAGAATGCAACAGGCCTGAGCGCCAAGGGCACAAACCATGCAGAAGAGGAATCCATACAGAAAATCCTGAGATTTACTCGCAGCTCCATTCACTTTTTGGGTGATATTGGGCAAATCATTTCAGTCTGTAGAATGGTACAATATCACGAGCCTCTACAGCGTGCTGAGAGCTCAATCGATGAGAGCATGCCACAACCCATAAGTTACGTCCCACCTGCCTTCTGCTGCCACATGGCCCCTGTATGTGTCACACAAACTTAAAATTATGCCTAACAGATACTCACGTTGAGTCCTCTGAAGAAGTCCTTGATGGACTCTTCTGACACATCATAGGGCAGGTTGCCCAGAAAGGCAGTGTACGGGGGCGACTTTGGGAGACGGCTTCTGTCTATATTGGGTTCCCGAGCAGCCCGAGGTGCGGTGGGCAGGATGGACCGGTCAATTGGTGCGGCTCGGTACATATCATCATCATTACTATGCCAAGTGGTGGAAACTAGAAGAGAAATTTTGCACATGGTCAAGACACACTGAGCAAGTCCCCCAGCGTTTAGACGTTGATGCCTCTCAGATCCCCTCTTCATTGCAATTAATGTTTGAATTTACTTGCAGCCCCTTCAGCTGTAAAATAAAGGCATTAAAGATGGTCAAGAAAAATGCTCAGCCGTGTCATGTATTTTACGGCACCTTTCCCCCAACATTCATGTTTTTGTGCAGCGTGATCCAGCTAATGAACAATACTGGACGAAGCAAAAAAACCTGAGACCAAGCTGGTGATAAAAATGGGGACAAAATAGTCAAATACAGCAGACAGAAAAGTTTTCAGTGAGCTCCGAGTCCAGCCACTAAGGGACAGAGTCAGGGAATGAGCTACCTAGAAGCAGTGGCGTAGCCAGGTTTAGAGCACAGGGGGAGTGGAGCTAAAAAAAAGGTGCCGGGAGCAAAAAGCGTCAGGAGCAAAAAAAGGCGCCAGGAGCAAAAAAAAAAATGCTCTGCTCTGGCTGCAGTGTAGGAGCAAAAAGTGTCGGGAGCAAAAAAAGGCACAGCTTCTGCTCAGTGGGGAAGCAGCCCCCCCGGCTACGCTACTGCCTAGAAGGAATCCCTGAATCAGAACATCTCTGCTGCGAGCCCAGACCAAGCCTCAGATAAAGCAGAGAACTCAGCTGGTCTCTCAAAGGAGTAAGGTGTTACAAGTAGTGCCAAATACTAAGTGTCACTGAAACTTTTCGTTCTTTCCCCATTGATGCAGGGAAACGATATACAGAACGTGACAGTGAAACTGACCAAAGTGCTGTCAAGTGCATCATGAACAAGCTAAAAAAAATAAAGGCACTTTTCCTGTAATCCTTTAGCTTCAAGATGCATTAACATCAGTAGGTTTCACTGACACACAAGCTATTCAGGGACAGTACCTAGAGACAGAATGCTGATAGTACAGAAGCTTGGGAACGAACGTACCATCTCCTTCCAGGTCATCGGTCTCATCGGCCCAGCTGACTGGTTTCGGAATAAAGGTGGGCCCACCACCGCCACCACCACTGCCACCATCCTCTGCCAGAAAGTCCGTCAGAGTAAGGGTTTTCCCCTTCTTGTTCTTCTTCTTAGCTGTTAAAGGGGAGAAGGGGACAGACGTGAGTAACATCTGGGCACAATTAATTCCATTAGAGAAGACAGGGAATGGAGGAGTTACTGCCCATCACAATGCCTACGGAGGCAAGTATCCTACATGCTCAGGAGGAGCAGGCAAAAGTAACATATCACCTCTAGGCCAAACCTCAACAGCACAAAACCACACCCCACCATTCCCACAGACTGGGAGAACAATAGCCAGCCATTTGTTATATAGCAGACTGCCACAGTAGTCTATGGAGTTTAAAGACTTTTTTATGCATGGGTCTCCACCGTAACTTTTGTTGAGCATTTGACTCCTGCTACTGTAATTGGCAGCTCTATGAACCCACACCAAAGGAATTCTCACTAGCACTTAGAATCGTTGGCTGTGGCTTGTGTCCCAAGGATTCAGGCCTATACTCAGTGGGGATCGGGCAGAGAAAAGTCCCGTTTTGCTGTTCTCTTCAGGGTCCTTCTGATGGATTGGATTTCAATTAAAAATCTCACTTTGACCCTTCCCCACACTTTTGCTAGCCCTTGTTAGTTCAGGTGGACCTCTCTGCTTTCATTCTTTTGTCCCAGAGCATCTCGTTGCTACATGAATTACACCGACACCCACAGCTGCCCCACAAGGATCATGGCCCATTGGGTGAAGTGCTGTACACCCACCACCTCTACTTACAATGGACAATTATTGAGAGAGAAGCATGCAGGTCACCTGAACTATGAGAGCGACTGGACACTCTGGTAGGACTGTATCCCACTGGAACCCTTTCATGGTCTATTTTACAGAGGAAGGACGGTCCAGTGGTCAGTGCTAACCTAGGACTTGGGAGACCTGGGTTCAATTCCCTGATCTGTTACAGGCTTCACGTGACAAGTTACTGAGGTCTGGTCTACACTTAAAAATTAGATCGACCTAGCTACCTCACTCAAGGCTGTGAAAAATGTCAGTGTGGACACAGCTAGGTCAACTGGAGAATTCTTCCATTGACCTAGCTAAAACCACTTCTCCAATAGGCAGTAGTACATCGACAGAAAAGCCCCCTCCGTTGATGTAGGAAGCTTGCAGTGCTGACATGGGACCCGAAGCTCAGAGATTCAGGCCATCTGTAAAACAGGAGAACAGCAATGCTCTGCCTCACACAGGGGTTGTGAGGAGAAATGCATTTAAGACTGAGGACATAGCTACACTTGCAGATGTAGAGCGCCGGGAGTTAAACCAGCCTTTGGAAACCGCAGCAGAAAAAGTGCTGCCGAGTGTTTACACTCTCAGCTGGAAGCACACTGGCATGGCCACATTAGCAGCTCTTGCAATGCCACAAAACAGTGCATTGTGGCAGCTATCCCAGGGTTCAAGTGACTGCAACATGCTTTTCAAATGTGGAGTGTGACAGGGAGTGTGTTGTGTGTATGTGGAGGGAGAGTGAGTGGGTTTTTGGGGTGCTGTGAGTGTGTCAGCATGCTGTCTTGCAAGTTCAGACCCCCCGCCCCCCTCACAGCAAGCAACATTCCACACTAAGGGCTTGCAGATAAGCATGCCGGAAAGGGGGGCATATCCGCATTCGATTCCAAACCAATGACAAGAGTGGCCACTTGTCTTAAGGGGATCATGGGACGTTACTGGAGGCAGATCAAAGCGCAGTCTCGTGGAGGTGAATTACGAGGAGCACTCCAGCTGCAGAGTCCAGGCGCCCTAAGTGCCTTGCCAGTGTGGACAGGTCGGGAGATAGGGCGCCTGGGGCTGCTTTAATGTGCTCTAATTTGCAAGTGTGGCCAAGCCCTTAGATGCTCAGATACTATGGTGAGGGTGGCAAGAGAAGTTCCTTGGATAGGTTTAAGTGCACTCAAATATGTACATGCAATGAGGGAGATTAGCTACTCTGAAAGCCTGACAGCTAAATTTCTTGCGTTTTAAAAGTAACTTAAACTGTACACCTGGGCCGCTTCTAACAAAAAGAGACTAACACTAATCAGGTACTTTCACATGCATACACAGAACTATGGAACTGTACAATGAAATGACAGCACAAAATCACCCCGTGGTAACACTAAGACCACGTTTGTGTTATTCGGCAACCAGCACAGCATCCTGCATTTAGTAGACATCTGTGCAGTGCATGTGCAAAGCAAGAGCATAATTCCTTACTGATCCCCCATACACTCACAAAATAACCTATCTTGAAAGGTTCAGCTTTTCAACGGCAGCATGTGAATTATGTATGGCCAAGACAACTCAATATGGTTTTCTGTGGTGGCAAAAGACCAAAACAAAACACAAGATATTTTCACCTGCATACAACTCAAAATTAGTAAGCAATTTCCTTAAACTTTCAAAATGCCACCTTAAGGCCAAAAACAAGCCCAGAAGAAAGTTAATGGAAACTGGACATTTAAAAACAGGGAAGTTGATGGAAGTCTAATAAACCTGGCTTGAATTTTCAGAAACTACTAGTGATTTTGGGTTCTCAACTTGAGACATTTTACAGGTGCTCAGTATTCCGTGGACAGATGCTCAACACTTCTGAGAGTTGGGCCCTTCCAAAGTATCTCAAGTTGAGCATCCAAAACCACAGACAAATGTATGCCCTTATCTTTAGTAGTTGCTACAATAAACTTTAGTAGAAGCATTGCTGAATTTCATACAGATCTCTTAACCTTCTGGCAGGGGAATGAAGAACTGATCTCTGCATTGTGACAATTGGTACCTTTCAATAAAGGCATTTTATGAAAAATAGATCTTACTAGCTTTCAAATATGTTCTGCAACTGTCAGTGAACCCACCCTTGTCTATACCATTCTCTTTAGTACAAGCAGGGAACTGCTCACTGACAGCACATAAAATGTTGCTGCTTCTGGTGGATGAGGATCAGTATTATGACTGCAAACTGGCTACAAGCATGTAGCTGTATAGCCCCTGGCACTGAGAGTAACATCGAGTTCTGGCTGTACACTGAATATCCGATAATACCTTCCCTGTCACCCAACCCCATTCCCCACCTTTCCGCACACCCGATTTTGTATCCCCATATTCCCCTTTGCTCTCAATCCAGATTGTAGCCTAGCAAGAAGCCTGACCCCTGCTATTTTACCCCTCTGCTGCAACACCTGGGACATTGTGCCCTACGGAACACCTAAACTCTCGGGGCATCCAAGAATATCTACAGAAAAGACACTGCCCAGAACTGCAACAGAAATGTCAAGCCATGCTCTCCACAGGGTCTCCATGCTAAGTGTCTTCTATCAACACCCAGGGAGGGGCACAGAACAGGCCGACTCTTTTTGCTCAGCAGTTTTGTTGTTTGCTCTGAATCTAAATTTGCCATTCCTGGAAACCGTCCCTTTATTTTAAGCTTCAGCAAACAACCTGGAAGACTTTCTGCTATGGGCTGTCAGAGCAGTGTAACCACATGGGTCCAAAGGAGACCTATCAGCTGCTTCTCTTTAACCACCTGAGGGGGCGGGGGGGGGGGGAGGGGGGAGAGGAGGAGGAGACAAGCTTGGAAAGCCTGCTAGTCTGCAGTGAAATGCTGCCATCATAAGTAGATAGATAACAATATTTTTGCTCCAACAGGCCAATAACCTGGCAGCAACCAATTTCACAGCCACCATGCTGCCAGTTGTGCACAAGAATGCAGACTCTGAACACAGGCAGGTTCCGCAGATTACTGCCACACGATAACAGGGCACTCCACAGCCCAGACCGTCAAGGCTTCTCTCATCCACCCAGTCAATGAATCACCCAGTGAAATACTGTTTGATAAGATTAGCCACGTCCTAGGTGGCTCTTTAGAATTCCCCTTAGGCTGGTCACTGTAGCACTTCCTACACTGACCCAAAGCTTTCTAAATCACCAATGGCTTTCATGGGGGTGCTAAAGAAGTCATATGAGCGAGCTTACCCATCACCAGTGTTCATTCAGTGTCTTAGAGAATGTGTCATTAAAATGGAGTTTCCATGTCACGGGCTGGTTTAAACCTACACACTAGGCAGAGGATGTGTTCAGCATTAATAAGCTTAGCAACGTGGAATGACACAGAACACGTATTGGGACTATAGGATGCAGGCCTGCTCTCTCCTTTGGCTTCTACTAGAGCTCCTTGAGGATGTTCTGGCCTTTAGTGCCCCCTCTGCATGCCTTATGGAGCCTGGGCCCTGAGGATTCCACTGTGCCCGTCTTCACAGGCAGGCTTACATCAAAGTATTTTCATTAGCTGGGCCAGATTATTCCTCCGCACAAATGATAGGAAGGAACACCACTGAAGCCAGAATGGTATAACATTGGTGAGAGGGGAATCAGACCGCTAAGCTAGGGCCATTTGGTCCCAGGGATATCAATGGGACTTCTGCAGAAGATCAAGCGTAGGCCATTGCATTCAGCATCACACAAAGGACACCTTTACAGGTACTTGCTGTGTTTCTATTCCTTCCCCTTCATTCTGCTCCTACCTCCTCCTGGCTCTGTTCTGCCCAGGGTTGGAGACTGCTTGACATTTTCTATTGGGAGGGGGTCTTTGCACGACTATTTCTCCTCCAGCAGCTCCCAAGAAATCTATTTCTCTGCAGCCTGCCCAGCTTTCCCCACTAACATACAGAGTGAGTCCAGCACCACCCAACTTTTCTTCCCTTCCGCAAGCAGTGGCTGGCTCATGGCTGCCCACAACATTAAAAGACTACACTGCTTACAGCAGCATATGATCTTTGGAAGCAAGTTTGACTACAGGGCACTTCCCATGCCCTACTGGGCAGCTCAGTATATGAAATGAATTGGTTCAGAAGCGGCATCTTCAATTAAGTTGACTTACTTTCCTCTGCTGCCTGCATGGTAACTGGGCAGATCCTGAACAAAGATACATGGCATTTGCTTGAACTGCTCGTCCTTCTCACTTTCCTCCCCCCCAGCCCACCCGAGAGTCTAAATCTTGCAGCACAGCCACGTGGTCTTTTTTTTTTTTTTATTAAACTACCTCATTTTGTTGCCATGGAAGCAACTGTGAAATCACAGATTCAGCATTATGACTTCATGGCTAGGCTAAGAGGAGGAGGAAAAAACCCTGAAGCACAAGCAGTTTTGACCTCAAGCAAGATGGGAATGGAAAGTAACAGCTTGGAGCCTTAAAAATCTTCCAGCCTTGCAGGTTGGGTTCCAAGGAGTAACAGTGAGCTCCAGTGAATAAGACACTCCGTTCCTATGGCCAGGAGGAATTTTGAGGTGCCAGGATGATAAACATATATGGTAGATTCTCCTATCCCATTTTACTCCATCACCCATGAAGCCTGCCCTGCAGTTACTATCCTCCTAACAGAGATTTTACCAAGTGCTTTCTTATCAGTAGATCTCAAAGCACTTTACAAAGGAAGTCAGTATCATTACACAAATTTTACAGGTGAGGAAACTGAGGCAGAGAGAGGAAGCTACTTACCACAGCCAGCAATGAAACTCAGGCTCAAAATCCCAGTCCAGTGCGCTATCCACTAAGCCATATGGCCTTTTCCAGAGCCCCTCAACAGCACTCAGGGCTGGTCTACACGACAAAGTTAGGTTGGCTTAACGACATCACTCAGGGCTGTGAAAAGTTTCATTCCTTGTGCGATGTAATTAAGCCAGCCTCAGTCGCAGCATAGATAGCACTAGGTTGACGGAGGAATTCTTCCTCGGGGAGAGGTGGATTTACTACTGCAATAGAAAGGGGTTTTCCATCGCTGTAGTTAAGTGTCTGCTTTACAGTACTGCAGCCTCACTGCTGTAGCATTTCTAGTGTAGATGTGCCCTAGAGTCATCCAGAGGAGTCAGAGGCATCTACACAGAGCCCATGCGGACTATGGAAGGAAGAGAAAAGACTTGAAGCTAGGCCTCTTGCATAGCAGCAATGAGTAATATTTGAGCACAGGACCAGCTCACTTTGCACTCTACCTAGAACAGCTGTTTCAGGAATAACTCCCTATACCCAAAATCTGCCCGAAGTGATTAATGGAGAGGCCATATAATTTACCGGAATTATCAGAGTACAGAGGCACAGGTTTATTGCTTCTTCCCTCCCCCATCACTCAAATGATATAGCCAGCATCCCTCTACTTCGCTGCAAACATCTCTTTTCTTTCAGGTTGCCTTCTGCTCTACCTTCTCAATTCCTGTCACACACGTAATTCAGCGACCAGACTTCCAGACACTACGCAGAACATGGCCTCACCAGCGACTAAAACAGCACTATAGATAATTAGATCTAAATGAGAAATGTCTACCCTGGGGAGAGCTTTAAAAGTTCATAGCCACTGTATTAGCCGCTCAGTTTACAAAATGTAGTTATTTTAAAGGTGGTCACACAAAATCCACATGCTGCTACTTGTGCAGCTTTGGAGTCTTCCAGAAAATCCCAGGTGTAAAGGTGACCCTCTTGACACAGCAGAAGAAACTGAAAAGACTCCAAAGTGCCTCCCCTTCCTCCAAAATGCTCTGGTCTGATGTTTTTATCGTATACACTGGGAATGCTATTGCTGAGCATGGCAAGCGGGGGTTGCAAGAACTCTTGCAAATGGGGATGATAGGGGAATCTAGCTAACCTTTAAGAACGATCACTTGTTAAAGCCCTGGAGTCTACAAGGTCTGAGAATTAAAACTGGGTTAGTCCTCTAGGATGGTTAAAGTTCAGTTTGCCAGGGGTAAACTCATGGAATTATGACATCGGCCAAGGATAAAAGAACGGGCAGCTCAGCACCAGCGACATACTGCGGTGACTGTCTTGGAAAATGAGGCTTAAGTGCCCTCCTGCTGTAGGCAAGTGCTGCTCAGAAAGAAAGTGGCTGAAGGTGTGTTTCATGTGTGTTCCCGCCCAGCAGGACGTCTACTTGGTGTCAATGATTAGTTGCTAAATGACAGCATATGCACTGCTAACTAGAGCAGATGCTGCATTCATAAAACCTGCAGGCTGGCTGTTTGCTCAACTTGCATCAAATGGCTGACACGTCACAGGCAGGAGTGAACAGTATGAAGCAACTTCTGTTGCTGAACACAGCGCTGCTTATGCACCACTGAACCGGTCAAAACCTCATATGGCTCAGGAAGAACAATGCAGGGAAAGCCACCTGGACAGAAGAAGCCCTTTCTTGCCAGTTGTGGATTTCCAATAAGGCCAGTATTAGCTGCCTCCTTGATATGAGCAAAAGCTATCTCCAAACTAGGCATCAGTTATACCTGGGAGCACCAAGCCCTTCCAGAGTGTTTTCGTAACATCGACAATTGGAATTGGAATTTACCCAGCTGCTAGATACAAACAAAAATCATATGCTACTGCTCTACTCAAACTTAGCTTATTGAAACATTACCATTATTAAGAGATATACAGGCACTTGTACAGAGATCCATGTTTTATTAATGCAGCCTTGTAAAACTGTTGGGAAATTTGATCAGCCGAGGCACAAAGCCTATTTGCTTACCCTTTGATACAATGTTGAAAATGCTAGATTTATTTTTTTTTAAACCTACCCCATTAAAAAAGTTACCCCAGGCAAGTGTGAAAATAAAAATTCAAGGCAGAATTAGTATATTGTAAGTATTCTATTCAATGTCGCTCTAAATGAGTGACTCAAGAGATTTTGTGCGTTTCATCACTGTCCCTTATCCTTAAGCTCAAAGCAATATTTTACTTTCTGGGCTGCACCAATGCATAAGCACATCATGGGCTCAGGTTCTAGTCAGCTACAGACCCGTTTGTGCAAACACCTAGGGAAAAGGCAGGTATTTCTGCCTCAAACTGCTTGCTATGAAATATGGGACCATACAGTTCTGCTGGTGGAACTCCAAAGGGCATCTGCAAATTCAGAGTGTTTCAGTTTTGCTTAACTGTCCTGATCCATGCCCCCTGACATTTCAGTCGTACAGTGAGAGCAATGTTGTGCACTTAACTCAGCAAGATGAAATATTAGAGCAAAAGTGAGTTAAGTGAAGAAAATTGCCTGAACAGTTATAGTGATGCCTTGACCTTTCCTAGCTGTCAAACACTGCACTTACCATCTTATGAAAAATAAATGCAACAAAACATACATTCTGCTGCCTTTTCTCTAGGGAACTGAATGGGACACAGCCAACTGAATTAGCAGCAATGGACTCTCACACAGCTAGCCCTTTTGCTGTTATTGTAATCAGAAGTGTAGCCAGTGAGATAAGAGACAGAAGTCAGTTTATTTTAAAAGCTCTTGGCCTAGTTAACCGCAAAACCTCAGTATAACCCTAAAACAAAGCCATCCTGACTCAATAGCTACAAACCCCTCAGTTCTTAATGGAGCAATACTGGCTGAGTGCCAGGAAGAGTCCAACAGAGGAAAGCCAATCTTTCACATAAATTAATGGGAGACCCATTACTCCAGACAGGGCAAGGCTATATTTAAATAATGGCGCTTCCCCCACCCCAAACAAACAGGCCTTTAGCTCCAGAGAACTTTTCTAAATGAACAGCATTTGTTGAAGGAATGTTCCAAAAGGGATAACTTGCAATAAGGGATATGTGATTAAACTCTTCAGCATGGGGTCTTGGGTTCAGAGGGTTAGAAAGAAGAAGAGACCTGCTAGGAGATTCAAGGGTACGTACCTTCCGGCTTATTTTGGATAGTACCTGCAGATAATGGTGCAGTCTGGTGCATTTCAAAGGCATATAAAAGTCACTCTTCAGACTAAGACAGTAATAGAAATTCAAGTTCAACATCAGCCAGAGAGGTAACCCTTTCAGTTTAGAACAGCCAAATCTTTCACCTTTTATTTGTGAAGGGAAGGAAAATGCTGCAATGCTTTTCCCCACCCCTCCTGGATTCCAGTCTGACCCTCTGCACCATATTAGAAATACAAGGCAGACAGCAAGTCCTGGAAGGGGCGGGGAGCCATGTACATCAAAGAGAAAGGGGCAGAGGGGCTGTACAGAGCAGGGCACAAACCCCATTTCCTGCAGTAGAAGGGGCACTGCATCCCTGCCGGGGGAGGGGGGGGGCGCAAGAGGGCTGGGACAGCAACAGATCCTGCTTGGGGGAGGGAGAACTCTACAGGGCAAGAGGAAGGGTGTTGCAACAGGCCCAGGCAAAATGGCGTAGGGCAAAGATGTGTTCAAGGGGGCGGGGTGCAAACTCCCAGGAGAGGGTCTACCCAGCTCCCCTAGGGCCGAGATAAGATGCAAACTAGCGATGATCTGTGGCGTGAGAAAGAGACCACGTGGGCAAACTGCACCCTCTGGTCCCTGGGGTGTGCGTGGAGCTTCACATCCCGGGGGAGGGGGTGGATGGCAGGAGCGATACCCAGCACTGGGGGCAGGCCACACACCCCGCTACGGGGATCTATGCAGAGCGGTCAGGCCACACCCCTCAGTTTTGGGGTGGGGGGAGAAATCGGGGGGGGGGGGGCTGGGGATGATGCAGCGCCGAGGGAACTAACTCGGTGCTGCATCACCACGTGGCGGTGGGGAACTCCTGGTCTGTCGGGGGTGGGGGCGCCGGCCAGCGGACGGGGGGGGGAGGGGGTGCGCACACTGACAGGGCTCCGTACCCCGCCCTCTCCCAGGAGAGATGGGCCCGCGCACGCACCCGGGCTGGGCACCGCCCGCAGCCAGTGGCTGCTCTACCACGCCCCCCCCCCCGCCGCCCCGATCACCAGCGCACCCACGTGGGTGCCGCCCAGTCTCCTTTTTCCTCTCTCCGTGTCCGCTCCCGCCCCCCCAGCCAGCCAATCGCTGCGCTTGCGCAGTCACGCGACCGAAGGTTCCATCTGGCTCCCCCGTCAATCACCGGCGGCGCGAGCCGCCCCTCCCCCAGCTGCTCCCCCTCCCCACCCCCTTACGGTAGGATGGCGCGCGCTGCGGCTCGGAACGTTCCGAGCCGCGGCGCGCGCGTCCCGCCTGCCTGGGGAGGGGGACAGTGCGCGCGCACGCCGGCCAGGCCTGAGGGGAGGGGAGGTGCGTGCGCGCGCGGGCGATCCCTGCGTGGAGGAGACAGACAGGATTCGCCTCGTTCGGGCCGGGGAGGGCGAGGCTCGGGCCGGGGTGAGGAAGCGGGTAAAGTCCTCGGGCCGGAGAAGGGACCCGGGCCGGGCTCGGGTCTCAAGGGCCCGGAGGCCGCCGAGCACCACTCACCTGAAGCCGCCATGTTGGGCAGAGGGAGAGAAGGCAAAGGACCCGGATGGCGCCGTCACGTGACTATAGCGAGGCAAAAGCCCTCCTCCCGGAGGGGCGGGGCTCCAGGGGGAAGGGGGAGGGAGCGCGGTTGGTTCTGCGGTTCCGGGCGATGCAGATAAAATCCAAGAGTGGCGCAGCGGGCGGGCGAAGGCACGAACATAAGCAGAGGGGCCCGAGTGGGGAGAAGGGATTCTTCGTTTAGCATCGCCGCACGCTCTCTGTTGTCTGACGCCAAGATGGGGAGCTGGAATTGCCACGGTTGTGGTGGGGCTGTCGGTAGTACTCGCCCCACCCAGGGCCAGCCCCAGCCCCAGCCCCCCAGTGCAGCTCCCGCGAGGGGCCCCACCCCCCCGTTGGGGATGTCTCTGGGTGGCTGTGGGGGGCTGGGAATGTGTTGCGGGGCAGTTGGTGGGGCTGGGGTAGTGCAAGGGGCCAGTTACTGGGGTTGGGGTTGATCAGAGGGGCACTTAGTGGGGTTGTGGGTGACTCAGGGGCAGTTAATGGGGTTGGGTATTTTGGGGGGCAGTTAATGGGGTTGGGGTTGATCAGAGGGGCAGTTGGTGAGTTGGGGTAGTTCAGAGGGGCAGTTAGTGGGGCTGGGGTAGTTCAGGGGGGCAGTTAGTGGGGTTGTGGGTGACTCAGGGGCAGTTAATGGGGTTGGGTATTTTGGGGGGCAGTTAATGGGGTTGGGGTAGTTCAGAGGGGCAGTTGGGGTAGTTCAGAGGGGCAGTTAGTGGGGCTGGGGTAGTTCAGGGGGGCAGTTAGTTGGGTTGTGGGTGACTCAGGGGCAGTTACTGGGGTTGGGGTTGATCAGAGGGGCAGTTGGTGAGTTGGGGTAGTTCAGAGGGACAGTTAGTGGGGCTGGGGTAGTTCAGGGGGGCAGTTAGTGGGGTTGTGGGTGACTCAGGGGCAGTTAATGGGGTTGGGTATTTTGGGGGGCAGTTAATGGGGTTGGGGTTGATCAGAGGAGCAGTTAGTGGGGTTGGGAATGTCTCAGAGGCAGTTAGTGGGGTTGTGGGTGACTCAGAGGGGCAGTTAGTGGCTTGTGAGGGGCAGGTGGCGGAGACTAGAGCATGTCTGTGAGGGGAACTTTGTTCAGGGTGTTGGGCCCCCTCGAAAGACCACAGCGGGATGATAATCAACATCTCCCTGACACTGCCAGGCAGCCACCTCTGGGGTCATGGCTGTTTATGGAGGCAGTGTGGTCAGGGCTGACCATGAGCAGCAAGGAACAGGTTTATTTCCAGCTGTACACCAGTGCTGTGTAACCAGCCCGCAGCCCTGCGGGCTTTTGTCTACACAGGAAAGTTTTATCCGTTATACCGGAGTAATCATACTGCTCTGACACTGCCTCCTCCTATGTAGACACTCTTATTCCCGGACGAACGGCCTTTTCGGTTTAACTTATATCACTTGGGATAGGATTTAAGCTAAACCAAAGAAAGCCACACTTACATCAGGATAAGAGACGTCTAGGCTATGGAGTCAGTGCCGGCATAGCCACACAGTGTCGCCGCAGCCTGTCTGACAGCAGAGGTTTTTTTGTCACTAAGAACACCGCGAAGTTACATCCATGGAAGCCCTCTTCCGTCAATATAGCTGCATCTACTCTGGGTGTCATGACGGCATAGCTACATGGCTCAGGTGTCTGGGCTTTTCGTGCCCCGGACCTAGGTAGCTAGGCCGATATACATTTTGAAGATATATTGACACTAGAAATGCAACAGTAGTGCAGATGCCTCCTACAGTGATGAAAGGGGTTCACCCCAGCTATTGGCACCCGGCCAAAGGGTTTGAAGGGAGCCCAAATGGTCAAAATCTTGGATTTTACAGCTCATTTGAAATATGGCTACTGCTGCAGCACAATTCCTTCCTCCCTTTGCCGTGCTGGAGTCTGTACTGACTTGAGGGGAGAGCCACACCACTCCCTGCAGAGCCACTCCCCCCAAGCGCAATATTGGGGTGTCCCTGCAGCCTTGGAAGAAAGAGCACCCCTTAGTGGGTCCTAGCACCCTAGTACTGACCCGGGACACCTCTGCTTAGCCTATGATCTGTGGTAGGCTCATAATCCCGGCTAACAGAGAGAGTGAAACTTCCCTCTCAGGTAGGCCAGCATTATTATTATTTCACTCCCAGAGATGATTGGCCCCAATTCCTTAGACAGGCTTAGGGTCCCCAGACTGCCAATGCAACGACTTTCTTTCACCCCGCAAAATCCTCCAATTTATTGTTTGAAAAAAGGAAACAAAAATCATCTCTAAATTCCCATCTCTCAAACCAACTCTCTCCATTATTAATGCTGCTGGAAACATGATTCCTCCACACACCCCTGTGGAGTAGGTGAGTATTGTAAATGGGGAAACTGAGTCATAGAACAGCATAGTGACTTGCTTGAGTCCGCACAGCAAGGTAGTTGCCAGGGCTGGGGTTAGAACCCAGGAGTTCTGAAGTGAAGCAACCTCCCCAAATCATGCCCCTTGTTCAAATGAGCCCCTATACCTAAATCCCCATACCTTTGCGAAGGTGATGGGAAAACCACAGGATCGCTGGTTCTCTGGTCCCCAGTTTCTGGTCGGGTCCCCGGTTTCTGGAAGCCCTTTGGGTCTTGCTAAGAGAAAGCCCCATTTTGCAGCTTGTTCCTCCACTTCTCTGCCCAACCGACTCAGAACTTGGTATGCTCAAAGTTCTCTCTGTCTCTCTTAAAGGGGCCATCACTTTAAAATCCATTCCTGGACTGTAGTTTTATCCAGTCTGGCTCCAGGAAAGAGTGTGATACAATAGTGACCATGTGGCCTATTGGTCAAAGTAGGGTCTGGGACGTAGGGCTCCTTGGTTCTCTTTCTAATCCTATTAGTAACTCCCTGTGTGACCTTGGTCAGCTCACTGCACAGCCCTGTAAAATGCCAGGGTTAATAATGCTGGCCTACCTGAGAGGGAAGTTCATCATCATCATAATAACTAATAATTACAATAAATACATTGGTTTAATTCACACATGTAAGGTGCTTTAAATCCTCAGATGAAAGGAGTTAGGTACGTGTAAACTATTAATAAAGGAATGTTGCTTTCTATCCCAACCCCAATTGTCAGTAGTAAGAATATTATTCACTCCGTAGATGATTGCCCATTGTGGTTGCATTAACCAGGGTACTTCACTATATTTCACTTCAGGCAGGGTCTACAGCTGGGGGTGAGGAAGGGGGGAAATTGCCCAGAAAAGGCATTTACAAAACAAGACCCATCCCAGTGAGATCTGACAGAAAATATTCATTAGATAACAATACCTAGCTCTGATCTAGTGCTGGTCATCAGTAGGTCTCAAAATGCTTTACAAAGGAAGTCAGTATCATTACCCCCATTTTATATATAGGGAAACTGAGGCACGGAGCAGGGTCGTGACTTGCCCAAGGTCTCCCAGCAGGCCAGGTGGCAGGGTTCAGGTTTCTTAAATCCCAATCCAGTCTATTATCCACTAGGCCATACTGCCTAAGGATTACAGCAGCTGAGCTGCAGTGTCATCAAGACAATGGTTAGGGCACTGAACTGGGTGTCAGGAGACCTGGGTTTTATTCCTGACTCTGCTGCATGGCCTTGAGTAAGTCACTTCCCTGCTTCGTGCCTCAGTTTCCCCTCCCACATCATTGTTTTTGTTGTCTAGAATAACAATAAGCTCTGTTCACACTGCCTGACTCAGTTTGTCTCAGTGCATTCTGGGAGCATCTGGGACACTCTCCCAGACTGCCTCTGCAGGGCATACACCCAGAGCAGGACCAGCGGCAGATGGGGGCAACATGCCCAAGGATGCCCTACTCAGTGACGCGAAGTGACACCAGAGGAAGCTTGCACAGCTCAATCACACCCTGAATGCTCCACAGCTCAGACAAGATCATCTATGCTCCTTCCTATGGCTATGGGAACTGATGGATAAAGCAGCCACTTGGAGCCAGAAACCCCGTTGGGGTAATAGGGAAACAGCACGGCCTTGCTGCATGGGAGGATGAATCCATTAAAGATAGGGAGGTGCTCAGATATCCCAGTAACAGGGCCAGGGAAGCACCTGAGCTAGACATAGACCCCCAGGTGCTGCTTCTCAGCAGGGAGTAGGGGGTTGCATGTCTCTTCCCACCCCCAATGGCTGCAAGGGAGGCATACGCAGGACTAATGCAGAGTGACTGACTGCTCCTTGCTGTGGACAGGCAGCACAGCCTGGCCTGCTGGAATCAGGGGCAGCTTTGTGACCCTGCTGCAGACCCATTGCAGGGATCTCTTGAGGAACAATACCTCTGCTAGCCCCTGGGCTACTCACAGAATAAAATGCGCCTTGAATACAAACAGTCTTTACAGCCAATAAACCCTGGTAATAGAGTCTGATCCCAGCCCCACTGCCACTTCCTGAGCCCCTTGCATGGGATGTGTCTCTTACATCACTGCTTTGGCTACGGGGCCCTGATTCTCACACCTTGTGTCACCATTCACCCCCGCGTGTAGGGGCTGTCAACTGCGGGGGTTCTGATCTGTGATGATTTCATGCCGACTTTAGGTGTGTGCAAGGGAGACTCACTCCTGGAGCGTCTCCCAGCCAAATCCACTCAGGAAAGTAATTATCAGAGCCAGAACTGATGACCCTAGCCTAGGACCCTGCTTCTTCAGTTCCAAGACCGCAGACTTCAGCCACTTGAGCTAACACAGATGTCCTCTAATGGTGAGTATCATAGAATATCAGGGTTAGAAGGGACCTTAGGAGGTCATCTAGTCCAATCCTCTGCTCAAAGAAAGACCAATCCCCAATTTTTGCCCCAGATCCCTAAATGGCCCCCTCAAGGATTGAACTCACAACCCTGGGTTTAGCAGGCTAATGCTCAAACCACTGAGCTATTCCGACCCCCCACAAGTAGTAATAGGCCTATTACCTTCTCTGTGTTCCAGCCGGTAGCGGATGACAGCATGTATGTCCTGCCCAGCTACTGCTAGAAAACGCTATTGGCATATGGAGTTCAGAAGATTCAGATCAAAGTTGGGTATGAATCTGTGAAGCTGACAGCAACTCTGAATTTGATCTATCTGCATACATAGCTCTCTCTCTCCGTAAGGTGTATATGGAGAGAGAGAGCTATCACATCAGGAGTATATATGTGTATGATATATTAATATCTTTTACAAACCACCTGGCTACAAACCCATGATTCATCAACTCCCAGTCACTGACCCGCTGCCTTGGCTGGAAGGAATTTGCTTCTATTGCTTGAAATGTTTGTCTTCGTGTTCCCCATTCTCTCCTGTGTAACATTTGCGGATCTTTCCTTCCCTGTCCACAGTGGAGGGCTCTGCTGTGTATTCTGCACACGAGATGAGGCGAGGGCATGGAAGGGAGAACCACAGGGCAGATCCAAACCCTTTAGTGCAGAGCCAAGAGAATCCATGGATGGGCTAATGCAGGCCTGCACAACATGCGGCCCGGGGGCCACATGAGGCCCGCGTGGGCTCACTGTGTGGCCTGCGGGGGGGGGGGGGGGGGTGAGTAGGCAAGCAGCGGGGTGGGGCAAGCCAACAGCCGGCTGGCCGATGAAGAGGCCAGTGGCAGGCTGGGGAGTGAGGATGAGCCAGTGGCAGGGGGCAGGGGCAGCGGCAGAAGGTAAGAGGCCAGCAGTGGACAGGCAGGTGAGCTGGTGGCGCGGGGAGCCGGCGGGGAGGGAGCGGGTCCTATTTTACTGCTGTGATCTGGTCACCCTATGCGCGCTGTTTCTTTCCCCCTCTACAGGCTTCCACACCCCAGCGCTGGGGAAGGAGGAGTTGTTTCCACAGGGCGGGCGGCGCCGGCGGGGGGTGGGGTGTTGCCGGGGGAGGGGGGGGGGATTCGGCCCTCAGCTGTTTTCTTTGGAGTAATATGGCCCTCGCCACTTTACGAGTTGTGCAGGCCTGGGCTAATGGCTCCTTCCTTTAATCTGCTGCCCTGATCCTGTGAGTCCATCGTTTACCCGGAGACTTAGCTGATGCCTTTACAGTGGTCTAGCAAGTCCCTGCCTTCATTAGCTGCGGGGGGGCTGGCTTAATCATTAGCCCTTTGCTAGTGAGCTGGTTCTTGCTAGAAGGGGGTTAACACACTTTCCCTGGCTACTGTGAAATGGTCCTTAACATTATTCATGTGGCGACTACTCGGCCAAAGGGGTCTGGGACTTCTGTGAGATGGCACTGACAGGGTTTCCAACATGTGAGTTGCAGGGTGGTGCGCACCAGTTTGTTACTGTAGGGTCACTTGAGTGAGAGGCCACACACACGGGTTTGTTATTGTAGGGTCACTCCTGAGTGCTGGGCTATGGGCACTGGTTTGTTATTGTAGGGTCGTTCCTGAGGGAGGGATTATGCATACTGGTTTGTTATGGTAGAGTCGTGCCTGGAGTGCTGGGCTCTGCAGACTGGTTTATTATTGTAGGGTCACTCCTGAGTGTGGGGATATGCAGGCTAGTATTGTGGGGATGCTCCTGAGTGCTGGCTTAAACACACTAGTTTGTTATCGTAGGGTTGCTCCTAGGGTGACCAGACAGCAAGTGTGAAAAATCGGGACCGGGGGGGAAATAGGAGACTATATAAGAAAAGGACCCCAAAATCAGGACTGTCCCTGTCAAACCAGGACATCTGGTCACCCTAGTTGCTCCTGAATGCTGGACTGACTGTGCAAACTCCTTTGTTTTTGCAGGGTTGCTCATGAGGGCTAGTTTGCACATGCTGGTTTGTTATAGGCCCTCCCCGCCCTCGAAGGCTGGTGCTCCCCACTCTGGATTGTGGATGAAAGGGGTTAGCTGGCCAGATTCTTCCAGGACTAAATTCTCCTCTAAGTTGCTGGAGGGTTGCTCCTGGGCCCTGACCAATCAAAGCAGAGCTCAGCAAGATGGCAGCTAAACAGCGGGGGGCTATAAACCCAGTTTTATAAATGGAGTGGGGAGAGACAAGGTGGTTGAGGTCATATGTTTTATTGAACCGACTTCTGTTGGGAAAAAGACACTCTTCCGAGCCCCATGGAGCTCCCCTTGTCTCTTTCCCTGGGCCCTGCTCCAAATAACGATACGCACCCACCTTGTCTCTCTCATAGCCTGGGGCCAGTGCGGCTACACCAACATGGCAAACAAAAATATTGGGTGTTCTCAAGGAGGAAAACAGAAAGGCCACGTGATGGCGCTGCGACCTCAGTAACAGGAAAGAGGGCTGCTGGCCTGCCTCCCTGTGACCCCCCCCTGCGTGAAATGCAGCCTGGTGGAGAGCCATAGCACAAAGCCTGAGGGAGTTTTCAGTGCTGCGTAGGCCCCTGCTCCCCAGTGACTCACCCCCTGATATTCACCCTGACCGGACGGGGTATTTCTAGCATCCACAGCTACAGGGCCAGCATGGACCTGGCTAGCAACCTCTCCCCAAATTCCTGCATACACATGCACGGACTCCGCCCTCTGCCAGCCAGGGGCCTACGGTCCCACCTTGTAGGATGTAAGAAACTGCCCTTGACTTTAATGCACCCAGGACCTGCAGCTAGGTTCAGCCTTGTGCTGTGGCTGCAAAGGGGCCTTGGGGGGGGATATATGCTCCCTTGGGGAGTGGCCCCAGAGAGCCCCATCACCAGGCCCAGAGCTGGTGGATAGAGCTGCCGACCGCCTCTGCAGCGGCCCTGGTGGGAAGGGGCCCAGAGGAGTTTGGGCCGGGGCAGATATGTGCCCCAGCGATTCTGAGCGCCCACAAGGGGCCGTTTTCACAGTGGTGCTCCGGGCTGCATCGGCCTCCACTGCTCCCGGATAGGAGGAAGGCAAAATGCATCCCCCCTGCCCCTGCCCTGGTGCTGAGTCTGCCCCCTGAAGCGTGAGCTGAGCGGCACCGTCACCTTTGCACGGCACCGTGTTTTCCGGGGATGCTGAGTGATCCCGGCTCCCACGCGGACATGGATTCATGCCCAAACAGAGTCCAGAGTGTGAACTGGAGTGTGAACAGATCGAGGGCTGGACTCATCCCTAGACTGCCTGACATGGATCTGTCAGCAGACTGATCTTGATCACTTTCCTAACTCCCCATCCCCCCTTGTCCATTTCACGCTGAATATGGATGAAAGGAGTTAGCTGGCTGGATTCTTCCAGGACCAAATTCTCCTCTAAGATCCCCCCCGCCCCCCCATCAGTGCAAAGCTCGTGTGGCGAACTGAGATCCTGCCTACAGCTCCACAGGGGAAATGTTTGCATGCACTGATTTGTTTTTATATAGTCACTCCTGAGTTCTGGGCTGTGCAGACTGGTCTGTTATTGTAGGGTTACCTGTGAGGACTGGGCAGTACACACAGGTTCGTTATTGTAGGGTTGTTCTTGCACGCTGGCCTGTGCACGCTGGTTTTACCATCCCCTGCCCTGGGACAGAGCCCAGCGGAGGTGAGACAGAGCCCAGGGTGTTCGCTGCAGGAGCTGGGGACGCTTCCGGGGTTGGGCGCAGCGAAGCGAAACCTAACGCTGGCTTATTATTTGTTTCGCTACAAGGCTAGCTTTGTTGGGACGCTAGCTCTGTCCCTGGCGCTCACTCCACGCTCTGCCTGATCGGTGCACAACACGGAGCCACGCAGCGGGGAGAGCTTAACCTGAACCCTGCCTCTCCATGGGCTGGAGCCCAGGGACCCCAGAGACGTTTGCTCAATAAACACGCATGGACCCCACACCCGCTGGGAGTCCTGTTGTTCCTGGCAGCTGGGTAGACATTCCTGCTTGGCTGAGCGTGAGCTGCTGACACAATGAGGAGAAAGGGCCGAAACCAACTGACCCAGCCCAGTCCTGAAATTCCTGGGGAATCAAAATACCCAGACAAGTCCCTATGAGAGGGAGGGATAGCTCAGTGGTTTGAGCATTGGTCTGCTAAACCCAGGCTTGTGAGTTCAATCCTTGAGGGGGCCATTTGGGCATCTGAGGCAAAAATTGGGGATTGGTCCTGCTTTGAGCAGGGGGTTGGACTAGATGACCTCCTAAGGTCCCTGATCTTCTTCTATGATTCTTCTAACACGCAGGCCCTGCCTAGGGAGGCCTGTGGAAGCTAGAACCTAGTTTCCTCGCTGCAGTATCGTGGCCTTGGGTCCGGTGATCCTTCTTCAGCCACCAGTCAGTGTGGAGGGGAAGGGGGGAGCCAGACACGTGCCCTGGGGGGATAAATGGGGGGGTCAGGGGAAAGGTGGGGCCAGACACGTGCCTTGGGGGGATAAATGGAGGATTTCAGTCTTTGGAGCTTTTGCCAGTCCACCTGTGCCAGGTGCCCTGTGGATTCTCTTTAGCGCGTGACAGCGGCAGTGGAAAGACGACGAGGAGGGGAGGGGCAATTCTGTGGCGGAGCTGCGTCCCCGGGGCTGGAGGAAGGCCCCCGTTTTCTCCTCCAGGCTGGAGCAGTGCACCCAGGCAGCCAGGGATGTGCAGCGTTCCCTGGAAAGCCCCAGGCTTCCCTCCGTGCCAGGCAGGGAGGGCGGCAGAGGAAGGACTCCAGCTCATCACAGGCCTGGAGCCCAGGGCCCTTCTTCTGGGCGTGGCTTGTTTTGATCCCTGCCCCGCACTGGGCGTGGGACCCTGGTGAAGGACTATGGGGGGCCAGACTACCCCAGGGTGGCTCTCAGTGTGGCTGGACCGCACACAGAGGTGTCCAAGTGGGAGAGAGAGAAGGGCTGGTGGGTGTTGTGTGACCAGACCATGGGGGGAAGACTCAGCCCTTAGGAGCCTGGGGGTGCAGTGATCAAAGGCGCGAAGGAGGTGTGAGTGCCTAGCTCCCCTTGGTGCCTTAATCGCCTCCCAGGTTCCTCACCTTTCCCTGGGGTGGGTCCAGACCAGTGAAATGCGCAACTGCACCGGTGCAAAACCACTACACTGGTGCAGAGACACGACAACGGGGCCGTCCCGGTGCAATTCACAACAGGGTGAGCTGTCCTGGTGCAAAGCACCATCTCGTACTTCTCCGCCGGGGCAAAAGGCTTACACTGATGCACCCCCAACCCCTCTAGGCAGGATCTCCCTCTGCTGTAGGTTATCACTATAGGCTGAGCAGGAAGATAATCCCAGGGGATTTTCCTGCAGACAGGCAAGGTCTTTAGGAGCCCTACCCTGCCCAGAGTCTGTTATCAGCGTGCAGGGGGCAGGTGAAATGAGCAACAGTGGGAGGCCATCAAGAGGAGAGATTAGAGCTAGCTCCTGTAATTGCTCCCAGAGCCTGGCATTGTGTTGGTATCATGCTCATTAAGAGTGGGACTTTCCAGCCTTGGGGAGGGGCTGCGGCCTGCTCGGACAATCCCCAGAATGCCTGGCAGCCCCACTCCCGTCTGGAGCAGAAATTCCAGCGCTGCGGGAGATCCTGCCCGGACATGAGCCTGCAGGAGACGTCCCGTCCCCCCCCCCCCACCCCGCTCCTCTGATGGGGTTGCTCCAGCCACGCAGCAAAGGCTCACCCCTCCAGCAAGAATACACGGCCAGCCCTGCAGTGCTGGGGCACTGCCAGCCTCCTGGAATACAGGCCGGCCTGGCAAGGGGGCAAAGGATTCCCCTGGAATCCGGTGCCACTGGAGACAACCCCCCGGACAATATACAGTCCTGCCAGGGGCACAACAGACCCCAAACAAAGCTAAATGAATACAGGGCCCTGAACAGATAGATCTATCTATCTATCTATCTATCTATCTATCTATCTATCTATCTATCTATCCCCATACACCCCCCCATCCATCTATCTATCTATCTATCTATCTATCTATCTATCTATCTATCTATCTATCTATCTATCTATCTATCTATCTATCCCCATACACCCCCCCATCCATCTATCTATCTATCTATCTATCTATCTATCTATCTATCTATCTATCTATCTATCTATCTATCCCCATACACCCCCTCTATCTATCTATCTATCTATCTATCTATCTATCTATCTATCTATCTATCTATCTATCTATCTATCTATCTATCTATCTATCTATCCCCATACACCCCCCCATCCATCTATCTATCTATCTATCTATCTATCTATCTATCTATCTATCTATCTATCCCCATACACCCATCTATCTATCTATCTATCTATCTATCTATCTATCTATCTATCTATCTATCTATCTATCTATCTATCTATCTATCCCCATACACCTCATCTATCTATCTATCTATCTATCTATCTATCTATCTATCTATCTATCCCCATACACCCCCCTATCTATCTATCTATCTATCTATCTATCTATCTATCTATCTATCTATCTATCTATCTATCTATCTATCTATCTATCCCCATACACCCCCCTATCTATCTATCTATCTATCTATCTATCTATCTATCTATCTATCTATCCCCATACACCCCCCCATCTATCTATCTATCTATCTATCTATCTAGTCACGTGCAACCAAATTTTCCAAAGTGGCCTCTAATTCTGGATGCCTCGTTTTGGGGCGCCCAGTTGAGACCCCTAGAATACCCAGGCAACAGTAACCTCAGGCTGAAGTTTGTGTGGGGAACCGGGGGCCCTTTGCACCCTGGAAGTTTCAATCCACCCGTGAGCCTTGTTCCCCCCCGCCCCCCCCGGTGGCCCCGGTTCAGTCTCTTGAGGCTTTGCGGGCCGAGTTGTCATTAACACGGCGGTGTGGGGTACGTGAGGCCACCAGAGTCCTATGCTGCAGCCCACGAGCTGCCGATATGAGAGAGGAAGCTGGTTAAAGTTTAACTGCGGATTATTCTCCTGAGTGCCGGCTAGCAGGGGAACGTTTGGGGTGGGAGCTGGTGCCAACTTTCGCTTTCTGGGCAGTGCCATGAGAACTGAATTGCTGTAGAGCAGCTCCCGCACTGGAGTCCCAGCTGGGCACTGCTGTGGGGAAGCTCCCGATGCTGGGGGTCCCTGCAGGGCACAGTCTGCACTAGACAAGCCCAGAGGGGTTGGGGCGAATGCATTTCTCAACTTGTCCTCCTCTCATTTCTGTGTGGCGTGTCTGACCCTCATGCCAAGCGGCCCAGGCTACCTGCATCAAAGGGTTTAGTGTCAGGAGATAAGGTGGTAGGTAATACAAGGGGCTTTTGTTTGTGTGTTTTCCCCATGGCAACGGAGTTACTGATCAAGGTTATCTGAGCAGTGACTCACCCTTGTGCGGTCACACACACAAACACACACTTCCCCATGCTCCTGAGCTCTCCTCTCCTTTCACAGGGACCGATTCTGCGTTTGGGGAGCGTCCGCCGGGGCTTTGCACATCCCGCTGCAGTTAGGCACCCCGGTTGGGGCCCCTCGCCCTGTCCTGCCCGAAACGGGGAGCAAAGTCCCCCATTTCAGTGGTGGAGCGGGGTCCCTGCCAGTGAGTCATGCCGGAGCGGTGTGGGAAGCAGGTGGCCTTGAGAATGATTCAGGCAGCGGGCCTGGCGGGGAGCTCTGGATAACTGACTCATCCAGGACTCTCTGACCCCAAAGCGGGGGATCCAAGGTCTGAACCCCGCACAGGGGGAAGGATCTATCAGAGCTTCCTGCCTTTACCATCTGTTCCTTGGCTAACTAGGGAATTGTCCCTGGGGCAGGTGCCCCTAGACTGAGCCCTGACTGCTCCAAACCCAGAGCCAGGACCAGAACCCCGGTGTCCTGGTGCCCAACCCTGTGCTCTAACCTCTAGATGCTGATTTCCATCTGAAGGGGTTCCCTGCTACATGGTCAGTTCCACGGGATCACAAATCACGAGTCAGGTCCCCTGCCAAAATCATGATTGGCTCAACAGTCAGGCCATTAAAAAAAATCATCCTGGGATCTTTCTCTTGGCCGTCTGGCTTTTGAGCCTGCGAGAGTCACGTTTCCAATGTCTCTGCACCCCGGGACTCCAGAAGCTGGGGCTTTGAAGCACCAACTAGCACGAGACTTGGCCCTGCTGCGCCTAGCAGGAGGGGAAGCCCAGGTCTCCTCTCTGCAAACACCCTGGTTCCCAAGCACAGAGGGGCGGTATCAGTGAGAATTCCCTGTTTGCCCTGGTTGGCACCTGATCACCAGCCCACAGGGCCCCTTCCTGGCACAGGTTCCCACAGGAAAAGGCCGTCTCTCCCCAGAAACAAATATTTGTTTTCAAGGGTGTTGTACCCACCTATCAGTTGTACCCAACCAGAGCTATTCCAGCTTCTATCCCAGGGCGAGTGAGTTATCTCAGCTCCACCAGAGACCTTGGCTGCCCCTGCTGAGCCAGCGAGGAGGGTGATCGAGGGCTAGGGGAATGGGCGAGGTCCGGCTGGCATGAGAGATGGGGCATCTGGCTGGGATGGAGCAGCTCTGGGCACGGCTGCAAGGGTAGTGGAGAGAAATAAGGTGCCCTAACACAAACAGTTGCACCCCCACCCACAGACACATGAGTCTGCAGCCTCCATGCGCCCCACATCTACCTGTGACCTGCCCCTCCTTCCCTCCATTGTAGCACCAGAAATACGCCTACCTACGGTGGCTTGGAAGGATTTGATTTTGATGGGTAAATGCTGGTGAACATCGATTTCACGGCTCAAGAAGTGATGACAAAAACCTGTGTGCGCACACACCCGCCCCTCCCCCCCAAGGCTGAACACACACATGAAATGCACAACTGAGCCTTGCACACACACACAAATACACACACACACCCCTGAGGCTGAACACACACATACACACACACATCCTGAGCCAGCACACACAAATACACGCACACACCCCTTAGCTTTCCCACACCCCTGAACCTGCACACCCACCCACGTACACACACACACACCCTGAGGCTGAATACACACACACACACCCTGAGCCAGCACACACAAATACACACACACACACACACCCTTAGCTTTCACACATCACTGAGCCCACCCATGTACACACACACAAATATACACACACACCCTGAGGCTGAACACACACAAATACACACACACACACATCCTGAGCCTGCACACACACAAACACACAAACGCCACTGCTACTCCAAAGTTTGACGTGCATGCCCAGAGAGGACAAAGGCCCAGATCTGCGGAGGTCCTGAGGTGCTTGACTTCCATTGAAATCAGTGGGCGTTTAAGATGTGGGCCAACCCCCAAGGCTGTGGGGTTCTGGTTGCTCTAATCAGTTGATCTGGTTTCAGTGCAAACGGGCGCTGGATAGAAACCCGGTTCCCCTCCCTGCGAGTGGGAAGCCAGGGCCCTAACCCGCAGGGGGCGAGAGCGGCTGAAAGGGTCACCCCAAGGTTACCTGGAGTGCCAGCTCCCACGGGTTACCCCTAGCGGGGCAAATCGGACCGGCCCCCGAAATCAGTGGGGTTGCTTGGTGTTTACACGGATGTGGCTGAGAGCAGCGGGGTTGCTTGGCCCCAGCAGAAAGGAGCAGCCAAATTCCCTTCCCTTTGAACCATCCTCAGGAATCAGCTGCTCCTCGAGGCTGGTGTCTGCCCAGCTCTGCTCATTAGGAGCGGGAAAGGGAGGAGGTGACCCTCGTTGTGCCTGCTTCCCACTGGGAGTAGCTGGGAGCTCCCCCCACGGCCAGCGCTCCTGCCCTGCTCCCTACAGCGCCTCCTGCTGGGAGAGGCCAGGGCCGAACCCCTCCTCCATCATCCGAGCAGCGTCTCGTACTTGGCAATGGGAATGGGCGGAGCTTAAGTCGTGGGCGGAGCTTGGAAGAACACCACACCCCTTCTCCATCCCGAAGTGCTAAATTTTGGGATTCCTTCCATGGCTGGCGCCCATTCGCCAGCCTGCTGGGGGGTCCTTCATTCCGCCACTGTCCTGTGATTGTGCCCTCATAGCACCCAGGGGCCCTGCGACCCGGGCACTCACCTGTGGCCATGCCACCATGGATCTAAGGAGCCAAATGGGTGCAACCGATATAACCCCCTTCAAGGGAAGAGGTTGGAGGAGACAGGTCAGGGGGAAGCCCTAGAAAGACCCTCAGATTCCTGGCAGTCTGGCCCCGTCCTGCCAGGAATCTGAGGGTCTTTCCACGTCCAGCTGCCTTTAGAGAGCAGAAGGGGCGGTGCATGGCATATACGACCAGCGCTCTGCCTTATGGAAGGCTACTGGGGCTGCTAACTAGCCAGCCCAGCCTCGGAGAGCCATGAACAGCTTTGCCCCCCGAATCCAGTGCTAAGGGTGACGTTCAGGATGCCTGTGACCCTGACTTGTTCGCCCCAGTTGCAACAGGCCTGGAGCGTGGGGTTACTGAGTTTAGCGTTAGGGGGCTGGCCTTGGGCAGCCCCCCTCCATGGAATAAGGCGTCCTGGAGTGGCCCCAGGACTAGCAGAAGAGGAGTTAAATCCATGAGCCCCACTGCGGACCGAGCCCCACAGCGGCAATGGGCCAGTCAGAGAGACACAGCCGGGGTCTGTGCGATCGGGGGGCAGGACGGGAACCCCGAAGGAGGGAAATGAAAGGGTGAGTGCTTAGAATTGGGGAGGGGGGTGTTGCTGGGAATCAGGACTCCTGGGTTCTTTTCCTGACTATAGGAGGGGAGTGCAAGCTAGTGTTTGGAGGGGGCGGAAGAGTCAGGACTTCTGGATTCTATCTCTGGCTCTGGGAAGGAATGTGGTCTAATGGTTAGAGCGGGTGGGGCTGGGAATCAGGACTCCTGGGTTGTATTCCTGACTATGGGAGGGAAGTGCAGTCTAATGGTTGGGGGAGGAGGGGTGGACTGGGAGTCAGGACTCCTGGGTTCTATCCCTGGCTCTGGGAGGAAGTGCTGTCTAATGGTTAGAGTGGGTGGGGCTGGGATTCAGGACACCTGGGTCCTCCGCCTTGTAAGGGAAAGTTGGGGAGGGGTGGTTAGACCAGGGACTGGACATCTATCCCAGCTCTGCCAGTGACTGGCTCGGTGACTTTAGGCAAGTGGTTTTATCCACTGCGTGCCTCGGTTTCCCCCTCTATATAATGGGGAGATAGGGCTCTGTCCCTATGTGATCAGGGTGCCATGCGGCAGCATGGGAAGTGCTCCGAGCAGGTTGGGCAGGGGCCCACTTTACACCCTCATTAGCAGGGAACTCAGGGGTCAGATAGGATCCCCCGCCCCTTCCCCAAAGCCCAAGAAAAGCAGCCCGCTCTGAGGCCAATTGCGTATTTTATTGAGCTCCGCTGACCAAGCAAGCGGGCGGTGGGAGGCAAAGCCGGTTGCCCGCAGCCCTCTCAGGGCACCGCAACACCAGATGCTAAGGGACGGGAGCAGGGACCACCGGGTGCGTCCTCTCAGCGCCGGAGCACTTGGGAATCGCTGGTGTCCGACACCACTTTGCCGTCCACGGTCATCCTGGTCTGGGTGACGACCTTGTGGGTGGTCTGCGTGATGTTGCTGCTGTCCTCCAGGGCATCGTTCAGGCTGCAGAGCGGGAGAGAGGGAGCGTGCACGCTCAAGGGGCCGTCCCCGAGTCCCTGGTCCAGTGCATGCAACCAGGGATGGAGACCTGGGGGCTGGGCCGCACACCCCTTGGGAGGGAGGTAATCAGGGAGCAGCCCACGCGGGATCAGTAGCCCGGGGTGGCATGATGCCCTGGTAAGCATTAGCTCCTCCCTGCCCCCACTCAACGGGCACCCACTTTCCCTTGCCAGGGCCACGAATCCAGGGAACGTGGGGTTCTAGCGATGAGACTCCCCTGGGAGACGGCCCCAGACGTGCGGTTCGTCCCGCACTGCCCCTAAGAGGGACTGAGCTCATTCCTGGTGGTGATCTGGGCCTGACTGCTCCTTCCCGTCCCTGGGGGAACCTCAGGGGCCCCGTGGCCCAGCAACTGGGGCCAAACACTAGGAAGGATATTGGGTGCATTACTGACCCTCTCTCTGGCCTGGGTCAAATCACAGTAGCTTCCCGGACCCTCAGCTCACCCAGCTGGGAATTGCTATAACAGGGAGTGGGTGGGGGGGGCAAGATGGGTTATCTTGGAGCTAGTGGAACAAATGACAAAGTCCAGGGGCCCCAGGGTTAAATCCTCCCTATCCCACCACTGCCACCAATGGGAAGCGTGAAGGGGCAGCTGGAAAGCAGCAGGGCCGTGGGAGGACCCGAGGCACTCACTTGAACTCCTCTCCGCCCTCCAACAGCCGCCTGTAGGTTGTGATTTCCGCCTCCAGTTTGTCCTTGATGTTCAGCAGGGCCTGGTAGTCATCAGACTGGCGCTGGATGTCGTTGCGTACCTGAGCCAGCTCCGCCTCGGCCCGCAGGAGCTGCCCGTTCAGATGCTCCATCTGCAGGGCGTAGCGCTGCTCCACGTCCCGCAGGTTTGCTTCCAGGCTGGCTTTCTGCAAGGGGAGGAGAGGTCAGGGCCATGCCCCACGCCCCAGAGTCACTAGCTCCTCCCCTTTGGGGGGGAGGGCGGCATTGGACAAGGTGAAACCAGGATGTGGCCTGGCTGAGGGTGACGGGCCGACGTTAGCTCCCCCGCCGCCCACGGAGAGTCTCCCCGGCGCGCTGCGATGCCGTCCACCGTTGCCCGCCTGAGTGCCGGGGCTGGATCAGGGCTCTGGGGGAGGACGAAGAGAAAGCCCCCTCCCTGCGCACGGATGGGGAGAGGCTCAACGGGGTGCGGGAGACCCTGGACGTGATGCGGGAGAGCCCAGCTGTGGTATTGCAGGGGGAGTTAGGGAGAACCCACCTGGTGCTGGGGAGGGGAAAGCAGCACCGGGGACAGGGGAGTGAGGGAGGAGCCCAGCTGCAGTGGTGGTGGGGGAGCAAGGGACCCCGGCTCTGGCACAGGAGGTGCGGGGGAACAGGGGGACCCCGGCTCTGGCACAGGAGGCAGAGGGGAGCAGGGGGACCCCGGCTCTGGCGGGGGAAAGGGGGATCCCGACTTTGGAATGGGAGATGGGGAGGGAGCAGGGGGACCCCGTCCCTGGCGGTGGGGGAGCGGAGCAGGGGGACCCCGTCTCTGGCACAGGAGGCGGAGGGGAGCAGGGGGATCCCAGCTCTGGCGGGGGGAAGGGGGACCCCGACTTTGGCATGGGAGGCGGGAGGGAGAGCAGGGGGATCCCGGCTCTGGCGGGGGGAAGGGGGACCCCGACTTTGGCACGGGAGATGGGGAGGGAGCAGGGGGACCCCGGCTCTGGCACGGGAGGTGGGAGGGGGAGCAGGGGGACCCCGGCCCTGGCGGTGGGGGAGGGGAGCAGGGGGACCCCGGCTCTGGCACGGGAGGCGGGAGGGGGAGCAGGGGGACCCCGTCTCTGGCATGGGAGGCAGGAGGGGGAGCGTACCAGGTTGCGCAGGGAATCCAGCTCGATCTCCAGCGTCTGGTAGGTGCGGCGCAGCTCAGACACGCTGCTGCGGGCCACCTCGATCTCCTTTGTGTTCTGGGTGATCTCCACCGTGCTCTGGGTGATCTGGAGGGGGACAGGGAGCGGGGACGGGGCAGGTCAGTTACTTCGGGGGCGGGGGAGGGAGTCTCTTCCTTGCCAGCCAGAGCTAGCCGGGGCCAAACCTCCCAGACCCCGACACCCATGGGGATGTCGCTCCGGCAGCCCTGTCTCCATCACGGGCCAAACCAGAGCCCCGGATCAGAACCGCCCCCGATTCTGGGCTTGGCGGTGGAACGTGCCCAAAGGGGTCGACTTACGTGGCCTGGTTCTTGAGGGTGGCAGGAAGTGGGGGGACCACCCCCCCCCGGGGACAGGCCGTAACCCTTCCCACTCCCCCGCCCCGCCCCCGGCTCACCATCTGGTTCCATTGCTGGTCCAGGTCCGCCATGTTCTTCTGCGCCAGGACGTCGTACTGCGCCCGGATCTCCGCCATCACCTTGCCCAGGTCCTGAGGCTGAGCGGCGTCCACTTCCACCGTCAGCCCCGAGCTGGCGATCTGGGCCTGCAGGCTGTCCACCTCCTGCGGGGACAATCCCGGACCGATGAGGGCGTCCGCCCCTTTGGGAGCAGGGAGCCTCCCCACCCCGTCCTGGGCCCTTCTGGGGGGCTACCTCCCACGTCCCACCCCCTCGATGGGGAGCCACGCGGGACGGTCCTGCCCCCATGTGGGCACAGCCCCCCCACCCCAGCTTACCTCCTGGTGGATCTTCTTCATATGGATCAGCTCCTCCTTGAGGGACTCGATCTCCCCTTCCAGCTGCAGCCGGCTCATGTTGGTGTCGTCGAGGACCTTCCGCAGACCGTTGATGTCGCTCTCCACCGACTGGCGGATGGCCAGCTCCGACTCGAACCTGCGCCGGGGCGGGTAGAGGGGGGGGAAGCAGGAGGGGCTCAGTGCTCGAGAACGGAGCTCCCGCTCTGCAGGGGGGCTGGAGCCCGTCTGTGGGAGTGAGGAGGGGGACTGGGGGGTGGCAGAGCCCCTCCCCGATGTGTGGGGTACTGCAGGGGGTTAATTTGGGGGGCAGAGCCCCTCCCCCATGTGTGGGGTACTCCAGGGGGTGCATTTGGGGAGCAGAGCCCCTCCCCCATGAGTGGGGTGCTGCAGGGGGTGCATTTGGGGGGCAGAGCCCCTCCCCCATGCGTGGGGTGCAGCAGAGGATTCATTTGGGGGGCAGAGCCCCTCCCCCATGTGTGGGAGTGCATTGGGGTGCTTTTGAGGGGCACAGCCCACCCCCATGTGTGGGATGCTGCAGGGGGTGCATTTGGGGGCAGAGACCCTCCCCCATGAGTGGGGTGCTGCAGGGGGTGCATTTGGGGGCAGAGCCCCTCTCCCATGAGTGGGGTGATGCAGGGGGTGCATTTGGGGGCAGAGCCCCTCCCATGTGTGGGGTGCTGCAGGGGGTGCATTTGGGGGCAGAGCCCCTCCCCCATGTATGGGGTACTCCAGGGGGTGCATTTGGGGAGCAGAGCCCCTCCCCCATGAGTGGGGTGCTGCAGGGGGTGCATTTGGGGAGCAGAGCCCCTCCCCCATGCGTGGGGTGCAGCAGAGGATTCATTTGGGGGGCAGAGCCCCTCCCATGTGTGGGAGTGCATTTGGGGTGCATTTGAGGGGTACAGCCCACCCCCATGTGTGGGGTGCTGCAGGGGGTGCATTTGGGGAGCAAGCCCCTCCCCCATGAGTGGGGTGCTGCAGGGGGTGCATTTGGGGGCAGAGCCCCTCCCATGTGTGGGGTGCTGCAGGGGGTGCATTTGGGGAGCAGAGCCCCTCCCCCATGTGTGGGGTGCTGCAGGGGGCGCATTTGGGGGCAGAGCCCCTCCCCCATGTGTGGGAGTGCATTTGGGGTGCATTTGAGGGGTACAGCCCACCCCCATGTGTGGGGTGCTGCAGGGGGTGCATTTGGGGGGCAGAGCCCCTCCCCCATGAGTGGGGTGCTGCAGGGGGTGCATTTGGGGGCAGAGCCCCTCCCATGTGTGGGGTGCTGCAGGGGGTGCATTTGGGGAGCAGAGCCCCTCCCCCATGTGTGGGGTGCTGCAGGGGGTGCATTTGGGGGCAGAGCCCCTCCCCCATGTGTGGGAGTGCATTTGGGGTGCATTTGAGGGGCGCAGCCCACCCCCACGTGTCTGAGTATGGTGGGGGTGTCTGAAACTCCTGCACCATGAGTCTGTGCGGTTGGGGGGCGGGGGCAGCACCCGGAGTGCGAGATCTCGCCGCCCTCCGCGGGCCAGAGTCCCCCCAACGGCCGGGGTGCAGGCAGCGCTCCTCCCTGCCCCTCCCCCCGGCTTCCCACCCCACCAGGGGATCTCCGCCCCGGCCAGGGCAAAGTGGGGCAGGGCGAGAACACAGGGACCGCTCGGGGGGGACGCTCACTTGACCCGGAAGTCATCGGCGGCCAGGCGGGCGTTGTCAATCTGCAGGACGATGCGGGCATTTCCCACGGCGCTGTCGTAGATCTGGGCAGGGGGAAGTGGGGTGGGGGTCAGCGGGTTCAGAGAGCAGCGCTGGGGCTGGCTGGGGAGGGGGGCACGTGAGTTCTGAGCTCTCCCAGCGGGGTGCGTGCCCCCACGAGAGCCAGGGGACTCCCCACTCGGCCGCTGCTCCGGGAATCGCTCTCCTGTGCCAGCCTCCGCCGGGAGCCTGAATCCGCTGGGCTCCTGCCAACCCCACCGCATTGTTTGCCTAGCACAGCACAGGTGCAAGGCAGGTGCGGTTCCCACAGCAACAGGAGACGAAGGCGCTTAAAGAGACACCGCCCGTTATTCGCGGGTGCCCGTCACCCTGAGAGCTGAGCCCTAAACATGGGACTAACCCCCCGAATTACTACGGGTGACGAGCACAGGAGAGCCAGGACGCCTGGGTTCTATTCACCGGTAGGATTGCCTGTAGGACCCAGGCGTCCTGGCTCCCATTCCCAGTCCCGTTCGCTGGGTGACCTTGGGCAGCAGTTAGGCCCAAAGCGGCCTAAAATTTGGGGTACCCCACTTTTGGGGGGCCCGATTGGAGAGCAACCCACAGCACTGATGGAAGCCTCCATGTTTGCTCAGCCCCTCTGAAAAACAGGCCACGGTGCCTGGATTTCCCCGTGAGCTCAGCTCCGGTTACTCCCCTATATAACAGCCAGTTTTCCAGGCCTGCCCCCCAGGTGCTAAGCTCTTGCTGAAATCCCAGCGCTGGGGGGGCGGGGGGGAGGGGTGCCAAGCACTTCGGAAATCGATGAAATCCCGGTCTCAGAGATGGGGAAGCCGAGGCACGGGGCGGTGACGTGACTTGCCCAAGATCGCCCGACCGGCCAGTGGGAGAGCCGGGAATAAAGCCCACATTTCCAGTCCAGTGCTCTGTCCACTCAGCCACGCTGCCTCCCCTCTAGGGCACCTTTCTACCAGCCTCCACCCCAGGGGTTGTACTGGTGGGGTTCACTGGGCCATGACCTCACACCGCTAGCCAACACAGTGATACTATGTGTGGGAAGATCAGGCCTTTCTCTTTGAACTTCCAGTAGGGAAAGACATGTTGTGGGAAGGAGTTGAGTCTAATGGTTAGAGCAGGGCGGGGCTGGGAGTCAGGACTCCTGGGTTCTTTTTGCAGGCTCAGGAAGGGGCATGGGACCTGCCTAGTGGGTTAGAGTAGGATAGGCTGGGAGTCAGGCCTCCTGGGTTCTCTTCCCAGCTTTTAGCGGGGAGTGGTGTCTAGTGGTTAGAGCAGAGGTGTCAGGGCTCTTGGGTTCTCTTCCCAGCTATTAGCAGGGAGTGGTGTCTAGTGGTTAGAGCAGAGGCCTCAGGACTCCTGGGTTTTCTTCCCAGCTCTTAGCAGGGAGTGGTGTCTAGTGGTTAGAGCAGAGGCGTCAGGACTCCTGGGTTCTCTTCCCAGCTCTGGAAGAAGAGAGATTTGCTGTGGATCACAGGGTGGTCATGCCCTCAGGTATAAATAACCCTGAGGGGCCATATTCTCCTCTTCCTTTCCCTCATGGGAGCCAGTGGCATTGCCCAGTGGGGTTTTCAGGCGGAGGTTGGTGCTTTCTATCTCTCTGCCCCCTGCCTTCCCGATGGGGCTTTCTCCTGTCGCCCTGCACACCTGTTCCCACCACGCCTTTCCAAAGGGTCTCATTATGTCTTTGTTCTGTTTGCCAAGGGTGACTCAGCCCAGAGAGAGAACAAACATCTGCTTTGTCCCCCTCCAAGCTACACCCCACCTAGCCCGTTTTACCCTGACCCATCCCATCCTGCATGGAAAGAGAGTTTTCAGTCCACGCAGGATGTTCGGAGCAAACAGGCAAATGCCCCTGAGATCGCCCGGGGGGGTGGGGGGGGGCACTGGTTCAGGAAACAGGCACGCAACAAACATTAAGGAGACTAAACCAGCCCTAACAGCGGCAGTGCGGCCTAGTGGCTAGAGTGCTGAGCTGGGACTTGTGAGACCTGGGTTCGGGCCCTCGCTCTGCCACTGACCTTGGGCAAGTCACTTTGCTGCTCCGTGCCTCAGTTTCCCCTCTGCCTATTTAGAAGGGGAGCTCGTGTCAGGGCAGGGGTTGCCTTCCCCCCGGGGGGGCGTGCAGCGCCTGGCGACACGGGGCCGCTACTAGAATAACCATCTGCTTTGAAGGAGGGGACGAGACCCTCTCATTTCCCCCCCCCCCCGCCGAGTGGGTGGAAATTAACCCCCCCCCCCCGCTGGCATTCCGCCCTGCCACGCCCTGCTTCAGCTCCTCTGTCCTGTGCTGAAGGTCAGGCCTGTGCAGGGGAGGTTAATGAGTAACTCCTGTGGGGTGCAGTGGAGCCCCAGGCTGCTGCAAAGGGCCTGACCTCTCTGGGCCCCAGGCTGGCTGAGTTCACCAGCTTCCCGCCTGGGGATACAGGGGGCTGGGTCGGGCCCCTCACCTTGGCCTCCAGCCCAACCGAACCCAGCCTGGGGTCCCCTGCGAGGGTAGCAAACCCACGCTACCCCCTGCCCCTCGGGGCGCACAGCGGGCTGCTCCCAGATACAGGGATGCCGACAGGCGTGTGATCCTCCCCTCTCCCATTGGGTTCCTGCTTGGTCCCAGGCAGAGGTGGTGCTAGAGTGGGGTGGGGTGAAGTGGGGAGGGGAGGGTCCTGCGTGTGCCACCTCCTCCCTGAGACAGTGGGTTTGGGGGCTGCAGATCTGAGCGTGATCCGGGTGGCCAAGGCTAGGCGGGGGAGGCAGGAGCAGGGAGCGCCTCACCTGGTTCCTCAGGTCCTCGATGATCTGGAAGTAGCGGCTCCAGTCCTGGGACCTGGGGCCCTTCTTGTCCATGAACTCCCGGATCTGGATCTCCAGCCTCTGGTTGTCGGCTTCCAGGCTGCGCACCTTGTCCAGGTAGGAGGCCAGGCGGTCGTTCAGATCTTGCATGGTTTCCTTCTCGTTCTGCACCACCCCGGAGCCCGACAAGGCCATGCTGTAACTGCCTCCGGAGCTGCTGCCTGGGAAGCTGGAGCCCAGGCTGGTGACCCTGGCCACGGAGATCCTCGAGCCGGAGCCCCCCGCCCCGGCGTAGACGCTGGCGGCGCTGGCATTTGGGGCGAACCTCCTGCCCATGATGTTCGGGCTTCTTATGCTGCTGGTGTAGCTGGTGGATCTGGAGAAACTCATGGTGCTACCAGCAGGTGGGGACGGACAGAGAGAAGAGTTTGCAGCAGGAGTGAGGTCTCAGTCTGTGCAGGGCTGGACTGGATGCAGACTGGAATTTATAGCCAGGAGCAGAGGCGGGGCCGGGTAGGGCTTAGCCACCCCCACCTCTACTCTCCCAGCTTCCCTCTGCTCCAGGAAGGTGGGGCTAGGCTAAGGCCTGGTCTTGGCCTTTGTTTGCACAGCCGGCTCACCTGCACCGTTGCCAAGGGCCCAGCCCCGGCTCCATGGAACCGGATACCACCCGGAGCCACCCACGCCTGTTCCCGAGCTGTGCCTGGCTGAGGAGGCTGGACGGGGTGGGTTCTGGGCAGTTAGCGAAGGGATCTGTCCAGCCGTGCGGGGGGGGGCTGGGGGCCTTTCTGTCCCGGCTCTCTCTCAAGCCGGGGGGGTCGAGCAAGAGATTTGGGCCTGTGAGTCTGTGACCAGGCGGCTGGTCAGGGCAAAGGGGAATCCGGCATGGATGGAGGTGCCCCTTGCTGGCCACAGGAGACACCTGCCTTTCTCCCCTGCGCTGCTTTCTCGGCCCGGGAAGCCTGCCCTCGTAGTTCCCAGCGGGGGTTTCAGAGCCATTTGGTAACCTCGCTTGCCTTTTGCAATCAGTGCATCCAGCGCTTGCCCCGTCCTTCTAGCTGCCCCAGTGCTGACACCCCCGCCGGCTGGGTTTTCCCAGCACCCTCCTGGGTGGGGGCTGATCTGCTGGTGTTGAGCGGAGTCCCCCTGCACTAACTTCCGAAGGTGCAGAGACGGGGGGGTCGTAGCAACCCCCAGCAGAGTGGGGCTTAGGGGCAGAGAGCAGGCTGCAATCACTCCCTAACCAGTATCTATCTCCATGCTCGCTTAGCTGGGATCTCGGCTTGCTAACCTGGCATGCAAACATGGTCTTCTCGGCATGCTAACCCCGTGCACAAATGTGGTGACCAGACAACAAGCATGAAAAATCGGGACAGGGGGTGGGGGGTAATAGGAGCCTATATGAGAAAAAGACCCAAAAATTGGGACTGTCTCTATAAAATCAGGACATGTGGTCACCCTAGGTTCTCTCTGCATGCTAACCCAGCATCCAAACATGGTTCTCTCTGCATGATAATCCAGCGTGCAAATGTGGTTCTCTCTGCATGCTAACCTGGCATGTAAATATGGGTCTTTCTGCATGCTAACGTGGTGTGCAAACATGGTTCCCTACACTTGCTAATCCAGTCCTTCGTTCATGCTTCACGTGGTTCTCCATGCGTGCAAGTCCTGATTTCAAAACGCGCATACCCCAATTTCTGTGCACGCAAACCCAGATTTCTGGGCATGCAAGCCCTGATTTTTATACACACTCCCCTGGATTTTGTATACTCATTATCCCAGTGTGCAGGCATATTTCTGTCTGCAATGCATGCTAGCCCAGTGCGTTATGTAAGCTGCTTCAAGTGTGCTATCCTGGAGCTCCTTGCTTGCTAATCCCAGCAAGAGAGATAGAATGAAAGCTGAGCAAGCCCATTAATATCTCTGCACAGAGCCAGTACTGCAAAGCCCGGCTCTGCTGATTTCTCATGTGACAGGTTGTGGGTTCAATTCCGCTCTGGGATGTCAGTGGAGTGACTCCAGATTGACATGGATTTAACTCAAACCAGGATTTGCTTGTGTAGGTATTCAGGAAGTGCTCCCCACTGTGCCTCTGAAATGCAGCCTCCTCTGGGCAGGAGCGAGGAGCTCACACAGTCAGGGAAAACAGCAGGCTGCGGGAAATGCTGGCCGAGGACTCTGGGCCACGCCCTTGCTTTTATGTCCATGCGGGGAGAGCAGAGAGTTGGATATTAAGATCCAAAGACCCACCCACTGTAGGGAATTGCTCCTCCCAGCTGGGAATAGAACCCAGGAGTCCTGACTCCCAGCTGCAATCGGCTCTAACCATTAAACACCGCTCCCTTCCCAGAGCCGAGAATAGAATTCAGGAATCTTGACTGCCACTTCCACCCTGCTCGAACCACTAGACCCCCCGAGGTGCAGACAGACCCCAGGAATCCTGACTCCCAGCCCCCCCCGACCCCACTTCCTGCCAGAGCCATGGATAGAACCCAGGAGTCCACCCCACCCCCTCCTGGGGCCACCCCTGCTCTAACCACTAGACTCCACTGCCCTTGCAGAGCTGGTAGCTGAGCAGAGCCTGCGCGCGATTCAGTTTGTGGATTCAAGGAGTGTAGCTGTTGCAACACCAAGCCAGCGCACTGGAGCGAGGGGTAATCGGTCCTGACCCTGAGAGCTGTAGCCTGGTGCAATCAAAGCGGGAGACTTTTGCACACACAACAGTGTGATCCAGCCAGCCTAAGCCAAGCAATAAAGATCCCCACCTAATAGCAGAGGGAGAACTTTTATCCTTCACAGCCCTGCCACATTCCTGGCTTATCAGGGCAAGGGCGAGGTGTGGGCGGGCGTGCGCCACACACACACACACACACTCTCTCTCTCTCTCTCTCACACTGTCTCTGCAGTCTTACATCTCCTCTCCTTTCACATCTTCCTCCACCGCAGGCTGGTTCCCCCCTACTCTCCAAACCGCATGATCATCATCTTGCTCAGGGCCAGCGCTTCCACTAGGCGGTCGCCTAGGGCGGCAGGATTTGGGGGGCGGCATTTCGGCAGCGAGAATGCAGCTTGCTGCCGCCGAAGCGCCGCTGATTACAGAGGAGGAGCGCCGCCGCCTAGGGCGGCAGAAGCCCTGCTGCCGCGACTGATCTCGCTTGCCTGTTGCCCACAGAAATACCCGCCGTAGACTGAACCAAGCCCGCCGGCCCACCCCGAGCTCCACTTGCGGAGGGGTGGGGTTTGGAAATGTCAACCCAAGCTCACTTCTGAATGTCACTGAGTTTTTGCCCCCCGTAGATGGGATGAACCGAAACCCAGGATCCAACCCCGCTCGTGGGGCCACCCCCGCCTGGTTCTCAACCAGGGTACCCTGCGGGGACGCAGAGGTCTCCCAGGGGGTACATCAACTCATCTAGAGATTTGCCAAGTTTTATAACAGGCTACACAAAAAGCACTAGCGAAGTCAGTACAAAAGACAGTTACACTGACTTGTTTGTATTGCTCTATCTACTATACGCTGAAATGTAAATACAAGATTTACAATCCAATCGATTGGTTTTTAATTAGACGGTAAAGAGGAGAAAGGACGCCGTTTGTCAGTACTAGTTTGGCTGGGACACTTTTGTGGGTTCGTGTCTGATTTTGTAAGCAGTCGTTTTTAACTTAGATGAAACTTGGGGCCCGCAAGACAAATCAGACTCCTGAAAGGGGGATGGCAGGCTGGAAAGGTTGAGAACCATTGGACTACAGGGGCTGTTCTGTTTGGAGCAGTGTCTAGTCAGGGGAAACAGAGCAATGGATACTGCTTAGGTATGGAACAGGCTTGCATACCTCGCTAATCTCACGCCCATCCTGTGTTTACACTCCTCACATATTTGCAGCCTGTTCTCCCGTCTCCTAGGGGCCAGTCTCTTAGCCAAACTAGACAGATTGAGCTCTTGATCTTTGACCTGAATCCTCCCTTAGCAATTTTCCTTCACTGCGTCTCTTTGAGCCCCCTCCAGTTCATCAGTATCCCCCGAGTTGCCCAGTATTTCCCAGGCAAGGTCATAGCAGAATGGGGTCCAGCCCTTCTCTTCTGCGCCAAGCCTTTGCACTCAGGAGTGCTTGGAATTAAAGGCAACCATCCAGGAGCCGGCTGTAAAAGGGGTTCTGGCACAAGGGGGCATGTCTGGAGCCACTGGGTGCTTCTGCCGCACAGATAGTAATATATGGAGATATGCCTCTCTCATAGAGCGGGAAGGACCTTGAAAGGTCATCGAGTCCAGTCCCCTGCCTTCACTAGCAGGACCAAGTACTGTCCCCTGACAGATTTTTGCCCCAGATCCCTAAATGGCCCCCTCGAGGATTGAACTCACAACCCTGGGTTTAGCAGACTTCTCGGGGTCCCACCCCACCCTGCATTTCTGTGATTTGCAGGGATATCTGGAGCGTCTCCCAGCTGCAGCAGCCGTGGGAGACTCGAATGGTAGTGTTGACTAGTGGGTAGGTCGGGGGCGGGGGGGGGGGGGGGAGGACTCAGAAGAGCTGGCTTCTAACCCTAACTCTTTGATGCGCTGAGCAATTAAGTCACTTCCCGTCCCCCCATTATCTACGCTACTGAGACTGTGAGCTCTGTGGGGCAGAGACTGTCTCGTTCCACAGCTGTGCAGCGACGTAGGGCCTGGGGTTTCCAGGTGCTCTGGTCCAACCCATCACAGTTCTTAGGCGATCAGGGCTCCATGCGCTCTGACGGGCCCGCCATGCGGGCCCCATTCAAAGCACCCTGTGTATCCCTGGCATGGCAAACCCCGCCTGCCTTTGTACAGAGCTGAGCCCCACGGCCTGAGAGACTCTGCCTGAAACCCATCAGCCTCTCCCAGCCTTGCCCATGAATGAGCTGCTTTGAAGCTCTGAGGTCTCTCATTCCAGCGTGGCACATTCCAGAGGTTAATCAGTGAGGGGATCTGCCCTGAGAGCAGATTCTCCTCCACCCTGGAAGCCCCAGGTCTGAGCTCTCCTGTTCTCATTGGGATGGACAGTCAGACGCAGGCTGCAGCGTTTGCCCGGCCTGGCGGAGAAGAGACAGGGCATGGAAGTCATGAGTAGAAAGGGGGTTCTTCAGTGAGGTCGTCGGATGCCCACAGAGACCTTGGGGTGACCTCTGGACCTCTAGCTCCCAGGCCCCCGTCTCTCAGGGTCTCCTGAAGTCCTGCCAGGCGGATGGAAACGTTTCCATCAAAACGTCTTCTCCATAGAAAACTGGGTTTTCGACAAAGCAAAAGTTTTTGTGGAAGGCGGCTGCTTCCCTGGGAACATTTTCAGTGATTTTGTCAGGAAAACACCCCGCCTTTATCAATTTTCGGATGAAAATGTTCATTTTTCAGCTGAAATTTCGGGCTTGTCTTTTTGACAAGTCTGAATTTTTCTGCAGAAAAAGTGATGTGGGGTTTGTTTGTTTTCATTTAGGTTGAAAATTTCCCACGGAACTGCCCCCTTCCCGCCACGCATTTTCCATCCGTCTCTACTGGACAGTCATGAAACATGCTGCTGACTACGCCACACAGCTGTGAATCGCCCTGTGTCCTGGGCGAGGAGCCTATGCATGGGACGGACTCTGCCTCATCCGTGGAGAATAGGACTGGCTCTTCTGACACGGCAAGGCGTGAATTTGGAGTCCCATCGTGCTGGGTGCTGCCCTGATGGAATTGTAAGGTTTTGGGGGTTAGGGACTGTCTTTTTGTTCTGTGTTTGTACAGTGCCTGGCACAATGAGGTCATGGGCCATGACTGGAGCTCCAAGGTGCTACCGTAAAACACCTAACAAATTATGTACAGCACCTGGCAGAATGGGGTCTGGTCCACGGCAGGAAGAGACAGTCCTGGCTTCAAAGAGCTTACGATCGAAACAGACAAAGCAGACAAAGGGTGGGAGAAAGGAAGAGAAACAATCCCCGGGTTACAGAACTGAAGTGGAAATTGCGGGGGGTTTCAAAAGCTCCTAAGTGATTTAGGAGCACGACCACAGGGACCTCCGCGCCTCGATCACTTAGGTCTTGTTGCAAATTCCACCCCAAGAGATTCAGTGACTTGCCCAGGGTCATGCAAGGAGGCTGTTGCGGAGGCAGGAGTTGTACCTAGATCTCCAGAGGCCCGGCCCAGTGCCTTGACCATGTGACCAGCCTTTCTCCCGCCCAGCCCGCCATCTATCCATCCAACCACGCGCTCTAGCTGGAGGTTTTTATCACCCCCCATCACCATGGCACCCGAGTGCCTAGTCCCGCCCCATCCTCTCCTGGCAGGTTCCTGCTGTCTAATTCATTAACTTAATTTCAGGCCCGGCGGGTGCCTGGTGTCACCTCAGGCTTGTCTGAGGGCAGCTCTCTGACAGCAGAAAAATCCCCAAACCTACCCAGGATGGCAGCCACAGCCCAGGGGTGTTGGAACAGGGTGGGCCGGGGGGCCATGGCCCCTTCACTTTTTACCTGCTTTAAGGGTGAACAACGGGGGGGGGGCGGAGAGGAGCGAGTGGGGGCGGGGCCTTTGGAAGAGGCAGAATGGGGGCGGGGCCTCGGGGGCAGGGGCGGGGGCATGGTTCAACGCGCCGGTGGCCCCCCGCTTTTAGGGCGCGTCCGGTGCTCCTCCATGCTGACCCCATTTGCCCCCATGCCACCCGCTCCCATTGCCAGTCGTATTAAACTGACCTGTCTGGGGACTCTCCTGGTCCACCCCCCTGAACTCCGCCAGTCCCTTTAACAGCCTGAATCTTTAACCAGCCGATTCTGTGCCAGCCAACAGCTGGGACTGCCCCCGGGACCCCTCTCGAACGGAAAGCAAGAGCTTGCTCTCTCTCTGGCGCTGGGACATTTTGGGTTACAGCTCCAGGCAGCCAGCTGTCGCATGGGCTGAACAATACACCTCCCCCCACCCCATCCTCCTTATTCCGGGAGTTGTTGTTGACTTTAATGTATATTTCACCTCCCCAGGCTAATTTGCTGCGGCTGAGCATAAAGCAGCCAGGCCGGAGGGGCGTGTGGGCTTCTGGGGCTCTCCGAAAACGAACCCTGCCTAGCATTGCAGCTGGGACAGATGTGCTGGCTCAGCCCCGGGGGCCACCCAGGGTGGGGCTGTTTGCATCCCGCCTGGCTTGTGCCGGATCAGGCAGAGAAAGGATGGGGAGGTGGAAGTCTGAATGACAGGGTATGGTCGCCGCCCAACACGGTAGCCTCCCCTCAGATGGCAGGCTCCACGCCGGGGCTTGTTACCGCCCGGCTTTCAAATGGCAACGCTTCTGGGGCACCTGTGGATGCAAATTTACTGTGCCACACAGGTAGGAGCTGTGTCTAATCTGCGATCATCCTGGTCGGGGGATTAGTGGCTAGAAAAGGGGCAGGGCTCTATGCCTGGCTCTGGGAGTAGAGCCCAAGGGGTGGAGCGGCGAGTCAGCAGTTCTGGGTTCTAATCCCAGTTTTACCAAAGAGAGTGTTGCCTAGTGGTTAGACAGGCAGGTGGGAAACAGGACTTTTGGGCTCTGTTTCTGGCTCTGCAACTGAAGGCAGCAAGGCCTTGGGAAGTTACTTAACCTCTCGGTGCATCTGTTTCTTCCTCTAAGAGGATGAAACTTTTTCACTAGTAGGGTGGTGAAGCACTGGAATGGGTTACCTAGGGAGGTGGTGGAATCTCCTTCCTTAGAGGTTTTTAAGGTCAGGCTTGACAAAGCCCTGGCTGGGATGATCTAGTTGGGGTTGGTCCTGCTTTGAGCAGGGGGTTGGACTAGAACCTCCTGAGGTCCCTTCCAACCCTGAGATTCTAGGATTCTATGATTCTATGATAACTAGACCTGGGCAGGAATTTTTCAATCAACCGTTGTTTCGTTGAAAAATACCGGTTCATCGAAACCGAACCCTTTTGTAGGAACAGGGCTTTTTCAGTGAACTTCTCAACTCAAAAGATGTTTTAGGGGGGAAAAACATCTTTTGAAATGGTGAAAATATGATAAAAATCCCACTTTTCTGGTCTGAAATGACTTCTCATTTCAAAATTTAAGCTAATGATAGTAATTATTTTAAAAGGGTCAAAATCCAAACGAACCGTTTCAAAGTTATCAAAACAAAACAGTTCATTTGATTTGAACTGTTTTTTTTTTCTTCTGATCTTCAGTTCTCAAAAATTATGGCTATTTTCCTCTTTTCATCCTGATTCGGGATGGGAAAAATTTTAAAAATTTCATGGGATGGGAAAACCATTTCCCACCTAGCTGTCATGATAACAGTCCCCTCCCTCTCGGGGTAGGCTGTGAGAATTCGGCAGTTACTGTCTGTGACATGCCAAGTAATGGAAGGATTTTGAGGGCATTCTAACATTGCCCAGAGATGAAACCCACTCTCTGAGCAGCCGCCCTCGGCAGCTAACACCCAGCTGCTAAATAGCTCATCCCAAGGCTACCAAACAGGTTGCAATAAGCGAGAAGCACCAAGCAATGGATAGCATGGGTCCAAGATGCTCTATTCTCTCCCAGCCTCCAGTGGATGTGTAGTGAAAACCCCACTGCTGGTGGCTTTCTCTCCCAAAAACTCAAGGCAGAGCCAGGCCCCGATCTGCGTTACACTGGTGCAAATCCAGAGTGATCCCAGCAGAACTACAGATTTGCTCTGGTGTATTCGAGTCCAGAGCCAAAGCCAGCAAGGAATTTCTGCAGCATAGACACTGGGAGTGTGGTCCTGTGGTCTGTAGATACGGCTTCACCCGCACGCTTTGAACATAGCGTCTGCTCATTGCATCCTTCTGATCTCCATTCTTGCATGGCTCCTTCTGCCCTGCACAAGATTTAGCTATTTCTACTTCTTCCCTGCAGACAGTAGCTGTTTCAGAAGCATCTCTGCCGAGTTTCCTTTGATCTTTGATCTGCGTGGGTGGGAGCTGGGAACAAAGCATTCCTGGTCGAGGGGATCCATCTACGGAATGAAATCCAGAGATCAGACAAAGCCGGAATCTGAGCACCTGTAGGAAGCACTGAACCCTCCGAAAAAGCTTTCGCTCCGCGAGAATGACACTCACAATACTAAGATGATGTTTAAAAAAAGTGAACTGTAGAGTTTAAGCGTAGAAGTTTCTGGTTATCAGGGGATAACGTACAGATTATCCAGGGGTGCGAAGTTCGGTTTAAGAGTGGCGTAAGGAACACATCATCTGCAATAGCCCTGATTGGGGGTAAAAGGTTAACGGGTCAAAGTACAGACATTGAAATATTAGGGTATGTGGTTCACAGAATGGCTGTGTTCAGGTGTGGAGTATAATGAATGGATACGATGAGGGGGATGGGTTGACCCTCGTTTGGGGAGATTTAACGTTCCGTGAGTTTATAGTTCATATGGTCCAAGGGACAAAGTCTCTCGGTCCCTTTCTCGTAGTCGATGCACGATGTCGCTCCGGCTCACGCCTCCTGGTGCTGTCGGTGGCCGGTAGGGTGACCAGATAGCAAGTGTGAAAAATCGGGACGGGGGTAGGGGGTAATAGGCGCCTATGTAAGAAAAGGACCCAAAAATCGGGACTGTCCCTATAAAATCGGGCCATCTGGTCACTCTAGTGGCCGGTGACGTGTTCAGTGTAGAAGTCCCTGGACCATTGGATGGTGTCTAAGACCAGGAGGTGCTGTATGAGCCGTGCATAGTGTCGACCGATCCTGCAGGGTCGCAGCAGATGCTCATTGCAGGGGTCCCAGGCGCCCAGGGCTCCGATCAGGGTGTCCATCGGCACCTCGTAGCCCTTCGCTCTCAGGGTGTCGGCCAGGGGGGCGTACTTTTCCAGCTTACGAGCTCGGGCTTCGCGAAAGGCCGGGGTCCCGCTCTCAAAGGAGACCGTGACGTCGACGAGGATGATCTTTTTCTGGGCCTCGTGGGTGACGACGACGTCAGGTGGCCACTGGCTGTCGCTACGGGGGATGGCGCAGTTCGCCGTGCGATGGCTTTCGCCAGGCGGTTCTGGATGGCGTTGTGGGGCAGCTGCCGGGCTCTGGAGTGGGGCTTGCAGCCGCACAGGATGTGGGGTTGGAGTAGCCGCACTTCCTGCAACGCCTGTCTCGGTTCCCATGGCTGCCGGCTCCGTTGAGCGGGACGCAGTTGATTTGGATGAACCGCCAGTCGGCGAAACGGGTGAAGCCGCCCCCGGCGAGGAAGTGGTTGCTGGTCAACTTGAAGGCTTTATCCTGGTCCGGTTTCCACGTACAGCAAGTGGACGGCGGCCTTCAGAATCCACCTCCAGCCTGCCCCCGGCGCTCGGGGTGACGATGGTGTTGTCGTTGGACCTGATCTGCGGCACCAGGACTCCCAGTTCCCGGCGCTCCTCCCGGCGGCAGCCGACGCGCTTCCCCAGGCGACGCATGGCGACCACAGTGAAGCGACATTGCGCCCGTCCCGTCCGAATTTGCCATCCAGGGAGCCGCTCAGGAAGGCGGGGATGTCTTGGGTAGAGGGGGCTCTGCCGATCTGCTTCACAATACTCCACCCTCCTGTGCCTCTAACCCCCCCCAACCTCCCCCATAAATAAATGAAAAAACCTTCTCCAAGCAGAGTTTTGACCCCCCGAAAAGGAGAAGAACCAGACTAGCCACTTGACTATTGCTATTGATTTTAAGGCCATGTACTACGCGACCATGTACTATGGGAGGGGTGGGAAAACTACGGCCCAGGGGCTGCTTCCGGTCATCCAGACGTTTTAATCCGGTCCTCGAGCTCCAGCCACGGAACACGGTCTGGGGCTTGCACCGCTCCAGTGCTCTAGCCGGGCTCCTACATGTAGGGGCAGCCAAGGGGCTCCACACACTGCCCCCGCAGCTCCCATTGGCCGCAGTTCCCGGCCAATGGGATCTGCAGGGGCGGCGACTGCAGACAGGGCAGCACGCAGAGCCGCCTGGCCGCGCCTCTGTGTAGGAGCTGGAGGGGGGACACGCCGTTGCTTGTGGAAGCTGCTTGAGGTAAATGCCACCTGGAGCCTTCACCCCTGACCCCCTCCTGCATCCCAACCACCTGCCCCAGCCTTGATCCCCTCCTGCCCTCCAAACCCCTTGGTCCCAGTCTGGAGCACCCTCCTGCATCCCCAACCCCTCATCCCCAGCCCCACCCCCAGCCGGAGCCCTCAACCCCCCCGCACCCCAACACCCTGCCCCAGCCAGGAGCCCCCTCCCGCACCCCGAACTCACTTCTGCCCCCCCCAGAGCCCACACCCCCAGCCAGAGCCCACACCCCCTCCTGCACCCCAACCCCCAATTTTGTGAGCATTCATGGCACTCCATACAGTGTCCATACCCAGATGTGGCCCTCGGGCCAAAACGTTTGCCCACCCCTGTACTACGGTGATGGTCAGCAATATAAAAGCCTGTGATACATAGATGGATGGATAGATAGATAGATAGATGTGTATGGGGATGAAGAGATACATCGACATTGCTTTTTTTCATCATGCTGTTCTTTCTCACTCTCCCATTTTTGCTTTTCCCTAACTCCCTTCCAATGAAACACCCAAACCTCTTCCCATAGAAACTTCCAAGCCACCTCAGAACAGGGGTTCAGCCTGTGGAGTTGCCTTTCCCCACAGTGGCCAGAGGAAGGTGCAAAAAATGTGTCAGTCGTCCCTGGGGGAAATCTGTTCCTAGCCCCAGGCCTTGGCCCATGCCCCGAATCATAAGCGTTTATGAGCCTTATAAATGTTTATTGTCAGAATCACAGTAACAACAACCAGCCCTGACTGAGATCAAGGCCCCATCCCGCTGGGCGCAGACACAGAGTGAGAGACAGACTTTGCCCTGAAGATCTCACTGCTAAACAGACAAACGGTGGGAGGGGAAACCGAGGCACAAGGAGGGGACGTGACTGGTTTGTGGTCACACAGGCGCCCGTGGTAGGATTAGACCCCAGATGTTCCAAGTCTCGACCCAGTGATACATTACCACACTGCCTCGCTGATCTAGCTACTGCAATGGGCAGGCGTTTGCATTTTCCCTGTGAATGCCTGACCCTATTTTGAATTGTGTTAAATAGGAGACAGAGCTTTCTCTGGGGCCAGCCCAGGCTGTGGCATGAGCTCCCCCGGGAAGTAAGGACCTTCCCAAATCTCCCCACTTTCTGCTCTAAGTGGAAGGCAGGTTCCTTTGACCTGCCTTCTGTAACACAAACACAGAGCAGTGTGTGTGTGTATGTGTATGCCACAACAAGACACTCCACTGCTTTCACTCCCACCCACCCCCGGGCATAAACATGAGACAGATGTTTGTCACTCTGCTTAAAGCACAGCTGGATGGTGCTCAGATATTAGGGGGATCAGCACGGTATAAGACCCCCTCTGAACCAGACGGCATTGTTACTTGGATTACACTAGCACCGAAAGCCACCAGCCACCATCGGGACTGTGTGGTGCAAGGTGCTGTACAAATAGAGACACTCTCTGCTTCGGCAAAGGGACTGCTCTGTGCAACACAAATAAATGTATTCACAGGGCTGCGGGCTGGGAACCGGCTCCCTTATTTAACGGCATCGCAATAGAGCGCATGGCAGCAGAACCGACCTGGGCCTGCCGATAGTGGGGGAGAAGGGGGCAGCGTAAGGTCAGTGTTACTGAGCATGCTCAGTACAAGCCAAGCAGCAAATCTGGGGGGGACGGGGATGTGACCCTGCATGCCCCACCCACACGTCGCCTCTGCGTGGCTGGGGGGGCGGGAATTCCCACTGACTTAAACACAAAGTAAGGGAGGGGGTGGGGGAGCATGGCGCCATCCCATAATACGCTGGGTAACCCAGTTAACCCTATCATGACCATTTTACAACATCCGCCTGGCAGAATTTGCCTCCCAACAGATAGGACCCAGAGGATGGGTGGAGCAACCGAGGGACAGAGAGGGGAAGTGACTTCCTGAGGTCACGCAGCCAGGTGGCCGAGTAGGAGATAGGGTCTCGGTCTCCTGGATCCCAATCCAGGCCCCTAATGCACTCGGTCAAATTGCCTGTGGTCCCTGCGGCTTCCACATGTGAAGGAGGCGGATTGCCTCTAATGATCCGTTTTAAAGGCACCGCTTTTCAGTTTCACTGGGCGAGAGCAAAAGGCTGGGTGACCAGGTCTTTGGCGCGGAGGCCTCCACAGATGCTCCATGGCCCCCATCTTCCACTAGCATTCTGCCCACTCCGTTCCCATCTGGATTTGCCCAGACTTCAGCTGACATCTGGACTGGGACACGGTTGTGGATTTTTGTGTGTGTGGCGCTGTGTGGACACTTTAGAGCCTCTAATCTGACTAGGAGGTTAGAAACAAGTCACTGAGATTGGCAAACTTTCCACCGCATCGGGGAACCTCAGTACGGCGCAGTTGCCTGAGGGTACCGGGAAAACATAGTTGCGCCTTGCAGTGTAGACGGGACCCACCCGCGTTTTAAGGACCCGGACGGGCTGGCTTTCAAAGCAGCCCCCCCCCCCCCCGGCTTGCATCGGTTTTGCGCTGCTTCGAAAGTCTCCGCCGTCGCACCCAGCTCCCTCGAGATGGTTGCGGCTGTAGTGTAGACGGCACCTTCAGCGGCCAAAGCTGGTCAGCGTCTCGGTTGTTTCCTTGCCGGCAGCGGTGTGAGTGCATGCCGGTTAAAACGCCCAAGGAATGATACTGCCCCTGTGTGGCTGTCTTCCTGCCTTATGGACTCTGTTGGCCTGCAGAGGCGGAAATCAGCAGTGAACGTGGGTGAGTGGGGCGTGCCGTTCAGCGACCACGGTTGGCAGAGGTATGTCTGGTTTGCCTGGTGCTGTTATCAGTGGGTGCCAGTGGGGAAGATCAAGGTTGGATATCAGGAAACACTATTTCACTAGGAGGGTGGTGAAGCGCTGGAATGGGTTACCTAGGGAGGTGGTGGAATCTCCTTCCTTAGAAGTTTTTAAGGCGCGGCTTGACAAAGCCCTGGCTGGGATGATTTAGTCGGGGTTGGTCCTGCTTTGAGCAGGGGATTGGACCTCTGGAGGTCTCTTCCAACCCTTATCTTCTATGATTCTATGATAAGGCGAGGGAACCCGCCCTGAGGTCCAAGGGGCACGGGCATCATTGTGCTTTATCTCTGGTCTCTTTGACAGGGTGTTTTTCCCTGGAAGTGCCGTGCAATTGGGAGGAATTTCCGTGTTCTCTGAAAAAGGGTGGGGTGGCAGCATTGGTTCCAGAGAAGTGCCCGTTCCCACACATCACGCCTCTGTATCACACCCTCTGTGGTCACCTTGGGCCGGAAATCAGGGGAAGAGTCAAGCCGGGGAGCTCTGGAAATTGCTCCGAGGCGGCGGAGTGGAATAACTCCCCAGTCCCATAGGACGAAATGCGCGGCAGGATCCAAACTCCCCCCGTGTTTCAGAGGCGCTTAGAGCCATCGCCGATCCTAAATGAATTCCTAAGACATCACCCAGCCCCTGCCAAGGAGTCTACATTCTCCCACGGCCTGAAATTTCCCCGGTGGCTTTGGTACCCTGGCTGGAGACTAACCTGCTCGCATGTGTATAGACTGGCCAGGTGGGTGCCAACTGGGCTTTGCTGTTGGCACCATGGAAACGAGCGCTGGCACCGCTTGGTGCATGCTGCTGGCACAGGAGGAGTTCCATTAGCAAGACGTGATGAAGCTGGTTGGCAGAGATGGAGGAGAGAGAGAGCTTCACTGGGCAGGCGGAGAGACCCTAACCCTAACCCTCTAGAGCCTGGCCATGGCTTGGATGCCTGAACCCCTGGTGCCACATAGGTCCCACCTCATGCCTGGCCCTTTTTCTCCACTTCCACCCATTAGGGCAGGTTGGCATCTGACGATCTGCTTCAGCCCAGCCAGCCACGGAGCGAGGCTGTTGATTGTCAGACTGTCCCTTGGCTTTCCTTCTTGGGTCAGATAGTTCCCCCCAAGATCGGGGCGGCGGGGACACGAGGAGCAAAGAGGAGCAGGGCAGAGGGCTCTGTGCAGAGGATAAACATGTGCCGTGGAGCGAGGTGGGGCTGGAATGAGTGTGGGAGGCCAGGGGCCGCTGGGGGCTGTTGTCAGGCCGAGCATTCGTTCTGCAGGAATCTGGTGCTTGCCCCAAGACTGGTTTTTCCTGGTCAGAATTTGTGCAGAGCAGAGAAAGGCTCCAGCCCCGGCTCTTCCAGTTTGCAAAGTTCCTCTCTGGGGTGGGCCTTAGCTTCTTGAACAGGGAAGCTTACAAGTGGCGGAGGCTCTGTGTTCACTGCAGAGTTAACTTTGGTTCTTACCCAGGGACAGCCTCTAGCCCCCCTCCCGTCCACACACAAAGACTTGAGTGGTGGGGGTTGGAATAGAACCCGGGTTCCCCTTTCACTTGGGCTGGTAACCTATCCACTATGCAGTGAGGACACAGGCTAAATCACTCAAAGGCTGCTGGTCCTCCAATGCCTTCCCACAATCCTCCCCACCGAGGAGGAGAGTCAAGCTCTCCCCTGATTTTCTGGGAAAGAATCATAGAGCAGTTCAGCTTACCGCAACTCAAAGGCTCATGAGATGTGCCCCCAAGCGTCCCAGTGACCCAGACGGGTGAGCGCAGCACCCGCGGGGGGTAGGGCTTTGCAGTGTGGCTGCTCACACCCAGGCTAGCTTAACTTGGGTGATCCGTCCTGGGTGCCGATCACCCAGGCTGACTGCGGTGAAGACACCTGCAGTGTATTCCATGAGACAATCACAGTGCTGGATCCAAAGCCCCTGGAAGCAATAGCGCCGAGCTCGGGTGTTTGAAAATCACGGGTCTGATCTTGGTCAGGGTCCCTCCTACGCCCTCAGGTGCATAAGGTGTCCATAAGTTTCCACCATTTATTTCAGGCTTGTGCTGGCCTGTTCAGGCTTCGGAATTTTGCTTCTTTCTCTAGCACTCTACGTAATGTTACTCTAGGTCGCCCGCTTTTTCCAGCGGGTGTCCATGTTATCGCTTGACGTGGAAGTTGTGTCGATGGTCTCCTTCAAACCGGTCCTAACTGCGTCCATCATCAGCTTCTTGCCATGTTTCATGCTTTAAGTTGCATGAAGTTCTCTACTTAGAATTTCTGATGTTGTCATAAACTCTTGAGATCTTCCGCAGGCCGTCTTTGTCTCCAGACGCCTGCCAACAATACTAAAGACCGTGTCGTGAGAGGCTAAGGAATCAGCAAAAATGGATTTCCTAGCAGAGGCTGGCCTTTGACAAAAAATTGAACGAAATTGCACTGGAAACAAAATGGAGGGAATTAGAGTGGCTTAACGGGATGGTGCTTAGTAAAGGTTTTTTCACCTTCCATCACAGTGTTTGTGGTACAAAGTTTAAACCAAGGCACAGGCAACACCTGGGGGGAGCACGCAGGGATTAGGGTGACCAGATGTCCTGATTTGATAGGGACAGTCCTGATTTTGGGGTCTTTTTCTTCTGTAGGCTCCTATTACCCCCCATCCCCTGTCCGGATTTTTCACACTTGCTGTCTGGTCACCCTACCCTGCCAGATTTGCTGCTTGGTTTGTACTGAGCATGCTCACATGGACTGAGCATGCTCAGTAACATCTGCTGAAGCCTCTGCCCTCACTTTGCATCCCTGCTATCGGCGGGTAGGAGTCGTCTCTGAGCCCTGGCGTCCTTTGAGATCCGGCTTCAAGAACGTAAGGGCAAAGCTAAACGTGGGCTAGGTGAGGCTGATAGGTACCGATTCTCTCTCCAAGCTGCGGTTTGATCCATTCACCCTCCCTGCCTGCAACACATTGCCCTCGGAGAGCCTCAGGGCTCTAAGAGCTGATGAGCCAGGAGGATGGAGCATCATTTGGGTACCATTAAAAGCAGACCTCTCTGGAAGCACGTGGGTGTGTCCCTGTGGGTTTTGAGGGGGATCAGGTCTCAGACTGGGCTAGGAAAATGAAGAGTGGCAACCAGGGCTCTGCCTAAGCTGGTGTTGAATACAATTACCCTGTTGGTGCAAACTGAGAGGAGCAAACGGTGCTGGTGACTATGGGCCACTCCACAGCTGGTGCGAATCCGTGCAGCTGTGACGTTAACAGAGCTTCACTGATTGACACTCACTGAGGATCTGGCCCAGGGTCGAGTGACCTACTGCTTCCATTACTGGAGTGTTTAATCACGTCCCTGGAAATTAACATCAACATGGCGCTGTCCCTAGGATGCCCTCAGAGAAGCTTCTTCTGGTAGGAGCAGGTTGTAGCATTGCAGGGGGGAGGCAATCAGAACAAAATCTTGAACATTTTCATGAACCGACAAGCCAAAAACAATAAAATCAAATACATCACCCGGGGTCAATTTCGTTCGGATCCTTGCAGAATGTCGCCATATTCGAAACCCCGCCCCCCTCTCGTCCCCGCATTCCCGATGTTTTCAAAACAAGAAATTCATCCAAACTGACCTTTCCCCACGGTTTCCTTTTTGACAAATCGGCATTTTCCACTGAAAAACACGTTCTGCTGAAAAATCCCCAGCCAGCTCTCTCCAGCACACTTGGTTACAACACAGGACGGACTCGGCTGATCTTCTCCACATTAGGACTGTGCTGAACACCCTGAAGAGCGGGGCGGGGAGGGACGAGGGGACGACAATGCGGCTTTTGACACCATTTTCTACCACAGCTCCTTTTCCCTAATACAGATAGGGCCCGGCCTACATATTTAATGAAATCTGGCTTTCAGAATGTGATGGGGTGTGTACCCCACACCGGCCCTGAAGGGGTTAATTGGCTGAGGGGCTTATTAGGTACCTGGCTGCACCTGGAAGGAGAAGCGGGCCTGACTGAACAAAAAGCCCAGCTGGGCAGGAGGGGGCTGCATTATAAAGCCAAGAAGTTGCAGCAGCAAAGGGCTGCAGGGAGTGAGCCTGCAGTCACGCTCTGGGAACACTGCTGGGGAGGGGAAAGCCATAGGTGTGGGAACTAGGGGTGTCCCCGGGCTCCTGGCTGCCAGCCCTGCCCCCGGGGTCCCAGCTGCTGGCCCCGTGTGTGTGGGGTCCCGGCCTCAGTTCTGGAGGTGGTGGTGGATAGGAGTAAGGGGACTTGCTTTCAGTACCCCCATTCAGGGCCGGCACTCCCACTAGGCGACCCTAGGTGGTCGCCTAGGGCGCCAGGATTTGGGGGGCGGCGACTCCCGGAGGCGATTCGAAACGCCGCCGAGAATGCAGCTTCCCAGAAGCTGCTGCCCTGCTGCCGGCGGAGGTGAGCTGCCGCGGGCGAGGGGAAGTGGCCGCCGCAGGGGGAAGCGCGGGGGGGCAGGGAGCCGAGCCCACCACGGCTGGTGGGTGGGGAGTTGAGCCTCCTGCGGCCCGCAGGCGGGTGGGGAGGCTGCCGCAGCCCGCAGGCGGGGGGGCTGAGCCGCCGCTGTGCGGAGGGGGGGGTTAGCAGCCTCCTCAGGCAAGGAGTTCCACAGGTTGACTGTGCGCTGTGTAAAGAAGAACTACTTAGCACATCATGAATAACCATAATCCCTAGCTTTTCTATAGCGCTTTTCATCAGTAGATCTCAAAGCTTTACCAAGGAGGTTGGTATCTTTATCCCCATTTTACAGATGGGGAAACTGAGGCACATGTACATCTACTCCATGTCAATGGGGCCTTGAGGTGCTTGGAAAAATATAGTTATAAATGATTTATTCATGTTCAGAGCCAGGAATAGAATGCAGATGTTTTCTTTTATTATTTTTTTAATTGATTTTCGTAAAGAGAGAAACACTAAAAAGGACAAAAATTGTAAGCGACTTTCAGCTTGTATGCGTGACCAAATGCCATACATTTCACAGGAGAGCCAATAAAATTATGCAATCACGCAGCTTTACAACTTGTCAAAGCTGCAAGACCAGACAAAACAAAATCAAACAATATGGGGGGAGGGATAGCTCAGTGGTTTGAGCATTGGCCTGCTAAACCCAGGGTTGTGAGTTCAATCCTTGAGGGGGTTATTTAGGGATCTGGGGCAAAAATTGGGGCTTGGTCCTGCTTTGAGCAGGGGGTTGGACTAGATGACCTCCTAAGGTCCCTTCCAACCCTGAGATTCTACGGTTCTATGAATATTACACCAGCATAACATGTTAAGATGGGGGTAAAAAAAATAAAAATAAAGGCCAAATAGTGAAAGAGGAGACCAAGGGGTGGGAGGAAAAAAGCAGTGAGATGACATGGAATGAAAGTCTGACATTGTTTGGGCTGTCGCAGCATACTTTTTCCAAATGAACCAAGAAACAGGGTCCACATTTCTTCAGATTCATATAATTGCTCTCTACCTCGATAAAATAACATAATGCCACTATACAAATCCATGGGAAAGGGCAACAAAAATGATTAGGGGTACGGAACGGTTTCCATCTGAGGAGCAATTAATAAAACTGGGACTGTTCACCTTAGAAAAGAGACGACTAAGCGGGGGGGATATGAGAGAGATCTATACAATTACGAATGGTGTGGAGAAAGGGACTGGGGAAGTGTTATTTACCTCCTCACGTAATGCAAGAACCAGGGGTCGCCTAATGGAATTAACAGGTAGCAGATTTAAAACTAACAGAAGGAAGCATTTCGGCACACGGCGCACAGCCAACCTGTGGAACTCCTTGCCAGGGGATGTTGCGAAGTCCAAAAGTATGACTGGGTTAAAAACAAGAATGAGATAAATTCATGGAGGATAGGTCCATTAATGGCTATTAGCCAAGATGGTCAGGGAGAGAACCCCATGCTCTGGGTGTTCCTAAATCTCTGACTGCCAGAAGCTGGGGCTGGATGACAGGGTGTGGATCACTCGATATTTGCCCTGTTCTGTTCATTCCTTCTGAAGCATCTGGCCACTGTTGGAAGACAGGACACTGGGCTAGCTAGACCATTGGTCTACCCAGTATGGCCGTCCTTATGTTGTTAAACTAATCTTTCTTTGGCCGCTAACTCAGACAGGTCTGAATATCCCCGCTCTATTCTGGACGGAAGCCTTCTCCTCCATTTTCGTCAAGCCATGCACTTGGTAATCACTGCAGCTCTTGTGGTCAGATCTTCTGATTTCTTGCCTAATGCCTTAAACACAGACCCAGCTGTTCTGGGCTATAGTGACACTCATGAGGAGGTCTAAACCACGCAGTCTTTGCTGGGGCAAAGTCCCCATTGCCTGCAGTGGTAATCAGGATTGTAGGATTGGCCCCATAGGAAATACAATATTGGCCCATGACTTGGTATTTTGCTCAATGTGCATGAAGGATGGTTGCAAGAAGACAATGGCCGGTTGTTCTCCTGGTCCACACAAGGTAGGACAAGAAGGAATTGGCTTAATCTGGTTAGATAGTAGGAAACCTTTTGACCTAAGGAGAGTGAAACACTGGAACATGTGACCGGGCGCGGTTGTGGAATCTCCGTCACTGGAGGTTTTTAAGAACAGGTTAGATGAACACCTGTCAGGGCTGATCTAGGTGGACTTCATCCTGCCTCAGTGTAGGGTGATGGACCAGATGACCTCTTGAAGTCCCTTCCCCCCTATGATTCTAAAGAAGAGCTAGCCGAAGGAGCTAAAAAATAACTGCCACACAAGCATGAAGTTGTACATTAGCCAGAGGCGTTTGCAAAGAGCTTTTTTGTCCCTGAGCAAATCTTGGCCAGTGTAAATACAGCGTGTTCAAACACAGCCTGCGAGGGGCTGAAGGAAGTGGGAGGCCGGGTAAGTTTCCCAGGCCGTTGTCTGTCACCGTTCATGACAATGGGTTTAGACTTCTGCCTGCATGGATAAATATTGACTCTTGGATTGGGTGAAAGGGAGAAGGGCGGATGGGGAGGCGAGGAAGGTGTTTGTGTGATCAGCTCCAGATTAAACAGCATGAAAAAGAAAAGGACTAGGCGTGATTAAAGCCTTCGGTGGACGGAAAGCACAGTGGTGGAGGTTCTACAAATGGATGGATGGCTGCCGTAGGAGTTGAGCAAATGAGAGATCACAACTGTTGCAGCACAGGACAGCACTTATTGTAGGCCCTACACATAAAAAAAAAGCGGGGTGTGGCAGTTTTAATCAATGAGTGGCGCAGCTCTGTTACTGTAGGACCTACAATAAGCGCCGATTGTTTTTATTTTTTAAAATTATTTGGTGCTGGAGCAGTCAATAATATATGAAAATACTGGGGCTGATTCTCCTTTTATTTATCCCAGTTTTTGATGGATGCGTCTCCATCGACCCTGATTTACACTGTGGATGGGAAGGCAGAAAAAAGCTCACAGGGTGTAGCCACAAAAGCAGCTGCTAACGAAGTCTCATAGACTTTAAGGTGAGAAGGGACCATTATGATCATCTAGTCTGACCCTCCTGCACAACGCAGGCCACAGAATCTCACCCACCCACTCCTGGAATAACCCTCTCACCTATGTCTCAGCTATTAAAGTCCTCAAATCATGGTCCAAGGTAATGAGCCCTGTCTGGGCTGATGCAGCATGGCCCAGTGGGGATGGCACTGTCTTTGGGACCGGTCTCGACTCAAATGCTCTTCCAGGCGGTGCCACTGATCTGCTGTGTCACCTCGGGCGAGGCTTTGCACCGCTCCCGTGCCTCAGTTTCCCCATCTGGCAAATGTGAATAATGAGGCCGATCTCTTTTGTGAGGCACTTGGAGCTGGAAAGTGCGATGGAAGAGGGAGGTATTGTTATTTCCCCTCTGATGATTGTCCCACGTTTTGTCTTGTTAGACTGTAAACTCATGACGATGTATCTCATTACAGCTCTTGGCACAAGGTGGGCCCTGATTTCTGGCAAGCCATGCTGGATGGAAAGCACCCAGGTGTGCAAGTCTGAACAAAGGAGGGGCTGGTCTTAAAATAAAGGCGGGGCTTGTGCGCGTTTCAAGCAGTCTCTCTTCCTAGTGGCTGAGGTTAAAGGGAACTGACAACGTCCCTCCATCAAACGGATCTGTGGAGATTCAGCTCATACCTACCCTCAAGGCGGAGAGTAGAATGACCCTGCAGTTGATTCAAGGGGCCCATATATAGTAGCTAGCTCACGGAACGTGGTATCCCAAGACCAGGGTTCTACTCCTAGGTCTGCCCGAGAGCTTTTTGCCAGCATGGGTGGAGGCGGTGACTTTTTATGACCTGTCCATATCGGCGTAGATGCTGCTATCCTGGCATAAAAGGGCTTTGGCCGGGGTAGCTTCTTTTGCTCAGGAACTTCTCTAAACTCTGTCGGCGCTATACTTGTGCTGCGGCCCCGCTAGGCGGGCTTGCCAGCGTCGCTAGCCCCATCTCGCCATACCAAGCTCGCCGGTGCTAGGGTAGCCCTGGCCTTAGCGATCGGGGTCAGATGATTGAGCTGGCATGTAAAATAGGGCTGATAGTAAGCACCCCATGTGTGCTGAGCTCCTCCGATGAACGGCGTGGCATCTATGCCGGTGTCGTTCCTGTATTCAAGCCCCTTCCCGCTGCACACCCAGCTTCCATCTCTGAGATCCAGCAAGCTGACGGGGCAGGTGAGGATCCGGCTTCAGTTAGCTTATTTGCATGTGTTTCCCAGATCAAAGGATCCTCGAGGTCTTGCAGTCGAGATTGTTCTGCATGGTCCTTGTCCTGGGATACCCCCTGTCATCAGCCTTGGTCTTTGATGCCATCCAGGCAGGCACAACGGACAAACAAAGCGGCTTAGTTTGCAGATGTGCCTTCCAGTCCCTTCCTACAGAAGCCTCTGACAAAGCATGGGAGTAGCCTCGGTCCTTTCGAAGAAGCTGTTCATGGTAGCAGCCTGTTGCCAAGCGTTTACCGTGTGTTAGCCTGCCTCGCCCTTTTCCCCTAGCGAACACAAGGCCAGAGGGAGAGAAAATCTCTGCCCCGGAAAGTTTACAAGACAAAGGGTCGGCGGAGAAGGGACTTGCCCATGGTCACACAACAGCTCAGTGGCAGAGACAGACACGTCTCCAAGTGCACTAACCACGGGACAACACTGCTTCTTGGGCTTTGCTGTGCTGGGAAGGGTTTGCTGGTATAGTTCTATCTCCTGGCCTGCCGGGTGACCTGGGTCAAGTCCCTGCCCCACTTGGTGCCTCGGTTTCCCCATCTTCAAGATGAGGATAATGATACAGACCTCCTTTGTAAAGTGCATTGAGCTCTATCGATGAAAAGCGCCGTATTATGTATTATCATCATTCATTATTACGCCAGTATAATTAAACCAGCAATTCCCTCCTAGTATAAACGCAGATATAGCAGTAAAAAAGTGCTTATATTGGTACAGCTTAAACTAGTTTCTCGAGCCAGGCTAATTGACATAAGCCCAATTATTCCGGAATATCTGCATCCATTCTAGGGCTCCCGCTGGCCTAGCTATGCCTGTAAAAGACCACACCCCAATTTACACCGCTGTACCCGCTGGGTGACTTTTAGACCAGGCCTTTGACGACTCACAAAATAAGGCTGATGTTTAATGGCTTTGCTAATTCCAGGTCTTAAGGCTCAGAGCTCTGATTCCAACTGACTTAATTTTGCTAAAGACGCCTACCAGTTTGTGAAAGTGGTTTTGGGGGGTGGCTTCTAGCCAATTTTACGGGGGGAGGGATTGGTGTCTATATGCAGGAGCGGCGGAAGCCCCCTAAAAATGGGGGGGGTCCACTGGCACCCAAACTGTGGCCCTGCCCCCCCACTCCATCCCTTCTCACTGAGGTCCCTGCCCCACCCCTTCTTCCCCAGGCCCCGCCCTCATGCCGCCCCTTCTCCCTGAGACCTCGTCTTCCCCCCCAAGAGACCACCCCCTGCTCGCTCTTCTCCGCGCCCTGCCCCCGGCGCTCACCCTTCCAGCCGGTAAAAAGGGATGGGGCCTGTGGGTGTCCCAAAAGCCAAGCCACTAAGCCCAAGGAGTTCCAAGGAGGGAGGGGAATGCTGCGGGGATTGTCCCAGGGATAGTGGTAGGCGGTGGGGCAAACTGGTCCCAGCCTCAGGCCTAGGTGGAGCTGAAATACCTTCATGCTTTTGTGTAAAGCAATAGGACAGATCTCAGGAATGTCCTGGCCTCTCCAAGGGTCAAATACAGCTCAACAGGGCTTTGTCCTTCCGCCAAAGGGCTAAGCCAAGGTCACACGTTCCAGAGGTGAAAGAGGGACCCACCCTGCCTCCCTGCTGAGTTTCACCTATTTCCTCCCCCATCTCCTTCCTCTCCGACTCACGCGAAGGCCCCAGCTGCGGGGCTGCAGCGTTAACGCGAGGTCTCTCCACTCCCGTGGCTCCCCTGGCGTTAGCCCAGGCCCAGGGAGAGCGGCCGCCCCGCGGGATAACCCTCGAGCTGCTGTGTCGGCACTGGCGTGGGTGGCTAAATCTCGGGGGCGTGTCCCAGGGTGCAGCCCGTTTTGGGAAGAACGTACCTGTCCTTTCTGGGGGAATTGTGGGGAGGCGCCGGCGGCACGTGACTGGCACAAGCCTGCGTCCACACTAGAGCGGTTGGGTGAGCAGCTCACCTGAGTTTTAGCCTGTATCCCGGGCAGGCTGGCTGGCTTGACCGAAAATCACCAGCCCGCGCGTGAAGGGGTTTATGTGTGTGTGGCCAGGACTCGAATCAGGGCCCAGGACTCGAATCAGGGGCCACACGCGAGTGATAACTTGCAGGCTTGGCCGTGTGTTTTGGGGAGAATGACCCCATTACGGGCAGCTGGCTTATCCCTGCATCCGTGCAAAATCTCTCTATCTTCCAGTCGGTAGCTGTGGATAGAGGGGAAGGGTTAACTCCTTCCCTGCCAGTCTCTGGATGGGGGCCTCCCGGACCCATTGTGGAGTAATGAGATGAAATCGAGGAAGGAAAATGTAGGCAGATAGAATAATATCCTGGGCTTGGAAGTTGGTGGAATATTTTCCCATGGGAAGGTCTCTCACTGGAAAGGGAGAGTGTTGCCTAGTGGACTGAGAATGGGCCTGGAAGCCAGGAATCGCTACTTCTGACCCCCGCTGTGAGACTGGCTCAGTGTGAGACCGGGCGGTGGGGTGGGAAATCACGCCTGCTCCGTGCCTCAGTTTCCCCATCTCTCACATGGGGATGATGACTGGAGACGGGCCCAAGCATCTGATCAGGATGCAAAGTTACTGGAAGGACGTGGGCCTGCGGTGCTGAGCTGGCCCATCACTGGAGTTTTTGAAACACAGGTTGGACAAACACCTGTCCGGGATGGTCCTGCCTCAGCCCAGAGGGCTGGACTTGATGACTTCTCGATGTCCCGTTCAGCTCTACATTTCTATGCTTATGGTGGGACGGGGGTGGCTGAGACCAGCAGCCGGGTTTGGGGCTGCGGGTCTGTGTCTCTAGGAATGTTTACTCTGCGCTTTCAGGCTGCCCAGAGGAGGAGCCAGGGGGACAAGGACGGTGGCTGACTTTTGCAGCTCTGGTCAGACGGGTTCTTGTCAGTTACATCTGGTAAAACACCCCAAGCAGCAGGGAAGCCTGGGACGCCTGCTCTGCCCGGGATCAGGTTCTCTCTGCGACTGAGCTCATGGAATTAGATCAGGGTGGGGCGCGGGGAAGAGCTACACCCTGGGCCCCACCATGTGGCACGGAGGAGCCCAGGGAGGGGATGTGGTGAACGGGTTAGTGTCGGTCTGTCTGTCTGTCCCCTTGACATACTTCTCTCTCTTTTACTGCACCTACCTGTCTGTCTAGCCCCATACATACCTCTCTCTCGTTGCCCCTCTCTCAGTGGTCCTATTTGTCTATCTATCCACCATAGACACGGGAACTAGGGGCTTGGGGGGTGCTGCAGCTCCTGGCCCAGCGCCCGGGGTCCCGGCTGCCGGCCCCATGCCTGCCACCAGCCTTGGCCCCCTTACCCCTGTCCGTGTCGCCCCCTCCCAGAACTACGGCTCTGGGGGGTGGGAGGGGCATGGACAGGGGTAAGGGGGGGCATGAGGTAAAAAGTTTGGGGATCACTGCTTTACAGTTTCCTTAGCTGGCTTTCAGCACCACGGCTATCCCCCGATTTATCCATCTTTGTCCGCCTGTCCATCCGTCCGTGTGTCCAGGTTCCTTTCTCTCTGCGGCCTTTTAACCATGGGATCTGAAGGTATGAGGGTAGCTCTGTTCCTTACAAACCACGTTTCCTGGTCTCTTCCCCTCTCCTTAGCCAGCACCGTTGCTCTCCTTTGTCTGTTGACAGTGTCTCTGGGCTTGGCAGCTCCTCTTCTCCCCTGGGTTTCTGGGAAATTGCATCGGCCTGCTTCTTATTGTGATTGCCACGCCCTCGCCGGGGCCTCGGTGCCAAAGGGAATTCTTATCTGCTGAAGCGCAGAAAGGGCTGGTCTCACCCAGCCAGGCGAGCTGTTCAGAGCCCAGCTCCCAGCTCCACGGATCCTGCTGTGTGGAGCAAATCGCTTGCAAACGGGGACGGGATGATGGAGTGACCATCCGCCGCCCTTGGGAGAGAATGGGAGGGTCCATGTTAAAAGCACCGCATGGGATGGAGATGATCCAGAGCCATGCAACTCCGCTCTAGCGGAGTCAAGGGGCACCTCTGACAATCAGGAGACCAGGGGCTATGTGGCCTAGTGGGTAGTGCACTGGACTGGGACTGAGGAGACCTGGATTCTGTTGCTGGCCTGGTCTTTGGGCAAGTCCCTCTCTATGCCTCAGTGTCCCATTCTGTAAAATGGGGTTAAGGATACTGACCTGTGCTTTGAGATCTACTGATGCTAGGGGGTTGTTACTAGTGTCCCAAACTGGGAACCCAAGGTCCTCAGCTGAGTGTTTAGGCCTAATGAACTGTCCCACTGCATCTCCTGGGCCCTTTTATTATTATTAATTACTTGTATTCCAGTAGCAGCGACAAAGAGTCCTGTGGCACCTTATAGACTAACTTTGTCGCTTCTACAGATCCAGACTAACACGGCTCCCCCTCTGATACTTGTATTCCAGTGGCACCTGGAGGCTCTAAATGAGACCAGGGCCCCATGACACCGGGCGCTGCACAGACACAGAGTAAGAGACAGTCCCTGCCCCAAAGGTCTCAGTCTAAATAGACCAAGGGTGGGAGGGGAAACTGAGGCACAATGAGGCTGCTATGAGAATCGCCTGCGATATCCTTGACAAACCTTACTGAATTAAGTGTAAGTATCTTTGAAGTCCATTGGAGTAAATGCAACGGTGATGTAATTCTGGGAAGTGTTATGAACTTCAAAGATCAGAGGGGTAGCCATGTTAGTCTGGATCTGCAGAAGCGACAAAGGGTCCTGTGGCACCTTATAGACTAACAGAGGTATTGAAGCATAAGCTTTCGTGGGTCAATACCCACTTTTTTTTTGCATCTGAAGAAGTGGGTATTGACTCACGAAAGCTTATGCTTCAATACCTCTGTTAGTCTATAAGGTGCCACAGGACCCTTTGTCGAACTTCAAAGGACAATCTTGAACAATGGGCCAGATGAGAAAAAGGACCTTTCCCAAGCGGCTCGCCCAGAGAATATCCAGCGGGAGGGGAATGCAGATTCCCACCCCTGGTTTTGCAAAAGCCCAGCCCTGGGGAGAGAACCATTGTCTGCTGATCACCTGTCCCTGGAATCCGGAGCTCAAAGGCCCAAGCTATATAAAGGAAAGACTGATCTATGCACGGGGGGGTGGGGTGCTAGCCCTAAGCTAAGGCTGCTATGAACTTGTAACCCTAGAAAAACCCTTTGGTGGGGTTTGACGGACTGGCTCTACCAGAACCCTCGCGGGAGCTGGGCACAGGGGGTGATCTCTGCCTGCGTGTAGGTTCTTCTATTGGTTTAATGTTATCTCTGTAATGCTTCCACTTTAAAAATAAATGTGCTTGCAGCTGAGTGGTCACTTACACCTGTGGGCAATTTTGCTGCTTTGTATAAGAGAAGGCAAAGGGCAGCCGCAGGCCTCCTGAGGCCATCGGGTTAGCTGGGAATAACAGGGTAAGCTGGGATCTGGGCAGCCAATTGGAGGGAGGGAGGAAGGAAGGAAGGAAGGAAGGAAGGGGTGTGCGCTACCCCACCCATGAGAGGTGACTGCTGGGAGCCAGACCCCTAACAGTGGGTGCTCTTGCTGGACTCTGGATGGGGAATGCAGGGGCAGTTGCCCTGAACTGTGACCAGCCCCGTTCAGATTTGGCCTGGCCACCCCTCTGTTATGCTGGCGAGCGAATGGTGTCGCGACGCTGTGCCCGGGGTCACGCTGTGTGCCGCATCGCAACGCCCAGAGCCGGTAGCCAGGCCTGTCTCTGGGGTACAGACGCCCCTGCTGCTGGGTCCATGCGGGGCTGATTCGCTCTCCAGCCCCATGTCAAAATCCCTGTCCTTTCGTCAATTGCATAATATGCTTGGACAAGCGCCACACCTACAACTAGGGTGACCAGATGTCCCGATTTTATAGGGACAGTTCCGATTTTGGGGCCTTTTTCTTATATAGGCTCCTATTATCCCCCACCCCCTGTCCTGATTTTTCACATTTGCTGTCTGGTCACCCTACTTACAACTAAAGGATGTGTGGGTGTGGGGGGGTGTCATATGCTCTCTTTGCTCCCCATGAGCTCCACCACTGGCTAAGCACCAAAGCAGGGAGCTGCAGGATGGGGGACACTAGGGACTTTTCTTCTCACTCTGTGAATGAGCTCTTGCGTGCAGCGTCCGGTCACGGTGCTCTAGTTTTACGGGGGGAGGGAGTGGTTTTAGCCTAATGAACTACTTAACTTCTGCAGAGAACAATGGCAGCTAACCAACTTCCCCCACCACACCCCAGGCTGCGTGTTTGGGATCCGTGACCGGAATAAGGTCAAATACCGGCAGTATGTGAACATGGTGTGCTGAGGGCCATGACTACCTTCTGCCTCCACGGGGCTGGTCACAGGGCCACCAGAACACCCAGGCTGCTCTTTGGAGGGTGTGTCTGGCACTCAGAGCTGGGAGCCAGCTAGTCCTGGCTCCCTGGCAAGCTTCTGATCCGATCATAGGGGTGAGTCACCAAGGCCAGTTCTTTGGAAAAGGGGCGCTGATCTTGGGTGCCCAATTGGAGCCACTGTCGGGGGGGTTTTGTTCTGGGCATCCACAGTTCCGGGGGCCTTCAGCTGCTGTCATGGCTGCCAATCAAAGAGCCCAGGTTGTGCTCTTGTCCCTGGGAGGTAGTGAGGAGACTGGGGCATAAGGACTCCTGGGTTCTCTACCTGACTGCAGCAGGGGAGTGTGGTCTCCAGGTTAATGCTGAGGAGTCAGTCAGGAGTGCTGGGTCCTGTCCGCCCAGTGTGAAAAGGAGCAAATCACTTACCAGTGCCTTGCCTCAGTTTCCCCACCCGAAACACACACAGGCTCCTGTGTAGTAGCCGTGTTAGTCTGTGTCAGCAAAATGAAAATAAGAAAGAAAAACTTGTAGCACCTTAGAGACTAACACATTTATTTCAGCATAAGCTTTCGTGGGTTAGAACCCACTTCATCGGATGCATCTTCCCAGGAAAGGGGGTGTACGGCTTGAGGGGGTATTTTGGGGGGGAGGGAAGTTCAAGTGATTCCTTTCCTGGATTCCTGTTAGACACTTGATGGTGGCAGCGAAAGAAGCATTTCTCAGGGTGCAGGGAATTTTGTACCTTGGGGGTTTTAACCTAAGCTGGTAAAAATAAGCTTAGGGGCTCTGAATGCGGGTCCCCACGTCTTTACCCTAGAGTTTAGAGTGGGGAGGGAACCCTGACAGAGGCTCCTATTTCTCAACCTGGTGGCAAGGCCGAATTCAACATCGGCTAAGCCCGTTGAACTCTCCAGCGTGGAAGATGGCCCACGGGTGCCCCGAGCAGGCCTGTGATTAGCACTAGCCCCTTCAAATGTCACCCCTCTCAGGCAACCCAAGGAAAAGCTCCTCTGGGGGTAGCTAAAAAGTGCCTGGCTTGCAGGTTCCTGAGCAAGCTGCTGTAGGAAAGGAGCTTGCCAGGTAGACTTTGACCTGCCACCGCCCCTGCTGGCTGCCTGTCCAGGGCGGGGCCGTGCAGAGAGAGCTAGTCAGTGGGAAAGGGCTGGCGGAGAGGGAATTGGATTGCACCGTCCCCTCTACAAACAATGCGCCTCCCGCTCGGTGGGTGAGTGCCTCAGGCCCTGCGGTGTTTCACTGCACCCTGCCCACGCCCCAGCAGAGCCGGCTGATAGCTCAGCTCTCCTACACAGAGGCTGTCCAGGTGTACTAGAGAGAGGGGGGGGGATGAGCGTGAATTCTGGCCGGCTGCCTGCCACCAGCCGGCCCCTGCCTTTATTCTCCACGGCCCCCGTCCCAGCCTCCCACCCCTTGGCGCCTATGCCCTCTCAGTGCGTTCCTGGTAAGTTAGTCACTGATGGCTGGGCCCTGAGTCTGTTTACCCACAGGTGGGTCCGGGCGGTGGGCTCCCTTCCGTACCTGCCTGGCCGAGCTGGGAACACAAACCTCTCCCAGCGTGACTAAGGGCCGGAGGAAGTGGTGATTAAGCAGCCATCTTGTTATGGCTCCATAACCGGGGGATAAAACCAATAAACAGGAGTTTTAAAGGTGATACTGATCGGTGTAAGGTAGAATAGGTGCAGCGGAGGAAGGGTAAAGGGATTTCTTTCTTTCTTTCTTTCCCTGCCCTCTTGTCAAAGCCACTGGGTGAATTTGCATCATTTAAAACACTATTAAAATTGAGGCCGGGCAATCTCGTTTTGCCTAATTTGGAGCCAGGGTGGCTTGAACATTTGACTAGGATTTGAATGCCTGCAGGTTTCCCTTTCTGCTCTGGATGGGGGAGCCTATCAATAAAACAGGGTGGGGTGGACCAAGGCAGTGAAAAAACAGGATGGAAAATGGCAAGAAGGCAGGGGAGTGAAAGGACAGATCCTTGGCCTGGAAGCTCTTTGGGGCAGGGAGCTCTCAGTACAGCGCCTGGCCCCATGGGGTCCTGGTTCATGACCGGGGCTCCGAGGTTGCTCGTGCAGGGGAAGTGTGAGCAAAGGAGCGGAGAGGGGAATTGCACTGATCAAAGGGGGACCTATCCCGGCTGTGCAGCCACACACGCAGGGCCTGGCTTTTGGGGGCGGGCTCATGTACCCTGAACCGAGGGCCTGCTTGCAGCCATTAAGGTCCCATGCCAGTGATGCAAAGCAGCGCTGCAAACAGCCCCCCCTCCCTTTCGCATGGGTCAAAGAGTCAGTGTACCCCCTGCAACCCCAACCCACCACAGGGGGCAGGGCCAGGATGCCCTTATCCAGCCATCCCTGACTCCACTTAGGACCATTAGCAGGATGCAATTTAGGCCGGGTCTCCCGACTTCAGTGCTGTGCATTTAGTTAAATCCGCTTGAAACCTGGTGTGTCCTGGTTTAGCCTGTGCTGGTAACTTGCAAGTGAAACCAAGCTAGACTGATAGCCGAGTGTCCACACAGTGGATTGCACTAGTTTTTAAATCCATTTGAGCTAAACTAGGGCAGACTTTGTGTGTGTTGACGTGTCCTTAGAGCTGCCCCGAGGCTGCTCTGAATTACACCTGGCCGCCAGCCTGGCCCAAGGCTCCGGGGGGGTGATCGTGGCCTTTAGAAAAATAACGGGGGAAAAACATGAGTGAATATCACGGGGAGAAAAGAGGCTTGTGCATCTGTGGCATAGTTTGTCCTGGTGAGCTCCGCCAGCCTCTCTCTGGCTCTGATTAGAATCCTCCTCAGCCAGCAGCTGCTGAGCTGACCCCCGGATTCATGGTGACTGAGCAACAGAGAGCAAACCCAGCCTTTCCAGCTGGTTTCCAAAGTCGGTGGCTAAACTCCTCCGCGAGCCACAGACCAAGGCGGTGCTAGCCCCGGGGGGGCCCTACGCAGGAATATTTTTGCTCCCCAAAGCATAATAAAAAGTGAATAGGGGCCCCCTTGAGCTGCTCAGGGCCCTAAGCCATTGTTTCTGCTTAGGCCGCGTGCTGGCTCTCTCGAGCAGACCGATACCGGTGGGTCTTGTACAAAGCTCTCAGGGCAAGGCCATCAGACTCAGGATTTAGGAATCCCATAAGGGGAATGAACTCTGCTGCAAAGGATCCATTGCTGGAAATGCGCCAATCCACCCTCATGTCCCAGTGCTGGCACTTGGCTGAGCATCTGCAGAGAGATGCATGATCCAGGACCCAGATCCTGGGCTGGATCCCACCAAAGTCAATGCAGCTTCCCATCCAGATTGCCATCAGCTCTTATTAGAGATGCACCCAGGAAGCCAGGACAGTACCCAGAGCAAAGTTGTTACCTATGCCACGCAGCTCGCACCAAGAAGCATATGGCTTTTCTGTTGCCAGAAGCAGTGCTGGGGAAAATCCGCTCAGCCTCTGCCCTTCTCCTCCTCCTCCCAGGAAACACTCCAGCCCAGATCTCACTCCCCAAACCTGCCCCCTTGGGTTCCCCGCAACTCTGATCTCCAGAGAGGAAGTGGGTTTTCCCGCAGGGCACAGATCGGTGCCCAGAGAAGGTGACTGGTGATTTAGTTGGTGTTAGTCCTGCTTTGAGCAGGGGATTGGACTAGATACCTCCTGAGGGCTCTTCCAACCCTAATCTTCTATGATTCTATGACCTGAGGGAACTGGGATTGTTTAGCCTGCAGAAGAGAAGAGTGAGGGGGGATTTGATAGCTGCTTTCAACTACATGAAAGGGGGTTCCAAAGAGGATGGATCTAGACTGTTCTCAGTGGTAGAAGATGACAGAACAAGGAGTAATGGTCTCAAGTTGCAGAGGGGGAGGTTTAGGTTGGATATTAGGAAAAACTTTTTCACTAGTAGGGTGGTGAAGCACTGGAATGGGTTACCTAGGAAGGTGGTGGAATCTCCTTCCTTAGAGGTTTTTAAGGTCAGGCTTGACAAAGCCCTGGCTGGGATGATCTAGTTGGGGTTGGTCCTGCTCTGAGCAGGGGGTTGGACTAGATGACCTCCTGAGGTCCCTTCCAACCCTGAGATTCTATGACCACAGAGCTGTAGATTTATTCTTCATGTTATAATAGCACCCAACCAGGCTCCAGGCCCCATGTGAGAGCTGCTCCCCGTCTCAAAGAATTTATAATCTGATTGGACAAAAAGTGGGAGAGGAGGGCTCAGATCCCCAATGGGGTTTAGGTGCCTAATTCCCATGGGAGTGAGGTGCCTAGAGAACGTCGAGGTCTGGAAACACCCCTTGATCCTTGCAACAGCACCACCTGCGAACTCCTAGAAATGTCTGTTTCTCATGACTTAGCCTCAGCTGCCCGGCTCCCTAAGAGTTAAACATTCTAGGCAATAATTTCCCCTTCACCCCAGCATCCCTGTACATTCCTGAGTGGTGAGGGCAGTTGGTCTGCAAGCCAGCACCATCCCTGGTGGAATTCACCTCCGCCCTTCTTCCTCCTCCCCAATCTCGGCTTCCTTTGCTTTGGGAGCAGCATGAAATGTTTTTGGAAATGCACAAGAAAGTCGATAACTTGTCACTCATCTGCCACCTACCACAGGTTCCTTTGGAAACCGACAAAGAGCCTAGTGAAGGGCCAACAGCCTCTTTGTTTAGCCCAAGGATCCAGTTTCCTTAAATCTAGCTCACTGCATGCAGCCCCTGTGGCCATAGGAACTATTGGGGGGAGGGATAGCTCAGTGGTTTGAGCATTGGCCTGCTAAACCCAGGGTTGTGAGTTCAATCCTTGAGGGGGCCATTTAGGGATCTGGGGGGAGAAAAAAAAATCTGTCAGGGGACAGTACTTGGTCCTGCTAGTGTAGGCAGGAGACTGGACTCGATGACCTTTCAAGGTCTTTCTAGTTCTAGGAGATTGGCATATCTCCATTTATAAAAAACAAACAAATGGGTGCCTCGCAGTTTAAGGTATTTATCTCCTCTTACCATCCCTGAAAAGCAGGCATTGCTATTATCCCCATTTCACAGATGGGGAACTGAGGCCCAGATCTTCCTTTTGGACTCAGGGGGAGTTAGGTGCCTAAAGACCTTTGAGGCTCTGGCTCAAAGTCATCTGCCCAAAGTCACAGAGGAGGTCAACAGCAGAGCGGGGGATTGAACGTGGGTCTCCAAAGTCCCAGATGAGCACCCTAAGAACGCCCTGTTTGGAGTTGGAAGAGGACAAAGCCCCGCAGAAGAGACTGTAGAATAATCTCATGCACTGACCTACTCAGTCACCTCTGCTCCATCCAAACACCCGTTGCCTGGACCAGCTGGAAGGTATGGTGGTAACACAACATTGCCCATTTGGATTAGCTCAAGCACCATCCCAGTTTAATGTCCTTCTGCTATGTTGTCTGTTGGAGGATGAACCAAAGGTCTGACCGGCCTTTCCCACCAGAGCCCCACAAAGGCCTTTCTGCATGCCTGTCTTTGGCTTCCTTTCATGCAATGAACCACCCTGACCTTTTGATGGCTTGGCATGAAGATCCCCCCCGGCACTTTCTTGCTTTGCTCCCTTCCTAATGGGGAACCGTTTGTGTTCCGACCCCGCTGTGGCTTTTCTTTTGCAGTGGGGTATTCAGCTCTGGGGCCCAGCCTGCAGCTGCAGGGGTAGAACGAATGAGTATTGTTTGTATAACCGTAACGCCTTGGAGCCGGAAAGGCATGGACTCAGTGAGGCTTAGGACAGAGCGGTGTTTGATCCGGCCACATTTTCGAACGTGGTTTTGGGCCCGGCCCATGTTACCGTGATAAAGAGGAAAACTGCCCAGCCTCAAACTTTGTTAATCATCCCAAGGACAGTGCAGAAAGTCGCTGTAGAACAGCATTGTCTTGCCCCAGGATGCAGGCAGCCTGATTCTCCCGGTGCTTAACCCCGGAGCAAATCAGGAGCAACTCGACTGACGTTAACAGGTTCACTGGGGTAAACCTGGTGTCAAGTGAGATCCGAATCAGGCCCTTGTGCCGTCACTGATCGCACAAGAGAAGCGTAAAACATGACGAACGGCATCAATTTGCAGAGGGGCAGCCAAGGCGGTGGAGAATCAGACTTTCATGAAGCTTATCTGTCAGCTTTTCCCGCCAGCACAGGTCTTGGACCCCGTGCCGCTGAACTGGAAGAGTAGGAGGGGGACCTGGAATCTGCACCCAAACGCCCTGGATTTTAGGGCTTTGAGTGTCTGGCCCTGGGCTGGCGACCTTTGAGTTGCTCAGCCAGCAGCCTCTTGTCTTGCTCCCCATTTTAATTTAGAGTGGCAGGGTTCATGTTCTTCTACCTAAGCACTTCTATGACCCAAATCACCACAGCCCCTTCAGACATGAAAGAATTCAGCATTCCCTGCCACCGTGCCTTAAAAAATGATCACTTCTTAGCTGACTTGCCCAAGGACGCCTAGGAAGCCTGGAATAGCATTGAAATCTCCAGGGTCTCGTTCCTTAACCGCAAGCCCCTCCCCTTCTGCCTGAGGCCCCGCCCCTCTTCCCCTTCTGTCCCCATCCCCTGCCGGAGCCCAGTGCATCCTCACTGTGGTTGCTGACCCCCGTTCTCCAGCCTGCCTGAGCACCACCCTGGAGCGCTGGGTGGGCAGTGCGGGCCGGGCCCCAGCGCCCCCAGCCCTGGCCTTGCGAGCACTGGCCCCAGCTGCTCCAAGTCCTGATTCCTTCATCCCCACCTATGGGCCTCCAGGCATCCAGGGCTGAGCGCCTTAGTCACATTGCCCTTTCCCAGGCACCACCTGGTGGGTGGTCTTACCGAGGTTAACGTTAAGTGTGTGCTTAAGTGTTTGCCTGGCTTAGGGTGACCAGATGTCCCGCTTTTATAGGGACAGTCCTGATTTTTGGGTCATTTTCTTATATAGGCTCCTATTACCCCTCCACCCCCTGTCCCGATTTTTCACACTTGCTGTCTGGTCACCCTACCCTGGCTTGGGCCAGGGTCTTCCAAGATCAAGACCCCGACCCCCGCGATGGGTTAATGGTCACACCGAGGGCAGAATCTTGCCCACGTGTAACCCCACCGAAATCAAGGGCACTGAAGTGAGTGATACCTGGGCTAAGAGAAGCCCCTTTCCTAGACCTTGGCTGCAGAGTGCTGGGTTTTGCAGGCCTCCACAGCTCCACCCATCGCAAACAAAGCCCTACTGGGAGCCATGACCCTGTCCCAAAGTACTTCAGTGAAAGCTGCCAGCATTTGAACTGCTTTGCGGAACCTGCCATCGGCTTTAAAAAGGGGCCTGGGGCTGGCACGCGCCTTTCTGGGCTCTCCTTAGAAATAACTCCAGGGCATGAAGAGTGGATCCGAGAGCCACTGAACCAGAACCCTGAAGCAGGTGAATGGAGCCAAAGATAAAACCCCGGGCCACCCCTAGACTTGGCTGCACCTGCAAAGAAGAGGCCCACAGTGCCACAGGGCTAATTAGCTGTCGTCCTAGCAACCGGGGTGGGGCTGCAGATGTGTCTGATAAGGAAAGGAAGTGGCTTTGCTCACCTGGAGCTTTTATGGCTGGTGCTTAGGGTGCTGGTAGTTAGGAGATGCAAGCACTGGCTGAGAGGCACCGCCGTCAAATTCTCCACTCTGCTCCCGGCACCAGATACATCTACAGTGGCATCCTGCCAGTTGGAGCCGAGGCAGAATAGCATTAGCCATGTGGGTTAGACAGAGTGTTAGATGTAGGGTTGGAAAGATTAGATTTTTATCGGGAAATGTCGGTAAATGATTGACATTATCGAGAAATGTCGATTATGATTGACATTCACAGTGAGGCAAGTAAGAGCAATGCTTCCTGAGTGTTTTCTTTAAGGCTATTTACTTTTGTCTCTTTTGACACGGGCTGTTGACATTTTGTGTTTTAACGGCTAGAAAGCTCTAACGTTTCGAATCTTAACGCCGAACTGTCATTAAATAATGATTGTCGCAGCCCGCCCCTGTTGTCTGACCGCCTCCCGCCCTGATTTCCGGCGACCGTGGAAAATTTAAATGGACAAAAATGAGGGGGTGGGGGGATGCTTAACACCCATAATTTTGTGCAACTGTGAACAATTAAATCGATAAACATTAAAAAATGCTTTAAAATTAACAGATATTATCCATCTGAATGATGTATATTTACAAGCATTTGAATTCTGCCAAGCCCAAGTAGAAGTATTTAATTACCTGGATAGCTGGATTAGATGGATAGAGGCAGATGGTTATAAATGAGGCTAGACAAAAGATGTGTAGGAATAGATGGATGGGTGTGAATGGGGATAGATATATGTGGGGCTAGATACAGACAGATAGATGGGTGTGAATGGGAACAGACTGATGAAAAGCCCTTTTACACCGCATGAGTCCCACTCTAAGGACCTGAAATGTGAGTTCCTTTCATCCCTTCTCTTTTATGACACTGGATTCATCTGTGAAATAGGGGTGGTAACATGGCCTAGTGGGTAGCGTACTGCACTAGCCTTCAGGACACCTGGGTTCTCTTGCTGGGCTCTGCCACAAACTTGCTGTGTGACTCATAGAGACTCATAGACTTTAAGGTCAGAAGGGACCATTATGATCATCTAGTCTGACCTCCTGCACAATGCAGGCCACAGAATCCCACCCACCCACTCCTGGAATAATCCTCTCACCTATGTCTCAGCTACTGAAGTCCTCAAATCATGGTTTAAAGACTTCAAGATGCAGAGATCCTCCGGTAAGTGACCCGTGCCCCATGCTGCAGAGGAAGGCAAAAAAACCTCCAGGGCCTCTGCCAATCTCCCCTGGAGGAAAATTCCTTCCCGATCCCAAATAACTTTAGGCAAATCTCTTGTTCTCTCTATGCCTGGGGGATGCATGGCCTCTGTGGGCCATTTGATCCTGGACTTGCTGCTGGGGAACTTGCCAGTCACAGCAATGGTTGGCCCGTCATGTGGTGAAAGGCTGAAGATCTGCAGCCCATGGGCAGCACGCCTTGCTTTTTAAAAGGGACTGGGGAGGAGTTGTTTTGACCTAGTTATATTGATTAGCTCTTAAGGCAGAGCCCCCCAAACTGTGGGGCGTGCCCCTCTAGGGGGACGCAGTGCGGAGGAATGTTCAGGGTGGCGCGGCAGGCTTGGGCTATCCTCCACAGGGGGCGGGGATGGAGCCCCACCCAGTCCTGCCCCACCCCCAACTCTGCCCCGCCCCCAGTTGTGACCCCAGCTCCATCCCTGTCCCCAGCCTTGGCGTGGTTCCGCACCCGACCGGGGGCCTGGCTGTCCGCCCCCACCACGGCTCCATCCCTAGCCTCGCTCTTGGCCCCAGCTGCGGTCCCAGCCTCGGCCCCCTTGCACCTGCCCGCATTCCCCGCCCCGGAGCCACGGCCCCACTCCTGGCCCTGAGTGGGCAGGGGCCAGTGGGATGTGGCCCTCAAAAGTTTGGGGACCCCTGCCTTAACGGGTTCCCAGGGTTAAGCGGTGGATCTGTGTGGAGGGAGTCGGGGCGTCTCGCGGGATCAGAACCTTTCCTAGCCATGGCTCTTTTGTTGTAAGGACGAGTCGGGCCTGAATCTCAACGTCTGGGTCCAGATTTCCGCTATCCCGGAGCCCGAGGGCATCCCAATCTATTCCTCACGGGTGAGCCCGGTCCGTCTAAGGGCGCCTCCGAGCAGGGGCTGAGCACTGACCTGGCCCCCTCGTGAGAACCGAGCAGTGCCACTTTCCCATTAAACCCCCCCGCCCCGTGGCACTTTTGGCTTGGGAAGTGTTGCTCCTCTGAGTCTGGCCAGCCCTGGCAGTTCATTACATTCTTGCAATGCTGTTGCTGTGCACTGTTAAAGGGCGGCCACGGGTCAACCCCAGAGGAGGCCGCACTACCACCCTGGGCAAAGTGATTCCAATATGCAGTAGGTAAATGTCCTGTTAGCTATAGTGTGGCGAGGCCACGGACTAGGAAACCTGGGTTCTACTCCTAGCTCTGCTGGGTGTCCAGGGGTGAGCTCTGCTGGGTGACCATGGGTGAGTCCTTTCCCCTCCATGCCTCAGTTTCCCCATCTAGGGCTAACAATACCCACTGCCATTGCTTTGGGCTCTGTGGATGAGAGGCTAGGGGTTGTTAATAAAGTGCTTTGGGATCTGAGGGTGGGAAGCGTGAGGCCAGCCATCTCCTTCCACACATGCCGCTGTTTGCTCAGCGTTATGGGCCGGGAGAGATTCTGCAAGGCCTTGCGATCTCCTCCGGCCGCGCACACCTGCCTAGCATAATTCCCCTTTGTGTCTGTAATTCCAAACCACTGTGCTCTGTTTCGCCGTTGAACCGACCAGCGCCGTAAAAGGGCATGGGGACCCGTCAGACCGGTCCCACCCCGTTCTAGGTGCACTGTGCCTGGCCAGGCTCCAAGGCCCCACTCCCTCTGCAGTATCTCAGCAGGAGCGAAATATTTGTTTGAGCGGCAAATTCTTTCCTGATAAGAAAGGAGGGGATGGGGTGGGAGGGGATCCCCACAGCAAACCTCTTCCCCTGCCTGCCATGAGACATGAGGGGGAGGAGGGAAGCAGGCAGGGATTTTCCTGGGGTGGGTTCAGGCTGCAGTGGGGGCTGCAGAGTTTTCTCAGTAAGGGAGGGATCTGGGATTCTTTAGAGCCATTGTCCCTGCGCTGCAGGGCGTGACAGAGGGGCTCCCCCAGCCCCCTGGAGCTGCAGGGCGTGACAGAGGGGTCCCCAATCACTTGCACTGCAGTGCATGACAGAGGGGGTCCCCCACTGACTCTGCAGTGCATGACAGAGGGATCCCCCAGTCCCAGGCGCTGCAGTGCATGACAGAGGGGGTCCCCCTGGCGCTGCAGTGCATGACAAAGGGATCCCCCAGGCCCTGGCTCTGCAGTGCATGACAAAGGGGTCCCCAATCACTTGCACTGCAGTGCATGACAGAGGGGGTCCCCCACTGACTCTGCAGTGCATGACAGAGGGATCCCCCAGTCCCAGGCGCTGCAGTGCATGACAGAGGGGGTCCCCCTGGCACTGCAGTGCATGACAAAGGGATCCCCCAGCCCCTGGCTCTGCAGTGCATGACAAAGGGGTCCCCAATCACTTGCACTGCAGTGCATGACAGAGGGGGTCCCCCACTGACTCTGCAGTGCATGACAGAGGGATCCCCCAGTCCCAGGCACTGCAGTGCATGACAGAGGGGGTCCCCCTGGCGCTGCAGTGCATGACAGAGGGGGTCCCCCACTGACTCTGCAGTGCATGACAGAGGGATCCCCCAGTCCCAGGCATTGCAGTGCATGACAGAGGGGGTCCCCCTGGCGCTGCAGTGCATGACAGAGGGGTCCCCCAGCCACTGGTGAAGGCACCTCTTTCCTATAGGTCCTCAATGCTTGGAGCCTCCCCTTTCCCAAACCCTCAGCGCTGTGTAACTCCTGCTGCTGCTTTCCTACCCAGGATAGACCTGTGCATGGCTGTGCATGCAGGGCCAGGTGGTCCAAAGTGCCCTGCACTCAGCAGCTGCCATTGAGAACAGTGGAGAATCCCCACCCCCACTCTGCATCCCCACCCCAGTCTGGCTATTATCAGGCTGTCTGTCCATCCATCCCTCTCTCTGTTCACCCACCCATCCCCGCCTTGCAATAACACTCTCCTAAAGTGGGTCTTTATCCCCCACTTACTACAGGGTCAGTCCCCTCCCCGCCCCCCAGGGCTCCCAAATCCACTGCAATCTACAAGCAACGCCCATGTAGGTCCCTGGCTTTTATCCCCCGGCTCTGTGGTTTGAAGCTCAGGAGCTGGGGAGGTGCTTTGGGGCTGGAGGAGAAATGCATGTGCTGATCCACCCGGCCCATGGTGTTATAATTATGTTGTAAGGTTGTTAGGAAGAATCCCCATACAAGGCAGATTCCCCATAAACTAATCAGCAGAGGCCCACAGACCCCCGATCTTGCGAATGAACAGCCTGCTCTAAATGACAATAGGTGGGAGGCAGCCGTGATTTCAACCCCTTGCCCTGGGGTGTGGCAACCGCCCCTGCTGAACAATGGCTGTGAAATCCTGGCATAGCCGCTGGGGAGCCAGGCTTCCCTTGCATGCTTTGATGCTGAGTGCAAACAGGGCTCGGACCTTAAGGGTAACAGTAAAAGACCGGCAGCCCAGCGGTGGGGCTAAAATATGCAGTGTAGACGCTCGGGCTGGAGCCCGGGATCCGAGACCCCACGAGGAGGGAGGGTCTCAGAGCTCAGGTTCCAGCCCAAGCCTGAATGTCTACACTGCGGTTTTTTAGCGGGGCAGTCTGAGCCCTGCCACCCCGAGTCAGCTTAGATTGTAGCCGAGGATTTCTCCAGCGATGGCAGCAGACTCCCCAAACCCTGTGTGTGCTGAAAGCCGAGTTGGGAGTGGCCCCGTGCTAGACTGGGAACCAGGACTATTATTGGGGGCTATATTGAGGGCCAATGGGTAATTTTGGGGCCCCCTGGATGTCACTATTCCAGGAGCCCAGGGGTGTGTTAGGCCCCTAGAAAATCTGGGATTTTTAGAGTTTAAAAGAGTAAACTTTGGCTACTGGGTCAGTATTTTGCTGTGATTTGTAATTTATATAATAGCCGAAAACTCTCCAATCGGTGGTTGTTCCACTGCTTAACGTCGTACACATTTTGGCCTTTCTGACAATTTGGGGCCCCTTGAAGATTGTTTTGGGGGTGCAAACATCCCCTTTACCTCCCCGGTAATGCTGGGTCAGCTGAGGATAAAAGCCAGGCAACCTCATTCTAACATAACTTCAGTGTCTATTACTTGTATGGAGCAGTGGCTTTGGGAGGAGGGGAGGGAGAACTGAGCCTATAACATGTGAGGCATAAAGATCTCCCTTTGGAGACCTTTATTACATGGCAAAGATAGATAGATGGATGAGTATGGGGATGGATAGGCATGGCTGGTTACATAGATAAATGTGTACGGGGATGGATGGATAGATGCATCTGAGGATGGATGAACATAAGAACGGCCATACCGGGTCAGACCAACTGTCCACCTAGCCCAGTATCTTGTCTTCCGACAGTGGCCAATGCCAGGTGCCCCAGAGGGAATGAACAGAACAGGGAATCGTCAAGTGATCATCCCCTGTCACCCATTCCCAGCTTCTGGCAAACAGAGGCTAGGGACACCATCCCTGCCCATCCTGGTTAATAGCCATTGGTGGACCTATCCTCCATGAATTGATCTAGTTCTTTTTTGAACCCTGTTATAGTCTTGGCCTTCACAACATCCTCTGGCAAATGTGTACAGGGATGGATAGATTAGATTAGATTTGGATGGGGATCCATAGATGGATCTGTATGGGGATGGATAGATATAGATGTGGGTGGATGGATAGATGTGCATGGACATAGATAGGCGGATTAGATAGATGTGTATGGGGAGGGATGGATAGATGTATCTGAGGATGGATGGATGTGTACGGGGATAGGTAGACAGATGAGTCTCCTCCAGTAGAATCCAGTGACTTGGTCACAGTCACCAGCTGTGTTCTCCAGCTTGACTTTCCATGTGTAATTTGTGAGAAGATCATTTCCTGGCAGACCATCAAAGGCAGATGCCTCAATTGCTGCCACTCAGAAGAAAGGGAAAAATCCCTGCCTGAGGGTGCCTCACCCTCACTCTCCCAGCCCGGCGCAGTCGTTCCCTTTAATGCGGGACAAGTTCAGCCCTGAGGAGCCTGCCTCATTATCCTTCCGCTATCTAGGCTCTAATCCTGGTGCTCACCAGCTGCCAAGAACGTTCCAACCTGCTGGGCGCAGTCATCCCCGTTAACAAGCAGGGAGCCACAGGTGCAGAGGCCCCGCTCCAGGCTTAGTAAAATCGTGTGTGTGTGTGTGTGTGTGTGTGTGTGTGTGTGTGTGTGCCTTCTATAGGAGCATCAGGCAGCATATGGGAGCCAGTGGACCAATGATCATAGCACGTGCAAATGGCCAGTTTTGATCCTAAGCTACACTCCATGCAGGCTAATAGGTCTGGGTTGAGGTGGAAGGCCGGGAAGAATAAGAACGGCCATGCTGGGTCAGACCAAAGGTCTATCTAGACTGTCTTCCGACAGTGGCCAATGCCAGGTGCCCCAGAGGGAATGAACAGAACAGGTCATCATCAAGTGATCTATCCCCTGTTGCCCATTCCTAGCTCTTGGTCTCTTCTCCGTGGTCTCTATGGTTGTATGGCTACCATGCAAATGTCCCTCCAGGAGATGCTTAGCTGCTCTGTCTTAGAATCATAGAATATTAAGGTTGGAAGAGACCCCAGGAGGTCATCTGTCCAATCCCCTGCTCAAAGCAGGAACAACACCTACTAAATCATCCCAGCCAGGGCTTTGTCAAGCCAGGCCTTAAAAACCTCTAAGGATGGAGGTTGGGATTTCTGTCATCATCACAGACACCAGCTTCCTCCTTTCCCTGGGGGTGCTCAATCCCCGCTCTTCCCCAGGCCCTGCCCCCACCCCACCTCTTCCCTCAAGGCCTGATCCCACCCTGCCTCTTCCTGCCCCCACCCCTCTTCCCTGCTTCGTTCCACCCCCTCCCCCTAGCGGGCCCCATCCCCACTCCTCCTCCTTCCCCCGCCAGCGGGAGGCGCTGCAAGGGAAGGGGAGTTGATTGGTGGGGCTGCCGGCAGGCGGGTGGTGCTGGATGGGAGGAGCTGGCAGCCGGTGCTAAGCACCCACTAATTTTGGAGAACCCATGGAGTCGGCGCCTATGGTTGTCATGCAAACTCAGTGATACTCCGACTGAGTCTCGCTTTAATATGTCTCCTGCGGCTCTTTGCAGCCCACGCTATCAGAACACGGTGGGGTTGAATTATTAACCAATCGCAGTTATTTGGCTGTCATACTGTTTAAATATGAATATACAGCACTACAGTGAATGAAACAATGAATTCACATTCCTGTGGCTCTTTCCGATAACGGTGATCGCTAGTTGGAGGTGTATCGCATCGCTGAGCCAACTACATGCCCTGCCCAGTGGAGTTGTTGGGATTTCATTACATTTACAATGAACCGGATATTCTTGTGATCTATGTATTACTAGGGCCTTCCCGAAATCCCGCAATCTCAGAGGCTTCAAGCCCCAAAGGGACCAATCATGATCATCGACTCTGACCTCCTGCCCATCACCGGCCACGGAACCTCGCCCGCCTACTCCGGTAGTGGGCCTAGAACCTCTGGCTGAGTTACTGCAGCCCTCAAAGCTTGATTGAAAGACATCACATTATAGAGAATCCACCATTTACACTAGTTCAAACTAGGGTGGCCAGCCCTGCACACCCCCCGCCCCCAATTGGCCTGGAGTCTCCAGGAATTAATTAAAGATGATGTCATGTGAGGAAATCTCCAGGAATACATCCAACCCCCAAATTCAAATCAGGGGCATCGGAACAGGGGGAGCCAGGGGGCCAAGACCCTCCCACTTTTTACTAGCCGTAAGGATGAGCAATGGGGAGGAGGGGGTGAGGTCTTGGGGGGGGAAGGGGTGGCGTATGAGGGGGAGTCTTGGGGGAACGGGTGGGGCCTTGGGGGAAGGGGCGGTGCAGGGCTGGAGCCTTGGGGGAAGGGGCGGTGCGAGGGTGGGGCCTTGGGGGTGGGGCCTTGGGGGAAGGGGCGGTGCAGGGCGGGGCCTCATGGAAGTGGTGTGAGGGTGGGGCTTTGGGGGGGAAGGGAGGTGCAGGTGCGGGTATTCAGGGTGAAGGGGCAGCAGAGAGGGGCGGGGCCACAGTGTGGGCACCGGTGGGGGGCCCCCCCCCACTTTTAGGGACCTTCTGCCTCTCCTGGTTCAAACCAGCAAGTGACCCATGCCCCATGCTGCAAAGGAAGGTGTAACCACCCTCCTCCCCCGCCCCCGCCCTGCTAATCTGCCCTGAGAGAAAATTCCTTCCCACCCCCAAGTGTGGCAGTCACTTAGACCCTGAGTATGTGGGCGAGACCCAGTCTGCCCCCCCCCCCCCCCCCCCGCTTTCATTTTACGTGTTTGGATTAATTTGCCCTACTTTGCGGGCATAAGCCAACCAGCAGGTTGGAAAATGCCATCCCAGCTTCCCCATACAGGCTATGCCGTGGCTTATCAGTCCTGGGAGCTGGTGGGGAATTTTCCAAAGAAATGTGTTTTCGTTGGAAAATGCAGATTCGTCAACCCTAAAACTTGGAACGGGAAAGGGTGGGTTTTGCGGAATTTCTCGACCTGAAAAATTTTGAAGGAAGAAAAGGGTTGAAATGTCCTGCTTTGGCATTTTCCAAACCAAGACTTGCACTTTGGAATGACTTGTTCTTTTGCAATGTAAGATAACTAGAGTAATTTTGCAAGCCAAAAATGTGGTTTGGATGAACGGAAAAGCTTTGAGAATTTTGAACAGGCTCTGTTGACCCAAACCCATTAATTTTTTCTGGATTTTTGGTGCATGCAAATTCTCAATATTTTGATTTTTTTTTTTCCTCCTGAATTTGGGATGAGAAAATTTTGAAAAATCTCATAAATTCTGATGAAAACTTTCCCCCGCCCAGCTCTAGTCCTGACCTGCAGCCCCCATGTTATTCCAGCCCAGGACCCCCCCAAATCTGCCAGTAACCCCCAAGGCTGGCCTAAAGCACCTCTGCCAGGCCAGCCGTGCATAAGAGCTTGCACAAGTCTGCAAGTGCATGTCTACCCTGCGTCGTCGGCGATGCGTGCTGTGTCCATGCACGGATATTTTTGCCGCTTGGGACAATTCACCACTGCTGCAACCACTGGGGGATATTTACCCCCTCAGAGCACGTCTATGTGACGTGGTGCTTCCAACACCATCTGCACTACAGTGTATAGTCTACGCTAGTGCTCCCAGTACTGCGTTTACTGGTGAAGTTGTAGTGGAGGGGGGATCGTAGCATCAATTCCCTGGTGCACTGAAGCCCTGAACCTCGTGCGAGAAAGGACCTAGGACCTCCGGTACCTGCCATTGCAAAACACCTTATTGTCTCTTTCTCCTCTGCTTTTTTTCTTTTCCTTTTATTTTCTGGGCACCTGCTGATATGTGTCTTTGGTGACATCCCTAATGATGCACAAGTTTCTGGTGGCGTAAACCCGGAATAACTCCAGCAAAGCCACACAGTGGCGGTGCTAGCCCATGGGAGGCCCTAAGCCGTAATCGTTTTTTTGCCCCCCCTCCCTCCAACACATAATAAAAAGCGAATAGGGGCCCCCCCCTGGAGCTGCTTGGGGCCCTAAGCGATTGCTTAGTCTGCTTATTGTAAGGGGACTGTTATCCCCTTACTAACATTCGGTGGGGGTGTTTTGGTTGCTAGCTCCCAGTACCAAAAGGGGATGGGTCTATAGGAAATCAGGACTCTGAGACTGACAGTCCCCAGGGCCAATGGGGCGAGGCCAACACTCCAGGTCAGCCAAATTGACAGGGCGGGCTGGTGAATCAAGGAGTCAGGAGGCCAGGGGGGTCCCGTCCTCCGGGTGAGCTGGAATTGCCTGGGTCAGACAGAGCGGGGCCGAGCTAAGGGGAGAGTTGGGGCACAAGCTGAGCTGGGGGAAGAGCTGCAGCCCCAAAGCCAGAGCACAGCCCAGGGAGAGCAGACCTGCCCTGGGAGGAGAAGCTGCAGCAACCAGAGCCAGAGGGGCCCGAAAAGCAGCAGGTCAGGGCTGGGAGCAGAGTCACAGAAGCAGCCCAGGGAGCAGACCTGTGCTGGGAGCAGAGCGGTAGCAGCCAGAGCCAGAGGGGCCAGAGAAGCAGCTGTGCTGAGGCTGAGTGGAGCTGAGGCTGGAGCCATCCGGAGCCGGGTGCGGTGAGCAGCTGGGGAGAGCGAAGGGGACCCTGGGCAGTGGGCCCAGCACAGGGAGACGCCTCAGCCAAGAGGCTCTGCAGGCCAGGCTTGGAGGGGGGTCGTAACCCCGACGGGACGGGGGCAATTCTGGGAAGACGGGTCCTGCCACCTAGAGCCTGTGAGCATGTGGCCACCGCCAGAGCAAGTGTCCATCCCACAGCATCCCTGCGGCACAGCGAGGGCCTGAGAAGAGGCCTGGCACCTACAAGGAACCGACTGAACTGCCCTGACGTTCCAGAGACACTGTTCGTGGTGTTCCCTGCCACAGAGCGGGGTGATGTGTCCTTTCACCTTTCCCATTTTCCCTTATTCCTTTTTAAATGAATTGTTGATTAAATAAACTGTATTTGCTTTAAATCCTATGTAATGATCAGTGGGTCAGGGAAGCATCCTGTGCAGAGAGAGCACCCCGGAGTGGGGACACCCTCGCCCCTGACCTAGGTGATCACAGGAAGGTTGGGGGTCGAGCCCGCCAGGAATCCTGGGCCCAGCCTTGTCGGGGTTACGAGGACTCTGCCAGACAGGAGAGTGCAAGGGGAGTCCTGGAGGGCAGGGAGGCCTCTGGGTAAAGGAAGTGGGAGCGAGGATCCGCTAGCCCATTTCACCGGGGTAGTGCAGAAGCCAGGAAAGTTCCCCACAATAGCAGGACTGTTCCCCCACTTACGTTATGCTTAGTGCCAGCTCTGGGTTCACCCCTGTATAACTGAGACCAGAAGCTGGCCTGGTAGCTGCATTTCCGGCTCTCTCTGGGGTGGATCCTGGGTGAGTTCGGGAGGCTGCTGCCCCCCTCTGGTATTTTTGCCAGGTGCTTCTCCAAACACAACAGCGAGGGGACGCGAATGGCCAGCCTCAAAGCTTCTGGGAGCTGGCCCGGTGCATTTGATTTGCCCCGCTCTGGCTTTGAAAGAGTTAACTAGGTGCGGCAGGGTGGAGGGAGCAGGTGTTGGCCTGGCTGTGTTGTAGCCCCGCCCCTCCAGCGGCCTGCAGCCAATCAGTGCTCCAGGCATTGGCTCCCCGCCCCCTGATGGCCCGGTATATAACTCTGCACACACCCCACTCAGCTCTCAGCCTCCAGAGCCTGTCCTTCAGCTGCCGAGCCTGCTCAACCGGTGGTTCCTGTCCTCCTCCACTAGCCTCTCTAACCTCCTCCACTAGCCTCTCCAAAATGTCAATCAGATCAACCAAAAATACCTACAGGAGCGTGACCAGCTCCGCCCGCCCTCACTCCTTCAGCAGCCGTTCCTACACGGCTGGCCCCGTGGGCAACACCAGGATAAGCTCGTCCTCCTACACCAGCTATGGTGGGAGCAGGTATGGAGGGGGCAACATTCGGGGACCGTCGACGGGCTACGGATTCGGCACCGGGGGTGGCATCACCGCCGTCAGCTTCAACCAGAGCCTGTTGTCGCCCCTCAACCTGGAGATCGACCCCACCCTCCAGCACGTGCGGACGCAGGAGAAGGAGCAGATCAAGACCCTCAACAACAAATTCGCCTCCTTCATCGACAAGGTGAGTCCCGGCACCGGGGGGGGGGGGGGGCAGCTGGCATCCGCAGAGCCGGGTTGACAGGGAGAGAAGTGGGTGTGTTCCTTGGGGATGGGCAGAAGTCAACCAGGCTTGCCCTGGTGCTGTAACACTTGTAGGCTGGAAGGAGATAGCCCAGATTCTGCTCTAGGTTACGCCCCATTCCACCCACGGTGACTCGAGTGGGGCACGGGGGTGCGTATAATAAACATCTCGGGGTACTGTCTCTCTGCCGTGTAGCATAGAAGGGGAGCGGTGACCTGCTTGCCAATATCCCCGCAATCAGAGGGGAATCGGAACAGTTCTGTAGCCAGATCAGACCCCCTCTGAGCCACTCCTGAGCCAAAGGCTCCTCCTACAGGTGCATGAGAACGTGGGGGAAAAAATGTCCTCTGCTTGTCTTAGTTATAAAATTTTTTTCTGTCCCTGCACCACCTGGTGGGTTGAAAAAGCCCCTCTCCCGGAGGTGTGAGAGGCGGAAGTTCCCCACTGGGACATCTGCCAATCAAGCCCCTGAGCTGCTGTCAAAGAGCAGCTATAGAGCTAATGGGGAAATTGCCTGCACATGGGGGGGAATGTGCCATCTTGCAAAGCACTCCTGCTGAAGGGCGTGGCTGGGGGGGATTCGCTATTGCTGGGGGGCTGAGCTCGAAATGTGGCTCCAGAGCTAAACGTGGGGGCTGATTCCAGGTGCCCGGCTTGGCGCCTGGTTTTCAGAGGGTGCCAGGCCCTGGCCGCTTCGGAGCTGCAGCAGGGGGTTGGCACCTCTGGAAAATCAGGCCTGAAAACGGAGGCACCCCAAATCTTGGGGCTTAACATGCATACAGCTGGGGAAACACCTGCGCTAGTGGAGTTGGGATGAGCCAGAGGGAACCCAGTGGCTTTTTCCCATCCTCCTGCGCCTGTGATCCTAGCCTGGAAAAAGATGTACCTGCCGCCCCCTGCCTGCGGTAAGGGGCTGCATCAAGACTTCTCACCTTCAATCTTTCCAAGGCCCTGGTATATGGCAGCAGCTCCGTGGTGCCCACTTACAGGGGATGGGCATTGACCTTTCTTCCCACGCCCCCCCTGCTTCCTCTCTGGCAGCCTGCATCTGCTCCTATTCAGCCCTCACCTGGGCTTTTGCTTCAGAAGCTGATGCCCTGGCATTCTCTCTGCCCTTTTCCAGCACTGGGCTTAGTCAAAAAAACAACCACCAGCTTTCTATCAGAGGGGTAGCCCTGTTAGTCTGAATCCCCGAAAACAACGAGTCCGGTGGCACCTTAAAGACTAACCGATTTATTTGGGCCTAAGCTTTCGTGGCTAAAAAACCCCACACCCTCGAAATCTTATGCCCAAATAAATCGGTGGGAGCCAGCTGGAGGAAATGCTTAACTAAGGGCAATGTAACAATCTAGCCTGAAAGCCTCTCCCACCACGCCCAGCACTGGTCTGGGGCAACTGTGGCTGCTTTGGATTTAACCAAACAGGTTTTATTGCCTCTTAGCAAAGGCCTGTGTTTACATCTCTCGTTATCTAAGGCTGGGCCATTGGCAGGAACCAGGAGTCCAAGGGTCCTGGCCACTCCTTTGGCTCAAGGCCTGTTACAAATCCTCTTGTGCCCCCTAGCCCAGATCATGTAGGATTGCAGAGAACTCCAGGCCCGGTGGCATCCCTTCCTTTGTGTACAGTGTAGGGTGACCGGATAGCAAGTGTGAAAAATCAGGACGGGGTGGAGGGTAATAGGTGCCTATATAAGACACAGCCCCAAATATCAGGGCTGTCCCTTTAAATGGGGACATCTGGTCACCCTAGTACAGTGGGCCACCTGGTCATCCGTGCTGCTTTTTGCATGTGCTCCAGCAGAGTCCATGGTACTCGGCGGGGGCCGAATGCTTTGGCAAGTCTAACCCCGTGTGCTAAATCATGGTCCCCCCTGCTGGCAAAGCTCCCCTTGACTTCAGCGGCTCTAAGTCTGCAAGTAAATGCTGAAGGCATTTGTAGGCCTGTGGGCTAAATCCTGCAGCGCCCATGTAACCCACTGGGGGGGGCGTATGTTACAGGTCTCCCCCTCCCCGTGCCCCGAAGGGTATGTGTTGTGACAGTCCCACTTAAGCAGCCTTGACTGTTTACCCTTTTAGCTCTGGAGGTCCTCGGTTCAATCCCTCGTGCATCCGTTAAGATGGCAGCCGGCTCAAGAGACACCCCCTTTGCGGTGAAGGGCAGTTACATCTGTGTCAATCCAGAGTGACTCCACTTACTTTGCTGGGCCTGTTTCTCGTTTACACTAAGGCGCCTTCACGCCCCCAGCCTAGGGATTGTGACTTCAGCGCTGTGGCGTGGGGTAGGAGGAGTTGTGACCCTCGGGCCCTGTATAACTGACAGGGTAACTGACTAGATCAGGTGGCATTGGTGTAAACCCTGTGATGCACTGGTGCCGGATGTGCCTCCGTCAGGGGTGTGCATTGATGGAACGGTCTCGATGCAGATGTCTCTAATGCAGACAAGCCCCTGCCTTTTTGATCGTTTTACCTTCACTTTTCAAGAAAATTAATGCTAAGGGCCAAATCCTTCCCCTCCGTTACATAAGTGTCAACCCAGAATGACTCCACTTATTTCCTTTGGCTTGTTTCTCATTTACACTGAGGCTGCTTTACACCCAGAGGTTAGGGAAAATGGGCCTCGGTGTAAATAAATCAGACACCATTTATGTAGGGCCAGATTCTGCTCTCTGTTCTACTGGTGTAAATCCAGAGTCACTCCACTGAAGTTAATGGAGTGACTCTGGATTTACTTTGAGAGCAGAATTGGGCTCAGCAGGGAAAACCACTCCTTCCGGTACCTGGACTCCTCTCCCATGGAATTAAACGGTGCCCACGTCCAAAGGCAGAGTAAGTCTCTCTCTGGCACAGAGTCCCTTGTACAAGGGAAACTCTGTTGCTTGCAGTGAAGCTACTTTGGATTTATGAGTGGAGGTGGGAGCAGAATCAGGCTTGGTGCAGTTACTATAGGCCTGGTTGTCTTCTCACTTGCACCTGATTCTACCGGGGAACTCCATTGACGTCCATGATAATAGGCATATCTGCATATAGTATTATTATCATCTCAGAACTGGAAGGACCTTGAAAGGTCATTGAGTCCAGTCCCCTACCTTCACTAGCAGGACCAAGTACCGTCCCCTGGCAGATTTTTGCCCCAGATCCCTAAATGGCCTCCTCAAGGATTGAACTCACAACCTTGGGTTTAGCAGGCCAGTGCTCAAACCACTGAGCTATCCCTCCTCCCCAGGGAGATACGCCTGATTCACACGGGTGAGAGAAGGGTCAGGATCTAGTGGGAGGGATGGCAGGTGATTTCAGGAGCATGAGTGGGAAGAAGCCATGCGTGCCCGACCGGTTGCAACTATCCTGGCGGGAGCTTCCCGCTGCCCACGTCCACCGCCGCTGAGCTCTGCCGGTGTCGTCAGCAAGGCTCTGCTTCCCTCCCCTCTCCCTGCGCCAGGTCCGCTTCCTGGAGCAGCAGAACAAGATGCTGGAGACCAAGTGGGACCTGCTGCAGGGCCAGAAAACCACCCGCAGCAACATGAACAGCATGTTCGAGGCCTACATCAACAACCTGCGCCGGCAGCTGGACGGCCTGGGCCAGGAGAAGCTCAAGCTGGAGGCTGAGCTGGGCAACATGCAGGGCCTGGTGGAGGACTTCAAGAATAAGTGAGTCCAACGGAGGCCAACGCACCGTCCCGTTCCCTTCAAAGGCGGGGAGACATCCCAGGCACCCCAGTGTTCTAGCACAAGGAGGCTCTCCAGGGCTACATCCATTACCAGCATGCTGCCTCCTTCAGGGCCTTCATTGGAGCTGGCCAGGTTATCAGCACCTGCCCGGCTTGCGTGCTCCTTGCTTCCCTGCCCAGAGACCGTCTCCCAGGAGTTCATAGAATCTCAGGGTTGGAAGAGACCTCAGGAGGTCATCTAGCCCAACCCCCCTGCTCAAAGCAAGACCAACCCCAACTAAATCATCCCAGCCAGGGCTTTGTCAAGCCTGACCTTAAAAACCTCTAAGGAAGGAGATTCCACCACCTCCCTAGGTAACCCATTCCAGTGCTTCACCACCCTACTAGTGAAAAAGTTTTTCCTAATATCCAACCTAAACCTCCCCCTCTGCAACTTGAGACCATTACTCCTTGTTCTGTCATCTTCTACCACTGAGAACAGTCTAGATCCATCCTCTTTGGAACCCCCTTTCAGGTAGTTGAAAGCAGCTATCAAATCCCCCCTCACTCTTCTCTTCTGCAGGCTAAACAATCCCAGTTCCCTCAGCCTCTCCTCATAAGTCACGTGCTCCAGCCCCCTAATCATTTTTGTTGCCCTTCGCTGGACTCTTTCCAATTTATCCACATCCTTCTTGTAGTGTGGGGCCCAAAACTGGACATAGTACTCCAAATGAGGCCTCACCAGTGCCGAATAGAGGGGAATAATCACGTCCCTCGATCTGCTGGAAATGCCCCTACTTATACGGCCCAAAATGCCGTTAGCCTTCTTGGAAACAAGGGCACACTGTTGACTCATATTCAGCTTTTCGTCCACTGTAACCCCTAGGTCCTTTTCTGCAGAACTGCTGCCCAGCCATTCAAGTTGGGGGGGAGGGGGGTGTTTCCTCAGCTGCTCTTGGTGGGGAGAGGGCAGGATGGGCATAATTCGGGATTTTCCTCCATCACTTCGCATCTAAACCCCAATGCTCCATCCAACAGTGAGCACCGTTTCCCAAACCCATCCTGTCCTTTCGCCTTCCAGGTCTGGAAGGTTACTGGTGGGTGCCTGGCTAGGGGTCTCCCCGCCTCCTGGCGTCCCCTAGATGGGTCTGTATGCCCCCCCCCCGATGGTCGCTACGCCTTCGTAGGATCCATCAGCGAATGACTTCCCAGCCCTGCCGCAGACCTGACCGTTTTTCCCCCTCCCGCAGGTACGAGGATGAAATCAATCACCGCACTGACAAGGAGAACGAATTTGTTCTGCTGAAGAAGGTGAGTCCGCGCTGCTCCTGGGCTCGGCTGGGCGCCACAGGCAGAGAGGGCCGGGGGTCTTTGTAATGGGCTCCGTGCTCTGTCCCTGCAGGATGTGGACGAGGCCTACATGAACAAGGTGGAGCTGGAGTCCCGGCTGGAAAGCCTGACTGACGAGATCAACTTCCTGAGGCAGCTGTATGATGAGGTCTGTGATGTCTCCCTTTGGCTCACTGCTGTAGCCCTGGCCCTTTTATATTCCTCCCCTGACCTGCAGGGGGAATCCCATTGAATAACACTGAGTTCCTGCAAAGACAAGTGTCGTCTTGCAGAAGACATGGGATTTTTCAAAGGGCTGGGACTCTTTGCACATAGGGTGCATGGTAACACCCCACTTCTCCCCTCCCCTTCACCATCAATCCTACAGCATCTGCTGCTGCCCCCTGGCCCTTTGAGGTGGTGAGTGGAAGGAGGGGGATCTCGGCCAACATCAGTCCCAGTGGATTCAGTGGCTGGATCCATAGGCGCCGACTCCATGGGTGCTCCAGGGCTGGAGCACCCACAGGGAAAAATGAGTGGGTGCTCTGCACCCACTGGCAGCCAAGCTCCCCTCACCCCCCACCCCACCTCTTCCTCCCCCTGCTCCCCTCATCCCCACTCCTCCGCCTACCTCCCAGCGTTTCTTGCCCAGCCACTGCCAAACAGCTGTTTGGCAGTGTTAGCACACTCCGGGAAGTGGCGGGGGGGAGGGGGGGGGGAGTGGGAACATGATGCACTTGGGGAGGAGGCGGAGATTTGGGGAAGGAGTTGGAATATTGACAGGATGGGGGCGGAGTTGGGGTGGGGCCTCGTGGAAGGGGTGGAGTGGAGGCGGGGCCAGGGGCAGAGCGGGCAGGGGTTGAGCACCCACGGGAAAGAGGGGAAGTCCGTGCCTATGGCAGGATCAGTCTGGGATAGGGTTACCGGTCCCCCAAGATCCATCCAGGTGGATTTTTGAAATCTGAACGAACGTCCGTGATTTGGTCTGGTCACCCTTACTTCTGCACTGCCTTCAGAGCTGGGCGGCCGGAGAGCAATGGTGGCCGCTGTACCCCCTCCCCATCTATTCCTCCTCCAGCTCCCCCTCCCTTCGGCAATGTCTTCTATTTGGGAACTTGAAATATGGTCACCCTAGTCTGGGAAAGGAGCCAACTGCAAGGCATTGGGAATGCGGGTGGGTGCCCCGAGTTCTCCATGTGCCGTGGTGACCGGTGATCCCTGTGCTTCCCCGCACCCAGGAGCTGCGTGAGCTGCAGTCCCAGGTCTCGGACACCTCCGTGATCCTGACCATCGACAACAACCGCAAGCTGGACCTGGACGGCATCATCGCGGACGTTCGAGCGCAGTACGAGGACATGGCCAACAGGAGCCGGGCGGAGGCTGAGACCATGTATAAGACTAAGGTGAGTTGCCCGTCTGTCCCCCGGAGATGCAGCCCGCCTGGTCTCTGAGCTGACGAGGGCGTGTGGCACTGCCCATGGGAACGTCCGCTAGGTGGCAGCTGTCCCATTCCTTCCCTCCAGCTGGTGAGCTGAGCATGTGGAGTATCCCCTTCAGTACAGGCAGGCGAAGGCTTCCTCGGCAGGCTTTGCATATGCTTGCGGAATTCACAAATGCGGCGTGACTCATTGTCCCCCTCTAGTTGTTGGAGTGACGGTTCAGGGCAACTGCACCTGTGCTCCCCTTCTGTGGTCCAGCAAGGACGCCCGCTCTTAAGTTCCCAGCTCCTCAGCCATCACCTCTTTTGGGCGGAGATCCCCCTCTCTCTTGCGGAAGTCGGTAGAGGGAATTTGGATGCAGGCTTTTTTTTTTTTTTTTTTTTTTTTTTTTTTCTCTGACACTCTCTCCCTCCTGACTGGGGTTTTCCAAGGCAGGCCAGGCCCCTGCCGACACTCATAACACTTCCTATGTCTCCCCCCCACAGAAGAAGTTACAGCCAATCCCCTTATAATACATCAACTTTTCACTTAATACAATGGACTCCAAAGAGACTTACACGCAACCGAATAAAGTTTTTCAAGGCTATTGCAGGGGATTGCCATCTCTGCCACAGCTGGGTCACACGTTCCGAGAGTCTCAGGCCGCAAGGAACCACTGTCTGTCCTTCCTGCATACCCTAGGCCATAGCACTTTCCCCGCATGGAGCCTGCTACAGCCTTGGCTTCCTACACCTGCCTTCTCTAAAACGGGGCACAAACAACCGAACGCTGAAATCTGAGGCTGTAGAATCATCTCCTGGGGGGAGCTCCATAACTGGGGAACATTTAAAACCAGACTGACAAATGGCTTGTAAGAAACATACCTGTCCTGGCAAGAAGATGGGATGGGCTAGAATGCAGTCCACATGGACATGAAAGCCCAGGCCTGGATTTCCTTGTCTATCTAAGATAGTATAAGAATCTCCCAGGCTTCAGTACGTTAATCCTCCCCGCATCTCTGGGAGGCAAGGCAGGGCCGTCATCCCTCTTTCACAGACAGGGAACTGAAGCACAGAGGGGCTGAGGGACAAGCCAGGAGCGGGATCCAGGTCTCCCAAGTCAGCGCCCTACCCACTGGCCCATAGTTCCCTTCCCTTTGATTGTCCCGGGTGGAAGTCTCACTCCTAAGTTTAGTGCAAGCAGGAACGGCGAGCGCTTCCCACACGCCGTCGGCAGTCCAGCCTTGGGCTCCCACGCAGCTCAGGCATCATTCCAATCCAGACTGGAAGCACCCCACTGCTAGTCCTGTCCCAAGCGCCCACTCACACCTCCCAATCCGCCCGACCTGCAGGACCTGTGCTGTTCCACCCGGGAGCAGCTGTCTCTAATCTTGCCATGGTTTTGCAACGTGCACTCAGACTTTGCACAGAGAAATTCCACACTGTTCCTCCACCCCTGGAAGCTGGGATGACACTCTTAGCTGCAGACTGCAATTTGCATAGCATTATGCACAGGGCTTTTTAAGCAGCAATATGACGTGGTTTTCATTCTGATTTTTCTTCTGGCTTCCCTCCCCGGCGCATGGAATTTAATCCAGCCTTGCAAAAATCCCACTTCCTCCCGGGGAGGAGGATTTGACTGAAGGGGAAGTGAAATGCCACCAGTGTCTTCATTTGCAATCTCTGAGCCAGGCCGGGTGAATTTTCCTGGCAAATTTGCAAGGCTGATTAAAGCTGTTAAAAATGGAGCCTTCCAGAGCAGGGACAACTGTGACAGGACTCCTGGTTTATACCATTTTCCCTGGTGGTCAAGAGTCAGGATTCAGCTGTAATGATTGTAAGGGGATTCTTTTATTGAGGCTGCTGGACGCAGACTAACCCTGGGAATCTCTCTAGCTCCCAGCCTGGGCTGCCAGCTCTCCCCACACAGGATCTCCCTAAATCCTGGCCTGGATCCTGCTCTCACGGAAGGGGGACAGCTGATGATACTGTGCTCTCTGTTCTCCATTCCTTGTCTCTCTCCTTCCCACGCAGTACGAGGAGATCCAGGCGGTGGCGGGGAAGCACGGGGATGACCTCCGGACCACCAAGACCGAGATCAACGAGCTCAACCGGCTGATCCACCGGCTACAGTCGGAGATCGATGCCCTGAAAGGCCAGGTCAGGGAAACCACCGCTGACTTCTCTAGAATTGCACCAGCCCTTTGGTGTTCCTCCTGCTGCAGTTATCCGGGGGGCCGGGGCCTGCCCCGGAGACCTGGGGCAAGGATTCCCTCTTACCATTCTTAGCTTGCCAGTCTACAGATCCCTCTCAGTCCACCTTGTAGATCTTGGTTTATAACTGCAGCTGTGATGCAACACAACCCCGTTCTCTAGTGTAGACGGGAAATTCCCCATGTGGCTCCCAACCGCGGGCAGCACAACTGCGGTTTGAGGGCACGGTTCGTATCGGCCTCTGGGCCAGTTTTTCAGCTGTGGTAATCAATATAGCACCACAGAAGTCAAGCTGTCTCTGCCTGTTTACCTCAGCTGATGTTTCTTTCTCTTTAATCTCACTGACTCTTGTCTCTGTAATCTCTCTCTGTGGAGTCAATTTCTCTCTCTCCCTAGCGTCTTTCGCAGCTCTCGGGACTTTAGCAGCTCACCTCACCAATCCCACACGTCGGCCTGCACTGCAGAATGGAGCAGTGCTTAGCGACAGGATCAGGGGGCATGTTTGCAGCCCTGGTGTAGACAGGAGCCCGCTTCCCTTTCACCCGGAGGGATTTTCACTTCCCTGCTCCCCAGTGTCCTTTGGAGAAGCCTGTATGATGGGAGACAGCAAAATCTGAATAGGCTGCAAGAGCTCAGGGCTGGTCTATATTTTCCACCCGATGGTGCAAACTGCCAAGGGTGCAAAGCAGGGTATGGACCCACGTAGCTTACTCTGGTTTGAAACTACCCAGTTGCAAGCCCCTGCTTGGCCAGGGTGCAGTGCGTCTACACTGGGAGTTTGCATTGGGGCAGCAACATTGGTGCAAAAATGTAGATAGGCCCGTAGTGTGTTTTGGCTTTATAATGCCCCAGCAGATGTCTCCGAGGAGCTTCACCCTCCTCCTCTGATAAGGACGCTGGGAGAGGCCCCCGTTCTGGGAGAAACCATCTAATGCTTCCCCCCCTCCCCCCCTCAGCGTGCCAACTTGGAAACAGCCATTGCTGAGGCCGAGGAGCGCGGCGAGATGGCCATCAAAGATGCCAGCGCCAAGCTGGCTGAGCTGGAGGGCGCCCTGCAGCGGGCCAAGCAGGACATGGCCCGGCAGCTGCGGGAGTACCAGGAGCTGATGAACGTCAAGCTGGCCCTGGATATCGAGATCGCCACCTACAGGAAGCTGCTGGAAGGAGAGGAGAGCAGGTGGGTGTGGGAGGCGGGGCCTCGTGCGCCGTGATTGGATGGCTTCTCCCCCTCTCCGGAGGGAGGACCAGTGAGAGAACTGAGGACAACAGACCAGCCTCCGGGGGGGCTGGAACTTGGCTCCAACGTGGCGCCAGGCCTGTAGATGTCTGTGTGCTGAGCCTTTGGTGACTTCTGTGTGCCCCAGGATTCGGGTGATGTCGTGATTTTTATAGGGGTGGTCCTGATATTCGGGGCTTTGTCCTGTTACCCCCCTCACCCCGTCCCAGTTTTTCACACTTGCTCTCTGGTCACCCTAATCAGCTAGTGCCAGCTTTCTGAAGAGCACCCTCGGCAGTGCCCACAACATGCTGGGCGCAAATTGGACTGATGGGGGTGGGGGGCGGGCCCGTTTAAACGGGTTGTTTGGAAATGTGGCTCAGGTTCGCCGCGGGCGTCAACGAACTTGAACCTGCGTGGAGCCTCGGAGGGGTTGCTGGCCCTTTAAGGGGCGTACGTTGTACATCCACCATCACTGCAGCCTCGCATCCGACTTTAGTTTTTCAGGGTGGCTCCCGGGAATAATCCGTAATTGATTCGCAGGCCGACCGAGCTTAGTTATGTGGGTGTGGCCCCGTTTAAAAAGCAGAGGGGGGCAGGGAAGTTTGGGCACTGAAAACTCATGTCCCTCTCTTCTGCTTGGCAGGCTGGAGTCTGGGATGCAAAACATGAGCATTCAGACCAAGACGACCGGCTATTCAGGTAAATGCGTTTCATTTTGGGGGTGGGGGCTGGTAACATGGGGGCAGCTGGGGCAGCACTCCGAGCTGGGGCAGTCCCCCTGTGGCGAGGGTGGATTCTGCTACTCAGCGGGAGTTTGACACATGTCGGGAGAGCAGAACCATAGAAACAGGGTCATGGCTCAGGGAGGAGAAACTGGCTCCTTACAACTCACTGAGGGCCTTAATTCTCGCTGACTTCAGCGGGAGCTGAGGGCGCTCGGCACCTAAAGAACAGCCTGGTCCACCTTCCCCACATGTCCCATGGTCGCTCAGTCTCACCGGCACTGATCCAGATGCGTTAGGGAGTGATTCTTTCTCTGCAGCAATGGGGATATGCGGAGAGGGCAGACAGAACGTGCCTCAGCCCCAGCAGTGGGATGGTTCCTAGTGCCAGGGGCCTCTTTTTCCAAGGCTGAGCTCCTGACCAAGAAGACGAGGGAAGGAGTCATTGCAGGGTTAGATGCTCTGGAACGACATCCCCTTCTGCTGACCCATCCTGCCCACGCTCTCTCCGCCTTCGGGGGTGGGGAATCCAGTTAGCGAGTCAGGACCACCTGTTGCCTTCACTCCATCCTGGCAGCCCCTCGCCCCGGATCTGGCCTTTCGCATGCGGGGTGATATCCTCCCCGGCTTGCTTCTGAAGTGCAGAGCCGCACGGCTGACTCAGAGCTCCGGGCCAGGTTCTGTAGCGGAGATCAAGCGTCGTAGCCTTCCGGCGCTCAGGCCTTGGCTGACACGCAGGCCCACAGGATGTGGGTTGAGCCATCCATGTGGTCAGCATTGCTCTTGGTTGGGGTGTCACCAGAACATCCTGCATGGTCTTACTGGTCCTCTGTCTCTCTCCTCCCCTCCAGGTGGGCTTGGCAGTGCATATAGTGGTTACGGGGGAGGATACGGCGGCTCGCACTTGAGCGGCACCTACCCCTTTAATTCCCCCACACTGGAGAGCTCGGCTCTCGGCAGGTCGAAGGCCATCGTGATCAAGAAAATCGAGACCAGGGATGGGAGAACGGTGTCTGAGACCTCCGACATCCTGTCCAACTGAGCAGCCACCGGATGAGCCTCCACAGCTTAAAAGTGCCTTAAGAGTTGAGCCTTTCCTGATCAGCTGGGCCACTAGGACTCTGGGGGAGCCTGGGACAAGGGCTGGAACCCCAGAATCCCCCACCCCAAACCCAGCAGCATTTGCAAATTCTCTTGTGACGTCTGGTGCCCCAGATGCTCCTCCTGCTTGTCCCTTTTCTTCAGGCATGAGGAGCAGCAGCTGAGAATCCACCTATTGGAGTCCAGATGGCCAGGTTTCTATCCCTTGGTCCTTTCTCTTTCCCTTGCCCGCTCCATCCAGCACTGGCTCAGGCCTGGACCAAACATTTCAATCGGTGTCGCCCAGAGCTGGTGAGCTGCCTTCTTGCAGATGCAGAGAGTCACCAATGCGCCCCTGTGGCGCGGCCCCCGTATGGTGCTGCCGGTATCATAGGCGCCGACTTCCGCTCTTTCCCATGGGTGCTCGACCCCCGCCCCCTCTGCCTCTGGCCCCACCGCCACTCCACCCCCCTCGTGCCAATATTCCAACTCCTTCCCCAAATCCCCGCCTCCTCCCCTGAGTGCATCATGTTACTGCTGGGAGGTAGGTGGAGGAGCAGGGAGAGGAGGCGGCGGGGCAGGGGGTGTGGGGAGCTTGGCTGCACCCACTGATTCCAGCCCCGGAGCACCCATGGAGTCGGCGCCTATGGCCAGAATGCCAACAACATGGCATCTTGATGTCCCTGCAGCATGCCGGCCTCGCTGCCCCAAGATTAGCGCCTAGGGGCATTGGTCTAGGCCTCAGCACCCCCAGGCTCTGAGGTTGTTGGAAAATGGGGTCTTGATTATTACAAAAGGCCTCAAGCTCTTAGAGCAGTGGTCCCCAAACTGTGGGGTGTGCCCCCCCAGGGGCGTGCAGAGGCACATTGGGGGTGTGTGTGGCAGGGCTTGAGCCCACCCCAGCCCCCAGAGGGGGTGGGGAGGGAGCGGCACCCAGCTCCAATCCAGCCCTGCCCCCAGCAGCAGTTCTGGGCTCAGCCCCCGACCGTGGCCTCGCTCCTGGCCTCGGCCCCTGACCTGGCTGCAGTTCCCGGTGGGGTGCAAACCAAGTAAGGGGGGGAGGGGGCATGACCAAAAAAGGTTGGGGACCATTGTCGTAGGGCCACATGATGCCAGGACCTTAACTGTCAGTCCACTGCTTTGTGGCTCTCCATTGCCATGACATGAGAGCTCATCTCCGGGTGGCTGGGAGGGAGGAAAAGGATGGTTTTTCTCCCCCCCCCCCCCCCCCCCCAGCTATCTGGGGGAGGTGATGGGCGGGGGAAGTTGCAGTTCTGTTCCCAGTGGGTCAGCAGCCAAGGCTCCTCTCCAGCTTGGGCATCCCCGGTTCAATGCTTTGTCCGCACAACCCGGGAGCAAATCTTTTTGATGGTGGAACTAAAGCATGGAGGCCAACTCTGAAATGTGTGATTCGTCCTTTCTCTCCCACCCCCTCAACCGCCTTGGGGCGGGGTGTTGACTGTAAGCAACACTCTCTCTCTCTCTCTCTTTCCTCCTGCAGTACAATGTTCAGTTGCTAGAGATTGAAGCTGTGTTGGCCCTTTCTTCTCATTCCCCTCCCCCCGGGGGGCCGTACTTTCTCCATCTTCTCAATAAAGCTGTTACTGATAATGGTGCTGTCCGCCTTGTTTCCCGTGCTAACTTTTGCTGAGAGATGTCTGCGTTTTGTTCTCCCAGTGATACGGAATCAGCCCTTGTCTTCCTTTTGCCTGACTGCGGTAAGACCAAAGGAGGTACTAAACATTTTTCTGATTCTTTGAAACTGAAGTTTGCCAGGTGACTGTATCAATAGGGACACTTTATTTTTAGTTTTTTAGAAACAAATTGAAAAAAGTTTTGAAAAAACGTTTAAAAATGTCAAAACCCTTTGATTTTTGGGGTTTGAAATGGTTTTTCCATTTGAAATTTTAGTCCTTTTTTGTTTGTTTTGTTTTATTTTTTTAAAGTCACAATCAAAACATTTTGAAAGTATTAAAGCACAATGTTTCAGTTGACCCAAGCTAAACATTTATCCGATTACCGGATCATGAACGTTGTCTAGAGTTTTGACTTTTTGTCCCAGTTCAGGATGGGGGAAAATTTTTTTGAACTCTTGAAAATCTCACGGAAGAGGAAACCTGTTTCCAGCTCTCCCCATTGTGCTAGGCGCTGTACAAACCCAGAATAAAGAGATGTCCCTTGAGCCAAAAAGCGTACAGTCTAAGCGTATGTCTACACTACGAAATTAGGTCAAATTTATTTAAGTCGACATTTAGCCTTCGATTTTACAAAGTCGATGCTTCATGTACTCACCATAGAAGATTAGGGGTGGAAGTAGGATGACCAGATGTCCCGATTTGATAGGGACTGTCCTGATTTTGGGGTCTTTTTCTTATATAGGCTCCTATTACCCCTCACCCCGTCCTGATTTTTCACATTTGCTGTCTGGTCACCCTAGTTGGAAGAGACCTCAGAAGGTCATCTCGTCCAGTCCCCTGCTCAAAGCAGGACAGGGGTGAAAGTAAGTCAAACAACTTACTGGTAGGGGGCTGGGCTGGGGGGGGGGGGCACCTCTGGCCCCCAGAAGGGGCAGGGCCTCATGCAGAAGGGGCAGGGCTGAAGGGGTCAGAGCCAGCCTGCCCTGTACGAGTAAGTGCCCCCCTTCTTCCCCCTCCTTGCTCTCCCCACTGGGGTAGCAGTGGCAGCCAGGGACTCGGGGGGCTATTTAAAGGGCCCAGGGTGCCACTGCCTCTACCACCCCAGGCCCTTTAAATAGCCCCCAGAGCCCTGCCGCTACCCCAGGGCTCTGGGGCCTATATAAAGGGCCTGGGCTCCCGCTGCTTCTGCCACCCCCGCCCTTTAAATAGCCGCCGGAGTCCTGGGGTAGCAGCAGAGGGGCTCCGCCGGCTAATTAAAGGGCCGGCGAGCTAGAAGCAGCGGGAGCTCTGGGCCCTTTAAATAGCTGCCGGAGCCCAGCCGCTGCTCCCCCAGGGCTCCAGCAGGGGGGCTCTGGTGCCAATTTAAAGGTTGCTGGGAGCCCCAGGCCCTTTAAATTGCTGGCTGGGGAAGCCAGGCTGCCCCCTCTGGCTCTTACTGGTACGCCGTACTGTGGCGTACCAGCTTACTTTCACCTCTGAAGCAGGACCAACCCCAACTAAATCATCCCAGCCAGGGCTTTGTCAAGCCGGGCCTTAAAAACTTCTAAGAATGGATTTTCCATCACCTCCCTAGGGAACCCATTCCAGTGCTTCACCACCCTCCTAGTGAAATAGTTTTTCCTAATATCCAACCTAGACCTCCCTCACTGCAACTTGAGACCATTGCTCCTTGTTCTGTCATCTACCACCACTGAGAACAGCCGAGCTCCATCCTCTTTGGAACCCCCCTTCAGGTAGTTGAAGGTTGTTATCAAATCCCGCCTCACTCTTCTCTTCTGTACCTTCCGGCAGCAGAGTGCCTCCTCAGTACCCTGGCTAGCATTGACTCATGGAGCGATGCCCTGGGGGCAGCTATCCCACAGTTCCTGCTGCCGAGGGGAATTCTGGGTTAGGCTCCCGAAGCCTGATGGGACAAAAACATTTTCGTGGGTTGTTTTGGGTACATGTCATCAGCCTCCCATGATGCCCTTGCCTCCTCCCTCCATCCCTGAAAGCAACAGCAGACAATCATTTTTGCGCCTAAGCCTTGGTTTCCCGTGCAGACGCCATAGCACGGCAAGCATGGACCCCACTCAGCTGTATGCTGTTGTGAGTGTCGCAAACATCTCGCGCATCGTCCTGTGGTATTTGCAGCGCCTAGCCAGGAGCCGCCGCGTGGAACAATGTGAGGCCGTGCAAATAGCCATGCAGGAAGCCATGGAATGGAGCAATTCGCACATGCGGGTGGCGGCAGCCGGGCTTGTTGACATGGTGGAACGCTGCTTCTGGGCCTGGGGAACGAGCATAGACTCGTGGGACCGTGTCGTTATGCAGGTATGGGAGGAGGAGCATCCCATTTGAATGCATAAGGCCACTTTCATGGAACTTTGTGAATTGCTTTCCCCAGCCCTGAAGCGACGAAATACCGAAATGAGACCTGCTCTGACAATTGAGAAGCGAGGGGTGATAGCCCTGTGGAAGCTTGCAATGCCAGATTGCTACTGGTCGGTTAGGAATCACTGTGGAGTGGGTAAATCTACTGTGGGGGCTACTGTGATCCAAGTAGCCAGGGCAATCAATTCACTTCTGCTAAGAAGGGTAGTGACTCTGGGAAACGTGCAGGACATAGTGGATGGCTTTGCCGCGATGGGGTTCCCTAACTGTGGTGGGGCGATTGATGGAATGCACATCCCTATCTTGGCACAAGACCACCTTGCCAAAGAGTATATAAACCGCAAGAGGTACTTCTCAAGGGTGTTGCAAGTGCTAGTGGATCAGAAGGGCCGGTTCACCGACACCAACATGGGATGGTCAGGAAAGGTACATCACGTGCACATCTTTAGGAATTCTGGTCTCTTCAGAAAGCTGCAAGAAGGAACTTTCTTCCCAGACCGGAAAATTACTGTTGGTGACTTTGAAATACCAATAGTTATCCGTGGAGACCCAGCCTGTCCCTTGCTCCTGTGGCTCATGAAGCCGTACACAGGCAGCATGGACAGCAGTAAGGAGCAGTTCAACCATAGGCTGAGCAAGTGCAGAATGGTGGTGGAATGTGCCTTTGGACGTTTAAAGGGGCGCTGGCGCAGTTTACTCACTAGGTTAGACCTCAGCGAAAGCAATATTCCCGTTATTGCTGCTTGCTGTGTGCTCCGTAATATCTGTGAAAGAAAGGGGGGGAAGTTTCTGGTAGGGTGGGGGTTTGAGGCAGATCGCCTGGCTGCCAATTATGAGCATCCAGACTTCAGGGCAATAAGAAGAGCACATTGAGGTGCACTGTGTCTCCGAGAGGCTTTGAAAACCAGTTTAATGAATGACCCAATACTGATATGACAGTTCTGTTTGTTGTTCCTTACCAAGCTGCACACTTTTTTTTTCATGTACTACCTTGTAAACTAAACCCCCGCCAACCACAGTGTGTACAGTGAATAAAGAGCCTCTTGTCCTCAATCCATGCCTTTTTATTATGCTAACAGACACTGAACAGAGACAGCAATGAATAGCAAAGATAACCCAGGTCTAAGGGCCTGATAACACAGGGCGGCAGGGGCAAGGACACGTAGCTTATTACAATTGCACTTCCTAGCAATCAGAACTGTGGGAATGCGAGAGCCTTCTGCTCCATGAACCATCCCCTGGAGTTGAGTTCAAGGGATAATGGAGCTTCCCCCTGCATTCTAGGACGTCTGGGAGAGGGGGATATGGTTCATCATTGGGTGCTACAGGACTCTAAGGTCTAGCTGCCTTTCCTGCACCTCAACCAGACGCCTGAACGTGTCTGTTTGCTCCCCCATAAGCCGCAACATCTCCTCTTGCGTGTTGTTCCCCGCAGTGGCGGATTTAGAGTTAGCGGGGCCCTGGGCTCAGCTTCATTTTTGGGGGCCCTCCTTGGCACCCAGCCAAGAAAAAGAACATTCTCTCTTATCTGTGTGGCAGCTCCTGTTTGGTGCTCGGGGTGGGGATGTGGGGGGGGGGTGCAGGAGTCAGGGCATAGGGTGTGGGGGGGCTGGGTTTGTGGGGGGTGTGCAGGAGTCAGGGCAGGGGGCTGGAGGAGTCAGGGCTGGGGGTGTGGACTGGGGTCGTGGGGGGTGCTCCCAGCCCCCTACCCTAAGTGGCTCACGGCAGAGGGCTGGAGGGTGTATGTGTAGGGGGAGTGCAGAGGCCCCGCCTCGGGGGAAGAGGTGGGGGAGTGGGGAGATTGGGTGCGGGTGGAGCCTGCCCTGTAGCAGGAGCCCCAGGAGCCGGCAGGACCAAGCTTCTGGCCCCACAGGAGAGAGTGGGGGGCGGAGAAGAGCTGGTGGGGCCTTAATGCAGCCCAGGCAGAGCGGGCCGGGCCGGGGCCCCTTTGGAGCCTGGGCATGGTGCCATGGAGCACCATGGTAAACCCGGTACTGGTTCCCTGCATGCTTTCCTGCCCTCTTGGTCGGTGCGCTTGCTCTCCGACAGTGTGAGCCACCCTGCATTCAGATGGGCCCTGTCAGTCTCGGAGGAATGCATCAAAGCACAGAACATGTCTTCCCTTGTCTGCATTCCCCACCTTCTAAGCTGGGAAAGCCTTTGTCCTGGGGTGCAAGGAGCTCCCACAGACAAGGTCGCAGCTGCGAGGAAACACCCCCCCCCCCCAAGGATCGTCTTATGGAACATACATTGTTGGAAACAGAAGGTTAATTCTTGCCATGAATGAAACACTTCGCAGCAGTAAATATATTCCCTGAGGTACACGGCCGCATTGTGTCTTTTAAAAGAAGCGCCTACCAGTAAGGTTCAACACACGGCAGGGCACGGGGCAGTAGATTTGGGTGTTCAGGCAGGCATGGTAAGCACACAAGAAAGGGTAGGAGGTGTCAGGGCACACCCGGGGACATTTTTTGGTGGGGAAACTCTTGGCACAGAGTTAGGAAAAGGTCCTGGCTGCCGGGGATCCTCCACTTGCCTACTGAGCATTCTCCTCTTCCTCTTCAACAATGTCCTCCTCATTGTTGCCTGAGGCCGCCTGCAACCCTGGGGTGGTATCCATGGAGAGTGTTGGGGTACTGGTGGGGTCCCCGCCTAGAATCACATGCACCTGCTCCTAGAAGCGGCATGTCAGTGGCTCAGAACCAGCGTGACTGGTTGACTTCCTTGTCTTCTGGTACGCTTGCCTGAGTTCCTTTATTTTCATGCAGCTCTGCTGTGTGTCCCTGGTAAAGCCTTCATCCCCCATACCCTGTGCGATTTTGGCATAGATGTCAGCATTTCTTCTGCTGGTTCGGAGCTCTGCCTGCACAGACTCTTCTCCCCACACAGCAATCACATCCAGTGTCTCCTGTATGCTCCATGCTGAAGCATGTTTGTGGCCCTGGGCAGGCATGGTCAGCTGTCCTGGTGAGCCCTCCATGCTGATCAAACAGGAAATGAAATTCAGAAGTTCCTGAGGCTTTTCCTGTGCACCTGGCTGAAGTGCAGCGGAGTTGAAAGTGCTGTCCAGAGCGGTCACACGGGAGCACTCTGGGACACCTCCCGGAGGCCAATGCTGTCGAATTACTCAGCGTTGTGTCTACACTACCCCTAGTTTGACCCGGGAAGGTCCACTCTAGCACTGCGCTTCTCGCCGAGGTGGAGTACAGGCTTCGATTTTAGAAGCCCTTTAGGTCAGCGGAAAGGGCTCGGTAGTATAGACACGCGCATTATAAATTAAACCTAACACAGCCTATGTCGACCTAACGCCATAGTGTCGATCAGGCCTAAGTAAGAAACCAAGACTGGAAAATGATTTTTCTTCCTGTTAAATCGTGATGAAAACGAGAATTTTCACGGCAATGTTTCTGGGGCTTTGTTGAAAAACTGTAAACACAGAAGCCGAATGTTTCTGGTAACCCCAAACCGAAAAAATACTGGCCTAAAACACAAAAAATACTTTTTTTAAAGACATTTCCCCAAATTTAATTGAAATAGGAAATTTCCCATGGAATTTTCTGTTTTGTTGAAAAAGCAGTTTTCAACAGAAAATATTTTGAACAAAAATTTTCTAACAACTTTAAGCAAGACCATGGTTCCACCCCACCTCTCATGGACAAAAGAGTGTAGGAACTCCAGAGCTAAATCTAGTCCTGAGAATTATTTCAAGCAGAGAGAGCAAGAAACACAGGGGACCGAACAGGCGTGAATATGTTATGGGGGATTTGCTGTGAATCAAGCAGGGTATGAGGAGGATTGGACTCCCCTCTTTCAATTGGCAGAAAGGCGGATTGAAAACCAACGGCTCTTTGTTGTGTTACAGTTCTTGCAGTAGCTGTTTAGGGTTCCATTGGATATCAGGTTCACCATTCAAATAGACGCAGATAAGTGAGCAATGCACCCAGGTTATTAAGAATACAGGAAATGATAGTACACTGCATGGCAAACCCTGGGTCATTGCTCCTGATGTGGGGTGAAGTGCAGGAGCTGCTAGTGGGCAAGATGGAGCAGGAAGAGAAAGGGATCAGGTGGGGTCCAACACCCAATCAGCTGAGGCAAGGGGTATGCGATGTCCCATAAAGGTTTGTAGCAAAGTACTCTTCATAGGAGCAAGGTTATGACTCTGAAACACTCCTTCCCAGGGCTCCTCCTTCCACCACTGTAGTAGTCATAAACTAGTCCTCAATCAGTAGTATTCATTCATATCCTACCGCAACCCTGGGAGATGAATTAATACGAGATTAACCTCGTTCTCAGGACAAAGGTTAACCTAGAGCAAATAGAAACTACATTACCTGTAGGATAAAATAGCTGAATATGCCATTTTCAGATTGAAACAGAATCATCGCATTGCAGCATTGCAAAATTGCCATGAAAATTCACCAGCTCCTGCACAAAACTGATTTGCCCACCGTCTCCATGATGATAACAATAAGAAAGCTAACTATATATTACAGGTCTGCCATAAAAATAAAGGTTGTTCTAAACGAGTGGGGAGGTAGAATTGGGCACAATGAAATTGTCTTTGGATTTCTAAAGGACTTTTAGCTACAGTAAGATAAGTAGAGGATACGCAACATGCTATAAGAAAGATAAGGTTCCACTACATGTATTTTTTTTTGCTGTTCTTTCTGGTCCAGTATCTAGATTCTACAAAGATTCTGCCAGAAGACTGATTATAAGAACTGCATTTAAACTAGTGCTGGCTGAACTTATTTTTGTTCAATGTTTTTCGATGAAGAATGTTTTCCCCCTCAAAATGGAATTGTCTGGTTTTGATTAAACCGCAGGAGTGTCCATAAAAATGCTGGAAAATTTTGGCCATAAATGGCAACACTTTTTTTGACTAACCCCCCAATTTTTTGATGGAAATATATATATATATATATATATATATATATATTTCCATCAAAAAATTGGGGGGTTAGTCAATATATATATATTCGTTTTTGTTGACATTTTTAAAGGGAACAAAACCCATTTCCTGACTAGCTGTTATTTAAGCACATTTGTGGGCTAATCAAAAGCCCTTTGAAGTCAATGAAAGATTTTCCATTGAGCTCTGGATTAGGCCCCTAAAAGGTAAACGGGTCTGAAGAACATGAGCTCAGTGTTAGTTCAGAAGATCTCTTTTATATGTGACAAAAATTTCAAAGCCCAGCTGATCAAACTTACTTGTAAGATACTGGTGAAAATTCTGGCAATGCCTTTAGGATCTGATCCAAAGTTTGTTGAAAACCATGGATTATTTCTGTTGAATCCATGGGGCTTCGGATCAGGCCCGTAGAGAGTTGATTCATTCTGCTATTCTTCTCCATGCAGGTTCTTGTCCTGTGCCAATCACTGTGGTATCTTGGTTCATCCCAATCAGTTTTTTAAAATACAATTGTAGATGCCACAAAATGCTTTTAAAACAGTGCTAATAAAAGCAACTGCATGGATGTAGCTATTGCAGCATTTCCCTAGTGGTGTAAAAGGCATTTGACGGTGTGGAGTGGTGCTGAAAACAGCTACCGAAACAGGGAACTTTGAAGCAGAGATTCACATTCTCTGGAAGGGACAGATATTATTTTCACCATATATTCTTATTATCCTCCTTAACCTAACACTGATTGCTTTCTCCATCAGGTAAGTCTATAAGGCCTCATATGGGGAGGACATTTCTGATAGCAGAGGGCTCTTTATTTTAGTAGACAAAAGCATTATAAGATCCAGCAACCGGAAACAAAGGGCAAAGGTTTAATAGGGAAAATAATCAGCCATTGGAACAAGAAACCTAGAAAGGTGATGGATTTTCCATCATTTGAAGTCTTTAAATCAAGACTGGGTATCTTTCTAAATGAGATGTTCTGGGTCAATTACACTTTAAGGACTTGATGCAGGAATCACTTGGTGAAATTCGAAGGCCTGTATAATGCAGGAGGTCAGACTAGATAATTTAATGGTCCCTTAAGGCCTTCAAACCTATTAATCTAGCCAGCATCACCTCTGCTTTATCTTGGTTGAGCCTCAACCGGCTTGCCCTCATCCATGTCACAGTCTAAACCAGACCCCAGGAAAAACACCTGACTGAGTGATCTGGTTTGGGGAGCTATAAACCTATGACTGAGTGTTCTCAAGACTCTGCACCCCAGGTGTCCTCCCTCTCCCTCCTTCCTCATGGCTTCAAACACATGCTGAACAAGAGATAGAGTGGACCTGGCAGAACATCACATGGGAGTGTCCTTGGGTAGAATGCTCAACATTTCCTTCCGGTGTCTGTCCAAGAGATAAGAAGAAAACCACATTAGAGAAGCTCCTTGCAAGATCTGCGGGTAAAGGCATCCAACAGGATCGTTCTATCAATACCAGTATTGACACTTGTTTTTCTTCCATCACAGTCAACCAATGAAACAATTCAGCGTTGTTCCACATAGCCTCCCTCCTTCTGTCATCTTGCTACATCCACCACAGATCTTCTGTCAATCAAGGTGACCCCTGAGTTAAAAACTGAGAAAGAGGACTCTTAGGGAGGCAGCAGATCAAAATGAAGTACAACATTTGATTATAGTGATATATATATCGCTGACTATGCAAGGTATATAATCACGGAGTTGTTTGAAAAATGCTAATTATTTTTCATGGGAAAATAATAAAAATTTTTAAAGAAAATTCTCTCAAAAATGTTCCCTTTTTTGTTGAAAACCCAAAGTTGTGTTCAGTTTAGGCTAAAAATTACTGCTATTCAAAAACAAAGAACCAACATTTTTTACTTAATTAAAAGCAAACAGAAAAAAGAGAAATTGTACCAAACCATGAACATTTTTACTAAACAACAAACTAAAAAATACTGTTTAACTGAAAATGCAAAAATTTAACTACAAAACTGATGGAAAAATGAAAACTTTTACTGAAAACTGAACATTTGTACTGTTGGACAAATAAGAAATATTACCAATTCTTTTCTCCATTGGAAAAAAGCCTGAGAAATGTAGACCATAACGGACATTTTCATTTGAATTAAAAGCTGTTCTTCATCGAAAATATGGCATGATGAAAATGTTTCCACAACCTCTAATAATTAGTAATGGAAGAGTTTGCAATGACTACCCAAACACAACTGTTTGGGATGGACATGATAAGAGGAAGACTCCCTGTAGCTGAAAATCTGAAGGTGTATAGTTTTCTCTCTGCTGGCTCTGAAGAAGTTAAGTAGGTTGGGCCCATGTTGATGAAGCAGGTGATGAACTGGGTGCACTGAAGCTCCACCCCTCCACTGCTTCACAGCCACTCAGGTGTGTCCCTGCCCCGTGACCACCCATATAAATCAGCACCGACCCTGTGCAGCCTTCAGCTTTTACAGACCTTCCTCCAGTGCCTTCGACTGCCTACCAAGCACCTCCTCATTCTCCACCGGCGTTGTCAAAATGTCTGTCATCTCCTTCAGTAAGAAGTACCGGAGTTCCCCCCACAATTTCAGCAGCCATTCCTATGACTCCAGTGTGAGCCCCCTGACTTACGCCATCTCCAGCCCAGTTGACCGCAAATTCAGAGGAGCCAGGAGCCCCTGGGGGCTGAGGATGAGTGGTGGGGCCGGCATCGAGGGTAGTCTCGTAGCTGTCAATGTCAACCGGAGCCTGATGAATCCCATCGAGACTGGGCTCGACCCAGAGATCCAGCACGTGAAAACGCAGGAGAAGGAGCAGATCAAGACTCTCAACAATAAATTTGCCCACTTTATCGACAAGGTAAGCCTTGGGTCTTCTAATGCCAAGTGTCCTCTCTTTGACAGATGGATCTGTGTGTGAAGAGCTCTGTCACCCTCCTTTCCTATACTTTTTACCTCTTATAAGAACAGGAGAGACCAGGGAAAATTGTGATTATACAGCCCAAAGGGCAGTGATGGCAGGTTGCTAATAGCCTGGTAGCTGTTGTCAGTGGAATAAGTAAAGGCAATAAAGAGGGTTTAATCGTTGTGCGACCTGTAGGAAATCAATATGGTACAAAGGATAATCAGCCCAGACAGCTGTCACAGCTAAGGTCTTATCTGATGCTCCAAAGGTTACACTAAATGGGGCGCTTTCAAGCAGACCCACCCAATGTCACAATTGCCGTCTATATTTTCAAAAGCAACTAGACTAGTCAGTTTTGGGGTGCTCAACTTGAAATGCCTTAAAGAGACTTGCGTTCCAGAGGAGGGCGCTCGGCGATTTTGGATAAAATCAACACCCTTAAAGGGGTCTTAAGTTGGACACCCAAAATCACTATTCAGGCTTAGGTCTTCTAAACAGATGGGGCAGGACCAAGACTTTATAGGACTCAACTTGGGAAACAAAAGAGGCTTCCCCGAACTAGTCGATATGCCTTTCGGTTCACGCTTGGAGTAATCAATGAGCATCCTACAATAAAGACCAACCCTCTTGAATGCTTCTTTCTTATTGCTCCCAGAGCCTGATGGCCGTATTGGCCATTAGTTCTCTAAATTCTCTCTCTCTTAGGGTTTAGAAGATCCCTGAGGGGCAGATTATCCCGCATCTGCCCATTGTGGGGTTTCTTGCACCTTCCTCTGAAGTATCTGGTACTAGCCACTATTAGAGATGGGATACTGGACTGCATGGCTGTGAGTCTGATCCAGCCTGGGAATTCTTATGTTCCTAAGTGTGGGGATAGTTTTATCCTGGAAAAATGCTCAGTTTTCCATGAGGACCAAATGTTTTCTCCAAGTGGATGTGTCCCGTAGCCATCTGTGGAAGTGAGTGAGGTTTGTCCTGTTGCAATAATACTTCCTGAAGCGGAGAAAGATTAGTACATAGGGTATACGTGGGAACAGGTTCTCCTCCCAGGGAGTTATGGGGTAGCATAGAAGCGATAAATTCTCCTTTGTGGCTAAAGAATTAGGAGATGGGCCCAGTTCTCTAATGTCGGAGTCATAGACTTTAAGGCCAGAAGTCAGACCGATGTTCTGATCAAAAGTCTCCTATGATCGGCTAATGAGACTGTCTAGAGGGTTATTTTTGCTCTTAATTTGTTTCAAAAGGCAGCGTCTGTTTCAGCACAGTTTAATACAGAGACGCCAACTTTCTAATGTGCCGGGGGGATGCTTGACCCCTGCTCCGCCCCAGGCCCTGCCCCCCATCCCCCCCCTTCCCCAAGGCCCCACCCTGCCTCTTCCCACCCTGCCCTGCCTCTTCCAACCCCACCCCTGCTCCGCCTCTTCCCACCCCGTTCCGCCCCCTTCCCTAAGTGCACCCCGCCCTCACTCCTCCCCCCCTCCCAGCACCTCCTGCATGCCGCGGAACAGCTGATCGCAGGAGGTGGGAGGTGCTGGGAGGGAGGGGGAGGAGCCAATTGGTGGGGCTGCCGGCAGATGGGAGGTGCTAGGGGGGAGCGGGAGGCGCTGACCTATGGGACTGCCAAGGCGCTGACCTATGGGGCTGAGCAGCCACAATTTTTTTTTCTGTGGGTGCTCCAGCCCCGGAGCACCCACAAAGTCGGGGCCTATGGTTTGATGCTGGCAAGCCCTTTTCTCAGCTTGCGTGCAGATTCCCCGTCTCATGGGCACAGCTGCTCAGAGAGCACAAGCAATTCTGTCGGGGCATGTGTCCCTATCTGGGCGTTGAGAAATTGTGAAACTGAAACTGTGAAAGTGAAGAATAGTTGGCGTAGCTTGAATAAAAATGGGAAGCTCGTGGCACAAGGAAAAATGTACCTCTGGCTGGTGTTGGTTGAATGCTATTCTTATTTATATTACAATAAAACCTTCAAGATCAGGACCCTAGCGTGTCAGGTGCTGTACACACTAGAGATAAGAGAAATTTTTTAGCAGAAAGATTCAAGTTCAGTGACACCAAAACATGTTGTTAATTCATGTTGATTTCACTGAATCATAGAATATCAGGGTTGGAAAGGACCTTAGAAGGTCATCTAGTCCAACCCCCTGCTCAAAGCAGGACCAATCCCCAATTTTTGCCCCATATCCCTAAATGGCCCCCTCATGGATTGAACTCACAACCCTGGGTTTAGCAGGCCAATGCTCAAGCCACTGAGCTATCCCTCTCCCCCCGGGGGAATGGTTTGTTTAAAAACATAACAAAACAATTACAAAAAATTGGTACAAAACGATTTGCTGTTTCTGTTTGAAATGACGTTTAGTTGCAAAATGTCCTTTAGTTTTATTTACATTTTAAAAAAATGTTTACAAATGGTCAAAACCATTTGAATTTTGTAGAACTGAGCCTTCTTGTTCGATCCAGAATGAACCTTTTCTTTGGACTTTTCGATTAGCCAAAAATTTCCATCTGACCTCAAACTAATTTGTTTCCGACTCTTTGAAATTGGTAATGAACCAAAAATAAAAAATAAAAATCGTAATTTGCCCAGTCCTAGTACAGACACACAGCAAGAGATAAAAACAACGAGGAGTCCTTGTGGCACCTTAGAGACTAACAAATTTATTTAGGCATAAGCTTTCGTGGGCTAGAACCCACTTCATCAGACGCATGGAGTGGAAAATACAGGAGTAGGTATAAATACATGAAAAGATGTGAGTTGCCTTACCAAGGGTGAGGTCAGTCTAATGAGACAATTCAATTGACAGTGGGATACCAGTGCCCGCCCCATTGAGATTACAATCTAAATAATGAGACAGACACAGGTCTGGGGGAGACACAGAGAGGGGAAGTGACTTGCCCAAGCTTACCCAGGTGCCAGCTGTCCACAGTCCTAAGCCAGTTGCTCAATCTACTGGAGCACCAGTTGTATTTACACCCATTTCCACTGCTGAAGTGAAGCAAAGGGGCTTCAGTGCAGCTGAAAAGTCTGACCTAAGGTCTCCCATGGGCATAGTCTGAGGACGCAAACTCCTTATCCCCCCAGGTTCGCACGCTGGAGCAGCACAACCAGGTGTTGAAGACCAAGCGGAGCATCCTGCAGGGCCAGAAAATTGGGCCCAGTAACATGGAAAACATGTTCAAGGCGTATATCAACAACTTGAAGAAGCAGCTGGAGGACCTGGGGCAACAGAGGGGTAGGCTGGAATCCGAGCAGGGCAACATGCAGGACCTTCTGGAAGAGTTCAAGCAAAAGTGAGTCCAAACTATGAAGCGGCCAATAGGGACTTTCTCACCACGCCAAAAGGATTGGGTAAAGATTCCAAGCTAGGGTCCTTTGCACATCCAGGCCTGTATCCATCAGTTATGGAAGAAGGAAGGTCTAAAGGCAAAACCTCTAACGGGATACTGCCTCCTTCAAAGCATTATTAAATGAATAGAGCCAGGATGCAAGCATTGTTCTTAGCTTTCATCGCCCCATGAACATGACTTTTCCGATGAACCTGGTCCATTATTTCAATGGGCAAAAATTGAAGTATGGTAAGTGTGGATAAATTCATGGAGATGAAGTCCATTAATGGCTATTAACCAAGATGGGTAAGGAATGGTGTCCTTAGCCTGTTTGTCAGAGGGGGGTGATGGATGGCAGGAGAGAGATCACTTGATCATTACTTATTAGGTCCACTCACTCCGGGGCACTTGGCATTGGCCACTGTCGGTGGACAGGATACTGGGCTGGATGGACCTTTGGTCTGACCCAGTACGGCCGTTCTTATGTTCTTATGTTCTCCAGGCTCAGTAGGGTAGGGTCTCTTTTGCTCATAGTCGCCTCAAGTCTCTACCAATAGAACTGGGAGAATATTTTTGTTTGAAACTTGATTCGGGGAAAATGCAGCTTTGGAAACAGCTAAACGCGTTGTGAATTCGGGTTGGTTTCACTGAATTTTACTTGAATTTTAGTTGACACACAATGCCAACACGTAAATCAAAGCCCAGTCAAAGCGAAAGGTTTCGTTTTGGGTCCAATGGAACGTTTCATTGGACCCGACATTATATTATTTTAATTTTTACTTTTTGATTCTCCAGAAATTCTGAAAATTTTCCTTTTCTGTCTACCTGAAATGATCCCTCCTCCCACCCCGATTTTTCGGCACTGTTAGTGAACTGAAAAATGTATAATTTGCACTAATTCTCACCTCCACCGTCTCTCTCAGCCAGAGGCTCCGACTTTCTAATGAGCTGGGGGGGTGCTCAACCCTCACTCCGCCTCAGGCCCCACCCCCACACCAACCCTTCCTCCACGGCTCCACCGCTGCCCTGCCTGCCCCAACTCCACCCCATCCCACCTCTTCCCGCCCCCTTCTGCCCCCTCTTCCGAGCGCACCCCGCCCTTGCTCCTCCCCATCCCACTCCCCCCAGTGCCTTGTGTACACCATGGAACTGCATGGGACAGCTGGGAGGGAGGGGAGGCATTGGGAGGGAGGGGGAGGCGCTGATCAGTGGGGTCGCCGGCGGGTGGGAGGCGGAGAAGCTGATCGGAGGGAGGGCTGCCTGCGGGTGCCCAGCACCCACCATTTTTTTCACCGTGGGTGCTCCTGGGCTCCAGCATAGGTGCTGACTCCTGGGAGTCAGCACCTATGCTACACCAATGCACATCCAGACTAACTCATCACACCCTCGGTGGGTTTAAATCAGGCCCAGTATCTCAAAGCCGGTCCATATTTATATCCCCATGATGCTTACAGGGACCAAGATCACACGGCAGGGCAGTGGCGAAGACAAGAATAGAGCCAAGCTCTCCTGAGTCCCAGTGCAGTGCAGTGCCGTGCCCTACTCACTAGGCCACACCACCTCTCTCTTTTGCGAAGTCCCAAATCTGACTTTTAGCTATGCCAGCAGCCACACTTGCACCATGGGAGGGGAACCCCCCCAGCGCCCACTGACTTCAGCTGGGGTTTTGGGTGCTCTGCAGAACATCCTCTGATGGTCCCCACGTCTTTGTCGCTTCCGTAAGAGAATTAACTCCCAGCCACTCATACGCACCCTGCAACAAACTGATTCCCTCCCTCCTGCTCACAGGTACGAAGACGAAATCAACCACCGGACAGGGAGGGAGAACGAATTTGTCCTGCTTAAGAAGGTGAGTCCGCGCTACTTCCAACTGGGTTTAGTGCCAGGCGTCGGGCATTATTATTTATTTATTCTGGGTATTGTGGGAGTGCCCGGGAGGCCCAGTCATGGACGAGGACGCTACTGTGCTAGGCGCTGTACAAACACGGAACAAGAAGATGGCCGCCTACCTCCAAAGAACTTCCAGTCTTAGTAAACAGGTGACTCACGGGTTCCTGGACTCTTTTCTCAGGAGGTGGACGAGACTTACATCAGAAAGCAGGAACTGGAGGTCGCGTTGCAACATCTGACCGACGAAATCAACTTCCTGAGAGAGCTTTATGCCAAGGCAAGTGACTTTTCTCTCCCTTGTCTACATGTTGTGGCAGCACGTAAGGTACGGGCAGGGGGAGGCAGTGGGACACTACAAGGCTAATGCTAGCAGAGCTGGGCAGATCACATGCCCGAAAGTTCTGGGGTGTCTTTACCTGCCTAAGCAGTGCCTCACCGTCTACACTGCTATTTATACCCATGCTAGGGGTGTGTGCAGTGTCTGTAAGTGTAGACGTAGCCTTAGGTTACTGCTACAGTTCTAAATTTCCTGGTGAAGTCCATTGAGTAACACTGAGTTCCTGGAATGAAAGATCCTCCCATTCTAGAGAGCCAGAGGTGTTGTCTTTTTTTAAAGGGGCAGACCTGCCTCCACAGTTCACTTTACTCTTTCAAACTAGCTGCAAACAAATTCCAGGCCAGAAGGACTCACCCAAGGCCACTTGGCATATAAGTGGCGGAGATGGGATCAGAACTCAGGAGCGCCTCCGCTCAGCTCCTTAAGGGGTCGTTTACACTGCATAAAACTCTGCCACAGCAAGCGTCCAAGTCTGGATCTCACAGAGTTCACCCTATGGCGCTAAAAATAGCAGTATAGACATTCCCATCGAGGGTGGAGTGCAGGTTTTGAAAGCCGGCGAGGGGTTTGTGTCTCAGACCCTGAGCTGTAGCCGGAGTGGGAACATCTACATGGCTATTTTATAGCACTGTAGCTTGGGGCTGAGTCTATAGCCCCAGGCACTGACACTTGCTGCCACAGGTCTTCTTTTTGCAGTGTAGACATACTCTAAGACGCTAGGCATATAGGGACTTCCATATTCCAACAGACCCGAGTTCCATCTAATCCACTATCCTGTTTCTAAGAGTAGCCAGCACCAGCTGCTTCAGTGTAAGAAAAACAGAATTAGCAGATGTGAAATAATCTACCTCCATGTTAGGGCTCACCCTGACCTCTGACAGACAGAGACAGGCTTCACACCTGAACCATGAGGTGCTAAATCCCTCCCTAAATTTGTCAGTGTTAACTCTTATAACTTGGGTATTCTTCTCATCCCTATAAAAGTCCCATCCCTTTTCAAATCTTGCGACGTTCTTGGCCTCACTGACTTCCTGTGGCAGTGAGTTCCACAGGCGAACGACGTGCCGTGTGGAAAAAATATTTTCTTGTCTCTATTTTGAATTTGCCACCCTTTAACTTCATGGAACGTACCCTTGTTCTTGGATAAGGAGATCCAGATCTCCCTTCTCTAGACATTTGTTATTGTATATACTTTTATTGTGTCCCCTCTTATTCGTCTCCTCTTGAAGATAAACCATCCCAATTTTGTCATAAGAGAGGTTCTCCAGCCCCTTAATCATGCTCGTCGCCCTTCCCTGAACCCTTCTAATTCTGCAATATCCTTTTTGGAGATGGGGTGGCCGGTGATGCACGCAGGATCCAGAAGATGGATCTTCTGCAGCATTGATTTCTATCGGCCGGGGGAGGGAGTTTCCAGGGGAGTCGGCTGCAGGATGCAGTTCGGTTCTCTGTCCTTCGCTGTAACGAATGAGGCTTTTCTTCCTCATGTAGGAGTTGCGTGAACAGGAGGCCGACGTAGAGATGTCCAACACCCCCGTGGTCATATCCGTGGACAGCAGTCCCAAGCTCGACGTGGACAGCATCATTGCGGAGGCTAGAGTGCAGTACCAGGAGATGGCTGAGAACAGCCGAGAGGAAGCTGAGAGCAAGTATCGGATCACGGTGAGCGAGGCCCGTCTCTGCCCTGAGCGGCTGCTGTTTAGAGGGGCAGGGTAGCGTGTGAGGCCTTGTCCATGTGAGGGAGAAGTGACAATATGGAACAGGGGCGAGCCAGGGCCCTAGACACCCCCTCAGAAGACAGCTTCCTGATTCCTTTGCCCCGTGGCTTCATCCCTGGCTTGGGGTGGTGCTGACAGCAGGGGTCCACCGCCTAAGACCCACTTCTTTCTGCCGCTCCTATTCAGATGGGCTGCGGCCTTCCTCATCCCTGACCTACTGCTGTCAAACAGGCAGGGGTCTACCCTGGGCTTTGTGTGCAAGGTGGTGGGGCTTTCCTGCCACATAACCCCCTACGCTACCCCAACCAAAGAGCCTCTGTGGGGGGCCTTTCCTGCCACCCCAGCTGAAGGTCTTGTGTGTGGGGTTCCCCTCAGCCACCTGGCTGAACCCTCTGAGCGCGCAGTGGAGTTAGGGGCTTGCCACAAAGGGGGGGAATGTGGCCTCGCTCCATTGGGCCCCCTGATCCAGAGGGATGGGAGAAACTGTCCCCCCCATCTTCCTTGGCCGACCAAGGAGCAGTGCTGGAAGATGGAGCTGTTTCCTCCCCACCCAGGACAGTGGCTGCATAGATGACAATTCTGAGGGGACCCCTAATTTATACGTGCCCAGTGCCCACCTCTGCACCCTTGCTGGCAATGAAGTGAGACGGCGTCGCTAGCATGAGGTTCTTTACTGAGGCGGTGGCTCGCGCTGGCTCCCAGAGCCGTGTTTCTCTATATCCTGGTCTGAACTCAGCGTCTCCGTCTCTCTTTCCCCCCCCTATGCAGTACGAGCAGATCCAGGAGAAAGCGGACAGGCACGGGGAAGAGCTCCGTGCTGCCAAGACCGAGCTCAACGAGCTCACTCGGATGATCCATCGGATCCGGGCGGAGATGGCGGCCCTGAAAGAACAGGTCAGCGAGGAAAGAGCTGGGGCTTTGCATACAGAGGGAGGGGGCCACATCCAACCCTGGGGGGAGCGCTGCTGAAGTCATTCGGGGCCCACAGGGCCACATTTTCCAAGAGCTCTGCGCATTGGGTGCATAGAATCATAGAAACATAGGCCTGGAAAGGACCTTATGAGGTCACCTCGTCCAACCCCGTGCTGAGACAGGACCAAGTTTACCTAGAGCGCCCCAGTAGGTGTTTGTCTAAACCTGTTACCTCCCTTGGTAACCTGTGCTAATGCTTAACTGTCCTTACGCTTAGAAAGCTTGCCGTCCTCTCTCACCTAACTCTCCCTTGCTGCTGATCAAGCCGATTACTTCTTGTCCAGGGCTCTTCTGAAAGCCCAGCACTTGAAAATCAGCACCTCCTTGTCATCTTCTCCATCCGTTCTTTTGGAGAGACCTTGAGGCAGGAGCATGGGAACAGGGGGGAGGCCAGGGGGCCATGGCCCTCCCACTTTTTACGGGCCGTAAGGGCGAACGATGGGGGAGGAAGGGGGTGGAGAGGAGCGAGTGGGGAGTGAGGTCTTGGGAGAAGAGGCAGTGCAAGGGCAGGGACTTGGGGGCGGTGCGGCGCGAGGGGGGTGGCAGGGCCACGGTTTGGGCACCTGTGGCTCCCCCCACTTTTAGGGTGCTTGTGCCACCCCTTTCTTGAGGCCAGGTGACCAGGGAAAGGGACTTCCCTTTAGGCTTCTTGCTATGTGTCCGACTTTCTCGCTAAGGACAGTCGGGCTCGGGGATGTGATTCTATTCTGTAGTGTAGGCAGAATGTTAATTGTGTCCTGAACGTGACCGGTGCACGCATTGGTTAGGAATGGAATGCAGTCACCGTCCTCTCTGTCTCTTCAGGGGTGACTTGATTACAGTCTATAAGTACCTACCTGGGGAACAAATATTTGATAACGGGCTCCTCAATCTAGCAGGCAAAAGCTAACAAGATCCGAAGGCTGGAAGTGGAAGCTAGACAAATTCAGACTGGAAATAAGGGGCAGATTTTTAACAGCGAGGGTAGTTAACTATTGGAACGGTTTGTGGTGGAATCTCCATCACTGGACACCTTAAAATCAGGATTGGCTGTTTTTCTAAAACATCTGCTCTCGTTCAAACAGGAATGATTTCGCGGGGAGTTCTATGGGCCATGTTATGCAGGAGGGCAGAAGACTAGCTGATCAAAATGGTCCCCTCTGGCTTTAGAATATCTGTCTCTCTCTGACCTGTAGTTCCACACTTTAGCCAGCATCTCCCTCCTTCTCTGGTCTCTTTCTCAACTTTCCCCACGCTCATTGCGGATGTGTCTCGGCCCCTTGCAAACTTAGTTACGGTGCTGGACCGGGACTCAGGAGATCTGCTTTAAATTCCTGGCTCCCGCATGGTAAACGTCGAAACAAAACGTTTGGGCTTTTACTGTGGTTGGTTTATTGGCTTTCGTCGGAAGCCATTCAGTGAATGGATCCCAAAGTCCCAAAATATTTCAGCCGATGTGGATTTGCATTTTGCGGTGAAAAATAAGTTATGGCTGAAAAACGTCACCCGCCTCTCATCTCCTGCTGATCTCTAATACTATTTCCACTTACCCAGTAACTCTCTCTCTTTGGAGATGCCTATATGATGGGAGAGTTGGCCTTAGAATGCCCCAGCGGATTTCTGCTCCCAAGAAAGACCTAGGTCTCAAGGGAAATCTGTCAAATGTCTCTTTTGCAGAACGCCAAGCTAACGGCGGACATAGTCCAGACTGAGGAGCAAGGCAAGGTCGCTGTGGCGGATGCTACAGAGAAGCTGCAGAAGATGGAACATGCCCTGCAGCGGGCCAAGCAGGACATGGCGGTCCAGCTGCGGGAGTATCGGGCGCTGATGAACCTCAAACTGGCGCTGGATATCGAGATCGCCACCTACAGGAAGCTGCTGGAAGGAGAGGAGAGCAGGTGGGCTTTGGGATGGGGATGGTGTGTGTCGTGATTGGATGGCTCTCCCCCACACCCAACAATGGGAGAACCAATGAGAGAGCTGATTACCATAGGCCTACCCCCGGTGCTAGAAAGTTGGCTCCGGACGTGGTGCATCTGTCTGTCTCTGAGCTAGGCGGATTAACCCTTTGATTGCTGACCTCTCTCTGGGAAAGAAGCTCAAGTGGAAGGGGGGGCGGGCAGCACATGACGTGATTGGATGCCTCCTGCTGGTGGAAGGGCCAGTCAGAGAGACCAGACGAGCCCAGTGCTGATGCCCGGGCCCCAACAGGCCAGTCCAGTGCTAGGTTCATGTTGACCACGGTTTTGCCCCGTCATCGGAGGAGACGGGTTTGGGACTGAGCCGAACCGATTAAGCTCCTCTGGGCTGCATCGCGGCAACCTCTGTTTCCAAGGGGATCACGGGGCAGCCCATGCCTCTGCTTTTCACAGCTTCTTAACTCCTTACCTCCTTAACTCTGCCCGCAAATGGAGCTGCAGTGGCAGAAACAAGCGGACTGGAAATGAATGTAGGTGTGCGGGACAGAGTGGACGCCGTGTGTGTGGAGTACCTTTGGAGGAGCCACTTGGTCGGCCTGTAGATATTTTGCTTCTGCTTCAGGGTGACGCCCTCCAGTAAACTGTACTTGACCCTTAATTCTCTCATAACCCGGGCTGCTGGTCCTTTAACTGCGGGGGCACAACAGCGTTCCCATGTGGGTGTTTACAGTCGGACGGCTTTCTATGGAGATGGTTGTTCCTGCAGAAGCGTGCCAGCCGCTTCCCAGCTGAGCACAGCCTCTGATTCGCCGCTGCCTCACGCCGTGCCTTATGCTGGTATGTCAGGCGGGCAGGCCCTGTCTGCGGCTGTGCTCAGGCAGGGGTGAAGCGCCTTCCAGGGGCGTGAGTCATGGACTCAGCAAGGTGCCGAACGGCTGGGCTTTAACTCGGGTCCCAGCCATCTATATCCTATGCAAGCCAGCCTCATGCAATGGATGAAATGGAGTAAAAGCAGCTGGGATCTCCTGGTTTGCTGCTGGTTCACTGTGGGCTTAGGGCAGGTCATTTAACCTCTCATTAGTAACATAAGGATAACGATCCCCTAAGAAATATTTCTACCTACCTCTTCACTGGGGTTGCTGTGCAGTGTGCTAGTTCTCTGCTCAAAACTTCGTGGGGAGAGCCCCGATCCTTCTGCTTCACAATACAGGCCCTTATTGACTGAGCCAAAGGAGAATCTCTCTTAGCTGCTAGCAGTATGGGGCTCGTGACACACAGAGGAACTGTTCCGAGTCTGTGTTGGCAGTGGCTTGCACGCACATCACTAACTGCGCCCTTCTCTGCACCCCACCGGCACTAAGTTTTGTCACTCTTCTGCTTCACAGGTTGGATTCCAGTATGCAAAAGCTGAGCATTCAGACCAAGACAACCGGCTATTCGAGTAAATATATTTCATTGGGGGCACCGGGGAGGAGTTGGGCAGCCCATAGAGCCGGGGCAAAATCCCGCATCCATAGCGGTGCTGGACTTTACTAGACAGTGGGAGTTTGGCGCATGCAGGGAGAGCAGGATATGAGAGAGAGCTTCTGTCACGTGTGTCGGAGAGGAGAAATTTGCCCCTTGTGATTCATTAAGGTCCTGATCCTTTGAGCTGCGGAACATACCCCACTGTCGGCAATCACATCCAGTGCCACAGGCGTGGGAATTATGGGAGCGGTGGGGTTCTGCACCCCCACTATTAAAAGTGTTCCAGCGGCATTGTCCGGTGCCGGGACCATCGGCTAGATTCTGACCTTTTCTGGCCTCGTGTTCGCTTAAACTCTCATTCCCGGGGCAATCAGCTTAATGATGATAAAGGTCCATCTACTGCCTTCAGTTTCACCCATGCCATCCCATCGGCTGAGGTGGCAGGATGTAGACAAGGGCCCGGCCTGGCTGGTGAGTGCTCCTTGTTCTCTGCTTCACTAGCATGTTGGCCATATTCACAGAGCTTTGAAGCTTTCCGGTGGCTGAAATTTCATGTACCCATTTTTTTTTCCTGGCAAAATACGGCTTTTTGAGCAATGTGTACATTTTCCATGGACAATTTCCATTCTGGCTGAAATTTTCTGGTTTATAGAAACGGAAAATTTTGGGTCAAGTTTTGGGAGTTTTGTAAAAAAAAAATAAATTCTTTTTTTGGGGGGGTTCAGTTTTCCGTACATGTCGTTCGGTCGGTTTAGAAAACTGAACGTTTGTACCAAAATGTGGCTTTGGAAAAAATCAAACGTTTCTGTGGTTTGGGTTGGTTTTTTGGTTTGTTTGAAATTGAAAAGCCTCCAAAGGTTCCAGGGGAAAGTCTGGAAGAAAGATCATAAAAAGAAAAGATTTCCCACAAGAAAGGATGAGTGTGTTTCATCCCGCTCAAGTCTGGGTGAGAAAGAGTTCCTGGCTGTCGGGGAAAAGGGCTTCTCCGCTTCCTTGCTGGGTCTGTGTGCTGTTTTCAGCATCATTATCATCATCAGGCTCCTCTGTGGGTTCTGATGATCCACATACGGAGTCAAACCACATGGGAGGGTCTGTGCTGGCTGCACCTCCTAGAATGGCATGCAGCTCATCATAGAAGCGGCATGTCTGGGGCTGTGACCCAGAGCGGCTGTTTGCATCTCTGGTTTTTTGGTAGGCTTGCCTGAGCTCCTTAATTTTCACGCGGCCCTGTTGCGCGTCCCTGTTGTAGCCTCTCTGTCCTGCATACCCTTGGAGACTTTGGCATATGTCTTGGCGTTTCTTCTTTTGGACCCTAGCTCTGCTAGCATGGTTTCGTCTCCCCAAACAGCGATCAGATCGAGTACCTCACGCTCGGTCCATGCTGGAGCTCGTCTTCGGTTCTGGGACTCCATCATGGTCACCTCTGCTGATGAGATCTGCACTCACCTGCAGCTCACCACGCTGGCCAAACAGGAAATGAAATTCAAAAGTTCGCGGGGCTTTTCCTGTCTACCTGGGAGGAGCATTCGAGCTCAGACCGCTGTCCAGAGCGGTCAGCTGTTGCACCGTGGGATAGATTTAGGAGGCCGATACTGTCGAATTGCGTCCTCACTAAGCCTACATCGATTCGGCAATATCGCTTTAAGCGCTAATTCTCTCGTTGGGGGTGGAGTGGCGAGATCGATTTTAAGAGCCCTAGAAGTCGATGGTAAGGGCTTCGTCGTGTGGACGGGTGCACGGATCAATCGAAATAACGCTAATAAATTCGACCTAAACTCGTAGTGTAGACCAGGGCTAAGTGTAACACTGACAGATCCCGGTCGTCGGTGGGATCGAACCTGGGATCTCTGTGCATGAGCTTCTACAGCAGGAGCTAAAAGTCAGCTGCCTAATAGCTAAGGTTGTAGAGCAAACTCATTAGATCTCTCTCTAAGTGGTCTCCGTGCCACTAGATAGGCCAGAACACCACACCCAGAAGGTGTGTGGGTTACATAAGCAGAGTGAAGCCTGTAGCAGAGAGCAGACTGTCACCTTGCATCTGAAGAAGTGGGTGTTTTACCCACGAAAGCTTATGCCCAAATAAATCTGTTAGTCTTTAAGGTGCCACCAGATTCCTTGTTGTTTTTGTGAATAACACGGCTACCCCCTGATACCTGTCACCTTGTAGTGGCTGCTGATGTAACCAGTAAGCGGTGGGTAATGCATATAGACCACATAGGGCCCATCCCTCTGACCTTGCATGGTCACTGTCCTGGCCTGTGAGCTGGGATGGTGGGTCTGTCTCCTATTGGTGCTGTCCTTGAGCATGCTTGATTCTTCCCCCCCTTAGCACTGCCCTGATCAGTTGCTTCTGGGATGCAGGGTTGGAAGCCTGTCAGCTAATGCGTCCATCTCTCTCCTCTCTTCCAGGTGGGATGAGCGCAAGATTTCCTGGCAAATTTGGCAGCTCATAAGCGTTGGCGCCGTCCCCAGTTCCTCCCCGCTGGAAAGCTTGACTGAGAAAAATAAAACCGGGGGATGGAAAATTGGTGTCCTGCTTCCTCAGGGGTCCTCTCAGATGATCCTCTGCTACTTTAGTGCCTTAACAGATGGACCTTTATTGATCAGCTAAACGAGTAGGTCTTTGGGGGAGACTGGGACAGGGGCAGAAATCTGGGACCCTCCACCCCAAATCTAGCAGCGTTTGCAAATTCTGTTCATGATAATAGAGGAGTTGGGTGATGGGGTGAGCGTAAGCAACAGCGGGGTAAATGGTTTGCCAGTGTCCCCTGACATCAGCGTTGGTCCCTATCAGTCTATGCTTCTTTCCTTCTCAGTGTCTGCAGAGCAAAGCTCTGTTATCTTTTTCCTCTCTCTCCCCTGCCCAGAGAAGGCCCTGCTGTCTTAGCTCACCCAATAAACTTCTCACCTCCGATAACGACGTCTCTGTTCTCTTTACAAGACAAGTGGAACCCACTAGTGAGCATGTGTTACAGGTCCCCGATCCACAGAGGTTGTCCTCTAGTGCCTACGCTTAAAGACCCAGCTGTCAGGACCGGGGCACGGGCAGTCAGGCCTAGTTGTCGGAGCAGTGGTGGTCAGGCCTAGTGGTCAGAGCTGGAGACGGCGGCCAGGCACAGTTCTGAGGTCAGAGCCGTAGTCAGGAACCAGGAGACAGAGCCAAGGGTCAGAGCTCGAACCAGAAGTCAGAGCCGGAATCAGGAATTGAGCAGGGAAGCTGGTCTGTGATTGTTTTGGGATCAACGACACACTTGATGTTACTGAGCAGAGGTGGGTGAGTGGGGTGCATTGGGAATAGGGCTGGTCAGAAGAAGGATTTGCTGTGCCGTGAAAAATTTGGAGATTGTGAAAAAAAATTCATCCTGAATTGGGATTAAAAAGCCAAAGCTTCAAAGTTTTTTGCGTAACGAAATTCCGAGACAATGACCTTTTCAGGGCAATCGGAACAATCCCTGTCCACGCTGACCCTTTTTTAGTCTTAATTTTTTAAAATATAAAGTAAAGACAATTTCAAACCGAAAAGTTGTCCCGAAACAAAAAAAATCAAAATTTTCTCCCCCCCCCCCGATTTTTTTTCTAAAGAAATTTCATAGAAATGGAGACGATTTAGCAAAAACATTCAGATTTGTCAAAACGGCATTTTCTGACAGCAAACTATTTTGAGCGACGGATTCCAACCGGCTCAAACTGGGCAGGGCCTGGGATGGGCGTGGCAGAGGACTTTAGGGCAGGGAAGGGCTTTCACGAGCGAGGCATCATAGGAGGAGAGATGGGGTTAGGAAGGGAGTAAGCCGGACCTGGGGAAACCGGGAGCGAGGAGAGACATAGCAAAGTAACCGGTGGAAGAAGAGGAATGAGGAAGGGAATGAAGAAGAGACATGATCACACAGGCGAGCATGGAAGAGAGGGAAAGCTCAGTGGTTTGAGCATTGGCCTGCTAAACTCAGGGATGTGAGCTCAATTCTTGAGGGGGCCATTTAGGGATCTGGGGCAAAAATCTGTCAGGGGACAGTACTTGGTCCTGCTAGTGAAGGCAGGGGACTGGACTCCATGACCTTTCAAGGTCCTTCCAGTTCTATGAGAGAGGCATAGCTCCATATTTTTAAAAAAGTGCCCGCATGCCATGAAGGTGTACATTTCTTTCCCCTGCGAGCTCGGGAGTGCAGGGCAGATCATATCTCTGTGCAGCTTTGGCAGTTGATATCTTGGGGCGCAGAAGCTGAGTAAATGTTTACCCTCCCATTTTCCAAATGGGGGAGAGATTCCCCGTCTTCCCTCGAAATATCCCCTCCCCTCCTGCTCTGCAAGGACGCTGGGTCTCACTCCAGAGCCTGTGACAGCTGTTGTGAGCGGAGATGGTGCCCCTGGCCGGTTGCTCGAGGACAGCTGGCCTCCTCTCACTTTTTGCACTTTGCACGGGGGGGGGGGGGGAAAGTGAACGTGAGCAAATGCGAGAAATGGCTCAAAATGCTGAGCTCAGCCGCTGGCACAAAGAACAGCCCGTGCTTCCATTTGGGCAGAATGGAAAATGTTGGTGGAAAAAAACTGTTTCCATTTTTTAAAAAAGTGCAAACAATTCAAGTGAAAAACCCCGGTGAAATGGAAACAGCGTGAACGTTGCAAAACGGCCGCAGCAAAGGTGGTGGCACGGGCCAGATCCAAGCTAGCTTGGGGATGCTACATGGCACCTTCGATTGCTCTGTAGATGTATCTTCAAGTCAGGTCTGTCAGGAATCAGGGCCTGGTAGAGCTGTCTCTGGGCCACCTAACGAGCGCAGCTGGCCTGGAATTGGCTGCCTGATTGGCTAGACGGCCTGATTGGTGGGAAGAATAAGCAGACCAGCTCTTAAGCTCAGCAGCAGGTTAGCAGTTGCTGAGAACATTTGTGGTTGTACCTGTTTGGATCCAGCCTGGCCTTACTCCAGGTAACTTGGCTCTGATACCAGCTCTGAGCCCTGGTATCTGCTTTGTGACTCTGGTCTCTTATTCCTGCTGATTGATTCTTGCTCCCAACACTAGGTGTGGCCACCCATGTCCTGGCTGCTCATGAGATCAACCCCAGACACTTTTTGCGGGTACAGTAACATTGCTAAGGGGTGTGATTTAAAAAAAAATCATTATATTGTGGCAAAGGCTCTAGTGTAGACACAGTTGTGTTGGCATCAAAGTGCCAGCATAGCTTAGCTGATTTGGGGAGCTGGTATGTGCTATAAGCACTTATAGGGTGACCAGATGTCCTGATTTTATAGGGACAGTCCTGATTTTTGGGGTCTTTTTCTTATATAGGCTCCTATTACCCCCCACACCCAGTGTCCTGATTTTTCACATTTGCTGTCTGGTCACCCTAAGTGCTCTGGCTGCCGTAAGCTGTGTCTACACCAGGAGCCCTGCGGGCGAACTCTTTCTAGCATGGAGTAACTGCCCCGCTGTGGCTTAATGGGGCCTGATCTCCAATGCTGAAGCCGTTGGACCTGGCAGCATTGTACACCAATATTGTACGGCCACTTTAGGCACCGATCGGGCCCCTTCCCATCGCCTGTGAGCGCTTCACAATCCTTGAGTGTTTAGCCTCCCAACCCTTCTGTGAAGCAGGGCTATTACTCCCATTGTGCAAATGGGGAAACTGAGGCACAGAGCGGCTAAGTGCCTTGTTCCGGGTCAAAGGAGAAGCCTGTGGCTGAGTTGGAAATTGGAGCTGCGTCTCCTAAGGCCCAGGCTCATCCCCTAGGCTTAGGAACAGGTGTACATGGCTAGCGCGAGGTGCAAGGCAAATTGGGGATTGGGTCCTGGGTGCTCCAAGCCGTCCAGGTTTTCCTGTCAAGGGCACTGCATGCGAGTTTCTCTGCTAGGTGGCACCGTGCCCCCTGCTGGGGCAGGAGGAAATTGCTACAAGAGGAAAACTGGCTCCATTCTCCTTGCTGCTCCTCTTCGGGGATAAGCCACGTCTTTGTTTCCCGGAGAGCGGCTGGGCTGCGTCCAACAGGCCTCCCACGCTGGCTGCTCTGACCTGCCCTCTGCTAGGAACGTGCCACCGTGCGGGCCTTTAAAAACAAAAGCTTGCTGAACCACGCCACGCACGATTCTCCCCCTGGGGGGAGAGCGTGAGGCACGCACGACGGATGTTAGTCGCGTCCCTTAGTGCATGACTGGAAGGTGCTGAGATCCTACAGGGATGAGAACCTATAGAGGACAGATCAAGCATCTAGTTCCTTCCTCGCAGCCAAAGCAGGCTCAGGCACTGGGGTCTGGGCTCAGGCTGCAGGGGAAACATTTCTGGTTGAGGCTCCTTGGTTAGCATCTTGGTGGCCTGGCACTGATTTCTATCGCCAAATAGCTAAAGGCAACAAATGTTAGCCTCTGGGCAGCTCACTGACTTTTCACTTTGCCTGTTTACTACTGGTCATGTGTTGATTGGTTGCCCAAGTCACATGGGATGGCTCCTGCTCCTTGATTGGACGACTGGGACTTTTAAAATGGTCTCTGAAGGACAGAAAAATGAAGCGTAAGTGTAACATGCTGTATTATCTGGGGTGTATGTAGCGGATAAGCGCCTACTACTGCTGGCAGCCAACGGAGTTACTACTTCAGCTCACGTGGTAAAGTTCTACTCTTTGCATTTGAGTGGCCTGTGTTTTGAGCCCTGATGGGGAGATGTCCAGTCAGTGTGCTAGGTGCCGTACATTATTTATTAGGTGCATTATGGTAGCACCTATGTGCCTGTCACGGACCAGAACCCCATTGTGCTAGGCACTGTCCACACAGAACCAAAAGACCCTCCCTGCCCAAAGAACGTACCCAGCAGATGTCAGAATAATCCGACCCCACAACTAACAATAGAGTGAATGCCCCTTGTTTATTCACGAGGGCCCCAATTCTGGGCAGATTCTGATGCCCTTGCGGAGCCGCATCCAGATCAGCATATGGGATCCGGCCACAGATGTTGTTCCTGGAGCTCAGTGGAACACTGGGACCCCGTGGGGTGGGTACAAACGATCTGCCTTAGGCCGCAGGGGGACAGGTTCGCTTGCCATATGGTGCCTTCGTTTTTCCACATTACCGTGATGGCTTGTAAATTATGGATGCCCCCCCTGGGGACACTGCCGGGATCCACCCAATTCCTCTTCCGTTGCGTTTCGTTTGTTAGAACACGGAAAGCCCAGTCTGTGTCTTTTGCTTTGCTCCTTGGGGTAGCGGGGCTGGAAAGGCAATGGACATTTCTTGTCCTCTTCCACCTTCTCTCTTAGCCTGGGTCTCCCTCCATGTGGCCCCTAAAATAGTAGGATCTCAGCACCTCTGCAAAGGCAGGCAGTGCCTTCCAATGTATCCTGGGAGGTTATCTCCTTCCTCTGGAGCATCATCAGGCCTGGCCACGCTTGGATATGGGATGGGCCGGGGCTCTGAGGGGGCACTGAGCATTCTCTTTCAAGTGCTTGGCTGGCTGGTTCTTGCTCACCTGGACAGGGTCCAGCTGATGGGCATGTGTGGGACCAGGAAGGAATTTCCCCCGCAGATTGGCAGTGACCTTGCTTATTTTTTTTTGCCTTCTTCTGCAGCATGTGGGTGCGGGTCCCTTCCTGGGATTATAGGGGGGGAAATCTCAATCCTTTCCCTGCCATTGGGCACGGGTGCAACTCAGTCTCCCCTATTCTCTGCCTGCGGCACAGTAGTCTAGTCTCCGGAGAGCTGAAATACTTGGGTTCAATCTTGGGTGTCAGGTTTCGTATGCGGGCGCTGGGTGGTGTTGGTGGCCTGGGATATCCAGGTCAGAGTAGATGATCGAGTCTCCGTTGGCTTTAAACTCTGTAGCAATGTGGCCTGCTAGGTAGGGCACTGCCTAGGCTTCAGGACACCTGGGTTCCATTCCTGGCTCTGCTGCTGGGTGAACTTGGGTAAGGCACTTTCCCTCTGTGTGTGTCCATTTCCCCAGCGGTAAAGTGGGGATGGCGATACTCCTTTGTAAAGCCCTTGGAGATCTATGGATGAAAAGCGCTCGGTATTCCTAGGAAGGTTGGAAAAAGAACATGAAGCTGATGTCGAAGTCAACCCCAGTCTGAGCCTTGTATCTAACCCCCACCCACTTCCAATGCCAGCAGTTCATGAATCCGACAGCTTTTGAATCAGAACAAAGTCTGGCAGCACTGGTTTTGGTTCCAGATCAGCTGAGCCAGGGAGGTCTCCGTCATGTCAGTCAAGAGGTGGAAGCCTGGCAAGTTATCTGCTATTTTGGGGACAGAACCCAGAACCTTGGTGGAGCAGCAGATCCGCCTTGAATCTTGATTCAGCCGCTAACCCAAACAGCAGCCTAAATCCGGACCAGGATACAAACGCCATCTCCAGGAGAAATCAAACCAGCCCTTGACCTGTTTTGATGCTGGGCTGAGAAGGGGTAGCTCAACCGGTTGTATTTCCTGATGCATAAGAGGCTGGTGATAGGGTAACACAGCCAAACCTTGGGGAATCAACCCCTCTTGTGGGCGGACGTTAGCGCCTGCAAGGGGGGTGAGATAATGGCTTTTATTGGCTCAGCCTCTGTTGGTGAAAGAGGCCAGATTTCGAGCACCTACCGTAAGATCAGGAACAAAAATATTACACAAGGAGGAAAATAAGAAAGAAATACTTGTGGCACCTTAGAGACTAACAAAATTATTTCAGCATACGCTTTCGTGGACTAGGGAGACCTCTGCTGGACAAAACACTTCGACAGGCCGCAATAGATTATTTGTAATATCTCCCGGGCTGACTAATTGTCTGCTTCTTGAGCGAGGTCTTCTGCTGCAGGGATTCTAATGCAAAGACACCCCTGGCTGGGTCATCCGCAGGGACTGAACCCTGTCTGGACCCAAAAATGTTGGCTTCCTTTGCCATAGCAGGTTCATGAATGGTTCATGAATAGGGCCCTACTAAATTCACGGCCATGGAAAACGTGTCCCGGACTGTGAAATCTGGTCTCCTCCCGTGAAATCTGGTCTTTTGTGTGCTTTTACAGATTTCATGGGGAGACCAGCATTTCTCAAACTGGGGGGTCCTGATCCAGAAGAGAGTTACGGGGGGGGGGGGGTTTGCAAGGTTATTTTAGGGGGGTTGCGGTATTGCCACCTTTACTTCTGTGCTGCCTTCAGAGCTGGGATCCTGGCCAGCAGCCGCCACTTTCCAGCTGCCCGGCCATAAGCGCTGACTCCGTGGGTGCTCCGGGGCTGGAGCACCCGCGGGGGAAAATTGATGGGTGCTCAGCACCCACCGGCAGCTCCCCGCCAGCCCCGCGCCCGTTACCGGAGCACTTACCATCGCCCCGGGCGACGTTGCGGGGCCCCGCCCCCGACGCACCCAGCGCAGCCGGTGGAAGTCGGCTCCTATGTGCCCAGCCCTGAAGGCAGCGCCTCCACCAGCAACGGCGCAGAAGGAAGGGGAGCAGTACCGCAACCCCCCCACAATAACCTTGCAACACCCCCCACAACTCCGGTTTGGGTCAGGACCCCACAATTACAACACCGTGACATTTCAGATTAAAAGAGCCGAAATCAGGCAATTTCAGATGTTAAAAAATCCGATGACACTGAAATTGACCAAAATGGACCGTGAATTTAGTAGGACCCTCTCCGTGAACTTGATGCGGTAGCAGAGGCATACATGGTCATGCCACAAGAGGGAGCCAGAGAGCCACCCAGTGGGTTTTACTGGGGACAGCCGGAAATCAGCTGTATTAATCAGCTGCAAAGCACTTTCCATAGGGAAGCCTCCTACGACAAGGTCTGATGCAGCACCTCTATATCTCCTTGCAGGGCCTCTGGTATCAGAGTCTCCCGCACCCAGGGTGGGCTGAGTTCCGCCCAGCCCTGCCGATGGGGGCTCTGGACAGGTGGGCAAATTTTGCTTGGATTCAGAGACTCATAGACTTTAAGGTCAGAAGGGACCATTATGATCATCTAGTCTGACCTCCTGCACAATGCAGGCCACAGAATCTCACCCACCCACTCCTGGAATAATCCTCTCACCTATGGCTCAGCTATTGAAGTCCTCAAATCATGGTTTAAAGACTTCAAGATGCAGAGAATCCTCCAGCAAGTGACCCGTGTAGTGCCCACTTTCCTGTGAGCTCCTCCAGTGAATCTTCGAACTGGCTGGATAATAGTTATGCTTTTTGGTCCAGGGTTCAATCCTGACAGACCCACCCACCCTGAGGGCTGCCACACGCCCACCTTCAGACCTCTGGAGTTCCCACAATCCAAGGGACTTCCCCTTGGTGGAGTACAGAGGCTTGTGTGTTGCAATGGCTAGGGTATGCCCTTAACTCCAGCTAGGGGCACCGAGGCCAAAGGGTAGGGACCAAAGAGCAGATCACGAGCCGTGCCAGCCAACAGCACAATAGACAGGGCACACACCGGGCTCTGCCATCCTCACGTGCTTGACAAACTCTCAAAGCCGGGGTGCAGTGTGTGTCAGTCACAATCTGAGGGGGACACACCGAGAAAGTATTCACCCTGGACACGTACATCCTGGGAGATTCCTTTCTACCATGTCCGTGACTCATAGACAATCATAGAATCTCAGGGTTAGAAGGGACCTTAGGAGGTCATCTAGTCCAACCCCCTGCTCAAAGCAGGACCAATCCCCAATTTTTGCTCCAGATCCCCAAATGGCCCCCTCAAGGATTGAACTCACAACCCTGGGTTTAGCAGGCCAATGCTCAAACCACTGAGCTATCCCTCCCCCCCAATGAAGAGAAATGAGGACTCCTATGAAGAGGAAATCCGGTGTAAATTTTTAACAGTAAGAGGGGAAACTAACATTGGAACAACTTACAGGGGCCTGGGGTGGATTCTTCCTCGCTGGCAACTTTTAAATCTAGGTTCTAAAAAGGACCATAAACCACGCGATTGATTGATGGGCGGTCCCTCGATTCGAGGGTGATCTCTGCCATGGATTTACATATGGGATCTGAGATGATGCCGGAGTCTGATCCTGGAACCGCAAATCCGGTCCCTATCGGCTGCATGCGACCGTCGGCGTCTTTCTAGCAGCCCGTCTTGGAGAGCTGGAGAGCCCGCCCTGGCACAGAGCCAGGACCTCCTGGCTCTAATCCTGTGTTGGGCTCTGACTCTCTCTGCGGCCTTGTGTGGTTTTTCAGCTCCAGCCCAAGGGGCGATGAGATCCATTCATCTAGGGTCTATAACAGAGGTGGGCAAACTACGGCCCTGGGCCACATCTGGCCTGCGGGACTGTCCTGCCTGGCCCCTGAGCTCCCGCCTGGGGAGGCTAGCCCCTGGCCCCTCCCCAGCAGCCAGCGCTCTGGCCCACCACTCCTGCCGGGCAGCGCGGCGGTGTGGCTGGCTCCGGCGGGGCTGTGAGCTCCTGCCATTCTAAGCAGCATGGTAAGGGGGTGGGGAGAGAGGGATGGGGTTGGATAAGGGGCAGAGGGTCCCAGGGGCAATCAGGGGACAGGGGGCGATTGGATGGGGCAGAGGTTCGGGGATGGGGGTGGTTGGGGGACGGGGAACAGGGGGGGTTAGATAGGCGTGGGAGTCCCTGGGGACCTGTCGGGGTGGGGGTGTGGATAGGGGTCGGGGCAGTCAGGGGACAGGGAGCAGGGGGGGTTGGATAGGGGATGGGGTCGGGGGGGGGCAGTTAGGGGCAGGGTTCCCGGGAGCAGGTGGTCAGGGGACAAGGAACAGGGGGGTTGAATAGGGGGTGGGGCCCGGGAGGGAGGTTAGGGGTGGGGGGTCCCGGGAGGGGGCAGTCAGGGGACAAGGAGCAGGGGAGGGTTCCATGGGTCGGGGGTTCTGACGGGGGCAGTCAGGGGGCGGGAAGTGATAGGGGGCAGATGGGGGGCAGGGGCCAGGCTGTTTGGGGAGGCACAGCTGTCCCTACCCGGCCCTCCATAGAGTTTCGCAACCGTGATGGGGCCCTCGGGCCAAAAAGTTTGCCCACCCCTGGTCTATAACAAGGGTGGTCAAACTTAGTTACTGACCTTCTGAGCCACGTATGATAATCTTCAGAAGTCTGAGAGCTGCAAGACACGCACAACCTGCCCTGTGGGGCGATGCCTGCTGGGGGGGGGGGGCAGGGTTAAAGGCCTGAGACTCCCCCTCCCCACAGGGCAGAAGCCCCGTGGTCCCACCACCCTGCCGCAGGGCAGAGCCCTGAACTCCCCTCCGCCCAGTCTGGAAGTTGTGGGGGGTTTCCATCAGTTGGACTTTAACTGCAAAAATGCACTTCTTGAGTGGTGGTTTAGGGTCTATAAGGTGAAAATTATCTAGGGTCTATAGGGTGAATAACTAGGGGCTTGCAGAGGAAATTAGCCAGGGGGCTTGTGGGTGAAATTAACTAGGGGCAATGGATTGAAATAAAGAGGGGGAAATCTTTGCTTAATTACCAGGGAGATCTCCCTGACCTGGAATGCGTGAGACTGGGGAACTGGCCCCTGGACAGGGAGCCCCCTACCAAAGCACAGGGGAATATGATGTAGGGAACAATTCTGCCCCATCCAGGGCGCTTGGATGGACGAGGGGACCTAGTAGGCCTTGCCCACATCTCTGACTTGGATTCTTTTGATTCCTCTTGGTTCTGCCCCCATGGCTCAGTGATGGGGCTGTGGGGTCTGAGATACACTGTGGAGACGCTGGGACGAGCAGCGGCTACAGAACTGGCAGCAGCCACGGGAGGGCGGCAAAGGAACAGAGATGAAGCAGGTGTTTCCCAACCTGGAATGAGATGTTTGTGGCTGGCAGATTAATCTGCTTCTACAGATCCAGATTAACACGGCTACCCCTCTGGTACTTGAGATTAATCTGACACTCCTGTGGGTATTTTCCTCCGGCAGAGTAGACGCCGGCTGCCAGACCCGCTGGTGAGCTGGGCCTGGAAACTGTTATAAGGCCAGTTACATCTGCAGGACCCAGGACTCTTGTCAACTTTTTAAAAGCCAGCAACAGGCTGGGAGCAGGACTCCTGGGTTCTATTTCTGTCTCTGGGAGCAAAGTGCGGTCTAGGTGCTAAGAGCAGGGAAGGGCAGATTGGGGCTTTTGGATTCTCCTGCCAGGTCTGAGAAGTGATTAGAACAGGGGCAGAACCCAGGAGAGAAGGAATCGGGGCCTTCTATCCCCAGCTCTGATCCTGACTTTGTGGGAGTGGAGGCATGATCTCTGTAAAATGGTGATACTTAGTGCCTTGATGGATGGATGACAAGCAGCTTAATAATAATATTTTCTTGGGCACCGCCAGTGTCCAGAGGAATCAAGTGCCATCAGTTCTCATGAGCTTTCCCTGCAGTTGTGGGTGTTTGGTGGTTCTGAAAATCAGAGTTAGCAGCTCTTCCTTCAGCTGACCTTTAACCCGGGCGTGCAATCTTAAAACGAGATCTGTGCACAATGTCACTGCATTTCAATGTATCCTTCCAGCAGAGCACGAATGGGCCACCGTCTCAGGCATTAACATGGCGCTCAGGACAGCTGGGTTTATTTCCCTGCTCTGCCACTGGCTTCCTGTGATATAAGAACATAAGAAAGGCCGTACTGGGTCAGCCCAAAGGTCCATCCAGCCCAGTATCCTGTCCACCGACAGCGGCCAATGCCAGGTGACCCGGAGTGAGTGGACCTAACAGGTAATGATCAAGTGATCTCTCTCCTGCCATCCATCATATCTTGGGCAAGTCGCTTAGCACTCCTCTGCAGTGGGGTTGGAAGGTGCTCGGATATTTGGGCCCGCATTGGGAAGGGTTATGCCAGTCACGCTATGCCAGCAAACTCTCTGAGAGGCCGCTGCCTCTTACCGACGTCGCTTTTGGGTGCTCTAATTGTGGGGCGTTTGCTGGTACCGCTGTGCCCACTAGTGGTGTCTTTCATAGAATATCAGGGTTGGAAGGGACCTTAGGAGGTCATCTAGTCCAACCCCCTGCTCAAAGCAGGACCAATCCCCCATTTTTGCCACGTCCCTAAATGGCCCCCTCAAGGATTGAACTCACAACCCTGGGTTTAGCAGGCCAATGCTCAAACCACTGAGCTATCCCTCCCTCCCATTTCGTAGATATGCTGGCAAATCTTTCCAGGGTAGGGCCTGGACTAAGGTCTGGTCTATCTGGCATAGGATTCTGGAGCGGATGCATCAGACTGGAATGATTCAAGAGAGGGTAAGTCACAGTGTCATTATCTTACGTTATTACGGGGCCTTGATCCCAGAGCTAATAGGCAGTGATCTGCCCTAAAAGGCGACTTGCTCTGGGCTGGAGGGCTGCAGGTGTTCCGTGCTATTACTCACCGAAGTCTTCCACCCTACGGACCTCGACGCCCTGACCAGGCACTCATTAGTGAAGTCGGATACAAGACCCCTGTGACTCACTGAGAAAAGCCTTGTTCGCTCCTCCCAGGCAAAATTGCTCCTGACGCTGGATCTTCAGCCATGGGCATGAGATGTGGCGACATCTCTCGTTCCCCAGGTGCGGGAAGGCGAGGAGACTCACGCAGGGCACTCAGTGAGTCAGGAGCTCCGCCAGGAATAGAACCCAGGCGTCCAGAGGCCCGGCCCTAACCGTGTATCCCCCTGAAACAGTGTGTGTGTGTGTGTGTGTGGGGGGCATTTCTCCAGTTCATTGGCCTCCTGTAGCACAGCACAGAACCCCTGGGGGCCCTGGTTCAGGGTCCGCTCCGCACTGGATCCCCCCCCGCCACTTCTTGTAGCTCATTTCCCCCTGGTTGCCTCCCGCCCCAGGGCTGATCTCTCAAGTCAGGAAGAGATCACAGCCCGAGGAAGGCCCACACGCTGCCAGGATGCTTTGTGAACGCAGCCCTTTGCCCGGGCTACAGGAGCCTGGGGCCTTGCCCGGATCTACCCGCTGGGGCTCACGCCCAGCCGGCTGCTGGGAATCCGCCTGCATGTGGCCCCCCCAGATTCCGCCCTGGGCTCGCAGGCGCCCCCTCCCTGTCCTGCGCTGGCATCGCTTGCTGCTACCTGCGTGGTGCTGCAGATATCGGGGCGGTGGTGGGGAGCGTCGCTTCGTTTGTCCCATGGGCTGCCTCGGGCGTGAGCTCCTGCTAGCCACTGGCTCTGTCCTCTGCAGGATTTCTGCCTCTTGGGACCGCCCGGCCCGGGTGCTTGCGGATCTTTCTTCCTTGCAGTGGTGCTGTTGCAAGTGGAGGGGGGCAGGGAAAGAGACTTCCCCAGGCCTGCCTCGCACTGATTTGCACGCTCTCCCTGGGGCTGTGGTAGGAGGGAGACTGCAGCCCTGTTCTCGGCTTCACCCCGTCTATGCAGCACAGCTCCCCCTTCCCCGGCAGCCTGCCTGTCCCATCTCCGGCGAGGGCCCTTCTGCGCCTTGCTAGCTAACGCTGCCCCAGGGCTCGGTTGGAGTCCGGGTGCCCCCGCCGGAAAAGCTAAGGGGAGGAGGCCGGCCAGCGAGCCTTGCTGGACCCTGCAGTTCTGGGCTCCGTTCTTCCAGCTGGTGCTGCATCCGCCACAGACTCATGGTGCCAAGCCAGGGAGAAGACACAGCCCCCAGCCTCGACGGTGTTCTCTTCGCTCACCGGCCCGGCTGTCCCCGGGCGGGACTCCCGGCCCTGACCGGGCTTTCTGTGGTCAGTTATGCGGCAAAGGTAGCAATAAAATGGATCTTTTCCCTGGCCACGCGTTTTGAGGGCGCTATTTTTGGGGCACCTGATTTTTTTTTTGTACCCCGCTGACTTAAGATGGGGTCGCGGGGGCTAGACACGACCTGAAAGTCTGGCCTCAATAAAGGTCTCAAGAAATTGGCAGCCCCTTTTGACCTCACCCCTTAATCCTCCCCACGCCTGGTGGGGCAGGATCACTGCACACTTCCCCTCCGTTTTACTGATGGGGAAACTGAGGCACGGAACAGGGACGCGGGTTGTCTGCAATCCTGGAGCACCCAGAACCCCTAACAATCTCCCCCTGAAAACCCAGATGGGATCCTCTCATCTGTGCCTCAACTTTGTTTACATGGGGGCTGACTGCTCCTGAGCTTAGGGTGGCAGCGAAGGGATTGGAGCAGGGAGAGTGAATTGTGGGGGAGTCTTTCTCTGTTTTCTAGCGAGCCGAGAAAATTCCCCCAGCTTCCTGCAAGCTAGAGCTGAATGTTCTGTACCTGCCCCAAGCACCCACGTTGTGCTGAAGCTTGTCATTTATTTTAATTAAAGGGTTGATTAAGTAGCCCGGTGCCCTCCCATTAAATCCTGCAGCGAGGTGTGTGCATGTGTATTGCTCCTAATTCGTGCTGGGAGATAGGAGCTAGACAGCTATTTCCCCAAGGTCAGACCCCTTGCGTGGTCCAAGTTCTGGCTCTCCTGGAGAGCTGGGGCAGCTCCCTCTTGGAGCTGGGGTGTATAGAGAGAAGCACACGCTGCTCCGACCCATTGCATGTGTCCTCATTGAGTCTAGTGGCTGGAGATCTAGGAGGCCAGACGCCCGGGTTCTCCGGTTCTAGCACTGACATTGGACAAGTCACTTCACTCTCTCTCTGCCTCGGTTTCCCCAGGCGTGAGTAGCTCTCGGTCACCGAGTGCTTTTCATGCACAGCTCGCAATATGTTGCCTGCAGATCGGTCGGTACCGTTGTCCCCTCTTTTACGCATGGGGAAACTGAGGCACAGAGCAGGGTCGTGACGCAGCAGCTCAAGAGCTGGGAATCGAACCCATGAGTTGTGGCTCCCAAGTCTGAGCCACTAGACCGTGCTGCCGTATCTACCTGCGGCTCAGAGGGCTGGTGTGCTTTAACGAACGAGGCTTTGGAAACCACTCGGCGCTTCTGCAGATGGAAGGGGGCATGAGATAGGCCGAAGGGCCGGACCTTGGGGGTGGGGGGTTTGAACTGAACTTGCAGCAGCACATTGGCTGGGTTTGAATATTGCAAAAATCCAAAGCTGGGGTGGTTTGTCTTCTGATCCCCGTGTGTGTGTGTGTGTGTGTGTGTGCGTGCGTGTTCTCAGATAAATGAGCCTGCTTTGGCCCATCTCAAAGGCCTAATTATGCTCACTGATGACCCTTTGGATCAGCGCCTTTTCCAAAGGTGCAATTGGAAAAGCCAGTTGCCGGCAGGGGAGGGTCCAGTTCTCACCCCCCCCCCCCCCCGGCGCCTCCGATCTCTCTGCCCTGCTGGGGGGATCTGGAGCCCAGAGCTGGCTCCTTCTTCCCCCCCGCCCCAGCCTGGCTGCGCTGACGAAAGCCTTGGGAGCTGCTTTTTTTGCTGAGCTTTTCTAAACGCCAGGCTTGTGGTTGCTGGCGGGGCTCCAGGCAGCTGGGTTGCGGGTGGGGCGGCCCCGCCCGGACAGGCCCAGGCAGAGGGCTGGGAATGCACTGGCTGCATGAGGGCGATTATGGGCTTTGGAACAAGAAAAGGGCTTTGTTGTCGGAGGCGTGGCGCTGGGAGCGCTGCGCGGAGGCCTTGCAAGAGATAAGAGGTGGGCGTGGTGCTGCCCCACAGGGCTGGCGAACACAGCTTCAGAGTAGGGGGATGCAGGGAGAAAGGAGGAAAGCGAGGCCAGGAGCCACCTTAAGTGAACTGCGGTGAGGAGGCCGGGTCAGATCTGGCCCTCCCTGTGCGGTAACAGTGCATTGGCTTCTGCTGCACAAACCCGTCATTGGTAGGGGTCTGCTCGTCAGCCCTGGTCTCCTGCAGAGCAGCTGGCTGGGCCAATCCCCCTCTCCTTTGCGGCAGGGGGTTCCCCTTGTCCATACTGGCAGCCCCCGCTCTGCCCTGTCCAGAGTTCTCACAAACACAAGGCCTCAATCGCCTCTCGTGCCTGCTAAGCCTCTCATGGGTCTCCTGATTTGTAGTGTTGCCAACTCTTATGACTCCATCATGAGTCCTATGCACTTTGGAGCTTCCCTTAAAGCCCCAGCTCCCGGAGTCAGGTGAGATGAGAATGTCAGCGTTGCCTTTTTAAAAAACAAACAAACGTCCACTCTCGTGGTTGTGTCTTAAAAACACAACCTATGTGCACCCTGAAGGCACCTAAACCAAAGAATAAGGAACGCCATTTGAAAACACCCACGATTTTTAAGCAAATGTCAAGATTTGAGGACTGACGCAGGCTTTGGAAAGCTTGGGATCGATCCAGGATCGGCTCCCTTAGGCAGCTAAATGAAGCAGTCAGGGCAATAGACATAATACTGGATTATAGGGCCAGGCCGATTTACGCTGGCTGAAGGTCTGGTTCAGGACTGGGCTTAATTTGCTCTGTTTCCTTTTTGGCATTTCAGGCAGCTAGGACAGTGAGAGCCGGCCTGTCAGTTTCACTCTGCCTAGTCTGTTTCACTCCGCCAGCCGGTCAGCACGTGGCAGCTTCTGCTGGGATGTGAAGCCAGTTCAAATGAAAACCAACCCAACCAAAACACCCGCAGTTTCCCTGGGAAGAAAAGAACCCTCAGAACCACCGTGGCGGGGCGTTGAAACCCTAGTTCGTGGGTTCGCTGCTGACGATACCCCGGTCCCCGCTACCATTCAAGGGGCTGATCTTGCGAAGCGCCGGCAACGCTACCTCTCGGCTCAGCAAAGCGTTAGGAAGGTGTGTCGGGGCGCTGAAGGGCTGGCTGACATACTGGATGCAAAGCACATGCTCAAGGGCCTTGCTGGATCGGGGCCAGAGCACTCAGCGCCTTGCAGCATTAAGCCCTGGGTAGCTTGGTGAAGTGGCCAGATAGCCAAAAAACACTCGCAAGCCGGCAGCTCCTGTGGGGAACAATGGAGATCCCCCCCCCCCCCCCCCCCGCCTCCTGCCCCGACCCTGGCCACTTCCCATTGAGAACAACAGGAGCTGCTGGCTTGTGGATCCTCTTGAAAAATCCGTGGCCCAGAGAGGGGTATCTTGAGCATTGCAGGGCTGGCCCCCCCCCCCGACACTTTTTTCACACGGGGCACACATGTACCACGTGCCCCGGGGTGATCCCAAGTGCCACCGCCAATCCCTGCTGGCCCACGGCCTCGCTCACTGAGTCTGTGCCACCCCCAACCCCCGCTGGGCTGATGTGTGACGGGCTCGCTTGCGGGGGCGGCTTTTGGTGTGCGGCGGCTGAGCCGGGCTCTCCCCAAGCATGGAGACCCGGTGCTGCTGTGTTGCTCAGGTCTGGCCCGCCCGCCCATGCAATGCTAGCTGGTGCAGGGGCCCCCTTTTGCCAGGGCCGTGCACCGCGGGTAACTGTGCATTTCTCTCCCCAGCAGCGTTTGAGCCAGCTGCAGCTCTGAGAGCAAATCCCTCGGGATCATCCATCCCTCTGGGCGTCTCCCACCGGCGTTTTGGGCTCAGCTCGCCTTTTGCACGGCTTTGCAAAGCGCCTTCGCTCCCCGCCGACACGGTACAATGGAGCCGGTTTGTTCTGGCTGCCCGGGGAGTGATGGCAGGGGGGAGAGCAGAGGGAGGCTCCCAGAGTCTGAGAGAAGCAACCAGAAGCTCCTGACTCAGCATGTCCTGGTGCGGCTGGGCGGGCCGGGAGAGGAGAGCGGTGGCAAGCGGCCAGGTCGCCTGAGTCAGCGAGGGATTCTGTACAATGCCCTCTGGGGCAGGGCATGGTGGCAAAGGAGAGCGCTGGGTGCTAATCCCCAGGGGAGTGGCCGAGTCCTTTGCTGCAGCCCCCTCGCCCAATCGGCTGGCGCCAGGTCGCTCCTCGTGTTTCGCACGCCGGGCCTGGGCTGCGTCCTGGCTGACCCGTGTTCGCACTAGGTCTTCACTATCACACCGGGGCTTCCCCCTGCAACGTACCCCCGCGTTCCTGAGGTGCTTCTATCCGAGTCTCCAGGCCTGGGGCTTCCCTGCCCGCTCACACCAGGGAGTTGGTGAAGGGGTTTGCCGTCCCCTGCCACAAATTGAGCTTTAGGGGGTTTGCTCGGCTGCCGGTTGCCTTGTCTTGCAGTGTATAGGCAGTCAGGACTCCTGGGCTCTTCTCCCAGCCGTGGGAGGGAGTAGGGCCTAGTGGTTAGAGCAGGGGACAGGTACTCAGGATTCCTGGGTTCTTCTTCTGGCTCTGGGAGGGAGTGGGGCCTAGTGGGTAGTGCAGGGGACTGGCGGTCACAGGACTCTGCAATTCAAAGCCCAGCCCTGTCCCTATGCGTGCTCGGTCGCCCCTCTACCAGTGATTTCAGAGCTGCCCGACTGGAGATAGGCCGTCTCCCTCTTAGGCTGCTGCCTGACGTTAGAATTCATCCCTGTGTGGAGGGCCTGGCTGCAGCGCTGTCTGCAGGGAGAGGTGGTGCCTATGCCTTGTGGGGGCGCTGTTCATGAGGTGGGGTGAATTTCACCCCCCGCACAAGGTGGAAGGGGCAGCGATTGGGGTGGGGGAGGAGAAAAACAAAGTTTTTCTGACAAAAGACACCAAACTTGTTTTTCTGGGAGGGTGGAATTTTCCTATGCAGTGGCCTGGCCTGGCTGCTGTCCTCTCAGTGACTTTACGCACTAGGTTGGGACTCAGGAGACCTGGGTTCCCTTCCTATCTACAGCCACAGCCTTCCAATCCAGTGCTTGACCTTGGGCAAGTCACTTAATCTACCCTGTGCCTCAGTTTCTCCATCCATAAGATGGGGGAGCTAATACTGCCTTATCTCCCAGGGATGCTGTGAGGCTGACTGGCCTGGGAGTTGGGAGAACTGGGTTCTAGTCCCAGCTTTGCCACTGGCCTGCTGGGTGACCACATGCAGGTCACCCCCCCCCCGTGCCTCTGTTTTCCCATCTGTAAAATGGGGATAATGATACCAACCTCCATTGAGCTCTACTATGGAAGAGCTGGTGTGAGGTGCTCAGACACTGACGAGGGCCGTATCACTACTGTGATGGATGGTCTCACTTGCAGGCACGTTTTGTTCCCAGCCTTGCACGCTAGTGATCTGCTTGGAATGTTGACAGGGATTCCACTCGTGCAGCAAAGGGTGGGCGGCTGGAAGGGGAAGGGGGAGGGGGAAATACCCCGCAGCCAAACAACCCTCCCGCCCCTCACCCTGCCCCCCTCTGGCTCTGCTTGCTTTCTTTTGATGGCAGTCAGCAGCCGCGCTAGGGAGCGGCGGGGCCGGTTGCCAAGCGTCCTGCCCGGCTCTGAGAGCGGCGTCGGGGTGTGGTGAGAACCCAGCACCCTGCCTCCCACTCAGCCCATGAGGAGGAGACGCGCCCGGCAGTAAACAAAACCGTGTGAAAGGAAATCAGGTCGCTTAATGGGAGCTGGGCTGTCTGCAGCCCCCGGGGGCCCGGGGGTTCCTTGTTTCGCCCTTGGGATAGCCTATCAAAACCGCCCACTCTTCTGTCGCTAATGCAGCCGCAGAAAGGATGAGAGGCCTAATGTAGTATAGCATCGCCGCGTGACCGTCCCTGACCAAATTCAGGGCCCCCATTGCACGCTGTCACGAGACACCGTTCCTGCCGCCCAATGAGCTAGAGAGAGGGGACAGGTAAAGGGGAAACTGAGGCAGAGAGGAGCGGTAAATGGGGAAATTGAGACAAATTGAGCGATGAAGGGACTTGCCCAAACTGTAGAACACAGGTTTCCTGATTCCCATGCCTGTGCACTAACCATTAGACTGCTTTGTCTAGGCCAGCAGGTCCCTTTCCAGCCCTGGGTTAGCTCTAACCCAGCTCAAACACACCAGAGGCTTGGGTCCCTTGTTGCTATTACCATTCGACTGTCAGAAGCAACCAGCCCTTGCACCCAGCTGTGCTCTCCTGGGCAGCACCGTCCTCTCCCCAGATCAGGACAGTCCCTACCAGACGTTTCCCCCCCTTTCTGTCTCCTCCTGCAGACTTGCCCCAAAGGGGGCGAGATTGGAGGCCCTGTGGCTGTTTGGATCAAGAGTCTTCCAGGCAGACCTTCAGCAATCCCCCCCCAACTGTGCACCCTCCGCATTTTAGCCATTAGCAGGTGGCCAAATTCTCCTCTCAGTCATAGAATCATAGAAGATGAGGGTTGGAAGGGACCTCAGGAGGTCATCTAGCCCAACCCCCTGCTCCAAACAGGACCAACGCCAACGACATCATCCCAGCCAGGGCTTTGTCAAGCCGGGCCTTAACGTCTAAGGAGTCCCGCTGGCGCAACCTCATTGATTTCACTGGGGGAGAATTTAGCTCAGTGTCCCACCCCCTCTCCTTGCTGCAAACTGAGTAATCTTGCAGGGACTGGTCCAAAGGCTACGGAGGTCAATGAGAACCTCTCCATTGACTTTGATGGCCATTGGATTAGGCCCTGGTAGAGAGATCAGAAACCTGGGACCTGGCTGGAGTTTCTTTGGAGCTCATCGGTACTTGGAGCGTAGCCCTGCAAGCCGCTTTCTTCTCTGTTCTTTGGCTTTTTACTGCGCCTCCGTTGTCCATATCAGAGCTTTGTACTTTGCTCTCTGAAAGATTTTTCTGTCCATCTTCCTCTCTCTCCACCCTTGAGCCCTCTGTTCCCTGATCCTTGATTCACCTAGCGGACCCCTCTCCACCAAAGAAATATCTAAGTGTTGTCTGTCTAGTTGATCCATCTATGTTTTTTTCCAAAATCAAGGGGGGGGGGGGAGACTGGTTTTTATGTGGTCTGTGTATTATTATATTTGGATTTTTTTTTTCATGCATTTCAGGCTGTGCGTTCCTCCATGCAGTTTGTTGGCTGTCAGGTAAAGGGGTGTGGTTTGGCCCGCCCTTGGAAAGCAAGATTTGGCTTGCCTTGGAGTTTTTCCAGTTGAAAATTATAGCTTATGCAGGCCCCACCCAAAACTTGTCTCTTCGCATTTTCACACGCACACCCTTTGATTCCTTCCCGTCCTCAAACCCAGTGCAAGAAGGGGCTCTTTTTCAAACCAGGCAACAGAAACAAATGCTGTCTGGACAGCTGATTTTTGCCTTTTGAAGCCAATAGAAAGGTTTTGCTTTTAGATTATATGTAGATTTATATTCTCCCCTTTCGGGCAGCTCATGACTTCCTCCACAAAGGCGATAACGCTTCTGCTGATGTAGCATATCTCGGAGGGGTCGTTGCCTTCTGGGATAATATTACCCAGATCGTGACGCGACGGTGTAGTATAGCTTTAAAATTCCTGGGTTATAAAATCTGGAATGAAAATGAAATCAGAGAAAGCTTCCTTGTCGACTTAACTGTGCTTCATGGGAAGCATCATCCTGCAATAATGTCCGTGCCCTCTAGAGGGCACTCTTACCACCTACTTTGAAGTCTTACCCAAGTGGCTCTCCAGTGCATAGGATGTTCAGACTAGATTGGACAGAGTGTCTAAAATTGCCTAGGTAAACACACAATCCTAGTGGATTTAGGTGGGAGCTGTCACTCCGTTTCCCCCAGAGGGCCTCCCTTATCTCCAGGGCCCAAATATGAAATTGGCATTGGAACAATTTTTATAGTGGGGGTGCTGAAAGCCATTCAACAAAACTGGAAACCCTGGAAGTCACTTCAAACCAGGGGCTGCTGCCTAGTTCCAGCACCCCAGGGCAAAGAGAATTTCTGTCCGGGTACAGAACATTTCCCATTCACTTTCTAGCCTGGATGTTCTGATCAGTTTCTTCCTGCCCGCTGGGCTTTATCACACAGCTCTTTCCTGACATGGATTGGCTGAATCCAAGCAGCTGCTTTGAAGAGGAAAGTCCCTTCCCCAGGGGATCCTAGGGGTGAATTTTGGGGGGGCGAGATCATGCAGTTACTGAGGAAGGCCCAAGTGTAAGAAAGAAAAGGAGACTGCCTTGAATTCTGTGTGTGACAGAGAATATAAGAACAATGATCCAATTCCTTTGCATCTTATGTATTGGTTGCTAAAGCCTTGAGGCTCCTCACTATTATGCTCCTCATTAGTGAAGATGTAACAGCATCACTGTGGTCTAGTAGTTCCCATCCTAGTTCTCCCACTAATTACTTTAGACAAGTCACTTCACCTCCCTTGCCTTGGTTTCGCTACCTGTCGTAAGTTACTTGCTCATAGGATGGCTGTGAGAATTGCTTTCTATAAAGCACTCCGGGGCAAGACGCTAGTGTGTGTTAATGCAAAGTATAATGATGAAGGTGTTCAGGGGTAAAGGAAGTTACGTAGCTCATTGACCGCGGTGGAGCTACTTTAGATTCTACGGTGGTAACTGAAACCAGATCCTGGGTTGGTGTAAATTATGGTAGCTCCCTTAAAGTCAATGGAGCTATGCTGATTTACGCCAGTTTACAGTCAGGCCTGCTGCTCAGGCTGGATTCCAACCTCACGCTGGTTTTGCACCATTTTCACCCCCGTGATACCCATGGAGTAACTGAATCTGAGCTCAGAATCGGGTCCTCGGGTTTCGAAGTGGAGACCAGGATTCCGATCTCCTTTACACCGGTTTAAATCAGGATTCACCCCCTTAGGCTTTAGTTGAGTGACTCCAGGTTAGCAGTGGTGTAAATGAGATCGAGATCCTGGAGTTTAACAATTGATTAGTAGGGGGAGGGAATAACGTCAAGGTTTTTTCCAACGCTTCCCTATTTTGGTCCCGTCCCTCTATCCTCTAACCAACCCACTACATTTTTTACACATTTTAGCTCCGGCTTTTCCAGAGAGCTCAGTTTCCATTTAGGCTCTTAAGTGGTGAAGCAGCCAGATTTTTCAACAGCATTTAGCACCCAGCCTCTCCTCCGGAGGAGTTTCCCCCCGCCCCCTAATGGAGAATGGCTGGGGGCTCTTGCAAATCTGGCTCGTGAACTGAAATATCAGCACAGACAGAAATAAGTCTGTCCTCATTCATGATGCTGGAGATGTGCGGTGACAGGGCATCCCTCCCTCCCTGGCTAACGGCGGCTGAGCGTTGATTACGGGCATCAGCGCAGCAGGACAAAACGCCTGTTGATGTTTAAAACCTGTGTTTATCCAGATGTCTTCTCTTGGTTTCAGCCTGCAGATTTTTGACAGGGCCTTTCCCGGTCCAGGCTAGCTTGGCTGATCAAAGACCAGCCAAAACCCTGGGAGAAATACCGGAGCTGAATGTTACATGGAATTTGTTGCGTATTAAGAGATCAGTATGGGAAACACGTCGGGTTTGTAAGTGTTGCTGCAATATCATTTTTATTGCAGTGTTTCACATGGTTTATTGTAGCAGCAAACCATGGACACTGTGAGCATCTGGCAATTAAAACCCTGTGAGCCAGGTCACAGATTCATTAGCCCCATTTTACAGACTTCCTGAAAAACGGAGGCACAGAGCAATCAAGCCCTTTGCCCAAGGCCACATAGTGAATCAGTGGCAAAGGCAAGGTTATGACTTCAGTGTTTCTGCCATCACGCACAAAGCCACATGCATTCCTGGAATTTTTCAGCCTCCCTCCTCTGAAGCATTAGCGCTGGCCACAGCTGGAGACGGGACACAGGGTAGGTTGACTCGGTGCTTTGAGGTGGCACCAAGCATTCTCTCTCTCAGGTGCGTGACTGGCTGGTTCATGCTCAGGGTCTAACTGATGGCCATATGTGGGGTCAGGAGGGAATCTTTCCCTGCTCGGATTGGCAGTGACCTTGGTGGTTTTTTCTCCTTCCTCTACAGCAGGAAGTGCGGGTCACTTTCTGGGATTATCTGGGCATATCTCACTTAATCATTCCCCTGCCATTGTATGGGCCTTGGTGATACTTGTTCCCTCCTATTCTGTGCTGGTGGCACATAATAGTTCAGTCTCCTGTGGGCTGTGATACAATTTGTTTCTGGGTTTTTGTAATGTAACCCCTGTCCCCAAGCCAAATGGGAAAAAATACCCCTGATTTTTTGATTTCTGCTTTCTGAAAACCAACATTTTCAAAGAAAGCATGAAAAAATTCAATGAAAAGGGACTTTTCCCCATGCAAATGTTCATTTTGCAGGAAAAACCACTTTTCTGGGTTAACCCCCCACAAAACAACAACAGCACAATGTATAGACAGTAGAGCTGGCTGGAAACTGAGTCCCCCCAGAATTTTGGGAAAGGTTTGGTTCTGCTCAGAATCCAGTTCCCAAATTGATAGGTAGATGCCCTGCCTCTAGGATCTAGTCTGAAGGGGCCATTCCATGAAGCTTGTCACCTTCAAGGTCCAAAAACCCAGGAGCTCTGGGATGGTCCGGAGCCCATAAAACTGGACAGCTGGCAGCGTGCATTGAGTGCCCCTACGGATTTCCCAGCTACCTCAAAGAAGGGATGATCCTGGGAAAACCTCGACAGGTGGCCATGTTGTGGCGAATGTGTGCATATAGAGCATAGCAATGTGGAAAGCACATTAGATCTCCATGAGAATTGCAGGGTAAAAATGTGGCTGTAGGTAATAATGTCTCACCGCTGGGAATAGGTACGGGAGCATGTGCTGACAATCCGTGAGACCTTTGATCCACCATCTCCTCTCTGCCAGAGGGTTCTTCGCTTGCCGTTTCCCCATTTCTCTTGATCTTCCCTTTGAGTGTTTTCCTGAAGCAGCTGTTGACTAGGGTTAGGGACCTAACAAGATGCAAACTCCAGGCCAAAACAGCATGCGCATGCGCATCCTCCTCTGTGCCTTCTCCCCAGAGGATGCGAGTCTCTTACAGCAGTAGCTAGGTAGCCTTGGGTATTTAGCATGGCTCTGGAGGTCCCTGGTTCACGCCCTGAGGCATCAGTGAAGATAGCAGCTGACCCGTTGGCACCGAATAGCTACTGCTCACAAGTCTACCATGTACCAAAGTGTGTTTCTGACGTGTCCAAGGGTATGTCTACACTACGGTACTAGTTCGATTTCTGTGAAACCGAACTTGTGAACCCGATATTTCAATGTCGATTGTTCGAATCCACACCAGGGATGTTTATTCGAATGTCCGAGTCCACAGTAGGGGGGCAAGCGTCGACATTGCAAGCGGTGCACTGTGGGTAGCTATCCCACAGTTCCCGCAGTCCCGCCTGCCCACTGGAATTCTGGGTGCAGCCCCCAGTGCCTTGTGGGAACGAAATTGTGTCAAGGGTCGGTATACGTACATTTCGTCACTCGACCCACACTTCCGCCTTCCCTACGTGAAAGTGCCGGCGGGGAATGAATTCGCGCCCTTTTCCTGTGGCTGATAGCTCGGACGCCACTGGACAGTGAGCATGGAGCCCTCCGCGATTATCGCAGATGTTCTGTCCGTAGCCAACAACTCGCGCCTTATAGCGCACCTTTTCCAGACTCTGTTGCAGAGAAATCGGGAGAGGAGACAACGTAATCTCCGGGAGTACTTAAACTTTGAAAGGGGCATTGATCTCTTGCAAAGCGCTGGACCCCGGACCCTAGAGATCATGGTGGCAATGGGTCATGTTGATCCCGTGGAACGGCGATGCTGGGCAAGGGAAACAAGCACTGACTGGTGGGACCGCATAGTGATGCAGGTATGGGATGAGTCCCAGTGGCTGCGAAACTTTCGGATGCGTAAGTGCACTTTTATGGAACTTTGTGAGTTGCTGTCCCCTGCCCTGAAGCGCCAGGACACCCGGATGCGAGCTGCCCTCAGTATCCAGAAGCGAGTGGCCATAGCCCTCTGGAAGCTTGCAACCCCTGACAGCTACCGGTCAGTAGCGAACCAATTTGGAGTGGGCAAGTCTACCGTGGGGGTTGCTGTGATGCAGGTAGCTCGTGCAATCGTTGACCTGCTGCTCCACAAAGTAGTGACCCTGGGAGACGTGCAGGCGATCATAGATGGCTTCGCTGCAATGGGATTCCCAAACTGCGGTGGGGCCATAGATGGGACACACATCCCTATCCTGGGACCGGAGCACCAGGGCGGCCAGTATATTAACCGGAAGGGCTATTTTTCTATGGTTCTGCAAGCACTAGTGGACCACAAAGGACGTTTTACAAACATCAATGTTGGGTGGCCAGGAAAGGTTCATGATGCTCGTGTTTTCAAAAACTCTGGTCTGTTTAAACGCCTGCAACAGGGGGTTTATTTCCCCGATCACAAAATCACTGTTGGGGAGGTGGAGATGCCAACAGTGATCCTGGGGGACCCTGCCTACCCGCTAATGCCATGGCTCATGAAGCCATACACGGGAGCCCTGGACACTGAAAAGGAACTCTTTAATTACCGCCTGAGCAAGTGCAGAATGGTGGTGGAGTGTGCCTTTGGCCGTCTCAAGGCAAGATGGCGAAGCTTACTTACTCGCTCCGACCTCAGCCCTAAAAATATCCCCATTGTGATTGCGGCGTGCTGTGTGCTCCACAATCTCTGTGAGATCAAGGGGGAGACATTTATGCAGGGCTGGGAGGTTGAGGCAAATCGACTAGCAGCAGATTACGCTCAGCCAGACACCAGAGCCATTCGAAGATCACAGCGGGAGGCGGTCCGCATCCGTGAAGCTTTGAAAGCTCGCTTCCAGACAGAGCGGGTTAACCATTGACTGCTACACTTCCGTAAACAGATACTGGACCTACCCCTGTCCCTTTACACATGTCCCGTTGCCCATCCTCCCATTACCAACCGCCTTCCCCCTCCTTGGATAAACGCTGTAAAGTCACAGTAAAGGAAAAAATTTTTTGTTTGAACGTGTTCCTGTACTTCTTCTTGGGTAATGATTATCACCGTGTAGGCATACGGCGGTTGGGGGGAGGTTTGGTTGGGGGACACTTCCCATCAAAGGGGAAGCTGTTGATCCTGCCCAAAGCGCAGTGCCAAGAGGTGTTCCGCTTGCTTAAAGGGACCATCAACCTCTTCTAATCCCATGTGTGTGTGGTGGTGTCTATGTGCCTTGTACGTATTGAGTATCGCCAACGGATCACACAGTGCATTGATCTATCCAGCAGGCTACTGTCAGCCGCAAAAGATCAGCGACCACCCTCCCCAAACATACAGTGCACCACCCAACCCCCAACCCCACGTTTAGAACGTACAAACCAGCACAACGAAGGAAAGGTGTGCTTAATGCATGCAATGTGTACTGTGCTTGTCACTTCAGCAGTTAACCTGTCTGCACCCTCGTTTGTGCTCCCATTCTCTGCACTTAAAAACCATGTTAACCACTACCCAGAGATACAAACTGTCCCGTTTAAAACACTCAGGGAAACATTGGTGAACCAAAAAACAAGATTTATTCAACAAAACAGTAACTTCACATGGAACCTGGGAAGGGAGGTGCTCAGTGGTGCTGCTGGATGGAGAGGAGGGAAAAGTCTATGGTTTTGGGAATGACAGCCTTCTGCTGTTGCAGCGGTCTGCAGGGGTGGATTGAGTATTTCCACGCACCCTGGCTCCCCTTGTCCTAGTGACTTTTGGGGAGGAAGCCACTGGACTTGGTGGCGGGGGAGGGCGGCTTGAAAGAACATACAGAGGCGCTCTTTCCTCATGTCTCCTGTCCTGGAGAATATCCACTAGGCGCCGGAGCGTGTCTGTTTGCTCCCTCATTATTCCCAGCATTGTTTGGGTCGCCTGCTGATCCTCCTGCCGCCACCTGTCCTCGCGCGCTTCAGCCCTCTGCTCCCGTTCCCTGGCTGCTCGCTCGTACCGTGCGAAGTCCTCTCTGCGCTGTGCCGCCTCCCTCTGTGACAGCATCACTAATTCCGAGAACATGTCGTCCCTGGTTCTCTTTTTGCGCCGCCTTATCTGGACTAGGCCATGGGTGGGAGAAGCACGGGTTGGGTGGGAGACACTCACAGCTGTGGGATAAATGAAAGGGAGTGAATTCCTCAGACAGATACTTTTTCAAGAACAATGACCATACTCTTTCACCGTGAATAGGACCAAAGACAGTGCCTATCACATGTACACGTACTACAAGGTCAAATAATATGCCTTAAGGCTGAGTGAGTGCCTAGGGTCCCGGTATACGGATCCCAGAGGCCTTTCCGTACACAGAAAATCACCTCTCTGAAAACCATGGTAAGCTGCTTACTTACGACTGCTGTGAGATTGCTTCACAGCACTGCTCTACTCCCATGTCTCCCTCAGTGTTCCTGGCGGTGGTCAGTAGCTGCTGCTGGCCAAACCGGTAATCTACGGCGGCTGTCCTAAACCCCCCCCACCCCGTCCGCATTGCCGCTGCAGGGAACCAAAAATGCGCGCGAACCGCTCAGCGTGAGCGGCTCGCCTACCCTTCCCCCCCCTCAGCGTGGCCGCTCCAGGGACCCAAAAATGGCCGCGAACCGCTCTGCGTGAACAGCTCGCCTACCCTTCCCCCCCCTCAGCGTGGCCGCTCCAGGGAACCAAAAATGCCCGCGAACCGCTCAGCGTGAGCGGCTCGCCTACCCTTCCCCCCCCTCAGTGTGGCCGCTCCAGGGACCAAAAAATGGCCGCGAACCGCTCAGCGTGAGCGGCTCGCCTACCCTTCCCCCCCCTCAGCGTGGCCGCTCCAGGGACCAAAAAATGGCCGCGAACCGCTATGCGTGAACAGCTCGCCTACCATTCCCCCCCCTCAGCGTGGCCGCTCCAGGGAACCAAAAATGCCCGCGAACCGCTCAGCGTGAGCGGCTCGCCTACCCTTCCCCCCCCTCAGCGTGGCCGCTCCAGGGACCCAAAAATGGCCGCGAACCGCTCTGCGTGAACAGCTCGCCTACCCTCCCCCCCCTCCGCGTGGCCGCTCTAGGCAATGTAAAATGCCCGCGAACCGCTCAGCATGAACGGCTCGCCTATCCTATCCCCGGTTTAGCGTTGCCGGTCCCCGGGACTGTCACTTCCCGCGCACCGATATGCACTACTGGTTTTGCTCCCGAGCCCCTACCACCACGCGGTAACGTAAACTGCCGGGTGTCTGTCTGTAAGGGGAAAAGGAAGCATGCAGTATACTAATTATACTACTCATTCGAACCAGGACCCCATGACTGATATCACTCTGATGAGGATTACGGAGACAGAGAAAATGTGCATGCTGAGTCAATGCAAGCAAACCCCGGGGCCGTATGCTGCCATGCTATGCAAGGCAATGATACCAGAGTACCTGCTGCTCGCATGGCGCGGGAAAGTATCCTACCATGGAGGAGACAATAAGGCAGCTCTCCCAGTGAACGTGCTAGACAAGCTATCGCTGTACCTTCAAGACAGCTTCTCTGAGATCTCTGCTGGTGATTACACCTCTATCCCCATACATATTGACAGACTTTTCGAATAGTTGCACGGGAAAGCGACTCCAAGGTGAAGCGCATAAGGCCAATGAAGCCACAGTTACAGAGCGTTAACACACCATAAGTATTGTATTGAAAATAAATGTGTAAAACACTGACCTGATGATCCCTCTCCTGATTCCTGATCAGGAATGCTGCCTTGGGAGTGTTCGAAGGGCAGCGCAGTCAGGGTCAGGAATAGTTCCTGGCTGTCGGGGAAATCTCCAGGGTGACCGCTTTCGATTGCCTCGTCCCCCTGCCCTCCTTCCTCTTCTTCGCCGTCAGCGAAAACCTCCTCCGATGTGTCCGTAGAATGGACCCCATCATCGGTGTCCACGGACACTGGTGGGGTAGTTGTTGCCGCACCACCGAGCATGGCGTGCAGTGCCTCGTAAAAACGGCAAGTCTGAGGCGCTGAGCCGGAGCGTCCGTTGGACTCTTTGGTCTTTTGGTACGCCTGACGTAGCTCCTTGATTTTGACGCGGCACTGCGTAGCATCCCGGCTGTACCCTCTCTCCGTCATAGCCTGGGAAATCTTCTCGTAAATTTTTGCATTCCGTCTTTTTGAACGGAGCTCGGCTAGGATGGATTCATCGCCCCACACAGCGATGAGATCCAAAACCTCACGATCACTCCATGTTGGAGCTCTCTTTCTATTCAGTGATGGCATCGAAACCACCGCTGTAGAGCTCTGCATCATTGCCAGTGCTGCTGAGCTCGCCACTATGTCCAAAGAGGCAATGTGATTCAAAATGGCCACAGAGGAAAAAGTATTCAAATTTTCGCGGGGATTTCTCTGAGTGGCAGGTCAGAGCATCCGAGTACACAATACTGCCCTGAGCGTCCACCGAGTGGTGCACTGTGGGATAGCTCCCGGAGCTATTAGCGTCGAATTCCGTCCACAGTACCTCGCATTCGACATGCCCATTTCGATTTTGGCGCTACTCCCCTCGTCAGGGTGGAGTACCGAAATCGATTCAAGGAGCCCTTAATGTCGAAATAAACTGCTTCCTAGTGTGGACGGGTGAGGGATTAAATCGAGTTAACGCTGATAAATTCGACATAAAGTCCTAGTGTAGACCTGGCCCAAGTAAAATTGCAGCAAGGCTCAGACAAGTCACTAGAACAGGCATTTCTTCTTCCACTCCCTTGCTTGTTGTCCAGTAGACTGTCTTTACAATAGATACCATAGGACTGTCCATTATGCCAAAGAAGAGCTCTCTATAAACAAAGAGAAAAAGACTCTTAAATTTGGGTAGTCTCTCTCTCTCTCTATTCACCCACCTGCCAGACCTAGTTTGAAAAATTTCTGGTGAGATATTTTTCCAACAAAAGAATTAGAAGGTTCTTTGCAAACACTTTTTGTGAAAAATTATATATATTTATAAATCGGTTCGGCTGCCTGCTTACCTACCTCTCTGCTTATCTTGGAAAAAACAACCCTACAAAGCTGTGTCTAGCTCTGTATTTCTAGATCGTGTTGTATTGGTGAGGTTTGATGGTAAGAGTCATAGTATTGTTGGTTAGGTCAATGATCTTTTCTGTCTCTATGGGGGAAGATTTCTTCCCAAGCATTTGTCATTCCCCATGTATCTTACCGCAGGCTACAGATTCTCCAATGAATTGGTTTGGGTCCATGGGAGAAATGCAGTCAGAGCAAATTCAGGTGTAATTGTCTTCCTGGAATGAGACAGAAGGATTTTTCTTGTCCTCCACCCAAGCATGGCCTCCACTTATTGGTGGGTTCCTCTTGCTTCACTGCCAGACTTTCTTTGTTTAAAAGGAAGGAGACGGCTGCTAGTTTGTGTTTGGTGGTTCCATGTTCATGCTGGTTTCAAGTTCCTGGAGAAAGTACGCGCCAACTCAAGCCTGCCGCTGCACAATGACCTTTTTAAACCACCAGCTTCACGTTTGCCATCATGTCGCCCATTATGGTCTCATCCACCACGCCAGGATGTTAGAGCGGAAGCACTCTGGCGACACGAATGGAGATCTGTTAGAATCCCCAACCAGTCCCTCGTCGCCAACCCCACAATTTGCCCGCCTGGTTTTGACCTGTCCCGTCGCCAATGGTCCCTGTTGAACAGGTTACGGACCGGGCAAGGTCTTTGTGAAGCCAACCAGTGTCGCTGGGGCCTTCTTGACAGCCCTTTGTGCAGCTGTGGCATGACACAGACAATGACGCATGTTGTCGATGAATGCCTGCTGACTAGGTTCAGCGGTGGCCTAGGAGAACTGCATCACGCCACTGAAGATGCCCCTGCTTGGCTAGACGACTGTGCCCATGCTAAATAAAATGTTCATGCTACACTAAATTCCATTGATCCACGGCAATTTCCCATGCTGATCTCAGTGGAAGCAGAATTGCCAGAAGCAGATGTGGGTCCATGGTGCCGTGCTTCTCAGTCCAACCCTGAAACCGTGAGAGCCTTTGGCTTGCTATTCTAGGTGCACCTGCGTAGCCTCTGGGGAATGCATGTTGCAGGTTCCCATCAGTGCCTGATCAGCAGAAGATAGGAGTCTGTTGGAGCTTCAGCTAAAGAGCCTTCTCTCAAGCTAGAGCAGCTCATTCTTTTAGCTCTTTTCAAGGGAAAGGATTGGCTTGGATGAATTTAAAAATTTTATTTTTTTAAAGTTTCAAAATGGTTGAAACATTTTTGGTTTCCAATATTTAAACACACATCCAGTTTTCCGCTTCAAAGTGACTTTCTGTTTGGAAATCTAAGCTAGTTGTAGACTGACTGCAGAGGGGGAGGTTTAGGTTGGATATTAGGAAAACCTTTTTCACTAGGAGGGTGGTGAGGCACTGGAATGGGTTCCCGAGGGAGGTGGTGGAATCTCCTTCCTTAGAGGTTTTTAAGGCCCGGCTTGACAAAGCCCTGGCTGGGATGATCTAGTTGGGGTTGGTCCTGCTTTGAGCAGGGGGTTGGACTAGATGACCCCCTGAGGTCCCTTCCAACCTTGAGATTCTATGATTCTATGAAAAATAAATAAAAATGGTCAAAATTGAACCATAAATTGACATGCGCCAATTTGGTTTAACGTTTGGTTTGTGAAAACTCTGTCCTGACCCAGGACAGGGGGAAACCAAATCTCTCCAATTTTTGCGGGATGGGAATTTTTGTGTCTGCCTTAGTCACCAATTCTAGCCTGGAGTGTCGGCTGCTGTGTGTGAACTTACTGGTGGTAGTTCTCTCTCCACGCCGTACTACCTGTATTATCCAAGATTTCAGAACCTTTCTGTCAACCCCCCTGGGCCAGGTTTTGCCCTTACGTGCTCTCCAACCCAGTGGTCTCGGTGCAGAGTTTAAGGGAGAGGCGAATTTGGATGCTAAGGAAATTCCGACGGACAAAAACGCCCCTTGCACTCCCTGAGCAGACCCTCCCGGGAACATGGGCCGTATCCTCAGCTGGTGCAAACGGACCTAACGCCATTGCAGACAGCGGAGCTAGTTTGGCGTAGGCCAGGTGAGACTCGGGCGCTGCAGCTGCAAGGCTGTTTCAGAGGATTACACTTCTTGAGCTGCGGATGACGGAGCCGAATCCATTGGGGGTTCTTGATCTTAAGCAACGTCAAGGCAGACACAGACATTTCAGCCAGCTCCTGTGGCAATTTAACCAGCTCATTACAGGGGGAAATGCTTGTTTTAACCTATTCTTGAATCTACTGAAATATCTTCCATGCAACTTTACCAGGACTTTGCCCAGAAAGTCATTGGGGTATCCCTCTGATAGATATCGCCTTGGGTGCCCCCACTTCCACTGTCTGGAGTGGTTTCTCGCTAGTGTTCATCCCAGTTAGATCTGAGCACCTGATAGACTCTAGATCAGCAGTGTCCAATATGTTTGCCACTAGCCACATGTGGCTAATAGGCTATTGAATTGTGGCTAATGCATGTGGCCTTTTTATGATGAGGTTTTAATGTGGCTTTTTTATAATGTGGCTAATAAGAAAAAATCAAAACCACAAGTGTGGCTAGCATCGAATTTCTATTGGACACCGCTGCTGTAGATGCACAACTCCCCTACCCCAATGGACTAGCTCCATTTTACAGATGGGTGACTGAGGCACAAGACAGATTAAGGAACTCGCCCAAGGTCACCGAAGAAGAACTAGGGAAGCAGGACTAGAACCCAAACTAGTCTCTGGAGCATCAGCCCTTATCTCTGCTCACTAGGCCATCCTTCCTCCTTGAGGCATTAGAGGAAAGTGAAACAGAATGTTCTTGGCACAGAGGAGGCAGGTGCCACTGTGACGATCCTGGCAGAATTAAAGAACTGTAGGATGTGGTCTCATCTCCTTCATTTGGAGTCTCATGCTGCTGCTGCTACCCATCCTCTTGGCCAACACACCAGGGACTGAACTGGGGACTGGGGTGACCAGATGTCCCGATTTTATAGGGACAGTCCTGATTTTGGGGGCTTTTTCTTATATAGGCTCCTATTACCCCCCACCCCCTGACCCGATTTTTCACATTTGCTGTCTGGTCACCTTACCCGGGGACCTCCAGAAGGACCAGGATAAGACAAGGGAGCTTTGTAACACATACTTACCAGTGGCTTACACTACAATATGTACAGTAGCAAATCCCTATGATGATCTGCACACACGTTCTGGCAGACTGTAGCAGCCTGGCTGTCCGATACAGCGGAAAGTCCCAGTTCGGAGGGGTTTAAAAAATAAACCAAGATTTATTTTTAATAAAAAGAGGGAAAAACAGCAACAAGGAATAACTTCCATAACTCTCACAGGCCCAAGCCCGTCCTAATAAACCTCTTGTCCTCCAACTCTTGACTCCCGTCTGGAAGCCACTGTCTTTTATAGAGAGCTTCTCCACCCAGAACCCTTTGTGGGGAGGGGAAGTCCCACCCCGCTCTCTCTCTGACTGGCTGGATGGGCTATCAATCAGCTCTTTCTACCTCACTCCTCACAAGCGCTTTTCTCCTTCCCCCATGTTGCCGATTGAATGAAGTTTCTCACTATATTGCCTGTACTTCCGTAGCCCCGCCAGCATAAGCTGCAGCTGCCTCATTGTCTTCCATGGTCATTTGGTCTACACCGGAGCGCTGTTGTGATCTGGGTTGGGGAGGGCGGTATTTATTTAAAGCTCCAGGTAGCCGCTGGCTGCCGTGCAAATAGAAAATCCATGCCTCCGAGTGTGAATTTTGTGTAACCTGTCTCTATTCTTCCATAGACCAATTTTCATTTATGAGGGAGCTGTCTAACTGCCAAGGAGATTACACATTGCTCAAAACGACTTGATAATTATGGAGACACCGGGACGCGTGTTCAAAGAAATGAAATGCACCCGGGGAACAAGAAAAAGCTACGGCGTGGTGGGTGCTCAGTGGTGGCATTTGCATGGATTTATGATGGAAAAACATTCAAACGCAAAGGCTGGTTACGGATTGGAATAGGCTACCAAGGGAGGTTGCGAAGTCCCCACCACTGGAGGGTCTTAAGAATGGGTTAGACGTCCTCCTATCAGGAACAGTCTGGTGTACAAGGTCCTGGCTCTGCATGGGACTGTGGACTCGATGGCTTCCTGAGGTCCTGTCCAGCCCTACTTTTCTATGCAGCTTTGTTACTGTGGCAGCAGTGGGGGCCAGGTGGCAGATTTTAAAGAGATTCCTGTGGGAGGGGGGCAGAGGATGCTGGAAACACAGACACAGATGTTTGCAACAGAGAACATAGATCATGTCCTCTGCTTTCTTCTTGGGTTTCGAGATCAATGATGATAAACTAGCAATTAAGTGGCACCGAGGTTTTCACCCGGGGAGCCAGCAACCTAAGGGGGAGCTGCAGCAGGTTTTAGGGGAATTCATGATGACTTTACAGCTAAGGAGAGAATGAACATGACAGATGTTGGTCACATGGCTTAATGCATGACTGGAAGGTGCTCGGATACTTGATGAATGTATAAATATCTTCTTACTGTATGTTCCATTCTATGCATCTGAAGAAGTGGACTGTCATCCACGAAAGCTTATGCTGAAATACATTTGTTCGTCTCTAAGGTGCCACAAGTACTCCTGTTCTTTTTGCTGACACAGACTAACACGGCTGCTACTCTGAAACTTTTTTTTTTTTGGTTGCTGTTCAATCTTTTGGGCCCCAGTGTAACATCTCCGGTTTGCTGTAGGTCCAGATGATCCCACATTGACTTCTTGGTAGAAATTTGAGACAGGCCTAAGTTGGATCACAAATCTGAGCCCCCAGATTTTCAGAAGGGAGGCTAGGGGTTTCAAAATCTGGAGCTGGAAACAAATGTGAATTTTGGATGACATTCACTCCAGGTCCCTCACATGGGGCTGAAGCGTGGTCTGGAGCCCACTGGTACTGCAATGAGTTTAATCTTTCGTAGTGGGGTGGCTGCCCGACTCCAGGAGGCAGGGGTTAAAAGCAGCCCTGGAGCGGGCTGAGGCTGGGAAAAGCAGCTGAGGGAGTAGCTGACCACAGGTGTGGCCAGGCCAGTCCGGCCACAGCTGGCCCTATAAAGGGGCTGTGAGCCAGGAGCTGAAGGGAGTCTCACTCTAGCCCTGGAGTGGGAAGGGCGAGCTGCCTAGGAGGAAGGTACCTGAAGTGGAGCAGTGCTGGGGAAGAGGGCAAGGGAGCTGGGGAACTGCAGCCTGGTAGAACCCCAGGATGCAGGCCTTGTTGAAGGCCTATGAAGGTACTAGGGCTACAGGCATAGGCCGAGGCTGCTGGTCCTCATCCGTTGCCAGTGATGAGTGGCCATGACAGACTGCAGTCTGCCCCAGTGAACGGGGGCTAGATGACGACTGGCAGCAGCCACTGAGGCAAGGTGGGTTTAGAGGGTTGGGAGGGGAGGGGAGACCCAGAGAGTGTGGGGGTACTGCTGGGGTAGAACCCTGAGGTAAAGGGCACCGGGGTCCGGGAGGGACACGGGGGCCCTAAGGCAGGCGAGACACTGGCCAGAAGGAGGCGCTCCAAGTGCTGAAGAGCTAATTCCCAGGATGACCAGCAGGAGGAGCCGCGCCGGTGAGTCCTCGCCTGCTACGGGCAACTTCTGCTCAGTTACGCCAGTGTAAATATGGAGGCGCGCCGATGATTTCAGTGGCGCTATTCTGGGTTTACACAAGCGATAAGAGCAGAATTTGGCCCTGGCTCTAGAATGTGGTGAACCAGGACCCAAATTTATACAGCCACCATCTCTTTAAATGTTGGTTACTGGCGTTTGAAATCCTGACCTAAACTGAGATCCATATTTTCGCAGCTTAGCCCCCTTTCTAGGTTAGTGGCTTGATTCCACCATTACCTCGCATCTTGAGTTGTCACTCATGCAAAGAATGCAGCGCTGGTTAGAATTCTTTTCATCTAAAAGATTTTTTGGCAAAAAATGCCACTTTCCTAAAAATCAAAATGTTTTGAATCTCCGTCAATCAAGACTAACTTGCACTGGGGGGGAACCCAAAAGAAACACTTTGTTAATGGCAAAGCATCCTGTCTTGACACTTTTGGAACAGAACTTTTATTTCGCAGTGGCACTACAGAATAAAACTCATTGATGTAATTTTATTATCGATTAAAACGTTTTGTAAAAGGTTAAAATTGGAAGAAAATCTTTTGGCTCGAAACAAGATGTTTTGATCGAGCCGAAGTGAATTTTGTTTGCGGCTATTTCAAAACTCTTTCCGTTTGTTCTCTTTCGCAGTGGAAAATATTTAAAAACTGCAGCATTTCCCATGACATGGAAAATCCAGTTCCTGCCCAGCTGTGAAAGAGTGTAAAATGCTGCCATTCTGATTGGACAGAGCAGTATGACGTTTGGATGTGCAGAAGATCAGAGAAAGGGCTTGTCTACGCGGAGCAGTAATGCACACGACCAGGGGTGTGATTTCTAAAAGGCATAAATGTGTTGCGCATTAATTGGTCCCTGTAGACCTTCATGGTATGCACTAAAAGTTCCCTAATGCACTTTAATGTCGTACAGTTTCAAACCGCATAGGCTGCAGGAGGGTCTACAGGGACCAATCAATGCACAACGCATTCGTTTTAGAACTCACACTCCCATCGCGTGCGTTACTGCTCTTCGTAGACGAGCCCTAGATGGACGTGCTCACTTCTGGCTTTCAAAGCTATGAATAAACAATGCTGCAAAATGCAAAGCAGAAAAGATACAGGTCTTAAATTTTCTAGAGGACTAGAGATGCTGATTCCCTGTAGCAGGAAAATACTAGACACATAGGGAGGTTAATGCTAATGCACAATCGGGCAAAGCTGTATAATCTTTTATTATTATTATTTATTAAAATATTTATAGAAGGCCACATGAGTGACACCAGTTCCTACGGGGAAGGTGTTGCCTGTAAGCTACATGTTAAGGCAGTAGTTTAGTGCATTAAGAAAAACCTTCATTGCAAGCCCAGGGGTTCCTTTGTCCTCTGGAAGCTGTAACAATGACTGGCCTAGGTGTGCCTGCAATTTTCTTTAATCGTCTTCTTTCATCGCTGCTTAGGCTCCACCTTCATAGTTCTGCCTCATGGTTATTAACTCTTGTCCCAACCCTGCAATTTGCCATCTTAGGAGCCACGAAGCTGCAATTTACTGTCTTCATGGGATTAGGGTGACCAGATGTCCCGATTTTATAGGGACAGCCCCAATTTTGGGGTCTTTTTTCTTATATAGGCTCCTATTACCCCCCCACCCCCGTCCCAATTTTTCACATTTGCTGTCTGGTCACCCTACATGGGACAGTGTTCTACTTTTCTTCAAAAATAGCTTCTTGGTTTCTCCTCTTTGACCATAGCCTTGCAGTATTTTCATAGTGAACTGGGCAGCCCGGGCTTGCTCTGACCCCTTTTATTTTAGTGGTATGACACTAGTCTCTGAGCACCCCCCAAATGATCATAAATTTCAAGAAAGATGTGGAGAAATTGGAGAGGGTCCAGAGAAGAGCAACAAGAATGATTAAGGGTCTAGAGAACATAAAGGAAGGCTGAAGGAATTGGGTTTGTTTAGTTTGGAAAAGAGACGACTGAGAGGGGACATGATAGCGGTCTTCAGGTATCTAAAAGGGTGTCATAAGGAGGAGGGAGAAAACTTGTTCATCTTAGCCTCTGAGGATAGAACAAGAAGCAATGGGCTTAAACTGCAGCAAGGGAGGTTTAGGTTGGACATTAGGAAAAAGTTCCTAACTGTCAGGGTGGTTAAACACTGAAACAAACTGCCCAGGGAGGTTGTGGAATCTCCATCTCTGGAGATATTTAAGAGTAGGTTAGATAAATGTCTATCTGGGATGGTCTAGACAGTAATTGTTCCTGCCATGAGGGCAGGGGGCTGGACTCGATGACCTCTCGAGGTCCCTTCCAGCCCTAGAATCTATGAATCTATAAATTGGGCAGGGCTTTTCAGAGGCACCTAACTACAGTAACTCTGGGATTTAGGTGCCAAAATTCTTTGCATTTATCAACATTGAATTTCATCTGTCTTTGTTGCCCACTCATCCAGATTTGTGAGACCTCTTTGTAACTCTTTGCCGTCTGCTTTGGACTCAACTATCTTGAGTAGTTTTGTATCATCTGCAAATTTTGTCACCTCGCTGTTTACCCCTTTTTCCAGAGCAGGGGGGAGGGATAGCTCAGTGGTTTGAGCAGTGGCCTGCTAAACCCAGGGTTGTGAGTTTAATCCTTGAGAGGTTTTCATTTAGGGATCTGGGGCAAAAATCTGTCAGGGGACAGTACTTGGTCCTGCTAGTGAAGGCAGGGGACTGGACTCAATGACCTTTCAAGGTCCTTCCAGTTCTATGCGATAGGCATATCTCCATATATTTATTTACTGTACCTCCTACTAAGGCATCTTCCTGGTGGAACATATATGGAGCCAAGACACAAGTGTACGTGGGACAGTCAAGGATGTGTCTCACTGAAATAAAGCCAGGGGAGACAGCTTCAAGGAGTCTAAAGGAGAGGGGTCTTGTTTATATCCCAAGCTCCTTTGCTCCCAGAATATGGCAAGGGAGATGGAGAGAATGGCCATCCTCTTCTCTCTTATTTTAGGACCTGATTCCCCTCTCATTTACACCAGTTTTACACTGGCTTGACTGCATGGGGGTTACTCCTGATTCACCCGAGTATAATTCTACCCACTTTGTGGAGTTACTCCTGACCTACACACCTGCACATGAATGGAGAATCAGGTCTCTGCAGTAGCTCCAAACAGCATCCACGCTGGGGTATCTTCCAAGCGCACCGAGTCAGATTTATCTGTTCAGTAATCTCGTTTCCAATTGCAACGGCAGAGCAGCGGCTTGGGAGAGGTTTTGGGTGTAACAGGTGATTACAGGCCCGGTGTTCTGGTACAATCGGAGAGATGCCCAACAGCAAGGCACAAGCCTATGGGAATGGGAGCTGTGCAACACGCATTCATGTAGGGCAGGTATGTTAATAATCACTTTGCTCCCATGACATTACCTGCAACAGCTGCACTGCAGATCTGCATCAAGCATAGCGTGGCCCAAGCCAGCAGAAGCCTCTTGGTCTGTAATGCTGCAGTGGGAGAGGAAAAGAGTCAGGAATGTTTGCTGTTCGCCTAAAGAATTGCTTGCGCTTGTCAGGAATTTTTTGACCCGTCAAAACATTCCCAACCGGCTCTACCCACAACTGCCCGGGAAACCCAGGGATAGTTTGGCCTGTGTAGAAAACTGAGTGAGGTCCTCAGCATATTTGGCCCTTTGACTTCATTGGGAGCTGAAGGCACTCAGGAGTGAGGAGCCCAGCCTAGTCATCTAGCGGCACTTTGAGGTGCCTAAACCCCTTTAACAATCTAGCCTTTGCCACCTCGGGGGATCGGGTCCAGATTGAAACTTTTTCACTAGGAGGGTGGTGAAGCACTGGAATGGGTTACCTAGGGAGGTGGTGGAATCTCCTTCCTTGGAGGTTTTTAAGGTCAGGCTTGACAAAGCCCTGGCTGGGATGATTTAGTTAGGGTTGGTCCTGCTTTGAGCAGGGGGTTGGACTAGATACCTCCTGAGGTCCCTTCCAACCCTGATAGTCTATGATTCTATGGAACAGGAACGGCACCAAATGTTAACGTTCCAAGGAGCTGAGAGGCGACCGACTCTGCTAGAATACTTTGACTTGTAAGGGCCTGATCCAAAGCCCCAAGCAAGTCTCATGGAAATGAATTAAAAGTAACGCCGCCCTGCAGAGCGCAGAAGTCGCGGCGGCTACAAAGAGCTGCATTGAAAACCAATTTGCATTCAATCAGCTATTTCTCTCTTTCTGGGAGTGTCTGATTTTTTTCCCACTTCCCTTAACTCTTTTAGGCCCTGCTCTAGCAAAGCGCTTCAGTGTGTGCTTAATATAAAGCATGGGGTTACTCACCTGTTATAAATTAAACTTGTGTGTAAGTGCTTCGCTGGAAATTCACGCCTGTGCAGCCTAAGACCCATAAACCACCGAAATCCCAATTTAATCCCTAAAGGGCAGAATCTCGGGTGGCATAAATTGTCACAGCTCCATCTACTTACAGCGGCTAAGGATCTGCTTCTAAAGTTTAAATGGGACTTAAGTCTTGTGTGGGTCGGCTTTTGGTATGGGAAGGAATTCCAGCCTGCCGCTGCGGGATCTTCAAGCCAGGGACTCAATGTGTCACTCAGTCCTTGCACCTTCTGGGTGCTGCTGCAATTTTCATATAACAACAATAATCACTGATAATAATAGAGAGGAGGTGCCATGACTTGAATCCTCACTGCAGCCTGCACAGAGACAGGTACGAGAGATTAGGTGGGTGGAATGAGTTGCAGGCAATTTAATCTGGGGCCATGTTGTTCCGTCAGGTTTTTCAACACTCACACCCCGTTGATGTCCAAGGGCAGCTCCGCTCAGCTAGTGGTGGTGTGTTCCCGCCCCATAAATCCTCGGCACGAGATCTCTTTTGCAAGTGGGTCTGGCGTGACAATCCAGCCAGAGGTTTTTGGGTCCGTTGATCGTGGTGCCCCTGGTCTCCTTTGAGGAGGGGGGGGTCTTTTCATCCCGCATCTGGTTGGTGATGTTGCTTAACATTGAGTGACAGAAGGTGATGTTGCCTAGCATTGAGTGACAGAAGGTGATGTTGCCTAGCATTGAGTGACAGAAGGTGGCACAGATTGAGAGAGAGAGAGTAATATGAAGGGCAAAACGGTCTCAAGATGTTGCTCCAAACGGGGTAATCTGTACGGGTTGCTACGTGCATCTAGCCAAGAAGACAAAGGATCTGTCTACATGGCAATCCGAGGTGTAGATGCACCCTAGCTAGCTCAAACAACACTAGCAGTGGGTCCCCAGCACCATGGATTTCAGCAAGAGGAAGCCATCTGAGCAAGGAGCCGGGGTCCCATGCGGGCGTGTGCAGCCCACATTGGTATGGATATTGGAGGTAGCTAGATCAAACCGAGCTCTGGGATGTAGCCGCGTCCTGTTTTGAATACACCTCTGACAGCAGTGTATACATGCCCAAGTGTGCCGCTGATTTGATTAATTTTAAAACGAGAGAGAGGCCTAGCCCAAGGCTCTAGGCACCTTAATATAATTAATTATATAATGGGCACGATGTAAATTAAACCTCAGCAACATTAAAATCCGCAGTTCCACGGGAACTCAGCCAGCCAACCACCTACCTCCTCATCTAGGGTGACCAGATGTCCCGATTTTATAGGAACAGTCCTGATTTTGGGGTCTTTTTCTTATATAGGCTCCTATTGCTCCCCATCCCCTGTCCTGATTTTTCACATTTGCCATCTGGTCACCCTACCTTCATCTAGGAAGCATACCCCAGCCCTTTCCATAAACTGGTGTCTTTTCGTAGCGCGCCTGGGAAGTAATCAAATCTGGGCTACTTCGGAGCAAAGTTCTGGGGCCTTGGAGTTCTGCCAGTAGCATTCTCCTTTTTATCATCATGATGGTGTCTTTTTCCAGTCAGGGAATATGATCTATGTACATTCAGGGTTTGGGCATAGCAATGCTGCTGGGGGACTCATTGAACATCCAAGAGGGAAAAAATATGGAGATATCAAAAGGGAGGCTGGGGGTAGGGGAAGGCAATGGGAGGAAGGAGAAAATAAAAACAGAGGAGGAAAATCAAGAGGACAGGTAGGGAACATCCACCTGTGACTGACCAGTCACCTTATGTCTGGAAAACATTCACAAAAACCCATGCTCCCCGCAGCTTTCCTATCCTGTTTCTTTTCCTCCTGGTGTTGGTCTGTTTTTGCCAAAGGCTGGGTCAGAATTCAACCACAGAACTAGCCCTGTCATCGCCATTAGAAAGGATTGCTTGTCAGAACAAGAGGCCCTAGTCAAATATCCTCTCTCTCTCTGAGAAATGGGGCTTGAATAGGTTTTCATTAAGATAGTTTTCCATAGCCACTCCATTTCCCTTTGAAAAGGCTTTAGATTTCGTTTTGGATTCATTTTCTCCCGTGTATCCTAATCAATGCGTTTCCGAACAGTGGCATAAATTTTTTGCCATGGCCCTACGCAGCCTGTGGTCTCTGTACTTGAAATCCCAAACCTTGCGGAATGGCAGGAGTATGTTTACTTTGTTGGTTCCACGGGCCCACGTATTCCATTGAAATTAACACAAACAGTGGGAGAAGCCAAAGACGCATTTCCACGGATCGGCTTTACATCTGTTGCCAACTGACCTTGAATTATGAGCACTTGTCTCCTGGAACGTTTTTGCACCTACCCATCATTATTACGGCACATTGTGCTGTCCCCTTTTATATGTCTTAACAGTGTGACACTGCACCCCATAGACGTCAATGGAAAATTATTTTTGTTTTAAATGGCTCCTTTACCAAGAAGTCCTGGCCTATATTCTCAAAAGCGACTAGCAATAATTTTTTGGGGTGGAGCTGCGACACCTTAAAGGGATCTGAAAGCGCTGAGCACCCCACCCGCAAAAAGCAGGCCCTCTATATGGGTGTGGCAAGTTGGTCACTGCAAATCGCTAGCAAAATCTAGGCTCCTGATCTTTTCAGGATCTCTAGACGTTTTCCTTGACCTTCTCCTTCTGCTGTGTTCTTGTGAGATGGGCTCCCAGAGAGCCCCAGGTGCGGGCAGCCCATCGACTTCTATAACATGATGCCATGCCTCACTATCACAAGCAGGCAGGCCCACCATAGTACCATGTCATGCCCAGAAGTTAAGGAGAATGGGGTGCCACACTGTAAAAGTATAGGCCATAAGGTAAAGTAGCTCCCCTGGAAACTCCCGGTAGCAACTCTCCCTGTAATGGCCAACAAGACTCAAACAGGTTGGTTCAGTTTTCTAGCAAACTTGTCAATTGCGCAAGAGGGGAGAGAGACAGACTCCGCCTCCCTCCCGTCAGTGAAGAGCCGAGTTCAGTCCCTTGCCTATGCATTTCATTGCACACCCTGGGGGAAGTGTGCGGAGAAGCCATGCAAAGAAGCTGTTTGCGCCGGGCGAGCAAGGGACATGGGGTATCTAGGAGTTCTGGCAAGGAAAAGGATTCCCGGGGCTGGACAGAGGGCTAGGTATAGTAGGTGAAATTCAGCCCTGTGCAGAGAGCCAGGAAAAGGCCTATGCACCCCCTGAACGTTCAAACTAGAGGCACCTAGTGCAAGTTCTGTCCTTCTGCACAGCATGAATTTCACCTGCTGTGCAAATTCAATGGCCAGTCCCCTCAGGCAGAAGACACTATGGCCTTCAGGCTGCATTTGCAGCGCAGGGAAAGACTTTCCTCCAAATCTATGGTTCCCCCATCCCCAGAGGTCTCCTTCGTGGGTTTATTTACTAAACTCTATGTAGGGTCTAGCTCGATGCAGAAAGAGCTGGGGTGAAACAAGTGGGATTTGAAGAATTGGTTCACTAAAAGATTACTCACAAGCCTTACAAGAAATGAGAATGTTTCAGAGTGCACAGCACAAACTCTGGCTTCCTTGTCTTGCTTCAGGAACAGCCTGGGGTTGGGGCAAGGTGTGTGTGTTTTGTTCCAGGGGGATAGATGAGGATCTTGCGTTTGTGTGACTAAGGACACAATTGCAATATAAATTAAGAGTTGAATGAAGCAATTCAATTTTTATTGCTTTGTTTTTTTCCCCTTCTCCTGTGCAGCGAAAGAGTCTGCAGGTGACTAGTGCAGAAGCAGCAGAATCTGGCAAACTCACCCACACGCGGGCGGAGGAAAAGAAACAAGGCATAGCTCCAAAAATGTCTTGCAAAATGTCAAGGAGAGCAGCTGCTTAGAAAATGGTGGGTCCCCCCCACCCCTCCCCGCCCCGAAAATTTTGCCCTTTTCATTGTAAAACTGAAATTTTAAGGCTAAAACCTGTCTGTTTGTTGGGGGGGGGGGGGTTTGTTTGGTTTTGTTTTGATGAAAAGTCAACATTTTTTACTCACAACCGACACTGTCCATGAAAAAAGTCTGTTCATCGAAATGCCAGTTTTCTATTGGAAGACCAGTGTAGACATAATTTTCCCCCCACCAGCCCTATCAGGGATAATGATACCTACCTTTTAAAGCCATAGATCTGAGTAGGCAACAAAGGCAGGTTGCCATTTTACAGCTAGGGAAACTGAGGTACAGAGTAAAGAAGCAACTTGCCCACGGGTTTCACACAAAGTCAGTGGCGGATGTGGGAACAGCACCCATGTCTCTTAGTCCTATGCCCCATTCATGGGACCTTGCTACTTCTACGACAGAGCTGTCTTGCTAGCTGTACCAAGTACCAAAAGTTGGTTGAGGGTTTCAGGGTGAGCTTAGCTATTGCGATTGCCGTCTCTCGGAGACGGAGGGTGAGTACAGGAAACGGGCAAAATCTTTTAGAGTCAAAACCATCCTTGATTCTCCGATCACACAATTTTATACTAGTGGAGCTGGTGTGATTTAACAGAGTTAAAATTCTTGCTGGAAAGCAAGAATTCCATTTTGTGAAAAGTGAGGGGGGTTTGACAGTTGTTTTCACTCTGCTGCACTCACTTGGGATGTGGGAGATGCAGGTGCAAATCTGTGCTGTGCTTGATTCCAACTAGGCGAGGGCCCTGACCGCTGAGCTCTCGGCTACTCCATCCCTGCCTTTCCCCGTCACCTGAGAAATTCTAGCCTGGACCCGAGAAAGCTTTGTTGAAACCAAGATGCTTCCGTGGAAAGTTTCCATTTTGAAGAATCAGCATTTGCTAAAAGAAAAACATGGTTCAAAATCTCCTGTGGGCGTTAGGTCTCCCTTGCCTGACTCGTTAGCACAGCATGACGGAGATGGACCCGAATCTAGAGCAGTAGATCTTTCTGTCTCCTGCAGAACTGTACATCACTTGAACAGGCCCAATGCAGAACACCAAATCTGAGCCAACCTCCCTGGTCAGGATCTGAGCTGGCAGCTGGAGTGGAAGTCTGCTGTGGGGGGCACCCTTGCCCATAAACTGTTTAGGTGAAACGAGGTAAAGTACCATGAAGTCTTATGGAAAAGCCTTGTAGAATCTCATAAGAGCACCACCAAGAAGATTCTGTAGAAATTAAAGGGCGTTCACTAGGAATTACTTATAAAGCTTACTAGAGAATTTTATCCTTGCTGTAGAATGTGGCAGGACGTCTGTAGAAAGGTGATCATCTCCATTAAATTCTATGGGACTCTTCTATTCTATATCTCTATTTATCTATTCCGTCTATAATTCTATACAGGCAGGAGCTACCCAAAAAAGTGTGTAGGACCATATTGGAATTCCAGTGTAACGGTATAAGGACCCTGTATAAATATATGCACAGTAATTCGTTTTAAGGGGCCAATGTGAAACCAGTTTACACAAGTGGCCAGTGGTCTAGTGGGTGGCGTATTGGACGGACACTTAGCAAACCTGGCTTCTAGTCTTAGTCAGGTCATTGGCCTTCTATGTGATCTAGAACAAATCATATGACCTCTTTGTGGCTTAGTTTTCCCATGAGTAAAATGGGGATAATCATACTGGCCTGTAAAGAATGTTGAGATCTTCTGAAGCGAAGTACTAGCTGCTGTTATTTACATTTGTATTGCCGTCAGCCTGCTCCCAAGGGCTTGTTTACACAATGAGTTACTACATGGCGTGCTGGCGCGCTGTAGATTCACACCCGGGCTTGTTGCGCAGTAACGTGACGTGCAGACCAGCTCTAAGATCAGGGCTCCATTGTGCTAGGCGCTTTGCAAATACAGAGTTCGAGATGGTCCCTGCTCTGAAGATCAAAATAGACAAAACACAGGAGGGGAAAAAATGGCATGTTTTACCTAAGGCCGTGCAGCAGATCTGTCGTAGTGTGCGCCCCAGTCACTAGATCACGCTGGACTTCTAAGAAAAGGAGGGTCTGCATTCATCTCATGCCAGAGAAGTAGGGGATATGTCGGGTGGACTCTTAAGACACGAGGTTGTGTCGCAAAGCAGTCTTACGTTCAGCTTTCAGTGTGTTTAGTGAAACACAATAAAGGTGCGTACCACTAGCTGGTGTGAACATCGCAACGCTGGTATGCTCATTTGCCCACAACAGTTTTCTTGCCAAGGTCAAATATCCTGGGCTCAGTTCACCCAAATGTTCCTGATTTCATGTCAAAAGGCCGCCTGACCTGTTGAAACGCCCGTGAGACAGACCAGCGGACTATTGATGGGCTGTGGTGTACAGGGCAACGTTGAGATGTCTTCTGTCCTCACCAGCCCAGAAGGAATGGCTTTTCTAACCTGCAAGACTCCAGCATGGTAGGATTCCCAGAGGGTGACCAGATGTCCCGATTTTATAGGGACAGTCCCGATTTTGGGGTCTTTTTCTTATATAGGCTCCTATTACCCCCCCCCCCCCCGTCCCGATTTTTCACACTTGCTGTCTGGTCTCCCTACCCCAGACACTTCCGTGGGTGGAGATCACTAGAATTATTCTGATGTAGTTTAGATGCAGGGCCCAGTGAGTGACTCGTGCTAAAAGCAGAATACCCCTCACCATGAGCACACAATATCATTAACTGAATGTAATGTCCTTACAAAAATATGTGAGGGCCAGTTCCCTGTGCAACCCACTAATGGGTCCATGTTGGAGATGGGGCACTGGATAGGGTGGATCAATGTTCTGAGGTGGGCCAGTGAATCCTCTTGCTAGATTCCTGGCTGGTGGGTTTGGCTCACATGCTCGGGCATATTGATACACACATTTGGGGCCGGGAAGGCATTTTCCCCTAGGCCAACCTGACCTGGAATGTTGGGGGTTTTGACCTTCCTCTATAGCATGGGGTGTGGATTGACTGCTAGGCTCATCAATGCATATCTCATCTAATCAATTCCCTGCCATTTCAGGGGTCTTGGGCAGCAGTGTCACCTCGGTGTCTCTCGTTCTCTGCTTGCCAGATAGTGAATGACTGTGTCTTTTCTAGCCGAGGCTGAAAGGGGAAAGCTAGATTGCACAAACTAAACATTTGATGAGAACGGCTGGTAATGAAACGCCTCACATCTCTGCAAATCTATGTATGTTCTCCAGCTAGCATGCATCAGTCCTCTTAAATAGGACCTAGAAATGAAAATGGAGATTACTGTTTTATCTAAGTAAACAACCTCTTTTCGTTGTTATAGTTCAGACCACTTCCCTCTCTTCCCCCTGGATTAAGAAACTGATTTTGGAGAATGCAAGTCAACATTTTTTCCAAGCAGAAAGTTGATTTATGGGGCAATCCTGGGGTGTGTTGTGTTTTTTGTTTTATTTTGTCTTTTGAATTGTGAAAGGCAGGGTATTTTTTTCTGAATTCACTAAACCAACACTTGCCAAGAGGCTTTAAAAAGTCAGTGATCTGGATATAGGAAGGGTCTCACCCTAGGGCAAAATATGTCAAGGAATTTAGAATGCCGTGTCATCGAAGTAAGACTCTGGCTAATCTATTCTGGGTTGGTACAAGGAAAACACAAGTAATTTGAGGCAAACAAGAGTTTCCAAAAACAACAGTACTGCTGCAGGTTTCTTAGCTCTTTGGGGTGTGTTACAGGGAAGGTCAGTTTTTTGGCAAAGGGAAGAGGCGGTGGCTCATCTAAGCCCAGGAACACAGAAAACGACACTTTTCTCCACTCCCCTGTTACCTAGCCAACTCCCTGAACAGATAAAAAGGAAGATATTTGCACTGTCTTTAGAGGGACTCAACTGCTTTTGCCAGGGACTTTCCTCTGGTAGCTTCCCCATCAAGGTCTCCTTCTGTCTTCTCTTCTGCTGCTGCTATGTCTCGCCAGTCTTGTGGTCGAAGCCTGGGAGGCAGTATTAGGGGTTTCAGCTCCAGCTCTGCCTGTTCTGGTGGTGGGAAGAAAGTCAGCTTCAGCACGGTGTCACGCGGAGGATGCGCAGGCTCAGCCTGGAGTCCCGGAGGCTTTGGCAGTAGGAGCCTGCATAACTTGGGAGGAAATAAAAGGATTTCCATTGGTGGAGTCGGTGGCACGTGTGGAGGGTTTGGGGCTGGCGGCCAAGCGGGTGGAGGGTTTGGCGGTGGTGCTGGGGCTGGGGAACGGTTCGGTGGTGGGCTTGGTGGTTGCTTTGGTGGTGGGGCTGGAGGAGGATTCAGTGGTGGCTGGGATGGCCCTGGATTTCCTGTTTGCCCACCCGGTGGCATCCAAGAAGTGACCATCAACCAGAACCTCCTGACTCCTCTCAACTTGGAGATCAACCCAGAGATCCAGAAAGTGCGGAAAGAGGAAAGGGAGCAGATGAAGACCCTGAACAACAAATTTGCCTCCTTCATTGACAAGGTGAGATGGGCGGGGGAAGGGACACTCTGTTGCTCCTAGAGACCCCACGCAAGATCAGCCCCCCGCCAACCGCCTGTGACTGGACAAACACTTTGCAAAAGAGAACCCCATCCCCCAAAGAGCTCACACTGTAAATAGACGAGACAAAGAGTGGGAGGGGAAGTGACTTGCTCAATGTCACAGAGAAGGTTATTGGTAGATTAGGGAATTGAGCCGTGGGTTCCTGCTCTAGCTACTGGACCAGGGGTGGCCAACCTGTGGCTCCGGAGCCACATGTGGCTCTTCAGAAGTTAATATGCGGCTCCTTGTATAGGCACCGACTCCGGGGCTGGAGCTACAGGTGCCAACTTTCCAATGTGCTGGGAGGTGCTCACTGCTCAACCCCTGGCTCTGCCACAGGCCCTGCCCCCACTCCACCCCTTCCCGCCCCCTCCTCTGATCCTGCCATGCCCTCGCTCTTCCCTCCTCCCCCTCAGCGCCTCCTGCATGCCAGGAAACAGCTGATCGGGAGGTGTGGGGAGAGAGTGGGAGGCGCTGATTGGCGGGGCTGCCGGTGGGTGGGAGGCGCTGGGAGTGGGGCGGGGGAGCTGATGGGGGCTGCTGATGTATTACTGTGGCTCTTTGGCAATGTACATTGGTAAATTCTGGCTCCTTCTCAGGCTCAGGTTGGCCACCCCTGTACTGGACCATTAGCATTGGTTACCAAGGCAACAAGTTGTACGATGTATTCCCTGCTAAATGTCATCTCCCATCTGGTCAACACCATCCATTTATATAGTTAGCCCTATTGGCATGGATTCTTCTAATCCATTGGTGTCTCTGTGATGAGACAGCTCAAGTTTCTTTTGCCTATGACTGAGAGTTTTGTCTGGAAAAAAATCCCTCCACAAATATTTGATTCTGCTGTTCGAGGAGCATTTTTTCCTGTTTATCCAAGAGGATTCTGGAGCAGGGTTACTGAGTCATTGCTCTCAAGACAGGCGTATAGGGCAAAATGTTAAACTCACTAGATCTGGTCAACAACAATAAGCAAACAAATAAAAAAGAAGGATGAAAATTTTAACTAATCTTTTTTTTTCTTTCCAACCACTCTCTTTTGGCTTTCAGGTCCGATTTCTAGAACAGCAGAATAAAGTTCTGGAGACAAAATGGACACTCTTGCAGGAACAGGGTCAAGGACCCATTAAAAAGAACCTTGACCAGCTCTTTGAGGCTTATATCAATGGCTTGAGAAAGCAGCTAGATGGCCTGTTAAATGAGAGGAGACAGCTGGATACCGAGCGGAAGAACTTCCATGATCTGGTGGAGGATTTCAAGAACAAGTAAGGAAATAATAACGAAGTATAATCATTGCAGTCGGACTCGAGTCAGAAAGCTGGGAAGCCAATTGGAAATTTGCCAAAGTTCAGATTGTTGGGATCTGGGGTCTGGTCTGGGTCAATTTCTAATAATAATTAGAGCTGGTGGAAATTTTCTGAAATTTGATTTTTTCGATCAATTTTGATCGCGCATTTTGACTGGTCAAAAAAGTCAAAATTTGAAATCTGGACCCCCAATTTCAGAAACGCTGGTCTCCCCTGTGAAATCTTTATAGTATATGATAAAAGAACACGAAAGACCAGATTTCACAGGGGTAGACCAGATTTCACGGTCCGTGACATGTTTTTCATGGCCGTGAATTTGGTAGAGAGAGAATGGCAGAGAACGATCAGTTTGACTGGATGGGTTCCATAATTCTTGTTCCAGAGCTATGAGAAATCCACAAACATTCCTAAGGTATAAACTCATGGGCTCACAGAAGTCAACAAAATCCTTTGATCCTTCACTGAACCTGTTCTCTTAGCTCACACGCATCCCTCACGCAAGCACATGGAGAGTGAGAAGAGTTTTCACTTCTACAATCCCACCATATTGGAGGTTTTTAAGTATAGGTTAGACAAACATCTGTCAGAGATAGTTTAGGTATACTTAATCCTACCTCAGCATGGGGAAATGGACTAGTCTAGTTGACCACTGGAGGTCCCTTCTAGCCCTATATTTCTATTTTATTGTTACATATAATATAGACAATCCTTTAAAACAAAGCTGCACAAAACACAATTTTCTAAGCCATTTTAGGGGTGGCCCAGATGACCTGATAGGTGTTTGCACTGCTAAGTCCCTGAGAGATCATGATTCAATACTTGAGTGCAGTTAGCCCAACTTATTAGGACATATCAGACGTAGTATGGAAGTACCACTTTGTGTGCCTAATTTTGCAAACACTTGCTATCGGGTGCGAAGTTTGCTACCATGAGTAGCCCCATTGAAGTGAATGAAACTCCTCATGGAGGTCACATGCTATTCTCGGTAGTAAATATTTGCATCATTGGACTCTTTGTCGGGCTGGGTGTTTTAGAAAGATGGCAGCAATCAGTCGTTCATTTGGGAAGGAAAAATGTTGCTGTTTGTCCATAAATTCTCAAACGTGGTAAATTTTTGCCAAAGTGATCCGACCCATTTTCATTAGCCTCTTTGTCTTGTTGCCAATGACTTAGGCAAGAATAAAAATAAGCAATCGGACCCAGTTGTGTCTCTTTACACTCAACAGGTATGAAGAGGAAATAAACAAGAGGACAGCTACGGAGAATGACTTTGTGGGCCTGAAAAAGGTGAGCCAACCAGCCGGGTAAAAATCCACAGGAAGCTTTAAGCAATCAACAGAAAATGGTTGGGATTATTAGGAACTGTTTGTTTAAAATTGCCCCCAAAAAGAACAAAGGGAGTGTTGGATAATTAATAATTTGCTGATCATCAACAACCAATGAATTGATAAGCAATAACTGCTACAATTTTAAACTGTGCTTAAATGTTTAGGGAGAGCAGTTCTCTTGAGTCGGGATTAGTTCAATAATAACAAACCCCGGATAAGTCAGCTTTGATTGGATTTATTGATGTAACAGTAAAAACAGCACATACCCAAAGAGGCAAACAGTTACTGTTGAAGACCTCCCCGGAGTTTGCAGACGGCCTGCATCTAGTCTGCAGAGGGTCTTACTTCTCCTATGATTTAGGAGTCACTATACCCTTTTTACCCATATTGTGTATCTTCTGGTTCTTATCTATTTCCTTTTTTGGTACGCACTTCTTATCTTAGGCTATTTTCAAAGTTCTTTGTTCCACTGCATAGCCACTGCTAAGATAGCTCTTAAAACAGTCTTCAGAATATGGTAAGAGTTGCTGCTCAATAAAATTCCACTCTTTAAAGTTAGCTTCATCTTAATGGAGCATCACCGAGCGAATCTTGCTCCCCAAAACACCTTAAGATCTTGGCCTATCTTGAATTTGGACCAACTTCTGTTGGTGAGAGAAACAACACAAAACTCTTCTTCATGTCCGATTCTCTGAAGAGAATTCAGGTCAGGCTGATATAATAGCAAAATAGATCAGGAAAAAGGTTGTTAGGTACAAGTGTTTCTACTGCTGAAAGCAAAGTATATAAACTGTGTAGACCAGGGGTTGGCAACCTTTGGCACACGGCCCATCAGGGTAATCCGCTGGCGGGCCACGAGACATTTTGTTTACATTGACCGTCCGCAGGCATGGACCTCTGCAGCTCCCAGTGACAGCGGTTTGCCGTTCCCAGCCAATGGGAGAAGCAGGAAGCAGCGGCCAGCACAACCCTGCGGCCCGCGCCGCTTCCCGCAGCTCCCATTGGCGGGGAACGGCGAACCACGGCCACTGGGAGCTGCGGGCGGGGGAGCGGGAGGAGGGCCTGCCTGCAGACGGTCAACGTAAACAAAATATCTTGCGGCCCGTCAGTGGATTACCCTGATGGGCCGTGTGCCGAAGGTTGCCAACCCCTGGTGTAGACAAATACACAACTTACACAGATGCACGCCTCTTTGTTTTTTGCACATGATTAGCCTTAATTCAACAGGTGTTTTACTCCATTATTATTTTTTATTTATATTGCAATAGAACCTAGGAGCTCTAGTCCTGGCCCAGAACCTTGTTGTGCTAGGCGCTGTACAAACACAGGACAAAAAAATGGTCCCTGCCTCAAAGAGCTTATAATCAAAGTATAGTAAGACAAAGGACTAGAGGCAGAGAGACAGATAGATAGCACAAGAAGAGAACGAGACAATATTGTATGAGTATGCAGTGAAATACCCTTCCTTGCTATCCAATTCAGCTTGTCCCAGCTCCAGGTTTACTGTAGAGACTAACATTAGAGACCATTTTTTGGAAGCATCACTAATAAAAGTGGTTATAAGTTTTTTGTCCAAACTTTTTTTGGCCAAAAAATGCAGTTTTCATCAAAATTGAAAAGTTTAAAAAAATGTATCAATGTTGAAGAAATTTTGTTTTGAGCAAAAAATGAAAGGAAGTGTTTTGATGTCCAAATGTCTCAGTTTGATATTTTCAGATAGGAGCATTTCAGGGTTTCATTTTAAGAGTACTTTTAAAAGTTAAAAAAGATCAAAATCGGAAGAAAATGTTTCACTTTTATTGAAAAAACAGTTCAATGGACCCTAAATTATTATTCTCTCCCCCCCCCTCCCCAAACTGAGCCGTGCAGGAAATGTCAACATTTTCTGGTTTCATTTAATTTCAGAACAGGAAAAAATATCTTAATCATGGATTTTCCTGCAAAATGGAAAATCTGGTTTCTGTCCAGCCTGATTTTATTAGCCTCAGAAGATGGAAAGATTCACTCTATTACCGATCTTTCCTTTAGGACATGGATGATGCCTATATGAACAAGGTGGAGCTGCAAGCGAAACTAGACTCTCTGACTGATGAGATCAACTTCCTGAGATGTCTGTATGAGGCGGTAAGAAGGCTTGCCATTCTCTTGGTCAACTGGGGAATACAGCCCTGGAGAGCTAATTCTAAACAGCTGGATGGTACCATTAGATAGCTGGGGATTGGGATTTTTGGCTTTCTGTGGATGAATATTCCTCTTTAAAATACATCCATGTTGACTGTGTAGGACAGGGTTTGTGTCTTAGCAGCCTCTCTCCAATTTAAACTGAAGCAGCACCAGGGTCTACATTGGGGATCTCATACTCGAATCACCAGGAGGGCCACATGAGGACTAGTACATTGGCCCTAGGGCCACATCACTGACACCTCCCCCTGCAATGCCCCCGCCCCCCATTCCATCCCTTCCATGAGGGCCCACCGCTTCCCCGCCTCTTCCCATCCCTTCCCTGCCTCTACTCCAACTCCTTCCCCAAATCCCCGCCCCTGCCCCGCCTCTTCTCCGCCACCTCCCCTGAGTGCGTGGCTCCCTGCTCCTCCCCCTCCCTCCTGGAAAGCGCTACCAACAGCTGTTTGGCGGCAGGAAGTGCCTGGAGGTAAGCAGAGGAGTGGGGACACAGTGCGCTGGGGAGAGAGGGAGTAGGGGGGAGGGGAGCTTGGTGGGCAGCAGGAAATAACTCCGGGGAGGACGGGTGGGGGGGAAAGCGGGGAGCTTGGCAGGCCACAGGAAATAACCCTGCGGACTGTGTGTTTGAGACCCCTGATCTAAATAGATCTAAACCCCTGATCTAAACACCCCCTTAGTGTTTAAGGCCAGAAGGGACCATTGTGAACATCTAGTCTGGCCTCCTGTATAATACGACCAAAGAACTCACCCAGAAATTTCTGTATCAACCCCATAACTACTTTGTAAGCAAGAGCATCTCATGTAGAAAGACGTCCAGTCTTGATTTAAAGACTTCATGTGATGGAGACTCCATTCCTAGGCAAGTTGTTCCAGTTGGTTAAATCATCCTCACTGCTATTAAAAAGGCACGCCCTATCTCTAGTCTGAATGTGTCTAGTTTCACCTTCCAACCACTAGATACCGTTATGCCTTTTGCTGTTACATTAAAGAGCTGTCTACTATCCAAAATCTCTTCCCTGTGAAGATACTTGTAGACGGAGATCAAGTCATCTCTTAAACCTCTGTTGGATAAACTCTACTGACTTGGGAGGACCCAACTTGTGATACATTTAAAGGGGGGCTGATTTTCAGGAAGTGCTTCTGAAATCAGGCCTCTTGAAGGTGTCTCATGCTGGGCACTCCAAAGCAGTAGGCACTTCAGAAAATTCAGGCCAACCTCTTAGTCAGGGAGGATCTGAAATGGAGAAGGGCTGAGAAAGAGAGGAACATATACAATGAAAAACACGGTGGGGCTAAAGCACACGTTTATGGGACTTGCAGGAACTGTCTCAGATGCAGCAGATCGGTTCCGACACCTCCGTGGTCCTGTCTATGGACAACAACCGAAACCTAGACCTGGACAGCATCATCCAGGAGGTCAAAGCGCAGTACGAGGAGATTGCTCAGAGGAGCCGAGCAGAGGCAGAGTCTTGCTACCAGGGCAAGGTGAGTCCTCCAGCATCTAGGGTCCTGATCATGGGAGCTTTGCCATTGGCTTCAGTGGATGCAGGGAGATTGGATGCAAAACTCCACGTGCCACTGGGCAAATATAAACCCAATGCTCTTCTGTATAGCTGAGTAGTGACTCCCATCCACAAGTAGGATGCTCTGTCTTTTCACACGCAGCTTTGGCCAAGGCAAAGAGGCTGTCACCTCCCTGGTGCTGCAGACCAAGATGATTGAGGAGGTCTAAGCTGTGACGGGGGTGGTGTGTGTGTAGGGACAGGGGTCCATAAGGTTATTTGCTCTCCCTCCTTTGCTCATCTAAACACTGTCTCTCTGCTGCTATAGCACTTGCTCACAACTTGGCTAAGCCGTGCACATACGACGCAAGCGACCCCAGTTGGTGCTGCAAATGGTTAGAACCCAAAGTGCCCCTTCACCCAGGAATGGGAAGTAACGCTCCACTATTGCTGGCAGCCAGAGGTGTGAGAATCCCATGTGCATTTCCAAAATGCAAGCTTCTCAGTAGTAGCATTCCCCAAGTGAGTGGCAAAAGGCGAGGGCAAGGAAAATCAGCCAGTCCCATGAGTTACGAACCTCTGCTACAAACGCAACCCACTGGTGAGTGTATCCCACTGTGCTGATGCACAAAGGGTATGAATTGCCAGCTCCCTCACCCCCCACCAACTTCTGCAGCTTTAGGTCAAGTAGCAGCTCATATTTTTTAGCTTTGGAGGTCCCCGGTTCAATCCCTGGTATGTTGACCAAGAGGGTGGCCATCTCCCCACTTGGAATACTCTAGTGGATTCTTCTGAACAGTGTTCTCGTTGGGAGATAACTCACCTGGTGATGATGGTTTGCTGCAAAGAGTATACACACTTGCCTTTGTCTGACACCACCTGGTTATATTGTTTCTGAACACCAGTTCGAAGAGCTGCAGATGACAGCTGGGAAACACGGAGACAGTCTACGAGACAGCAAGAGCAAGATCTCAGAGCTTAACCGGATGATCCAGAGGCTACGGGCTGAAATAGAAAATGTGAAGAAGCAGGTATGGCTTTTTTTCATGCATGTGAGTGTGAACCTTGGATGATTTCCTTTAGCGGTTCACTGCAGGCAATTCTAATCTGGTAGATGTAGAGCTCGTGAGGAATTTTCCATTGCAATGATTTTTCTATTAGAAAAAGCTCTTTTCACAACATTTCAATTTTCCTTTTGGAAAATCAAAATGGCAGCTTCCGAGCTTCCTGCCGGGAAAGCTCTTGTTAATTTCACTTCCTGCCTGGAGAAAACAAATTTGACTAGAGCCTTCTCCTAAAATGGAATTTTTCAGCAAATCCCTTCCCGTGAAAAATTTCATATATTTGGCTTTTTGCCCCAATTTGGGATTTTTTAAAACAAAAATGCACATTTCCATTTTCCTGCCAGCTCTGTTCATGTCAGGAAGTGCTCTGGCTAAAGAAAAGCATTGAGGTCTATCTGTCTCCCTATAGACTCAACAACAGCTATGCGCTGATGAGTATTTAACATAATTTCTACCACAATACCCCTTGTTCTTCTAGTTTTGTCTAGTCTAGTTGCCTTTCTTGAGTGGTAACTACAAGATTGTCAATTCTTGTGATTTTTAATCACACATTGCATGGTATTTGGTGTTTTTTTTTAAAGCCCCAGCTCCTGGAATCAGGTGATGAGATGAGATTTTCAGCTTTCTTTTAAAAAAGGGCGTCATGATTGCAGAGATGAAGCTTGAACACTACAGTCTCCAAAACCAGAAGGCTGATAAAAAGAAGCCCCAATTTATTTAGTATGATCTCATGAATTTTGATCTCATGATTTTTTGGTGCCATGATTTCTGAACACCTGGGCAATACCATGACTGCTGCTTTTATCAGACTGTGCCGTGAATTTTTGGAGTGTTTCATTTGTGGCCGGTCTTGGGATTTGGACCATGGTTGCAAATGAAAACCATTGTGGTGATCTCACTATTGTTGCAAAATCTGGGGTAATGTAAAACTCCGGCAGCCTGATTTTCCCTTGTTATACCAGTGCACATGGAACGTAAACTGCTATCATACCAGAATGGCAATGGTTGACACTCACTTTGTACTATTGTCAATGACATACACTACAGGGCAAAGGAGGCTCAGGCCTGGGTTTTTCTGTGCTACCCTCAGCAGAATCTGTCAGATGTTTGTCTTGCCTTGCAGTGTGAAAAGCTGCAGATCTCCATTGCCGAGGCCGAGGAGCGCGGCGAGATGGCCCTCAAAGATGCCAAGGGCAAACTGGCTGAGCTGGATGGCGCCCTGCAGAAAGCCAAGGCAGACTTGGCCCGCCAGCTGCGGGAATACCAGGAGCTGATGAACGTCAAGCTGGCGCTGGATATCGAGATCGCCACCTACAGGAAGCTACTAGAAGGAGAAGAATGCAGGTTAGTGCAATATAATGAGGACCAGATCTTTTGAAGTCAATTAGCGCATATCATACTCACCCTTTTAAAACAATGCCCCTAACTCCCTGACAACTAAGAAGGCATCTGAATAACATCGGTGTATTAGCATTTAGGCCATGCTGCTGCTTTACGAGCAAGAGGTGGTCTGGTCTAGTGAATAGGGCTCTGGGTAGGCACTCAGCCGACATCGGTTCTAGTCTGCCACTGATCTGCTGGGTGGCCTTAAGCAAGACTGTGTGGCTTTGGCCTTGTCTACCCAAATGCTGTACGTCAGTCTAAGTTATGATAGTTAAGTTATGAAACTTAAGTCGACGTAACTTACATTGATTTGAAGCGGTTCTCCATTGCTCTCCCGTTGACATAGCTTCCTCCTCTCATTGATACAGTACCACATGAGGAATTATCGGTTAAATTGGAAAAGATGGGGATCAATATGAAAATTGAGAGGTGGATAAGGAACTGGTTAAAGGGGAGACTACAGCGGGTCATACTGAAAGGTGAACTGTCAGGTTGGAGGGAGGTTACTAGTGGAGTTCCTCAAGGTTCAGTTTTGGGACCAATTTTATTTAATCTTTTTATTACTGACCTCGGCACCAAAAGTGGGAGTGTGCTAATAAAGTTTGCAGATGACACAAAGTTGGGAGGTATTGCCAATTCAGAAAAGGATCGGGATATCCTACAGGAAGATCTGGATGACCTTGTAAACTGGAGTAATAGTAATAGGATGAAATTTAATAGTGAGAAGTGTAAGGTTATGCATTTAGGGATTAATAACAAGAATTTTAGTTATAAACTGGGGACGCATCAGTTGGAAGTAACGGAAGAGGAGAAGGACCTCGGAGTCCTGGTTGATCACAGGATGACTATGAGTCGCCAATGTGATGTGGCCGTGAAAAACGCTAATGCGGTCTTGGGATGCATTAGGCGAGGTATTTCTAGTAGAGATAAGGAGGTGTTAGTACCGTTATACAAGGCATTGGTAAGACCTCATTTGGAATACTGTGTGCAGTTCTGGTCTCCCATGTTTAAGAAGGAGGAATTCAAACTGGAACAGGTACAAAGAAGGGCCACTAGGATGATCCGAGGAATGGAAAACCTGTCGTATGAAAGGAGACTCAAGGAGCTTGGTTTGTTTACCTTAACCAAAAGAAGGCTGAGGGGAGATATGATTGCTCTCTTTAAATATATCAGAGGGATAAATACCAGGGAGGGAGAGGAATTATTTCAGCTCAGTACCAATGTGGACACAAGAACAAATGGATATAAACTGGCCATCAGGAAGTTTAGACTTGAAATTAGACGAAGGTTTCTAACCATCAGAGGAGTGAGGTTCTGGAACAGCCTTCCAAGGGAAGCAGTGGGGGCAAAAGACCTAACTGGCTTCAAGATTAAGCTAGATACGTTTATGGAGGGGATGGTTTGATGGGATAACATGATCTTAGTCAAAGGTCAATTAATTGCCATCAGTGGTAAATAGGACCAATGGTCAATGATGGGATGTTAGAAGTTACTACAGAGAACTTTTTCCTGGGTGTCTGGCTGGTGAGTCTTGCCCACATGCTCGGGGTTCAGCTGATCGCCATATTTGGGGTCGGGAAGGAATTTTCCTCCAGGGTAGATTGGCAGAGGCCCTGGAGGTTTTTTTTGCCTTCCTCTGCAGCATGGGGCACGGGTCACTTACCGGAGGATTCTCTGCATCTTGAAATCTTTAAACCATGATTTGAGGACTTCAATAGCTGAGACATAGGTGAGAGGATTATTCCAGGAGTGGGTGGGTGAGATTCTGTGGCCTGCATTGTGCAGGAGGTCAGACTAGATGATCATAATGGTCCCTTCTGACCTTAAAGTCTAAAAGTCTATGAGGTGGATTAATTAATCGCAGCGGCACCGATTTAGCCATGTAGTGAAGACCAACCCCAGATTGTTTCACAGTTTAGCTTGCAAACTCTTTTGAGACAGGAACTGTCTACTGCTCTGTGTCTGTGCAGGGCTCTGATCTTGGTTGGAGTTTTTTGCTGCTATGGCAAAAGAAATAATAGTAATGAAGAGAATACAGATTTTGTCTAATTGCACTGACTAGCTCCATCAACACTCTTCCATTGAAAAATGCAGTTTTGTAGGAATTGAAATGTTTTGTGGAAGTGTTTGATTTTGAGAATTTTTGAACAGGAAAAAGTTGGAATGTTCCCTTTTGATAGCATCATTTGGACTAATTTCATTTTGACTTTTAGATGATAGGAGAATATTAATTTTAACATTATATTACATTTAGTAGAATGTGTACATAATACATATATTATAGTTAATATTTTAATACAATACAAAAGTCAAAATGACACTGTTATGAATAAGTTTGAAATGATTCTTTCATGGCAAATTTAGAAATTTCAGCTTTTTATTCTGAACCGGAATAATATTTTACCCCCAAATTGTCGGAATATCCTTCAGAATGGAAATTTCAGTTCCCGACCAGAAACTGACCCTGGCCTTCAGAAGATGAAATATCACCGATTGCAGTTTTCCTAACAGTATAACGGCTCTGTTGGATGTGTAACCTGTACCACTTTCTTTCCCTTGCAGGATGTCTGGAGAATGCCAAAGTGCTGTGAGCATCTGTAAGTAGCTTGCACGTTCATATTGTTGTTAGAAGTGGTGTCAGGTTGAGGGTTGTGCGCTAGGACTCCTGGGCTTGCTTCTGGAATAACCAACTGCCTTTGTTTTCCTCCACAGCCATGGTGGGTGGCAGCTTAACCTCTGGAGGTGGACTTGGAGGTGGGATTTGCCGAGGAGGAGGAGGAGGCAGTGGTGGTGGAATCGGTTTCAGTTCCGGAAGTGGAAGAGATGGATATGCCTTAGGCAGAGGATCTGCCTCTGGAGGAGGATACAGTGCAGGCAGGGGAGGTTACGGATCTGGAGGCGGGTCCAGCACCATTGCGAAAACAACCATCTCTTCCACGTCGGTGAAATCGACAAGCAGGAGAGTCTAGAAGATGGTGCCTTCTCTTATCATCTAATGGCTGCAGCTGAGCCCCTCCACCCAACCCTGACATCCGAAAGAGAAATGAATGGTGTCCTTTACAGCTCAATAACCTGCTATGTATTACCTCAAAGAGATCAACTGTCATGGTGACAATTATCACCCAACCAGTTGTCATGGTAGTGACACCTACTCTCCCGCTAGGTTTAAGCCAGGTACCATAATCTACTTAAAACCACACCATGACATATACTATGGATAATGGCCAAGATTTTCAAAAGTGGCTATCGATATGGGGTAACTCCAATTCTGAATGACCAGCTTGAAATACCATAAAGGGGCTGATTTTGAGAAAGAAGGGAGGACCCACCCTCTGGAAATCAGGCCCCTTTAAGGTGGCTCCAGTGAAGCATCAAAAACTGCAGCACACAAAATCTCTTGTCACTTTTGAAAACCTTGGCCAATCAGACAAAACATACATGCCTAGCTTAACTCCATAGACTTCAGAAGGCTCATACCAGAAACAGATTTCAGTCCAAAAGAGTGATATTCCATCAGCAACCTGTAAGGAAAAAATTCCTGTGCAGTAATATTCGGAAAATTAAACACTTGTGCATATGTCAAGAAAATGACTTTATCTCATAAAATAAATTAAATGGATTTACTATTTTAAAAATTTGGGCTGGATCCTGGTATAAACTGGTGCAGCTTCACGGAAGTCAGTGATTTACACTAACTAAGGATTTAGCCCCTTTCTGACTTGTCTATACTTGTGGCTAACTCGGCACTGCTGTGATCGATACAGCGGTGTCGATTTAGCAGGTCTGGTGAAGACAAGATAATTCGATGGCAGAGCGTTCTCCCTTTGACTTCTGTACTCACCTTCTGTTTCTCGGGGAGGTGAAGTCAGCAGGAGAGCACTGTAGACACCGCTGAAAGTCAACCTAAGTAACATTGACTTTAGTTATGTAACTCACATAACTGAAGTAGCATACTTTAGGTCGACTTACAGCTTTAGGTTAGACCAGCCCTAAGACAAGTATTCCCAGCAGCTCAGAGGTTCTACCCTAGCTGATATTTTTCTCCAATGAGCTGATAAGTTTCACCAGCCTATAGTTCTTCAAAAGAAAATGTATAATATCTACAGCTAATTCTAGGTGTGCTTTTATGTAATGGTCATGAAGCAACTTTTGCTTGTCTCTTTTCAGTTCCTTTTCTTGCTGCGTGATGCATTGTATCTCATTAAACTTTACAGTAAGAAATGCGATGGGTTAGTTTGGTTTTTGCCCAAGGAATTTATTATTGTTATTTATTATATTGTAATAATTATAAACCCATTGAAAGATCTGAAAGCATTTGATCAACTCTGGTAGATGTAAGCAGGAAATATTTGTTTTTTTCCCCCCCTGGACAAAAATTTTGAATTAAAACAAAAAGATAATTTTATATACAAAAAATTTCTACAAAGCTTTTCAAATTTTTGTAACAAAACCAAACAAAAACAAACATAGAACCAAACCTCAGCAATGGAAAATTGAAAACTTTCACCGGACTGGATAACATTTTTTGGTTTTACAGAAAACGTTTGCCACATTTAACAATATTTTTTAGTTTTTGGTTAAATTTAAATCGGTGGGGTGTTTTTTGTTTTGTTTTGAGGACCTATCTCTGAGCCTGTTTTCTTTGCCAGCTTGGGGCTCCAGAACCCTGTCTTGTTGAGCCAGACATGGTAGCCTGCTGCAATACAGACCCAGGGTCTGAACCATGCCCCCAAAGCTGCAGACTAAACTGAAAACAGCTCAGCAAGTACTCCGGTCTCCAGCACCCAGACAGCCAGTTCCCAATGGTATCCAAACTCCAAATAAATCCGTTTTACTCTGTATAAAACTCATACAGGGTAAACTCATAAATTGTCCACCCTCTATAACATGGAGAGATATGCACAGCTGTTTGCTCCCCCAGGTATTAATCACTTACTCTGGGCTAATTAATAAACTAAAGTGATTTTATTAAGTATAAAAAGTAGGATTTAAGTGGTTTCAAGTAATAACAGACAGAACAAAGTAAGTTACCAAGCAAAATAAAACAAAACACACAAGTCTAAGCCTAATAAATTAAGAAACTGAATACAGGCAAATCTCATCGTCAGAGATGTTCCAATAAGCTTCTTTCACAGACTAGACTCCTTCCTAGTCTGGGCCCAATCCTTTCCCCTGGTACAGTCCTTGTTAGCTTCAGCTCAGGTGGTAACTAGGGGATTTCTCATGAATGGCAGCCCCTTTTGTTCTGTTCCACCGCCTTTTATAGCTTTGGCACAAGGCGGGAATCTTCTGTCTTTCTGAGTCCCCACCCGTCCTTCTAAATGGAAAAGCACCAGGTTTAAGATGGATTCCAGTACCAGGTGACATGGTCACATGAGACCCCCCCAGCCTCCATTCTTCCCGGCCTGACTCACAGGAACGCAGGAAGGCTTGCAAGTAAACAGAGCCATTTACAACCAACTGTCCTAGTCAATGGGAGCCATCAAGATTCTAAACCACCATTAATGGCCCACACTTTGCATAATTACAACAGGACTTCAAAGTTATACTTCATATTTCTAGTTTTAGGTGCAAGAATGATACATACATACAAATAGGATGAACACACTCAATAGATTATAAGCTTTGTAATGATACCTTACAAGAGATCTTTTGCATGAAGCATAGTCCAGTTACATTATATTCACACTTATTAGCATATTTCCATAAAACATATGGAGTGCAATGCCACACCTCCCTCCCAGATTTAATCAAACACGGACATTTCCTGTGGAAAGAAACATTTGGATGAAAATGCCATTTTTTGTTGTTGTTAAAAACATTGTTTTGAATGAAATATGTCAACCAGTTCAAACATTAAAGGGTCACCTTGTCCATTGCAGATATGCATTGACCTCAGGGATCAAAGACCTTTTATCAGTGGTCTCCAATACTAGATAGCAATTCAGGGTGGAGAGAGGGATCCAACATTCAATAGAAATAACCAGGGAATTGAATTTAGGCAGAATGGAATGACCCAATGGGAATTTGTGACAGAACACTGGCAATAACTTCCATACTCTTGTGGGGAAAGATAAAACCCTTGGGAGTTATAGGTGCTCCTAGACTGCAGGTAGTCAGGACTTTGGGATAACATCTCACCTGATGGTGACACCTTGATGTTCAGTGACCATGGTGATGAGTATGGTACAAATACAACAGGTAGATAAATCCCTATCCTGAGAGAGAGATTGAGATACCCAGATAAATGGTTTTCATTCATATCTATCTAGATTTGGCCTAGCTGATGAAAATAAAATCCATGCTACGGGGTCTCATGATATGTCTGAAATCAGTCACAGCAGGGAGAAAATACTGTGCGTAGGGTCGGCTGCAAGGAGCTTGCAGGTAAGCAGGAGCATGATCTGCAGCCCCTTGCATGATGACCACTCGGCCCTAGTGCTCAGCAGCATGGAGGGGTGTTTGAGATACAGAAAGGGACGAGGAGAGGAGAGCCATTGGCCCAAGACATTCCCATTTGGGGGCAGGCGAGGCCGCCTGAGGGCTTCCGAGAAGGCAACCAACTCGTTCTGCAAGCACAGTGGGGTCGGCTCCATTCCCATAAGGAGCATCCTTGGAGCCAGGACTGTTCCGTGGGAGATTACACACCTGAGAGCAGTTGGAATGTATAACGATCCTTTCTGGCCTTAAAATCTACGGGGCAGATCCACCGCTGATGTAAACTGAAGCCAGCGGAGCTATGGCCATTTAGCTCAGCTGATGCCCGAGCCCCTGTGAGCCATGGGATCTATCGCTCAAGAGAAGATTAAGTGAATTCAGGGCCAGTGGAAGGTGCTGCGTGACATTTAAGTGTGAATGTCTCTGGTTACTCTCGAAACAGATGGCAGCAGCACAAGCATCCCTACTGTGCCGCTTTCCTGACTCATAGAAACTGCCCGGGTTGGGTGGAGCGGGGTGAGACAGTGACTCTGCTTTTCCCATCAAGCAGATGCTCAGCCTCCCTGCTGAGACTGCTAAATGTGTGGATAATTGGTGCTGCTTTCCTATTGGAAGTAGCAGTGAAATAGTTCACTCAAGGAAGTACTCCCACTCAGCTGAGTTTTTCAAGCAAACACATCATTTCTTTAAACTCGTCAGCTCGCTTATTCTGCTCTGTTTGATCGTATTGTGCAAGACGATGGATGCAGCAAACGCATGGCACTGCCTTGGTGGCGTTTTTCAATGCAGAACAACCAGCTGCGTGTCTGGACTTTCACTTTAAAAGACCAACTGTAGAGTAAAGCAAAACAACCTTCCTTTCACCCCATTTTAAAAAAGGAGGAAGAGCACAGCCTGTGTGTCTCCTTTAAAACAGTCTTAGGTCATTGATTCCAAGGCCAGAAGGGACCACTGTGATCATGTAATGTGATCTCCTGTATAACACAAACCACAGAGTTTCCCTGAATTCATTCCTGTTTGAAATAGAGCATATCTTTCTGAAAAACATCCAACCTTGATTTAGACATTTCCAAGGACGAATGATCCACCGTAACCTTTGGCAAGTTGTTCTAATGGTTAATTACCCTCACTGATAAAAATTTGCACCTTAGTTCCTAGTCTGAATTTGTTTAGCTTCGATTTCTGGCCACTGGATCTTGTTATACTTTTTGTCTTCGAGTTGAAAAACCCTCTATCATCAAATTTCTGTTCCCCATGTAGGTACTTATAGACTGTGATTAACTCACCCCTTAACCTTTTATTTGATAAACTAAACAGATTGAACTCTTTGAGTTCAACTACAGTTTTTCACTGTAAGGCATGTTTCCCAATCCCTTAATCATTCTTGTGGCTCTTCTCTGACCTCTCTCCAATGTTTTAAGATTCTTCTTGAATTGTTGACACCAGTACTGGACAGAGTATTCCTTTAGAAGTCACTCTAATGCCAAGTCCAGAAGTCAAATAACCGTTACTCCTACTTGAGATTCACCTGCTTATATATTCGAGGCTCGCATTATCTCTTTTGGCCACAGTGTTGCACTCGGAACTCATGTTCAGCTGATTATCCACTGAGACATCCAAGTCTTTTTCATAATCGCTGCTTCCAGGATAGAGTCCTCTCTCCCATAGATATAACTTACATTCTTGCTTCCTAGATGCATGGCTTTACACTTGGCGGTATTGAAATCCATGTTTGCTTGAGGCCAGCTTACCAAGAGATCCAGGTTGCTATGTATCTGTTGTCTTCATCATTTACAACTCTCCAATCTTTGTGCCATCTGCAAACCGGATCAATAATGGTTTTATGTTTTCTTCCATGTCATTAATAAAAATCATTTGCAGTGTTGTTGCTCATGTTTGTCCCGGGATATGAGAGATAAGGTGGGCGAGGTAATATCTTTTATTGGACTCATTTCTGTTGGTGAAAGAGGCATGCTTTTAAGGTACATAGACCTGAAGAAGACCTCTATGTAGCTCGAAAGCGTGCCTCTTTCGCCAGCAGAACTTGGAACAATAAAAGAGATTGCCTCGCCAGCCTTGTGTGTCTCATTGATAAAAATGTTCGGTAGTGTAGGGCCCAATACCAATCCCTGTATGATCCTACTAGAAACACACACACTTCATGATGATTCCCCATTGCCAGTTACATTTTGAGACCTACTGCTAGCCAGTTTTTAATCCATTTAACATGTGTCATGTTAATTTTGTATTGTTCAAGTATCTTCATCAAAATGTTGTGCGGTACCATCTAGGTATATTACATCAACACTATTATCGTTATTGACAAACTTATGATCTCATGAAAAAAGAAGTAACTTACTTCACTTGAACTAGACCCAAAATGGCAGTTGCCTCTGCCAGACTCCTATACATTTAAAGGCGCAATACATAGCAACAAAACTGCAAGTGGTATGTTGCTACCTAAATCTATATGTTGAGAACTCCAGAGGTGTACCGGGGCAATTTTAGAAGGGTATGTAGCCAGGGAATAATTCACCTCTATTATTAGTATGGTTGTTGGTTGTTTTTGCAGTAAGTGCCATATAAACATGGAGCAAACTGATGGTCCCCTGACCCAAACAGCTTCTATTAAGTCTCTTGGGGATGCAAGATAATCCTCAGTGGATCCTCCTGCCTTATTTTCAAGAGACAGGCCATGAAAAGGACATAATGCCATTACGTGATCTGTTACTTTCTGAAATCGCAGGAGCTGCAGAATACAGGATGGAAGGTCTCAAAGCAGTCAGAAGTTGCTTCGGTGAATTTGACCGAGATAGGGAACATGATAAAGTAGATGAGTGCTTCAGTGGATTAAGTTTAATAACCCTACCGGCAGTGATCTCCTCGCCAGCACTGGCTGCTTCAGCTTTCTTGGTTGTTTGCGTTGTGTCTGCCTAAGCAAACTGTAAGTCCTCCAGGGTAGGGGAGCCTGACCCTGCTTCCTGTTAAATCAATGGCAGTTTTTGCTCTGGGTTCATGGAAGCAACAGCAGGTCTTGGATAGGTTGTAAAGCACCACATGTAATGTATATAAAATTGGTGGCAGTGGGTGCACTGGGATTGTCTGAAATTAACAGTGGAACTCTGGTTGGCAATGAAAATTCTCCATTCTGCAAAAGGCCTTTGAATATTCTCCATTTAATGAGTATCAAATAATTGGATCCAAAGCATTTTACAGGATACCAAGCCGCGGAATGATCTTCAGAAGTTACCTTTGTTTTTGCACTTGCGAATACATGTCAGTGACACTTTGGTGTGTAAGGAAATCCTCATCCTCACAAATGAGACAATGCTGGATTCTCAGTTACATTAAGGCCCATTTCCAGTGCTTTGGCAATGCAAAGGTAAGTTGTGTGTCTAGTGGTAGACAGAAAAATGAGACGCCGGTTAAAGCCAGCTGCGGCTGGTCCTAAATGTTTGAGTTTGGGATTAGAGCTGTGGGACATGGAATGTTTGGTGTGCTGGCAATGCCAAAAAATTGGGGAAAATTTTTTTTTTTTGGTGTTGACCCAGAACAAACTTTTTTCTGAAATGTTGGTTAGTAGGAAAAAAAAAACCTGGCTTGAGGTTGAACATAACCCTTTGCTTTACCTGACCGGAAATGTTTCATTTTGAAAGTGAACATTTTAAAATCTTCTTTTAAATTTTTAAAAATCACAGTAGAAGGAAATTTCCAAGCCAAAAGTCATTTCAAATCACAAGATCAAAACGTCTTGTTTTGAAAAGGTTGAAATGTTTTCATTCTTTCTGTTTTTTTTCCCCCCCAACTAAAAGAATTTGGCACAAAAAGGTGAAATGTTTCAGTATCGCGGAATCTGCATTTTAAAATTTTTTTTGTTGCCAATGAGGATAATGTTTCGGTACTTTCCAGAAGGGTTGTGAGGATTAAACCCGTTCATGATTGCGAGATGTTCCGTTGATTTGGTGGTCAGGGCTATGTAACTACTTAGATGGCTATGGTAGTCCAAGCAGCTGTGCAACAGCAAATGTGGGAAGAAGTGAAACTCCAGGTATCTGATTGAGATAGCGCTACAATAGCTGATTGAGATACACACTAGAAGACAATGTAAGTTTTCCCTTGCAGTTAACTCAAACAAACCTTGGTTACATCCATGCAGAGTTGTCTTTGTTTTGCCTCTTTATCATAAAAGCCGGAGGATCAAGAAGCAAGTGGCTTCCCCTGCATTTCTGCCAGGGTATTTCTCCATATTCACAATGATGTTGTTTTGGTTTGCGAAGCTGGAGCTCAGACTGTCTATCAAGTTTGAACTGGATGAGGATGATTGATGATAAAATCAGGCTTCAATTGCCTGACTTTGGCTGGAGACAGAGCTATGACTCAATACGTGTGTTATCTGAGTGCATGCAGTGACTGAAATTAGGACAGCGGCATTCAGCTGACTTAACAATTCCCCTCCTATCATAATGGAGCTGGGCCGTGAGATTTTATGATAGTGTATTTGGCAATCGTCAGAGAAGCCAGAGAAAAAGCATACTGGTTGTTGTATCTGCGAGAGCACAGCACCTCCGTGCACCCTGCACTACTGTGCGCTACAGCGGAGTGAATTAGACTGATCAATAAAACTGGAGTGCTTAGTACATGTATTGCATGGAGAGTTAATTGGTTGTGGCTTGTTGTGTGTTTGCTGCACCTTTAAAGGGGGAGCAGGCCCACTTCCCCACTGCAGGGATGGCAGGGTTTTGTGTTTAGATGCAGCCTGTTACAAAGCAGCGAGACACACTGTGCTCTCTCTCTCGTGGAGACCTGGGCTACAATTTTCAAAAGGGTCACATTTTCCAAAACTTGACCCAGGAGTCCCATTTTCCGAAGGACTTAAAGGAGCCTAATGCACACTGTGTGAAAGTCAGTGACAAAGCAGAGACTAGAACTGGTCCCCAGCCATGAGTTCAGTCCATTTGTCTGCGGTTACAATGATCAAACACGGTTGCTTAAAGTTAGGTCTCTAGATCCATATTTATGCGCCAAATAAATGGGCTGATTTTCAAAAGCGAGGCGCCCCTATTGACTTCAGCAGAAGCTGTGGGTGCATCAGTGACTTTTGAAAATGGGAATTAAGGCCTGATTTTCAAAGGTATTTAGGTGCCTAACGTTAAGTGCCTAGTGGGGTTTTTCAAAACCGCCCAGGTACCCGACTCCAGTGGTGGTTTACAAAATTCTGCCCTATGATTTGTATTATTTGTTAGTGCAGGTTGACGATCAGAAAGAAGTTCATTGAATAAATGGCTGAATAAAAATCGGCAAAATTAGTCAACAGGTGTATTTGATAAATAGGGTTGGTCCTGCTTTGAGCAGGGGGTTGGACTAGATGACCTCCTGAGGTCCCTTCCAACCCTGAGATTCTATGATTCTATGATTCTATTCAACCAGTTAAAATGACGCTTTTATACATGTTTATAAGTCTCCCTCTCTCTCTCATGAGTTAGCCAGCTGCTTTACAATACTCAACAGCTGTCTTATTTATTATCTAGACAGCACCATCGGCGTGCAAGGCACTTTATAAACAAGGCCTACACTGTCTACTCATCATTTGTTACTTATTTATCTCTTTGTCTCACTAGCTAGTTCTGTATCTGGTTGTATGTCCACACTCATCACCCTAGCATCTGAGTACGTCTACACAACAATTAAACACTTGCAGCTGGCCCGGGTCAGCAGACACCGGCTTGTGGAGCTCGGGCTGAGGGGCTGTAAAATTGCTGGTTAGTCACAAGGGGGGAAGGTGTCAGAGCCTGGGCTCCTGCCTGAGCGTCTACACGGCCATTTTTAGCCCTGCAGCCCAGGCCCCATGAGTCCAAGTCAGCTGAAGCCGTGCTTTAGGGCTTTAATTTCAGTGTCGATGTATACTGAGTGTCCGTTGACGCGTCTCAGTGTTGCTTATTTGCTTTTAGTCCTCCGAATAACACAGAGGACAAAGGGATTTGCTCTCTCTGTTGATCATTGCATTTCTCATCCGTGTTGCTGCACATTTTATTCATGATACCAAATAATCGGCAGATTCTAGGATTACAGATTCTAGGATTCACCTCTGCAGGAATTAAGGTCATGGCTAACAGAAGCTCCCATTATGAGAGATTTTTAGGAAGCTTCAGGGGTGAAAAGCCCAAATACATCCTCTCCGGTAAAGTCTTATTTTAATGAGACAGTGCAGAGCCTCCTCCAAGTGCAATATGCTCAGCTCCCGCTTTGGATTGGGCAACCAGTTCTCAGAAGCCAAAGGCAATTTTCCATGGAGAAAGCAGATTTAGGGTGTAATCATAGGTGTGTGTGTGTGGAATTGTGAAAGCTGTGCTATTATTTGGCATCCCCTAAAATGTTTGCCTGCCATGGGGCTTTACGAGGCAAGTTCCAGATAAAGATGCAGATAAATGGTACCCATGCAGAATAAGGGGGAAATTAATGATTCACTGCGTCATTTAAAGAGAGATCATTTCAGACACCCTAAAAAAGTGCAAGGCTTCTTAGTCAGAGAGCGTTACCAGGAGGTGTATGTGACATTGTTCTTGTTTTGTTTTTTTCCCTTCTGCATTGCAGGGGCGTGTCACTGGGCAGAGTCATTGGCCAATTGAAGATCAAAATCTGTCAACCACACCAAGCTCAAGAACACAATAAAATCATATCCTCTGTCACGCCCATGCAAACCCAGCCCATCTCCCGAAGCAGCTAAAAGGGAGCATCCCCAGTGCTGGATTCAGAGGGACTCACTTCCCTTCACTCTGCACTCATCTTCTTGCACCGCAGCTCCAGTGATCCTTCTCCTCTTCGTCTTCTACTCTGTTTAGAGGGAGCAGCCATGTATCTCCAACCGTGCGCTCCGTCCACTGGAGGCAGCAAAAGGAGCTACAGCTCATGCTCTGCCATCGGTGCAGGTGGAGGAGGGGGGGGCAGAGTCAGGAGTAGCTACAGCTCCTATTCCTCCTCCAGGGGCTATGGAGGTGGTGGACGCTGTGCAGGGTTTGGCAGCAGGAGCTTGCATAATCTAGGCGGAGGTGGAAGGATTTCTGTGGGGGGCTCTTATGGTGGAGGATATCCGTGTAGAGGTGGTGGCTTTGGTGGCGGGTTTGGCGGCTATGGAGGAGGACCGTGTGGCTTTGGAGGAGGAGCGGGCGGCTATGGAGGAGGAGCGGGCGGCTATGGAGGAGGACCGTGTGGCTTTGGAGGAGGAGCGGGCGGCTTTGGAGGAGGAGCGGGCGGCTTTGGAGGAGGAGCGGGTGGCTTTGGTGGACCTTGCTTTGGACCTGGCTTTGGACCTGGTTTTGGACCTGGCTATGGACCTGGCAGACCTGGGCAACCTGGAGGCATCCAGCCCGTTCATGTTGACCCAAGCCTCCTGCAGCCGGTCAATGTGGATATTGACCCCCATATCCAACAAGTGAAAACTCAGGAGAAGGAGCAGATCAAGGTCCTCAACAACCAGTTTGCAAGCTTCATCGACAAGGTGAGAAGTCAGAGCAGTAGGGGGGCACTTTGAACTGCTTTGTGCACTGCAGTAAGGGTTGTTTCTATATTTCCATCTCAGTTTTGGAAAGAAAGGAAAATTGAGCAGTGATCAGAAATAGGCTAGAATTTCTCATCCAGAGATAGAGAGAGATTGAAAGCTTCTCCTTCATGGGCCCTGCCATGGATTCAGCTACTCTGTGGCTTTCAGCTGTAGGATGCTCCAGAAAGTCACATTCAAGTCATCCCAACAGCTTTAGCATTCACTAGCTGGTCTTACTACTGTGAATGTCTCTTTCCACGTGGCCTCCTATCAAATGCTACCTATTTATTAATATAATTTGATTATCAAATGACCCATTTACAGTGGAAAACTAGGATTTCTAATTTGCTTCCATAGGGGCAGATCCTCAGCTTCAATGCAACTACGATAGTTTACACTAGCTTAAGATCTTCCCCAGAATGTTTTCAGTGATGGAGTTCACTATTTCAGATTTTTTTTGGTTGCCGTTCTGAGTTTTGATGGAACAGTTCTAAGCTATATTGCAAAGTGCTGGTTGGAAAGCAGTGAGCGGAATGGGTCAGAAATGTTTCCCAAAAATCTGTTCTATTAAAATATTCAAAAAGTTGAAACATTTCAATGAGCTCAAAGCTTTTGCAAAACAGGGTGAAAATGCCATGAAAATGCAACTGAAATTTTCTGCTATTTGGTTTCAAAATCCCCAAAGGTCATCAACATTTTGAAATTTCATCAACATTTCAAGCTTTGATGTCTTTGACCACTTTCAATATTGCCCTTCAACAGAGAGAGAATAATACAGCAGCATTCTTGAATAGTGCTGCTCTTCCAAGTATTATACGGAATCCTTAATCCATCTGCGTTTTGGATTTCAGGTCCGGTTCTTGGAACAACAAAATAAAGTTCTGGTCACCAAGTGGGAACTCTTACAACAGCAAGGCGGAACAATTTTAAAGAAGGACTTAGCGCCCTATTATGAGAATTTTATCCAAGTCTTGAAGAGGAAGCTAGAGGGACTCAAAAATCAGAAGGGACAATTGCAGTCAGAACTGGAGAACATGCAACAGTATGTTGAGGACTACAAGCGCAAGTAAGTGCATCAACAGAGTAAGGAACGAAACATTAAATTAAATAAAAACATATTACAGCTCTAGCAAACTCGATTGATCAATTTACTGTGCCTTCAGTGTAAAGGGCGAGGTCTAGTTTTCCCCATGCATAAACTTTTGGATACCAGTTATGGCTGAAAATCCCAACATGGCCTAATTTCAAAGGCACAAATGGCAGAGAGGCCCCTGACCCTGGGTAGTCAATGGGAATTGGACCGCTAATTCCCATCCGTGGTTTGAAAATCACAAGAAGGATAAAGCCCAGGAATAGAGAAACATTTGTATTCACTACTTAAGAAAAAAACCCAAACCCGTTTATAGGAATATAACAAGCCCTGAGTTCTAATGTTCTTTCTTATCCTGGTGTAAATCAGTTGTGTTACAGCAGTTCTTTTCTTAAGAGGGTGGCTGATGGGCTGTGGACCTCGAGGAAGAAGTGTGTTTGAGGAGGGATCTGAAGGTGGAAAGGATGTAGGAGTGATGAATTGGATCCCATCTGGATGCTAGCAAGAAGGAGTTAGTGGCAATACAACATGAAGGGTCAATTAGATGCACACCTTTGGTGTAGTAAAATGGGGGAGAGAAGTTGATGAGAACAGAGTTAGACAGGTGCTCTGATTTAAATATCTAGATTATTTGATATTAGACTTCATTTGAACTTTAGTCGAGTCTAGCCTTTCTTTACTGGTGAATGAAGCAGCAAAACTCAAATAAACCCAGCTTGTCTCTTTACTTGAAAAAGGTATGAAGATGAAATCAACAAGCGCACAACTGCTGAGAATGACTTCGTGGTGCTCAAGAAGGTAAGCGGCAATGCTAACTAAAGAATGCGTTGGGAAGCTTTAAACAGGGGTTCAATGGGATTCCCTCTTCAATGAAAATATAACCATTGAAAATCATAATTAGAAGGAAAAAATGCCAGTTAGACACAGGCCTACACCAAAAACCCGAGTTGTTACCACCTGTGTGTTACAACCCAATATCCACTTGTGATTGGGTAACTGAATTTGTAAGATGCCCAGAAAAATGTGTCTGTCTATGCAGGTATTTCTATGGTGCCTATCTGAGCGCCTGACAAAAATTAACACCTTTCTGTGACTTACATGTCAGATTTTCAGCTTCTACACTTAATATCCACAAAATGTTCCAAAGGGATATTTGGTAAAGGGAAAGCAGTAGAGGAAAGAAAGAAAGGACATTCTAACCTTAATAGTGGTGCAAAGGAATGACCTTATACTATGTCCCCTTGGTTTTATTGCAATGGGTAATAAAATAACTAATCCCGAAGGTCCTGTTTTCCCCACACCTTTCTAAGCGCTACATTTGAAGCCCCACAGCAGAACAGCTGTTTCTTGACAGGGAACACAGGATGCTATTTCTGCCATGCTCAGCCATGCCCAATGGAAGATTAAACAATTCATGGTATCTCTCTGATCTTTCCTTCAGGATGTGGATAATGCCTACATAGTTAAAGTAGAGTTGGAAACAAGGGTGCAAGGTCTGATTGATCTCATCAACTTCCTGACAGCTGTATATGAGGAGGTAAGGAGTCTTCCGTTTCCCTTGAGCCACTGGTAATTGGGTGATGTAGGTCCCTTCCAAAGAGGCTTGACTTTGATTAGATACCAGGGTTGGGTTTCTTTTGGATGATGGCTAAAGCTGTTTGAAACTGACGATGATTTTTTTTTCCTTCTGCAAACATTTGTGCCAGAAAGTCTGATTCCATACAGATAGAGACTGACTCATTTCTAACCTGGAACCAAATGCCAGGCACCTGAAATCAACTTTAGGATGTCAGATTTTCAGATGTGCTGAGCACCCACAGCTTCTGCTGAAGTCAATAGGGGCGCCTCGCTTTTCAAAATCAGCCCATTTATTTGGCGCGTAAATATGGATCTAGAGGCCTAACTTTAAGCAACCGTGTTTGATCATTGTAGCCGCAGACAAATGGACTGAACTCAAGGCTGGGGACCAGTTCTAGTCTCTGCTTTGCCACTAAAGGGCCTCAGGAATCCTTGGCACCTATTGTATAGCACTTCACAGACATCGGGTTAAACCCTGGCCCTAATGAATTAATGGGACTTTTGCCATTGAGTTTAATTAGGCCAAGATTTCACCCATTGGCTTCAACCCTACAAGTGCGTCCTGAAATAAGTAGCCCAGTACACATGTAGTTTAGAAATGCTGACATGCCGTCTAATTACCAGGGCTGGTGGAGAAACAGGGGAAAATATTTGTTAACAAATTTCCAAAATGCTTCTGTTTGGGAGTTATTGAAAAAGGGCTGATTTCTCATTTTTTGCATCTCTTTTTGTAGACTATGCCACATTCTCCCCACCCCTTCCTTTCTATTTTTGTATAATGGGGGAAAAAGGCAACATTTTTCATTTTCCAGTTTCAACTCAAGAATGAAATTTAGCCACAAAAAGTTTTCTTTTTGAGACAAGGCTGGAGTGGGGGGTTTTGACCAAAAAATGGTTTTCCTTTAAGAATTTTGATCAGCTCTCATGATTGCTGTGACTTTGCAAACAAGCCAAGGACCTTTTTGCAACACCCCCATTTCTGTAAGACCTCCCCAGCTGTGTTTATTCTATGACAGACTATGTCTGTTCTAAATTGAAGCAAACAGATCTCTAGAGATAGACTTTAGCTGGAGAACAGGAAAAGGGGCAGAGATGGGAAATAACATGAAGGAAAGATACAGGAGAGAGTTGACTAATGTTTTGGTGCCTTGCAGGAAATCTCTCAGATGCAGACAATAAGTCGTGACTTGTCAGTGGTTGTATCCATGGATAACAGCAGACATCTAAATCTAGAGGGCATCATTGAGGAAGTCCGAAATCAATATGAGGAGATGGCTCGGAAAAGTAGAGCTGAGGCGGAGGCTTGGTACCAGTCTAAGGTAAGTAATCAAGCAGCTAAAGATACGTGGATGGTAAATACCGCTCACAGCTGATTCATAAATACAGCTCAGTTGCAATGGAAGAACTACACCTAGTAAGCAAATATTTACAGCTATAGGCTTCCAGGCAGGAGCTCCCTCCTTAAACACAACCCAAGAGGATCCACGGTTCATGTTTGTGTGGGAATTCTGAACAGGACCAAAGATGTGGAATGGGGTCATGGGGCCTTCACACTGCAGAGAACCATACTGTATTTCCCAAAGGGCTCTGCATCTCTGTAGGCACCTAAAGGAGACACTATAAGCCGGTATGATGGGCAGCAGACACAGCACAGCAGCTGCCGAATCATTACCAAGTGTTCTGTAGGTATCAGCGATATGTGGCTCAGTGGTGGTTTTATTTCTGCCAATCAGTATGAAGAGCTGCAGAGCACAGCTGGAAGACACGGCGACAACTTGCGCAGCACCAAGACAGAGATCCAAGAGCTAACGAGGAATATCCATAGGGTCCGGAGTGAAATTGAAAGTGTGAAGAAGCAGGTAATGGCTGGGGAACTTTTTGTATGTATCAGCGCGGGGCTGGATCAGGGATAATATTCCCTTGGAATTCCAGGAGCAGCAGTAGAGGTCTGGAAGTCGTTTGCAGCAGGGAGGCGCAGCATTTGCTGATTAAAGACACAGATGCTGGTTGAGGTCGGTGAAATTTGCAGATCGTTGGGAGCCAGCACTTGCTTGGAATGCATCTGCCCCCTTGGCAAGCTCCACCTCTCAGCACTTTGTAGCTGGTGTGGGGAATGGAGAGCCAAGCTCTCTTGGGGGCTGTTGAGTCACACTAGGCTGCTAATGCATAGACAACATGGAGACAGCCTGGTGGGTGGAAACCGGGGTTGACACTGGCTTGAAAACACTTCCCACAGTAAAACCTGTGCTGTGAATTAGAAAATCAGAGGCGTTGAATCACTCAGCCTGGTTTGGTGTCCCGGGTCAGATTATTGCGTGCAAATGAGCTACAAGGACGGTGCAGTGAGTAGGGGACTGAACAGGAAGTCGAGAGATGCCTGACTCCGGGTGTTCTAGCTGAGGTGTTGCCCAGGACTCCCCTGGTAATAGATTTCATAGTCTGTTCCGAATACATCGGGACTGGTAGCTTTGCTGACCAGAGACTGAATTGTGACTCAGCCAGATGAGGAGTAAATTAGTTCATCCCTTTTCATGGAGTAATGTATTCTTCTTCTTTGTGGGCACGTTAAGCTACCCCAGCCCATGGGTACTGGGGCGGGGTAGTTTGGGCTCTCTGGTCCTCCTCCCGCTTGCCTGCAGCAAGGGGTATCAGATGAGGAGCCCCGGTAGCCGGAGTCATAATCTGAGCAGGAGAGTAAAAGGTAGGGGCCAGAGGTGTGTCAGTTCTCCTTATTCTTTGCATGGCCACTGGGGAACTGAGCCCTAGACATGGTCTTGGGCAAGTCACTGCCCTTCTCTGCCACTCATCATCCCTAGCTATAAAGCAATAACATTGATACTCACCCTGCTGGCTGGTGGAAACTCGTCATTCCCCTCCCCCCCCAAAAAGTGTCCAGTTTTATTGGAAATTTTCAAGTTTGGGGGGGAAATGTTTTGGCTGAAACCCCAAAACTTTGGATTGGGGCAGTGCGATTTTTGAGGTCCGGGGGGGGTGGGGATGGAATGAAAAATGGACATTTTCGGCAATGCCCCAGGCCGTTTTGCAGCCACACTTAGCTTTGGCGAATCTGAAGACGAAGTCGGTCTAGAGCGGAATTTAGAGTTGCCTTTCCTCTTTTGCAGATCGTAAATCTGCAGTCTGCCATCGCCGAGGCAGAGGAGAAGGGCGAGTTGGCCCTCAAGGACGCTAGGAAAAAACTGGACGAGCTTGAACATGCCCTGCATAAAGACAAGGGGGATCTGGCTACCTTATTGAAAGAGTACCAGGATCTGCTGAATGTCAAACTTGCCCTGGATATCGAGATTGCCATGTACAGGAAACTGCTGGAAGGAGAGGAGTGTAGGTAGGTGCATTGCCTGTTGGGATTTGTGTTTCAAATGGTTTCAAGTTCCCAAATTTGCTGGTAGGAGCTATTATAAGTGGGAAATAAATAAAGATTTAGCAACGTCCTTTGCACTAAGGATGGGAAGTTCTCAAATGAGCAGGGCTCTGTGGAAGCATGACCTGCTTTCCTGGATGAATGACCTATGTCCCTTTCCCTACACAGGCTAGCTGGAGGTGGCCAGTCTCATGTGAATGTCTGTAAGTAGCTTGTGGTCTTCACATCAATATATGTTGTTTGTGTTTCCCTGGGGTTTGTGGGCTGCCCTTATGCTGACGGGGTGACCCTGTGCTTTTCTTGCAGCTGTCATTGGTGGAGGTGGAGGCGCAGGCGGAGGAGGCATCTGTGGCGGTGGATTCGGTGGCGGAAGCGGAGGAGGCATCTGCGGTGGTGGATTCGGCGGTGGAAGCGGAGGATTCGGCGGCGGAGGCGGCATCTGTGGTGGTGGATTCGGCGGTGGAAGCGGAGGAGTGATCTGTGGCGGTGGATTCGGTGGAGGCGGAGGATTCAGTGGCGGAAGCGGAGTCGTCTGTGGTGGTGGATTCATCGGCAGAAGCGTTGAAGGTGGTAGCTTCTCTTCTGGAAGTGGAAGAGGCTCCGGAGGTGGCGGCAGCGGCATCTGCTCCAGCGGCGGTGGTTCCTCGGTCGTACGGAAATGCACCACGTCTTTCTCCACCAAATCCGGTTCAGGAGGGTACTGAGCACCGGAGCCAGGCCCCAGAAAGAAAGAAGCATCTTTTTATCTTCAAATGGCAGCAGCACAGCCCACCTAACCCAACTCTGGTATCCAGAAAAGAAACGAACTGTATCCCTTACAGCCCACACCCTCAAAACACCACCTGATCCCGACCGCATCTTCCCCGAAGGGAGGGTGGGAGCGACGCGCCATCCTGGCAGCAACACCTGCCGGGTTTAAACCAAACATCCGTGTCAATTGAAACGCACCCACCAATTAAATGTTATAAGACCCTGTAAAGTAATGCATCACTTGAGGATATCAGTAAGCAATGAGCTGATTTAGAGGAGGGAGTGCTCTGCCCCTCTGGGTGTGCTGTAGATTTTTGGCTGTTGTGGCTGTCAAGGGATAATGTGTATAAAACTCAACTTTTCTTCTCTTTTCCTAGCTCTTCTTCCAAAATGGCTATGTTTTCTTGGGTGCTATTGTATTTACTGTGCCTTCCGTCTCCTGTTTGCGTGCTTTACAAATAGGTCTGAGTTGTGGTACATGTGGGGAAAAATTATAATCCATCTTCAGCTGAGTCGAGGAGTTAGAAATGTTTGTGTGGCTATCTAGACACGATAGGCTTCCCCTTAAGGAATGATTAGGTAGGTTTGTTATTTTGGGTATCCAAAGACAGGCTCTAACCAACATTCACCATAAACAAGTGGGTACCAATTCCAGTCATCCCCCATCATCCTTTAGTTGCACCTCTTTCCACTGGATGTATTTGTGCCTTTATTGTAAAGATAAGAGAGCAAACTGTTCACTGCAAAGCATTCTCTGATGTAGAATATACTGTACTGTCACCATTTACCTACCTTTTCTATTCATGGGGTGTCCCATTTTCTTGGGGTGTGACCATTTCAATAAACTGCAGACAAGTCAAATCATGTCTATGTATCATTATTATTATTATACAAGAGTGAATAGGTCTGTGGCCAGGATCCTGCATGAAAATCACGAGCTGCTCTTCTTGTTAAAAAATAGACATATAACCATACTCTGGGCAAAATTCTCAGCTAATGCAAATCTGTGAAGGTCTGTTGAAGTCCATTGACCTACGCCAGTTTACAGTCTGGCCCCGTGAGTTCTGAAATGTTGTTAAGATTATTGACATTGGGATCATTTCCAAGAGGCAAGGCAGTTTGAATCTGCTGCAAGGTTGTAGGGGTTTTTTTTGAGGTCATTGTGGAGCTGAAAAGAAATAATAATAACTGGGCCCGGTTCTCCGCTATGCCAGTATTACGTCAGTGTGACTCTACTGAAATCAAGGGAGTTGCAGTCCATGTTATGGAGTGGTGAATAAAACCCAGGTCTCTACATTCTTGTGGTCACAGCGGAGAGCACCCCCACATGCTACTGAATCTGAGACACACGTCCTTTGAGCAGAGAAAGAGAAGTGTCAGTTGAACAATTATCACCAGCAGTTTTCTGTAAGGTGTGAACTTAGTACTCACTATGTCTAGCAAAGGCATAACAACATTTGATGACCAGAAACTGATTGATGAATAATGATAAAATAAGGCTTTAATTGCCTGACTTTGGCTGGAGACAGGGCTGTGACTCAATATGTGTGTTATCTAAGTGCATGCAGCAACTGAAATTAGGACAGCGGCATTCAGCTGACTTAACAACTCCCCTCATGTCATAATGGAGTTGGGCCGTGAGATTTTATGATAGTGTATTTGGCAATCGCCAGAGAAGCCAGAGAAAAAGCATCCTGGTTGTTGTATCTGCGAGAGCACAGCACCTCCGTGCACCCTGCACTACTGTGCGCTACAGCGGAGTGAATTAGACTGATCAATAAAACTGGAGTGCTTAGTACATGTATTGCATGGAGAGTTAATTGGTTGTGGCTTGTTGTGTGTTTGCTGCACCTTTTAAAGGGGAAGCAGGCCCACTTCCCCACTGCAGGGATGGCAGGGTTTTGTGTTTAGATGCAGCCTGTTACAAAGCAGCGAGACACACTGTGCTCTCTCTCTTGTGGAGACCTGGGCTAAAATTTTCAAAAGGGTCACATTTTCCAAAACTTGAGCCAGGAGTCCCATTTTCCGAAGGACTTAGGAGCTTAATGCACACTGTGTGAAAGTCAGTGACAAAGCAGAGACTAGAACTGGTCCCCAGCCTTGAATCATAGAATCGAATATCAGGATTGGAAGGGACCTTAGAAGGTCATCTAGTCCAACCCCCTGCTCAAAGCAGGACCAAGCCCCAATTTTTGCCACATCCCTAAATGGCCCCCTCATGGATGGAACTCACAACCCTGGGTTTAGCAGGCCAATGCTCAAACCAGTGAGGTATCACTCCCCCCAACTTGAGTTCAGTCCATTTGTCTGCAACTACAATGATCAAACACGATTGCTTAAAGTTAGGCCTCTAGATCCATATTTACGCGCCAAATAAATGGGCTGATTTTCAAAAGCGAGGCGCCCCTATTGACTTCAGCAGAAGCTGTGGGTGCATCAGTGACTTTTGAAAATGGGACTTAAGGCCAGATTTGCAAAGGTATTTAGGTGCCTAATTATAAGTGCCTAGTGGGGTTTTTCAAAACCGCCCAGGTGCCCGACTCCAGTGGTGGTTTACAAAATTCTGCCCTATGACTTGTATTATTTGTTAGTGCAGGTTGACGATCAGAAAGAAGTTCATTGAATAAATGGCTGAATAAAAATGGGCAAAATTAATCAACAGGTGTATTTGATAAATAGTATTCAACCAGTTAAAATGACGCTTTTATATATGTTTATAAGTCTCTCTCTCTCTCTCTCTCTCTCTCTCTCTCTCTCATGAGCTAGCCAGCTGCTTTACAATACTCAACAGCTGTTTATCTAGACAGCACCATCGGCGTGCAAGGCGCTTTATAAACAAGGCCTACACTGTCTACTCATCATTTGTTACTTATTTATCTCTGGTCTCACTAGCTAGTTCTCTATCTGGTTGTATGTCCACACTCATCACCCTAGCATCTGAGTACGTCTACACAACAATTAAACACTTGCGGCTGGCCCAGGTCAGGAGACACTGGCTTGCAGAGCTCAGGCTGAGGGGCTGTAAAATTGCTGGTTAGTCACAAAGGGGGGAAGGTGTCAGAGCCTGGGCTCCTGCCTGAGCGTCTACACGGCCATTTTTAGCCCTGCAGCCCAGGCCCCATGAGTCCAAGTCAGCTGAAGCCGTGCTTTAGGGCTTTAATTTCAGTGTCGATGTATCCTGAGTGTCCGTTGACGCTTCTCAGTGTTGCTTATTTGCTTTTAGTCCTCCGAATAACACAGAGGACAAAGGGATTTGCTCTCCCTGTTGATCATTGCATTTCTCATCCGTGTTGCTGCACATTTTATTCATGATACCAAATAATCGGCAGATTCTAGGATTACAGATTCTAGGATTCACCTCTGCAGGAATTAAGGTCATGGCTAACAGAAGCTCCCATTATGAGAGATTTTTAGGAAGCTTCAGGGGTGAAAAGCCCAAATACATCCTCTCCGGTAAAGTCTTATTTTAATGAGACAGTGCAGAGCCTCCTCCAAGTGCAATATGCTCAGCTCCCGCTTTGGATTGGGCAACCAGTTCTCAGAAGCCAAAGGCAATTTTCCATGGAGAAAGCAGTTTTAGGGTGTGTGTGTGTGTGTGTGTGTGTGTGTGTGTGTGTGTGTGTGTGTGTGTGTGTCTTTACGAGGCAAGTTCCAGATAAAGATACAGATAAACGGTACCCATGCAGAATAAGGGGGAAAGTAGTGATTCACTGTGTCATTTAAAGAGAGATCATTTCAGACACCCTAAAAAATGCTAGGCTTCTTAGTCAGAGAGAGTTACCAGGAGGTGTATGAGACATTGTTCTTGTTTTGTTTTTTTTCCCTTCTGCATTGCAGGGGCGTGTCACTGGGCAGAGTCATTGGCCAAGTGAAGATCAAAATCTGTCAACCACACCAAGCTCAAGAACACAATAAAATCATATCCTCTGTCACGCCCATGCAAACCCAGCCCATCTCCCGAAGCATTTAAAAGGGAGCATCCCCAGTGCTGGATTCAGAGGGACTCACTTCCCTTCACTCTGCACTCATCTTCTTGCAGCACAGCTCCAGTGATCCTTCTCCTCTTCATCTTCTACTCTGTTTAGAGGGAGCAGCCATGTATCTCCGACCGTGCGCTCCGTCCACTGGAGGCAGCAAAAGGAGCTACAGCTCATGCTCTGCCATCGGTGCAGGTGGAGGAGGGGGGGGCAGAGTCAGGAGTAGCTACAGCTCCTATTCCTCCTCCAGGGGCTATGGAGGTGGTGGACACTGTGCAGGGTTTGGCAGCAGGAGCTTGCATAATCTAGGCGGAGGTGGAAGGATTTCTGTGGGGGGCTCTTACGGTGGAGGATATCTGTGTAGAGGTGGTGGCTTTGGTGGCGGGTTTGGCGGCTATGGAGGAGGACCGTGTGGCTTTGGAGGAGGAGCGGGCAGCTATGGAGGAGGAGCGGGCGGCTATGGAGGAGGACCGTGTGGCTTTGGAGGAGGAGCGGGCGGCTTTGGAGGAGGAGCGGGCGGCTTTGGAGGAGGAGCGGGTGGCTTTGGTGGACCTTGCTTTGGACCTGGCTTTGGACCTGGTTTTGGACCTGGCTATGGACCTGGCAGACCTGGGCAACCTGGAGGCATCCAGCCCGTTCATGTTGACCCAAGCCTCCTGCAGCCGGTCAATGTGGATATTGACCCCCATATCCAACAAGTGAAAACTCAGGAGAAGGAGCAGATCAAGGTCCTCAACAACCAGTTTGCAAGCTTCATCGACAAGGTGAGAAGTCAGAGCAGTAGGGGGGCACTTTGAACTGCTTTGTGCACTGCAGTAAGGGTTGTTTCTATATTTCCATCTCAGTTTTGGAAAGAAAGGAAAATTGAGCAGTGATCAGAAATAGGCTAGAATTTCTCATCCAGAGATAGAGAGAGATTGAAAGCTTCTCCTTCATGGGCCCTGCCATGGATTCAGCTACTCTGTGGCTTTCAGCTGTAGGATGCTCCAGAAAGTCACATTCAAGTCATCCCAACAGCTTTAGCATTCACTAGCTGGTCTTACTACTGTGAATGTCTCTTTCCACGTGGCCTCCTATCAAATGCTACCTATTTATTAATATAATTTGATTATCAAATGACCCATTTACAGTGGAAAACTAGGATTTCTAATTTGCTTCCATAGGGGCAGATCCTCAGCTTCAATGCAACTACGATAGTTTACACTAGCTTAAGATCTTCCCCAGAATGTTTTCAGTGATGGAGTTCACTATTTCAGATTTTTTTTGGTTGCCGTTCTGAGTTTTGATGGAACAGTTCTAAGCTATATTGCAAAGTGCTGGTTGGAAAGCAGTGAGCGGAATGGGTCAGAAATGTTTCCCAAAAATCTGTTCTATTAAAATATTCAAAAAGTTGAAACATTTCAATGAGCTCAAAGCTTTTGCAAAACAGGGTGAAAATGCCATGAAAATGCAACTGAAATTTTCTGCTATTTGGTTTCAAAATCCCCAAAGGTCATCAACATTTTGAAATTTCATCAACATTTCAAGCTTTGATGTCTTTGACCACTTTCAATATTGCCCTTCAACAGAGAGAGAATAATACAGCAGCATTCTTGAATAGTGCTGCTCTTCCAAGTATTATACGGAATCCTTAATCCATCTGCGTTTTGGATTTCAGGTCCGGTTCTTGGAACAACAAAATAAAGTTCTGGTCACCAAGTGGGAACTCTTACAACAGCAAGGCGGAACAATTTTAAAGAAGGACTTAGCGCCCTATTATGAGAATTTTATCCAAGTCTTGAAGAGGAAGCTAGAGGGACTCAAAAATCAGAAGGGACAATTGCAGTCAGAACTGGAGAACATGCAGCAGTATGTTGAGGACTACAAGCGCAAGTAAGTGCATCAACAGAGTAAGGAACGAAACATTAAATTAAATAAAAACATATTACAGCTCTAGCAAACTCGATTGATCAATTTACTGTGCCTTCAGTGTAAAGGGCGAGGTCTAGTTTTCCCCATGCATAAACTTTTGGATACCAGTTATGGCTGAAAATCCCAACATGGCCTAATTTCAAAGGCACAAATGGCAGAGAGGCCCCTGACCCTGGGTAGTCAATGGGAATTGGACCGCTAATTCCCATCCGTGGTTTGAAAATCACAAGAAGGATAAAGCCCAGGAATAGAGAAACATTTGTATTCACTACTTAAGAAAAAAACCCAAACCCGTTTATAGGTATATAACAAGCCCTGAGTTCTAATGTTCTTTCTTATCCTGGTGTAAATCAGTTGTGTTACAGCAGTTCTTTTCTTAAGAGGGTGGCTGATGGGCTGTGGACCTCGAGGAAGAAGTGTGTTTGAGGAGGGATCTGAAGGTGGAAAGGATGTAGGAGTGATGAATTGGATCCCATCTGGATGCTAGCAAGAAGGAGTTAGTGGCAATACAACATGAAGGGTCAATTAGATGCACACCTTTGGTGTAGTAAAATGGGGGAGAGAAGTTGATGAGAACAGAGTTAGACAGGTGCTCTGATTTAAATATCTAGATTATTTGATATTAGACTTCATTTGAACTTTAGTCGAGTCTAGCCTTTCTTTACTGGTGAATGAAGCAGCAAAACTCAAATAAACCCAGCTTGTCTCTTTACTTGAAAAAGGTATGAAGATGAAATCAACAAGCGCACAACTGCTGAGAATGACTTCGTGGTGCTCAAGAAGGTAAGCGGCAATGCTAACTAAAGAATGCGTTGGGAAGCTTTAAACAGGGGTTCAATGGGATTCCCTCTTCAATGAAAATATAACCATTGAAAATCATAATTAGAAGGAAAAAATGCCAGTTAGACACAGGCCTACACCAAAAACCCGAGTTGTTACCACCTGTGTGTTACAACCCAATATCCACTTGTGATTGGGTAACTGAATTTGTAAGATACCCAGAAAAATGTGTCTGTCTATGCAGGTATTTCTATGGTGCCTATCTGAGCGCCTGACAAAAATTAACACCTTTCTGTGACTTACATGTCAGATTTTCAGCTTCTACACTTAATATCCACAAAATGTTCCAAAGGGATATTTGGTAAAGGGAAAGCAGTAGAGGAAAGAAAGAAAGGACATTCTAACCTTAATAGTGGTGCAAAGGAATGACCTTATGCTATGTCCCCTTGGTTTTATTGCAATGGGTAATAAAATAACTAATCCCGAAGGTCCTGTTTTCCCCACACCTTTCTAAGCGCTACATTTGAAGCCCCAACAGCAGAACAGCTGTTTCTTGACAGGGAACACAGGATGCTATTTCTGCCATGCTCAGCCATGCCCAATGGAAGATTAAACAATTCATGGTATCTCTCTGATCTTTCCTTCAGGATGTGGATAATGCCTACATAGTTAAAGTAGAGTTGGAAACAAGGGTGCAAGGTCTGATTGATCTCATCAACTTCCTGACAGCTGTATATGAGGAGGTAAGGAGTCTTCCGTTTCCCTTGAGCCACTGGTAATTGGGTGATGTAGGTCCCTTCCAAAGAGGCTTGACTTTGATTAGATACCAGGGTTGGGTTTCTTTTGGATGATGGCTAAAGCTGTTTGAAACTGACGATGATTTTTTTTTCCTTCTGCAAACATTTGTGCCAGAAAGTCTGATTCCATACAGATAGAGACTGACTCATTTCTAACCTGGAACCAAATGCCAGGCACCTGAAATCAACTTTAGGATGTCAGATTTTCAGATGTGCTGAGCACCCACAGCTTCTGCTGAAGTCAATAGGGGCGCCTCGCTTTTCAAAATCAGCCCATTTATTTGGCGCGTAAATATGGATCTAGAGGCCTAACTTTAAGCAACCGTGTTTGATCATTGTAGCCGCAGACAAACGGACTGAACTCAAGGCTGGGGACCAGTTCTAGTCTCTGCTTTGCCACTAAAGGGCCTCAGGAATCCTTGGCACCTATTGTATAGCACTTCACAGACATCGGGTTAAACCCTGGCCCTAATGAATTAATGGGACTTTTGCCATTGAGTTTAATTAGGCCAAGATTTCACCCATTGGCTTCAACCCTACAAGTGCGTCCTGAAATAAGTAGCCCAGTACACATGTAGTTTAGAAATGCTGACATGCCGTCTAATTACCAGGGCTGGTGGAGAAACAGGGGAAAATATTTGTTAACAAATTTCCAAAATGCTTCTGTTTGGGAGTTATTGAAAAAGGGCTGATTTCTCATTTTTTGCATCTCTTTTTGTAGACTATGCCACATTCTCCCCACCCCTTCCTTTCTATTTTTGTATAATGGGGGAAAAAGGCAACATTTTTCATTTTCCAGTTTCAACTCAAGAATGAAATTTAGCCACAAAAAGTTTTCTTTTTGAGACAAGGCTGGAGTGGGGGGTTTTGACCAAAAAATGGTTTTCCTTTAAGAATTTTGATCAGCTCTCATGATTGCTGTGACTTTGCAAACAAGCCAAGGACTTTTTTGCAACACCCCCATTTTTGTAAGACCTCCCCAGCTGTGTTTATTCTATGACAGACTATGTCTGTTCTAAATTGAAGCAAACAGATCTCTAGAGATAGACTTTAGCTGGAGAACAGGAAAAGGGGCAGAGATGGGAAATAACATGAAGGAAAGATACAGGAGAGAGTTGACTAATGTTTTGGTGCCTTGCAGGAAATATCTCAGATGCAGACAATAAGTCGTGACTTGTCAGTGGTTGTATCCATGGATAACAGCAGACATCTAAATCTAGAGGGCATCATTGAGGAAGTCCGAAATCAATATGAGGAGATGGCTCGGAAAAGTAGAGCTGAGGCGGAGGCTTGGTACCAGTCTAAGGTAAGTAATCAAGCAGCTAAAGACATGTGGATGGTAAATATCGCTCACAGCTGATTCATAAGTACAGCTCAGTTGCAATGGAAGAACTGCACCTAGTAAGCAAATATTTACAGCTACAGGCTTCCAGGCAGGAGCTCCCTCCTTAAACACAACCCAAGAGGATCCATGGTTCATGTTTGTGTGGGAATTCTGAATAGGACCAAAGATGTGGAATGGGATCATGGGGCCTTCACACTGCAGAGAACCATACTGTATTTCCCAAAGGGCTCTGCATCTCTGTAGGCACCTAAAGGAGACACTATAAGCCAGTATGATGGGCAGCAGACACAGCACAGCAGCTGCCGAATCATTACCAAGTGTTCTGTAGGTATCAGCGATATGTGGCTCAGTGGTGGTTTTATTTCTGCCAATCAGTATGAAGAGCTGCAGAGCACAGCTGGAAGACACGGCGACAACTTGCGCAGCACCAAGACAGAGATCCAAGAGCTAACGAGGAATATCCATAGGGTCCGGAGTGAAATTGAAAGTGTGAAGAAGCAGGTAATGGCTGGGGAACTTTTTGTATGTATCAGCGCGGGGCTGGATCAGGGATAATATTCCCTTGGAATTCCAGGAGCAGCAGTAGAGGTCTGGAAGCTGTTTGCAGCCGGCAGGAGCAGCATTTGCTGATTAAAGACACCGATGCTGGTTGAGGTCGGTGAAACTTGCAGATCGTTGGGAGCCAGCACTTGCTTGGAATGCATCTGCCCCCTTGGCAAGCTCCACCTCTCAGCACTTTGTAGCTGGTGTGGGGAATGGAGAGCCAAGCTCTCTTGGGGACTGTTGAGTCACACTAGGCTGCTAATGCATAGACAACATGGAGACAGCCTGGTGGGTGGAAACCGGGGTTGACACTGGCTTGAAAACACTTCCCACAGTAAAACCTGTGCTGTGAATTAGAAAATCAGAGGCATTGAATCACTCAGCCTGGTTTGGTGTCCCGGGTCAGATTACTGCGTGCAAATGAGCTACAAGGATGGTGCAGTGAGTAGGGGACTGAACAGGAAGTCGAGAGATTCCTGACTCCGGGTGGTCTAGCTGAGGTGTTGCCCAGGACACCCCGGGCAATAGATTTCATAGTCTGTACCAAATACATCGGGGTTGGTAGCTTTGCTGGCCAGAGATTGAATTATGACTCAGCCAGATGAGGAGTAAATTAGTTCATCCCTTTTCATGGAGTAATGTATTCTTCTTCTTTGTGGGCACGTTAAGCTACTCCAGCCCATGGGTACTGGGGCGGGGTAGTTTGTGCTCTCTGGTCCTCCTCCCGCTTGCCTGCAGCAAGGGGTATCAGATGAGGAGCCCCGGTAGCCGGAGTCATAATCTGAGCAGGAGAGTAAAAAGTAGGGGCCAGAGATGTGTCAGTTCTCCTTATTCTTTGCATGGCCACTGGGGCAATTGAGCCCTAGACATGGTCTTGGGCAAGTCACTGCCCTTCTCTGCCACTCATCATCCCTAGCTATAAAGCAATAACATTGATACTCACCCTGCTGGCTGGTGGAAACTGGTTATTCCCCTCCCCGCCCCAAAAGTGTCCAGTTTTATTGGAAATGTTCGTTTTTGAGGGAAAAGTTTTGGCTGAAACCCCAAAACTTTGGATTGGGGCAGTGCGTTTTTTGGGGTCGGGGGAGGAGGGGGATGGAATGAAAAATGGACATTTTCGGCAATGCCCCAGGCCGTTTTCCAGCCACATTTAGCTTTGGCGAATCCGAAGACTAAGTCGGTCTAGAGCGGAATTTAGACGTTGCCTTTCCTGTTTTGCAGATCGTAAATCTGCAGTCTGCCATCGCCGAGGCAGAGGAGAAGGGCGAGTTGGCCCTCAAGGACGCTAGGAGAAAACTGGACGAGCTTGAACATGCCCTGCATAAAGACAAGGGGGATCTGGCTACCTTATTGAAAGAGTACCAGGATCTGCTGAATGTCAAACTTGCCCTGGATATCGAGATTGCCATGTACAGGAAACTGCTGGAAGGAGAGGAGTGTAGGTAGGTGCATTGCCTGTTGGGATTTGTGTTTCAAATGGTTTCAAGTTCCCAAATTTGCTGGTAGGAGCTATTATAAGTGGGAAATAAATAAAGATTTAGCAACGTCCTTTGCACTAAGGATGGGAAGTTCTCAAATGAGCAGGGCTCTGTGGAAGCATGACCTGCTTTCCTGGATGAATGACCTATGTCCCTTTCCCTACACAGGCTAGCTGGAGGTGGCCAGTCTCATGTGAATGTCTGTAAGTAGCTTGTGGTCTTCACATCAATACATGTTGTTTGTGTTTCCCTGGGGTTTGTGGGCTGCCCTTATGCTGACGGGATGACCCTGTGCTTTTCTTGCAGCTGTCATTGGTGGAGGTGGAGGTGGAGGCGGAGGAGGCATCTGTGGCGGTGGATTCGGCGGCGGAAGCGGAGGAGGCATCTGCGGTGGTGGATTCGGCGGTGGAAGCGGAGGATTCGGCGGCGGAGGCGGCATCTGTGGTGGTGGATTCGGCGGTGGAAGCGGAGGAGTGATCTGTGGCGGTGGATTCGGTGGAGGCGGAGGATTCAGTGGCGGAAGCGGAGTCGTCTGTGGTGGTGGATTCATCGGCAGAAGCGTTGAAGGTGGTAGCTTCTCTTCTGGAAGTGGAAGAGGCTCCGGAGGTGGCGGCACTGGCATCTGCTCCAGCGGCGGTGGTTCCTCGGTCGTACGGAAATGCACCACGTCTTTCTCCACCAAATCCGGTTCAGGAGGGTACTGAGCACCGGAGCCAGGCCCCAGAAAGAAAGAAGCATCTTTTTATCTTCAAATGGCAGCAGCACAGCCCACCTAACCCAACTCTGGTATCCAGAAAAGAAACGAACTGTATCCCTTACAGCCCACACCCTCGAAACACCACCTGATCCCGACCGCATCTTCCCCGAAGGGAGGGTGGGAGCGACGCGCCATCCTGGCAGCAACACCTGCCGGGTTTAAACTAAACGTCCGTGTCAATTGAAACGCACCCACCAATTAAATGTTATAAGACCCTGTAAAGTAATGCATCACTTGAGGATATCAGTAAGCAATGAGCTGATTTAGAGGAGGGAGTGCTCTGCCCCTCTGGGTGTGCTGTAGATTTTTGGCTGTTGTGGCTGTCAAGGGATAATGTGTATAAAACTCAACTTTCCTTCTCTTTTCCTAGCGCTTCTTCCAAAATGGCTATGTTTTCTTGGGTGCTATTGTATTTACTGTGCCTTCCGTCTCCTGTTTGCGTGCTTCACAAATAGGTCTGAGTTGCGGTACATGTGGGGAAAAATTATAATCCATCTTCAGCTGAGTCGAGGAGTTAGAAATGTTTGTGTGGCTATCTAGACACGATAGGCTTCCCCTTAAGGAATGATTAGGTAGGTTTGTTATTTTGGGTATCCAAAGACAGGCTCTAACCAACATTCATCATAAACAAGTGGGTACCAATTCCAGTCATCCCCCATCATCCTTTAGTTGCACCTCTTTCTACCGGATGTATTTGTGCCTTTATTGTAAAGATAAGAGAGCAAACTGTTCACTGCAAAGCATTCTCTGATGTAGAATATACTGAACTGTCACCATTTACCTACCTTTTCTACTCATGGGGCATCCCATTTTCTTGGGGTGTGACCATTTCAATAAACTGCCGACAAGTCAAATCATGTCTATGTGTCATTATTATTATTATACAAGAGTGAATAGGTCTGTGGCCAGGATCCTGCATGAAAATCACGAGCTGCTCTTCTTGTTAAAAAATAGACATATAACCATACTCTGGGCAAAATTCTCAGCTAATGCAAATCTGTGAAGGTCTGTTGAAGTCCATTGACCTACGCCAGTTTACAGTCTGGCCCCGTGAGTTCTGAAATGTTGTTAAGATTATTGACATTGGGATCATTTCCTAGAGGCAAGGCAGTTTGAATCTGCTGCAAGGTTGTAGGGTGGTTGTTTTTTTTTTGAGGTCATTGTGGAGCTGAAAAGAAATAATAATAATAACTGGGCCTGGTTCTCCGTTATGCTAGTATTATGTCACTGTGACTCTACTGAAATCAAGGGAGTTGCAGTCCATGTTATGGAGTGGTGAATAAAACTCAGGTCTCTACATTCCTGTGGTCACAGCGGACAGCACCCAGATGCTACTGAATCTGAGACACACATCCTTTGAGCAGAGAAAGAGAAGTGTCAGTTGAACAATTATCACCAGCAGTTTTCTGTAAGGTGTGAACTTAGTACTCACTATGTCTAGCAAAGGCATAACAACATTTGATGACTGGAAACTGAAGCTAGATGCATGGGAATTCGGGTGCATGTTTTTAAGAGAGACGGTTATTAACCATTGGAACAGCTTGGTATGAGGTGACTGCTCCATCACATGGACACCAAGACTTGTTGTCTTTCTAAAATGTCCCCCTTAGCTCAGCCAGAAGTTATGGGAATGATGCAGGAATCATAGGGTGAAATCCTACGGCCTGTGTCATGCAGGAGGTTAGATGAGGTCCCTTCTGGCCTTAAACCTCTATGGGCTCCGAGGGACAATAAATAGGCAGATTTCCAAAGAAATCCTAGCTTAGTTGTAACGTGAACTGGTTGAACATTGGAATTTTCACCCAGTGGGAAATTCTGATATTTCAAAATTTATTTTAGTCCTGAATTGGTGCCAAAAGCCAAAAAAATCAAATTTTTCTGGCTGAATGGGAAATTCCAAAAATGTTGGATTCATAAGGTTTGTTTTGACATTCCCAAATTGAGATGGTTTTGTTTTGCCTTGGTTTGACATTATTGTGTGTTCCACTTGAGGTGCCATAGAGCCTGGTGGCAGTTGTCATATGAGTGCCTCGCGTGTCCATTCTCCTCAATGGGCTGGGCACCCATGATGCACTGTGGTCATGTAACTCCCATGATGCACCACATTGGTTGAGCCTGAGGACTTGTCCAGTGCTCTGAGGGCATGAGGTTGTGGGGGATCATTCAGAGCTTCTGACAGCCTACCTCTTAGCAGGATGGATATCTTGGTAAATGTCACCGGTGAAGGGCTATAATGAATGGAAGTTTTGAGAAGAGAATCACTCCTATGGTAGAGTGCATCATGGGAGATGTAGTCCATTCAGTTAAGCCTGGCTCTGAGAGAAAGATGGGGGCATGAAGCATCCGAACTGCAGCTCCCACTAGGCACAGCAATAGCTCAAGTTAATGTCAAGCTGACTTGAAACAAAAACTTTTTTTTTTTTCAGTTTGACAAAGTGAAACATTTTGATTAGGCCCAAACCGACCTGCAACAAAGTGTTTTGGTTCGATTTTTATAATGGAAAATTGAAATATTTGGCAAATTGTTTCTGTGGAAAATGTCAATGCGGAAAAACCCGCATTAGCTGCCAAAAAATATATATATATATATATAAAAAAATCCTGAATAGCCCTGGTTGGAACCTTCTTGTATTTTACAAAGATTGTTTGAACTGCAACACATCAAGAAGCAAAACGTAGTTAATGAACTTCTCACTCGGACACAGAAAGGACCAGAGCTTGAACCCTGTTACATCAACTGCACCTCGCTCCCAGCATATGTCTACACAGCTGCTGATTCTCAGCTTTGGTAGCTGTACACGCACTAACGCCAACTGAGCTAGTGTCTAAAAAAAGGAGTGTGGAGGTGGTGGTGACATGGGCAGCAGCTTGGGCTAGCCATTCGAGGATGTACCCAGGGGCTCAGCCAGTATTGTACTCAGGCAATTAACCTGAGCTGGCGCGGCCATACTGCTATTTTTAGGTGCTAACTCAGGCAAAGCTAGTGCAGGTACATCTACCTGAGCTGGGAATCACCCCTCCCAGCTGCTGTGTGGACGTAGCCTAACAGTGCAAATCCACCACCATGCTGGCGTAACCAGCTAGTAAAGGAGTTCTCCTGCTGAGGGGAATCCTCATGTGGCATAGAACTGCCGAAGCGCCTCTACACCCCAACCTCCCTTGTTCCTGGCATTATGAGTGTGGCGAAGGAGTCTCTATTCCCCAGTAATCCCCAACTGCTGGATCAGTCCTTTGAGGCCTTAGGCAGCCGAATGCAAAATAGAGCAGCCCGAGGGCTTCTCTAACTTGCACTGATTTGGTCTCTGTCAAGCCACCGGATTAGTGTTGGGGTTAGATTGACAGTTTATAAAGCCAGAAGGGACCTCTGTGTGATTATCTATTCTGACCTCCTCCATAATACAGGCTATAGAACTTCCCTGAATTACTTCCTGTTTGAACTACAGCACAACTTTTAGAAAAAACCATCCAATCTTGCTTTAAAATTTGCCGGTGGCTGGTCAATCCACCACAACCCTTGGTAAGTTGAGAGGGAGCACAAAGATGCTTTAAAGCGATCTTTGCTCATATTGCTTTTGTTTAGGAAGTAATAATGGGGAAAAATAAACCATTCTGAAAATGTCAAAATGCCCCGTTTTGACATTCTCAGACCAAAGCGTTGCAATTTTTCATGTCGAAACAATTTTTTGTTTCAAAATGTACTTTATGTAAGCGGGGGGAATGGTCCCGCTATTGTGGGGAACTTTCCTGGCTTATACACTACCCCAGTGAAATGGGCTAGTGAAAGGATCTGAGTCCTCGCTTCCACTCCCTTACCCAGAGTCCTGCCTGACCTCGAGGGCTCCCCTTCCACTCTCCTGTGTGGCAGAGTCCTCGTAACCCCCACAAGGCTGGGCCCAGGGTTCCTGAGGGACCCGACCCCCAACCTTGTCATGGTGACGTAGGGCAGGGGCTAGCGTGTCCCCACTCTGGGGGGCTCCCTCTGCACTGGACGCTTCCCTGACCCCCTGATCATCGCATACCGCTCAAAGCAAATACGATTGATTAAACAGCAACCAATTACAAAACAAGGAAGGAAACGAAGGGAACGGCGAAAGGAAAACCCGTCACCCCGCTCTGCGTTCAACGGGGACGTCACAGCCAGCGTCTCTGGGACGCCAGGGCAGTTCAGTCTGTTCCTCACACGGCCCAGGCCCCTGCCCTGGGATGCTGCGGGGCGGATACCTGCTCTGGCGGTGGTCACACGCCCTCAGGCGCTAGGTGGCAGGACCCTTCTTCCAGCGTCGGGGTTACGACCCCCCTCCCAGCCTGGCCTGCAGGGCCCCTTGGCGGGGGTGGGGGGGGGGCTCACCTGCGCTGGGCCTGCTGCCCAGGGTCCCGCCTCGCTCCCTGCAGCTGCTCCCCGCACCCGGCTCCGCACTGCTCCAGCCCCAGCGCCTGGGCTGCTTCTCTGGCCCCTCCCGCTCTGCTCCCCAGCCCAGCTCGGGCCCCTGCTTTCTCCTCAGCGCGGCCCCACTCGGACTGACCCAGGCAGTTCCAGCTCACACGGAGGACGGGACCCTCCTGGCCTCCTGCCTCCCTGATTCGCCCGCCCGCCCTGTCAATCAGGCTGACCCGGAGCATTGGCCTCTCCCCTGGGGACTGTCAGTCTCAGGGTCCTGATTTCCCCTCGACCCTTCCCCTTTCTTTTGGGAGCTAGCCAACCGAAACACCCTGTAAGGGGGGTGGGACTCACCCCTGCAGCGCCTCCCGCTGGTAGTTGTTGAGAATTAGCTCATCCAGCCTCGGCGCGCCCTCTGCAGGCCGGTGATCCGCTTGACCGCTCTGGCCCCCGTGTCCCTCCCAGGACCCGGAGCCCCTTTCTCTGGGGTGCTGCCCCCTGGCAGTACCCCACAGATCTGGGTCTCCCCTCCCTGGGGAACCCCCAACCCACTATCCCCACCTCGCCTCAGTCGTAGGCTACTGCCAGTCACCAGCTAGCCCCTGCGCCCCTGGGGCAGATAAGCCACTCATCACAGGCAAAGGGGGTTTGGACCTGCTCCCTCGGCCTACCCGTGGGCTGCCCCCTGAAACCCCTGTACCCAGTTGGCCTAAGACCAGGCCACAGCCTGGGGTTTTCTCAGGCCAGAGCTCCCCAGCTCCTCTAGCCTTTCCCCAGCCCTGCTCCACTTTAGGTACCCTGCTGAGGTCCCTGCAACCAGGCCCTTCTCCCTCTACAGGCAGAGTAAGACTTTTTTTCTTGGCTCACTGCCCACTTATAAAGGCCAGCTGAGCCTGCCTTCCCACTCAGCCTGGGGCTGCTTGCCCCCCAACCACAGCCCTCTCCTGGGCTGTTTTCAAGCCCCTTCAGGCCTGAGCGGGGTGCCACCCCGCTACACCCCCCCACTGAGTTTTAGTAAGGGGACAACAGTCCCTTACATTTAGTTTATATTCAGTTTTTTGCAGGACTAAAATCTTATTTTCTAACCAGTTCTGGTAGCAACAAATAAATATCTAGATAGGCTATTATACTGGCACCCAGGACTAGTATCCTAGCAATGCAAAGACATCAGGTGATAGTCTTGGATATTTACCAGGAAGTACTCCCAGGAAAGATAAACAATATTATATTTACAGTCAGGAATATACTGGTATAACTCCAGTCAGTTTGGCCTGGTGACTCATAGTTATGTCACTGAGGGGAATCCCATTGCATCAAAGCTAATTTGACTGCAATGACACATAGCTGGGAGGATTCTTCACAACGGCTGGAATTAGAGGTGCTATTAATTATCATCACCATCATTGTGAGTTATATTGTATGCATTGTGCTTTATAGACGTAAAACAAGACAGACCTGTGTTTCAAAGATCCGACCATCTAAATGCAGACAAAAGAAATTGGGAAAGAAGAAAGAATCATTTCACCTCTTCTTATAATATTTACTCTGATTTTCCTTTTTTATTAAAAAAAATCCTCTCTTTTAACCCTTCAGTACTGGACTTATCATTGTCATTAGTCCAATGCTTAAATCTACCATGATATGACTTACCATGTCTGCATATCAGTAGAACTGATTGGAATTATTATTACGATGATTATTTCTGAAACTTTTTTTGATGAAAACTGGAAACTGAAAAAATGTTGCTAAAAATTCTGGTTTTGTCCAAACGTTTCAGATTTTGGTTCAGTTTTGGGGTTTTGTTTTTCAAAAACTGTTTTTTTGTTTGTTTCCTTTACAGAATAGTTTCTGAAAAATGACAATTTTTGGGTTTGGTAAAAAAACAGTAGTTTTTGCAGGAAATTTGGGAAAATACCTAACATTTAAAAAAATGTCATGCAAAAATAATTAGACAAGTTAGGTGAGGTAATATATTTTATTGGACCAACCTCTGTTGGTGAAAGAGACATGCTTTCGAGCTTACACAGAGCTCTTCAGACTTGAAGAAGAGCTCTGTGTAAGCTCAAAAGTGTCTCTCTTTTGCCAAAAGAAGTTGGTCCAATAAAATATATTACCTAATGCACCTTGTGTCTCTCATATCCTGGGACCAACCCTGCAAACAAAAACCTAACTGGCATATTTGGATCAGCTTTAATTATCACTATTTTCTATTCCTTTTTTTAAAAACTCATCCTAGATTTGTTTTTCATTCAATATTTGTTCACTCTCTTCCTCCTTCCTCTCCTTCCCCATCAGTGGTTTGAACCCCTTCCTGTGTTCATTTGCAGCTTCCCCCTAATTAAGTCTCTTCCCCGTCCATGGCTCAGTTAGGCCAGTGTGGACTCCTCTCCATCAGTTGCACAGGTTGTTGAAGCAGATGGACTCACGTGAATAAGCAAAGATCCAGTGGTTTCTTCCCGAGCCCACCACTTGCCTTTCCCCTTCATGACCTTTTATTGGAGTGCCCCATACAGACAGCACAGAGACCTTTCCAGGCTACCTCTGGTGCTCTCATGCAATCTCCCCAGAAAATGCTCCGAAAAATATATGTCCACCTCGCAATCTATAAAGGTATTTCTGTGATGCCCATCGCTGTAGCATCTGAGTGCCTCACAAAAATTACCACATTTTTTGTGTTTTAGAGTCCTGTTTTCAGCTTCTGAACTTACGGTCTCCGAGAGTTGCCAAAGGGATATTTGGTAAAGGGAGAGCAGTAGAGGAAAGAAAGAAAGAAAGAAAGAAAGGACATTCTAAGCTTTATAGTGGTGCAAAGGAATGACTTTATGCCATGTCCCTTTGATTTTATTGCAACGGGCATTAAAATAACTAATCCCAAATGTTCTGTTTTCCCCACACCTTTCTGAGCTCCACATTGGAAGCCCAACAGCAGAACAGCTGTTTCTCGACAGGGAACACAGGCTGCTATTTCTGCCATGCTCAACCATACCTGATGGGAGATTAAACAATTCACTGTATCTCTGATCTTTCCTTCAGGATGTGGATAATGCCTGCATGTCTAAAGTAGAGTTGGAAACAACGGTGCAAGCTCTGACTGATGAAATCAACTTCTTGAGATATATATCTGAGCAGGTAAGGAGTCTTCCGTTTCCCTTGAGCAGCTGGTAATTGGGTGATATGGGTCCTTTCCAAAGGGGCTTGATTTTATTAGATACCAGGGTTGGGTTTCTTTTGGATGATGGCTAGAGCTGTTTGAAAACGATGATGAATTTTTTTCCTTCTGCAAACGTTTGTGCCAGAGAGTCCGACTCCATACAGATAGAGACCAACTCATTTCTAACCTACGAAACAAATGTCACGACACCTAAAGTCACATTTAGGCTGCTAGGTTTCAGAGCTGCTGAGTACCCGAGCTTCTAATGAAGTCAAAAGCGGCTATGGGTGCTCCTCACGTTTGAAAATCAGCCCAAATATTTAGAGTCTAAATATGGGTTTAGATGCCCAGTTATAAGCAACCATGTTTGATAGTTTTAGCTACAGGAGAATGGACCAGGGAACCCTTTAGAATTTAAAGGGACAGCTTGTAATTTTAAAGCCATTTTCACTACACCCCAGCAAAGAAGGGAAATTAATAGCCTATGTGATGGGGCAAGGCCAGATGAAGTGGATCTTGAAGAAGTGGGGGCTGCTGTGGGGAAGTGGCCCAGGGAATTGTACGTGTCCTGTTTCTAAAAAGTCAGCTACCCTGGCTAATACTATTATGGTTCCTGGGCTGGATCCCGGAGCAGAGGGAAGGCCTGAGCTCCACCTCTTTGCCCCCGATTAATCACTGAGACTTGGAGACAACAGAGACTGTGCAAGTGAGGGTAGCTTCTCCTCACCTCCCTTGCTGGCTTATGATGAAAATGGCTCAGTTGGCTGTGACCCTTGCCTCTAGAGTGAGAAGGGCTACGTGGAGGGTCACAGTGAGCCTCTGAGGCTAGTGAAATCCGCCAGGAAACACGGGACCCACGGAGACAAGGACAGAGCTTTGTCACAACTGGCAAATTGAAAAGGCACTGACGGATACTTTAGGGGAGTCACAGACATTGCAGGACATTTATGAGACACTATCATTATAATAAGACAGGTCTGCAATCTTCTTTTACCACCATACACGCCTATAAGCTATATATAATAGTGAAGAATGCAAGAGAATTCTGAACTGGCTGAAGTGTTGATTCGGTGTTTAGAAGAGAAGGGCAAGATATTTTCGGAGAAAGGCAAGAGACACAGTGCTGTTGCTGCTAAATACTTTGCCTTTGATAGCGTGTCTCTGTAACCCGCTTGCGGCTGTGTGTTACAGGACGTGAGTTGTTATAGTCCCCAACTATAGCACTCAGCCAAGTTCTTTTCTCTTCTGGCTCCCGACACCTGTCCTGTGTGGGTGGAAACTAGCTAGGGGAGGCTGATATTAATTAAATTGATGCCTTCAGGGGTGGCAGACGTGCTCTCTGCAGTGACAGGAAACGACCAACTGGTTTGACTGAGGCAATTAAGGTCTTTTTTTGGATCACACACACTGTGCAAACAACTTGATGGAATGAGCTGACACTCTGCCCACCCCACCGGCGATCTGAAGGCTCAGAGGAGAGCATCTGATGGGTCGGATGGAGTGTTTGGGGTTGTCAATCTTCAGTAGAAATTGATTCAGGTTAAAGTCACATTTTGCTAAGCAGGGCTGTGGGGATTAGAGCTTGGTGAGACCTTATATGAGGTCTTTTGAAGCGGCCCAGAACTGAAACCCTGGATCCAAACATCTTGGACCCTCAGAGTGCTCAAACAGGGAACCAGATGCCTCTCTTTTGGCAGTATTGGGAAGAGAAGTTAGAATCATAGAATATTAGGGTTGGAAGAGACCTCAGGAGGTCATCTAGTCCAATCCCCTGCTCAAAGCAGGACCAACCCCACCTAAGTCATCCCAGCCAGGGCTTTGTCAAGCCGGACCTTAAAAACCTCTAAGGATGGAGATTCCACCACCTCCCTAAGTAACCCATTCCAGTGCTTCACCACTCTCCTAGTGAAATAGTGTTTCCTAATATCCAACCTAGACCTCCCACACTGAAACTTGAGACCATTGCTTCTTGTTCTGTCATCTGCCACCACTGACAACAGCGTAGCTCCATCCTCTTTGGAACCCCCCTTCAGGTAGTCGAAGGCTACTATCAAATCCCCCCTCACTCTTCTCTCCTGCAGACTAAATAAACCCAGTTCCCTCAGCCTCTCCTCATAAGTCATGTGCCCCAGCCCCCTGATCATTTTTGTTGCCCTCCGCTGGACTCTCTCCAATTTGTCCACGTCCTTTCTGTAGTGGGGGGCCCAAAACTGGATGCAATATTCCAGGTGTGGCCTCACCAGTGCCGAATAGAGGAGAATAATCACTTCCCTCGATCTGCTGGCAATGCTGCTACTAATGCAGCCCAATATGCGGTTAGCCGCCTTGGCAACAAGGGCACACTGCTGACTCTCATCCAGCTTCTCGTCCACTGTAATCCCCAGGTTCTTTTCTGCAGAACTGCTGCTTAGCCAGTCGGTCCCCAGCCTGTAGCAGTGCATGGGATTCTTCCGTCCTAAGTGCAGGACTCTGCACTTGTCCTTGGTGAACCTCATCAGATTTCTTTTGGCCCAATCCTCCAATTTGTCTAGGTCACTCTGGACCCTATCCCTACCCTCCAGCGTATCTATCTCTCCCCACAGCTTAGTGTCATCCGCGAACTTGCTGAGGGTGCAATCCATCCCATCATCCAGGTCATTGATAAAGATGTTGAACAAAATTGGCCCCAGAACTGACCCCTGGGGCATTCTGCTTGATACCGGCTGCCAACTAGATATCGAGCTGTTGATCACTACCCATTGAGCCCGACAATCTAGCCAGCTTTCTATCCACCTTATAGTCCATTCATCAAATCTATACTTTTTTAACTTGCTGGCAAGAATACTGTGGGAGACCAGATCAAAAGCTTTGCTAAAGTCATGATATATCACGTCCACGGCTTTCCCCATATCTACAGAGCCAGTTATCTCATCATAGAAGGCAATCAGGTTGGTCCGGCATGACTTGCTCTTGGTGAATCCATGTTGACTGTTCCTGATTATTCTAATTATTCTTAATCTTATTATTCTAAAATTATTCTAATTTTTGTAAATTCTTTGGGATTGGGACCTGTCACAGGGTCCACTCACCACCGGAGGCGCCTTCTCCTGGTTGCTCGGGGGAATTAGCTCTGGCCAGGCATTGCACCCTCCTCTGGCGGTGTCTCCCCCATTGTCCTTTCATCCTGCGGATTCCTCTCGATCCAGGAACTACAGCCTCCCTTTCGTGACTTGGCTCTCCGGCCAGGTCACTACATGGTTCCCCCTTCCGGGGTATGTAACAAAGTCTTTCTGGAACAAATCAGGGATTCCACTGTTCTCTGCCTGGTTGGTGCCACATCCCCAGTGGCTGGCTGGAGAACCCTCTGCTCCGGGTTCCAGTTCAGGGGCCCTCTGGTCATCAGCCAAGGTCTACAAATCTCTTCCTTGCTGCTTTACCCCTGAGCCTGCTCCTACCTTCCTGGCTTCTGCCCTCTCTGGGTTTGCCAGCCTCCCAACTCCCTCTTCCATGGACGTGGAGTCACTGTGCACTGCCCTCACTAGATCTAACACACCTGCCTCCTCCCAAGGAGTGACTGCAGACTACCTCTCTGCAGTCCTTTCTGTTGCCAGCTTCCTGCCCAGCTGAGCCTGTTCTACTTAAATCCCTGCTCCCTGTCTCCTTATCTAGATGTAGATAATTGGCCCACTCAGCCATTTTAACCCTTCCAGGCCCTGTATGGGGTGAACAGCCCACCGCAGGACTGTTTTGTTGTTCTGTGTTTGTACAGCTCCTAGCACAATCAGGTCCTAATTATGATAACTTTGAGAGTGGATTCTATGGTAATGAGTGCTACGGAAAAGCATGTTGTAATAATAATCATAATTAATAAATCATATAGTGCCTTACATGTTCAAAGCACTTGTCAAACATTACTTCTCCTGTCAACATCCTCAACAGGCAGATAAATAAGTATTTATGAAAGATAACAGCAACAATAGCCAAGTTTGCAAGCTCCAATACTCGCCCAACTTTTCTTTTGCAGCCAACAGTTCAGTGGCGAACAACTTCACACTAGGGTGACTGAATGGTGATCCAGAGCCAACATACATAATTACCACCTTTACTGCCATTTAAAATGGTTTCAATAAGCTCAGAACACCCACACTGCTGACATGAAACTGATCCTCAAGGGTATATGTCACTCTCTGTTTAATTGGGAGTGTATGCTAAAAGTATGTGAACATTGTACCTCAAAGGCAAATCATTAAAAAAAAAAAAATCATCAAGAGAATGTATCCAGGTACCCACATTTCCTTCCTGGAATTCTTTAAGAAACAGAAGTAGGTAGCGCTGGTCAATTATGAAAACAGAACTGATTTGGGGACAACTGGTTGTATTTTCCATATAAATGTTGAAAGAAAAGAAAAATGGTTTCATTTGAAAATTTTCATGATTCTTTCAAGGATTTTTAATGAAAAGAAGCAAGCCAATAACTTTTGAAACAAAATGAAAAAATTGTTTCGTTCAAAATTTGGTAGTTTTTGCTTTTTTTTTTTTTTAAATGAAGTTGGAAGAAAATGAAAACATTGGAAAATTCAAGGCAACTTTTGTTTCGTTTCAAATCTTTGTTTTTCGATGGAACAAACCAAACCAAAAAAAATAATAATCAGAAATAAAACAAAAACTGTTGCCCACATTTTCACATAAAATTTGATTAGTTTGAAAAGCCATTTTTTTCATTTAAAAATATTTCTATCTAAAATTTTCAACCAGTGCTGGATTGATGTTTTCTGATGGGGTTGGTCACTTTCTTTGTTGTTTGTGCGTGGTGTTTGGACAATTGTAACGTATTCATCAAAATGTCAATAAATTACAAATTTCAGTGTGCGTGATCATTCCGCCAAATATGCAGAGCAGAAACAGCTGTTTGTTAAACTCCTGTTTAAAAAAAATCAGTTATCCAATCAGCTAGCTGCAACTGTAACAACACCATGTGACTCAGGATGACCATGCATGACCTGTGACTTACAAAGGATTATTCATCCAAATATTCGGACCTGAAACCATATTAATCATTAATTGCAAATTTAGAGAAACAAGGTGGGCGAGGTAATATCTTCTGCTGGTGAGAGAGACAAGCTTTCGAGCATACATAGAGCTCTTCTTCAGGTCTGCCAATAAAAGATACCTCTTTGTCTCTCTAATATCCTGGGACCAACACGGGGACAACAACACAAGTTGCAAATTTGTTATTCTTCTGTTTAAAAAACTTCAGTTGGCCAATCAGGGGGGAGAGATGACACCATGTGATTCAGGCTGACCAGTCACACACCTTGAATTACAAATAAGTGACTAGTTATAGGGCTCAATCCTAAGATGCTGAATGCACAGGGCAAAGCCGTTTAGAGCATGCTGAACTTTAAATATGTGAGCTGTTAGAGTTGATATGAAGATCTCTTAGCATAGGAACAAGATAACCAGAACTGCCTCCTGAGCTTTCCCAGAATGAGAGCCACAAAGGTGGCTTATGGCCATCTTTACACCTTCCTCCTCACTCTACACAGGCACATCTCAGAATCAGAGTCATAAAGACCAAGTGCAGAGGTCAGCTTGGCATGGAGGACAGGTCAGTCAGAGTGCTGGTTACAGCTTCCTGATTCTGAAGCTGCTCCAGGCCCATGCTAAGTTAGAACAGCCTTGGGGCTGCTCTCACTTATACCGGTTGACTGTGGTTCCCCAGACGTCAGTTGAAAACTGGCAGAGCACTGGCTTGACCCCACACCGAACAGGTTCCCTCCCATTCTTAACATCCCCCCTCAGAACATACCCCCTACATTAGGCTAGGATGGGGCAGTTCGTTCGGAGTCAGATATGCCATTTTACCCCAGCTAAGAGCTTCCTGTTCTGGGGATTGTCACAGGGTAACTGGTCCCCGTGGATTGACCAGGCCCAACTCCCCTGGCCCAGAGCTGGTGAGCCCGATCCAGGACTGGACTACACCTGGGCTGTGAGTGGGCAGGTGGGGGAGGGATTGATGGAGACAGGCTATGCCTGGGGAGGGAAAGTCACAAATGGTGCTATCTACTGTGGTGGGTCCTCTGGAGAAAGGGGGGCCAGGTGGTCAGAGAAACAGCCCTGAGATTGCTGCCCCAGAGAGGAAGCCCAACTGGGAAGCAGCCGCGGAGCTGAAAACTGAAAGTAAGAACTGAGTTAAAAGACTGTTTTCTGTGTTTGCTGGCTTCTGTTAAGAAAATCAATCTCCTTGCAGAAGACTGAGCGTGGCAGTGCATAGTTTGAAGCAGGGAAGAAGCCCAGCCAAGTGAGAGGGATATTCTCATGTGGCCAGTTAGGTGCAAGTTCTACCAGCTGAGTGGTGAAAAGTGGCCAAAACAGGAGGTGAGATTCTGGCCCAAATCTTTCACCGATTTTTGCAATCAGTTAATTTTTTTACAAGACTATCCTTGTCACGTACCTCTCAATCACTCTTTAGTGATACAGTGGAGAATTGCCAAACTGGGCTTTTAATAAGATTAGCAAACACAGCTATGTTCCGTCACCTGTTCCTGATACCGATTTGATATGTTCTGCCCAACAACATGGGTTAGGGATGTGAAATATTTTGCACCCTGTTTGATGTAGTTAGGTTGACTGTAAATGCTGTAGAATTCTTCTGTCAACCAAGCTACCATCTCTCGGAGTGGTGGATTAACTACATCAATGGGAAAAACCCCTTCTGTTGACACAGGAAGTGTCTACGCTACAGTGACACAACGGCAGTGCCGTAACTTTGCGCCTGTAGCCTAGGTATAGCCTTTGTGTGAAGGACGCCTTCTTGATCGACACATCAGGAATTGAACGGGGGGAGAGGATGGGGGGGACCTCCAGAGCTAAACACATGAGCTGCTCCAGCTCCTTAGACGGGGTAGTAACAGACTCATATCCTCTGTGGATTGGACACAAAGGAGAGTCTGGAACATGCACTCATCAATGGGTTACTTTCTGGGTACAAAGAAAGCATCAGAGGTTCCCATCAGGTCTATCTTAGATAATTATGTAGCCCCCCCCCTTACAGTAGTATCTGAGCACCTCACAATCTTTAATGTCATGTATTTATCCTCCCACACCCCTTACCCCTATGAGGTAAGACGTGCTATTATCTGCATTTCGTAGGCACAGAAAGAGGGTCAATGGCTTGCCAAGGTCAACCAGGAATTCTGTGGTAGACTTGGGACTTAAGCCCAGGTCTCCCAAATGGCAGGTGAATGCCCTAACCACAGGACCATCCTTCCTCAAATCCTGGAAAAGCTTCCACTTGTTTAATGCCCATCACTTAGCGAAAGGTGCAGTCGCTCATGATTTTAGCTCTGGCGGTCGCTGGTCCAACCCCCTGGGTGTGTTGGCCAACCTGGGGACCGCCAGACAGTGCTTATTTTACCATCAAAAAACCCATCCACCCTGGAACGAAAATCATTTTTGTGCCGGGGGTGTGTTTAGCTGAAGTTAAGTGTTTAGCAGGTTGGAATAAAGAATGGGCTTCCTGCCAGGCGAACCAAGCCCATGAATAGCTGAGATTGTTTTCTTTACACCTGCTCTTCCAACCCCAGCTCAAAGACATATAAAGGAGGACAGAGCAGCTGTCATGTCAGAGGGGCACCTACTCCTGTCTTAGCTCTGTTCTCATGCCGTAGCTTTGTTCATAGTGCTCCGGAGTCCTCTAGGAACAAGCCACCATGAGTCGGCAGCTGAACGCCAGAGCGGGAGGTTGCAGCAGGGGCTTCGGCAGTGTCTCTGCGATTGTTTCCAGTGGGGGCAGATCCAGCTGCACCTCTCTGAGCCGAGGAAGAAGTAGACACTGTGTCTTTGGCAGCAGAAGTCTCTACAATCTAGGCGGGATTAAAAGAATTTCCAATAGCTTGATTGGTGGAGGCTGGCGGCTCGGCGGTGGCTTTGGTGGTGGATTTGGCACTAGTGGTGGGGCTGGTGGCTTTGGTGGTGGTGGGTTGTTCGGTGGAGGACGTGGTGGTGGGAGGAGTAGCCCCGGGTTCCCCTTTTGCCCGCCTGGGGGCATCCAAGAGGTGACCATCAACCAGAACCTGCTGGTGCCACTGAACCTGGAGATCGACCCAGAGATCCAGGATGTGCGAGTGCAGGAGAGGGAGCAGATTAAGACCCTCAACAATAAGTTTGCCTCCTTCATCGACAAGGTGGGCCCGGTCATTTATTTATTATTTTAATTGTCATCGTCGTCGCAGATTCAGCAAAGTCGTGATAACACTTTAGCATGGGCCTAAATTTAAGCATGTGCCCCAAGTCCCGCTGAAATCATCATCGTCATTCTTCTTCTTCTAAGGACAGCTAGATAGGTGTGTATGGGGATACATAGCTCCATCAATTGGTTGATCAATAGTGGAGTGTGTAGGGGGTAGATTGATAAATAAACAGAGGATCAGACACTACCGATCTTTTTTTCTTTCCATTGCATTGAAAATAGCAAATGACCCAATCCTGTTTAAGGCTAGCCAAGATTTCCCTGATGCTGGAATGGGAGATGAGCAGGTTGCTAGGGTAACTGACCTGCCAGTGCTCTGGAGGCTCGTCTCCAACATCTGGTGCCTCTGTTCTCTGTTTGGATCTCAGGTCCGATTCCTGGAGCAGCAGAATAAAGTTCTGGAGACCAAATGGAGCCTGCTGCAGCAGCAGCCCACGTCAAATGCTGGGAACAACCTGGAGCCCGTCTTTGAGGCCTACATTGGCTGCCTAAGGAAGCAGCTGGATGGTCTGGTGGGGAAGAGAGGAAGGCAGGACTCAGAACTGAAGAACATGCAGGATCTGGTGGAGGACCTGAAGCACAAGTATGTGAAGAAAGCGCTGGGTCACGTTCATGTCCTCCATGGACTAAGGGCTAGGTTTGTAGAGGTATTTAGGCTCCTGAAGATGCAGAAAGGCACCTAGTGGGATTTTCAAAAGCACCTAGGTGCCCAGCTCCCGACGTGCTTTTGAAAATCCCACTAGGTGTCTGTGACAGAGCTGCCACTTATTGAGCGCCCCCTCGTGGCCAGAGGTCCCCTTGCAGCACTGTCCCTCTATTGTCCCTCTTCGGGGCCCCCGATGAGCTCCACGCAGTCTCCCTTGTGAGTAGTGCTAACCTCTGCTTGGGGCAGATTTAATGACTGCAGACAGCTCCACATAGTCCTTAGTGCCTTAAAAATAAAATCCAGCATTGCAAGCCAAGGGGTTCACTCCAGTCTCTGGCTTTTCTGCCCACCCCCATGGAGTTCGTCTCCTGCCAGCATCTGTTCTTCGCAGGGTTGCCACGCGTAGCTGTTTCTAGCTGGAGCTCAGCCTTCTGGATCTAGCTTCCTTCTCCTACCTGCCTCTCCCCTGTTCTGAGGGAGAAGGCTGTCTATATACTGCCTTCCTCCAGAGAAATCCTCTTGATTGGCTGGAAGAGAGGAGAGCCCTCCTAGGCCCTTAAAGGGACAGTGTCCTGTTCCCCTCCTCCCCAATCCAACTGCTAATTTCCTGGGACCGTTACTTCTTTTCCACTGCAAGGCCATTTCCAGTGTTTTTATTCATTCCTGCTTTTTGGAATGGGGTCTTCTGGCCCCCTATATATTTAAGAGCCAGTATACCCTGTTAGTGTCTGTCTAAATCTTTGGGTGCCTAAATACCTTTAAAATGGTGGTCCTTTCATATTGCATACCAATTAGGCTGGGAAGGATTAGATTTTTGTCTGCCAATGTTGGTACATGTTGATTTCACTGTATACACGCAAACCAATGAAAAAAATGTCAAGCGTTGTTCATCAGAATGTACTGACAGGCAAAATAAGAAAACTGCTGCTTGAGAACTTATTAGAGTCCCTCTTCATGCATATAAAATGTGTAGTAATACCTCTGTTAAGCAATTATTGTCTGAACCTCCACCCTACGATTTCGTGCAATTGGGACCATTTAAATCAATAAAAATAATGTTCAAACATGCTCACAACCCGTAATTTTGTGCAACTGTGGACATTTAAATTGATAACAAAATCTAAAAAAAGGTTAAAAATAAACATCGACGTTATCCAATGCATTCTGTTATCCAATGAGTTTCGATGAACGTTATCACTGAATTCTGCCAAGCCTAATAATAATTCTGGGCTGGTGCTTTGCAGTAAGTCCCTGGACACGGTGCATTTACCAATGCTGCATATGCTGGAGGAGAGATTTTTTTTTAACCTGAGCGAGTGCGAAAAGGTGGTGAGCATTTCAGAAGTGCTGAGCATTGGCCTAACTCTACTCCCATTGACATTGCTGGGAAAACGGGAGCAGTGTTACGCCAGTAACGAATGCTTTCGAAAGTCCCACCCAGCACGTCTATCAATGCAGGAAGAGTGCAGGAATTGCAAGCGGCGCTGATTGGGAAAACCATCATCGAAACAGGAAAATTGACTAACCTAATTTTGCGTGTGTTGGGTATGTGAAATTGTATCAAAATGTTGACGAAAATTCCTGTACAGGGAAAAATAGGGAAACAAAAAGAGTCGTTTCTGCAAGATTTCATTTTGAATTTTATTTTACATTGTAGTTTACATGGTTATGGTATTTTTGGGAGGTTTACATTATTTGGGACATGTCAGTAGTAGTGCTGCATATTGTCTTCTGTCCTGACAGATACGAAGAGGAAATCAACAGGTGCATGGCCGCGGAGAATGAGTTTGTGCTGCTGAAGAAGGTGAGCTACACCGTATCAAAGATTAAGGGATGGTTGTCTCTGCTCCACTCTGATGGGTGCTAATTGGAGCATATGTCTTGGTCCAGTGGTTAGGGCTCTGGGCTAGGATTCAGAACACCTGGGTTCGTCTCCTACTGGCTGTGACCTTGGGAGAGTCATTTCCTGCCTCTGTTTCCTTCCCTGTGTCTGTCTTGTCTATTTTGCAAGCTGTCAGGGGCAGGGACACTGTCTCACTACATGTTTGTATAGCACCTAGCATGATGGGGTCCTGATTCAGCAGGATAATTTGTGATGTATTGAAAACTGTGTTAAAATTACATGCTATCCCTTTAAGTGTGATGGGTTTCCTGATCCTGCTTGCAGCCTAGGGGGCTTTGTAGAAAAGTGTGCAATCTGGGCTTTGAGCAGTCATTCTGCAAATAATAAGCCTGGAGCAAGGTGATCTGGGCCTCTCCTTGTAAGGGAGCAGCCTGCTTTGTCTCTCTTTGTCTTTGGTTCTTGTGTGTTAGGGTTCTGGATTCTAAGAAATCAAGTAGTGTATGGCTGCAACCTTCCAGAAAAGGTGTTTTATGTTCTTTATCTAACTTCTCTGTGTGTATGCCATGAACATAACAATAATGTTGGCAGGGGGCATGCATGGGGAAGAGGAGATAGTACAAAAATAAAAACAAATAAAACAAAGGAAACCTTGGACCATTCGTAAGAAGGGAAGTGGCTTTAAAGATTGCTATTAGGAAAAGGCCTAGCCACTGGCATAAATTGAAGGCAATGCAGTCTAGTGGTTAAAGCAAGAGACTGGGAGCCAGGGCATCTGAATGCCACTGGCATGCTGAGTAACTGGGAAAGATTTTCTCCACATGGCACTTTATAGCACCAGGGGGTATGATTACTCTCTATAAATGCACCAGAGACCTAAACACCAGGCAGAGAGAAGAGCTATTTAAGCTAATGGACAATGTTGGCACAAGAAAAAATGGGCGTAAAGTGGCCAGGAATAAATTGAGGCTGGAAATTAGAAGATGTTTCTAACCATGAGAGGAGGAAGGTTCTGGAACAGCCTCCCAGTAGGAGTAATGGGAGAAAACAGTCTAAGTAAGTTTTAGATGGAGCTTTATATATTATAATGACTAGGGTGACCTGCAATCTTAGGAGACTGGCCTCAGTAACCCAGGATATCCCTTCTAGTCCTGTGTCCCTATGTCTCAAAGCTGGGCCCGCAGGGGACCCAGCAGACTGTCACCTCGCTGTTCCCACCCGCTCTCTCCCTATGAACCAACTGAGCAGGAGAGATGATGAAACCTGAAGGCTTCCCTGGGCCTGAGTGGAGGAACACCATACACTCTGATTGGTCAGGGCTTCCTATTTAAACCCAAAGAGAGGCGCAGGAAGTTGTCTGCACAACCGGGCTCTGCCTGGCTGCTACATTGGATCCCGCCTTCTTGCCTGACTCCTTAACCATGCTTTCCTGACCTGTTCCTGGTTCCTGCACTCCTGGTCTCTGACTGCAGTGCTGACTCTCGCCTTGACTCTGTCTCCTGCTCCAACCACTGGACCTGGCTGCCTATATCCTGGCCCTGATGTATCTTGCCTCATGCAAGGCGCGTGGGAAACTCTGTTGTTCTGACCTGGTGGTGTTTTGCATCCACTTTGCATTTACTTCGTACTAGTGGAAATTACCACACCAGGAGCAAAGCAACGGGAAATCAGCCCTTCCTGTTCTTGAAACTGTCCCCTGATCCCCTGAGCTTCAAAGAATGATCTCCATTGCCATTTTTCAGGACTTGGATGCTGCCTACATGAAAAAGGTGGAGATGGAGGCCAAGGTGGCTGCCATGACAGATGAGATCAACTTTCTGAGAGCTCTCTATGAGGCGGTGAGGATGTTCTTTGTTCTCCTAATCCACACAGAAATGCCCCACATCATAGTTAGCACTTTTCTAGGGCACCTTCAAAGTTTACATATGTCTTAAACCTGTCACCAGAAAAATTTCAGGGGTGGAATTTCTAAGCAAGCCCCTGACTGCTTCCAGAAAACGTACAAACATGGCAGGATGGCCTAACGCAAAGGAATGGAAAGGTCTAAATAGCAGGAAAAGTTGGAGGACAGTAGGATAGTTGCCCAAAGATCCAACACTCGATGCCATATTCTCCACTGACCTGCATCTTGTATATACAACAGTGCAAAAATGAGAGCAAACGATACTGAATCTAAAAGGTAGACATTTTACCTTCACTACGCTGGTGTGAATGACCATGCAAGGCAGAGGTGCTGGAACAATTTTTATAGTGGGGATGCTGAGAGCCATGGAACCAAACTGTAAACCCTGTATAGGATGGAAACCACTTCAAGCCACGGGGTGGGGCAGCACCCCTAGTTCCAACACCTGTGATGGGGGAAAAAACGAGAATCTGATCCTGATGTCCTTAGCAAGAATACCACCCTGTTCCCACTGATGTCAATGACAAAACTCATATAGAGTACAAAGAGAATACCACCGGTGAAAGAACTTCAGGGTGGGGCCCCTCAAGAAGAACATCACTGCAGAGGTTCTATAGTCATTTAGATAAGACATAAGAGTTTTGGAAGGGCTAAAAATCCATGCTTCAAAGCAATCTCTATTAAGAATCAGGACGAGACCATCATGGAGGGCAGACTATCCCTCACCTGCCTATTGTAGTGTTCTTCCACTTTCCTCCAGGGCACCTGGTGTTGGCCACTGTCAGAGACAGGATGCTGGATTAGATGGACCTTGCGTCTGGTTCACTCTGGCAATTCCTATGTTCTCGATGTAACCCAGTGGTAGCATGTGTTACAAGTCCCCCTGATTCCCAGAGAATATGAGTTGTTACAGCCCCTCTCCTACTCTACAGCTTTAACTCAAGTTGTAGCTGTTCATCCTTAAAGCTCTGGAGGTCATCTATACATTCCCTGATGCTGACCAAGAGGATGCCTGTAACGGTAGGACATACCTGAGAATGATACCCTGCAGGCTAGATGATATATGCAAGGAAATAATGACAGATATAAGTGACTAGCCTGGTAGATGTGGGCATTTGGAGACCAACTACTTATAAAAAACTACACCCATGAAAATGCTGCATAGAGTTAGTCCGATGGGTAAACTCTAGGCCAAATCTACAAGTTTTTATTCAGGCAAAACAACCATTAACGTCAGTGGGCGTTTGAATAAGACACGAGTAAAGAAGGGTAAAGACTGAGGTCATTTCTTGTGGCTCAGTACAACATTTAACCGTATGAGTCATTTCCCCTCATTTTTATTTTCAGTAGCTAGATAAATAAGTATGTACGTATGGGACCGCGAGCTAGCTAGAAAGACAGCGATAAGAGTTGGGGGAAGGGGGAAGAAATACTTAGAGAACGATAATAGGTGAGAACAATAGGTTTCTAGAGAATCAGAATTGTAGGACTGGAAAGGACCTCGAGAGGTCATCTAGTCCAGTCCCCGGCACTCATGGCAGGACTAAGTATTATCTAGACCATCCCCCACTAACCTGCTCTTAAAAATCTCCAATGACGGAGAGTCCACAACCTCCCTGGGCAATTGCTTAACCACCCTGACAATGAGGAAGTTTTTCCTAATGTCCAACCTAACCCTCCCTTGCTGCAATTTAATCAGCATCTGGCATCTAGAGAGAAAGGGCCACTCACTGATGAGGACTTTGTATGATTTTCAGGAATTGGCACAAATGCAAAGACAGGTCAGCGACACCAGCGTTATCTTGTCTATGGACAACAACCGAGCCCTGGACCTGGATGGGATCATTGCTGAGGTGAAGGCTCACTATGAAGACATGGCCAACAGGAGCCGAGCTGAAGCCAGCTCCATGTACCAAGGCAAGGTGAGTCCTCGCGTGGCTTCGAGGTATGGAGCCATACAATGCTCGTGGCTTTGCCACATGGAAAAGAGTCAACCAGATCTTCTGTGCACCTGTTCTGCGGATAAAATAGAGTTTTCCAATTCAGCGCCACTTATGTGAACTAAATATAATTAATACAATGTTTAGAGTAGTGATATCTTGTCACATTGATTCTTCTGACTTAGTGACATCTTTATGGCCCCATCAGCATAGTATCTGAATGCCTTATGTATTTATCCTCACAGCACCCCTGCGAGGAAGGTATTATTCCCATTGTACAGCTGGGGAAACTGAGGCACAGAGTGACTTGCCCAAGGTGTCTCAATGTCTGTGGTAAACCATGGAACTGAGCTATGGTTTCTCAAGTCCCAGGATAGCATCCTAACCACCCTGCTAAGGAATACAGAACATAATGCATGAATCAGAGAGGTACATGTCACTTTAATTAAGAATGCTGTGAAATATATTCATCTCCCATTGATTGGATAATCCCCCAAATTCATGATCAAGCAGGTGTGGAGCAGCTGTAGCTCTTATTTGCTTCTCAGAATTAGCCCCGATCAAGTTAGATCTGCCTTTGGAAAATAGTCTATTACAATAATTTTTTTTTTCTGGCCATCAGTTTCAGGAGCTTCAGGTCACTGCTGGGAAACATGACGAGGATCTGAAAAACTCCAAGCTGGAGATCTCAGAGCTGACCCGGCTGATCCACAGACTGCAGGCTGAACACGAAAATGTGAAAAAACAGGTAGAGCACACCTGCTTAATATAAAATGTGCAGATGTGCTATGGACCCTGGACATGAGTGCAACTGTGACAGACTGTCAGACGTGCTTTTCTCATCCTGAATACTGCCACGGTGCCTGTAATGATGCTAAAAACAAGGAGGTTGTTTCTGCTTAATGTAAAACAAATGTGTTCCCTCTGAACTGAAGCTGGGAAAACAATTTCATCTCAAACTTTTGTGTGTGTGAAAAATGCAGAAACAGCAACACCACAACGTTTTGGTTTCGCTGAATTGTTTGGGGTGGGGAAAAAAATTCCCCCCAAATCAAAACATTTTGTTTTGACAATTTCAAAATGTTCCCATTTTTGGGGGCTCAGAATGACTTTTCATTTCAAAGTGTCAATTCATTTTTTTTTAAATAAAAAAAGATAGTCAACGTCGACACAAAATGTTTCAATTGTGGAGAACTGAAATGTGATCTAAAGTGAAGTTTTGTCTTTTACTTTTCTGATTTGTTGAAAATTTTGATACATTTTGTTTTTGGTTCAAGACAAAACAGTTTTTTCTCGATTTTTTTTTTTTTTTTTTTTGGAATTGCCAGTCAACTAATAAATCCTTCATCCACACAGGTCTGCTATGAACCGTGGCTGCTAGTACAGAGTGACAGATGTGCTCTTCTTGTCCTGAATACTGCCATGGTGCCCATAGTAATGCCAAAGATGACACACAATGTGAAAGAAAGGAGTTAGTCCCAGGGCAAATCAAGTCTCATCCACATATTTCATGATTTCCCTGAATAGTAAAAAAGTGCCTATGGAATTTAACATCTCTATATGATATTGTGAGGACTTATATGCAATTGCCTTGATCTAATTCAGTTACAGTAAAGACCAAGAAGGAATGAAATAAATGGCTTTCTTTTTCATTCATTCTTTCTTGCTTGCTTGCTTTCCATACACCTAGTTCATTTGTCTTTCCATCTGTCAATCCACCTAATCCACCTTTCCATCATTTCCTTCCATCTGTCAATCCACCTAATCATCTTTCCACCCTTCTAGTTCATTTCTCTTTCATAGAATCATAGAATATCATGGTTGGAAGGGACCTCAGGGCAGGGCCGGCTCTAGGATTTTTGCCGCCCCAAGCAAAAACAATTTTGGCCCCCCCCCTGTTTTTTTTCTTACCCCACCCCCGGCCCCGCCTCAACTCCGCCCCTTCCCCAAATCCCCAGCCCTGCCTCCTCCCCCCAGACTCTCAAGCCTAGGCGGGAGGGGGAGAAGCGGCGTGCGTGCCGCAGCCGCTCGGGATCTCCCCCTCCCTCCCAGGCTCTCAAGCCTAGGAGGGAGGGCGAGCAGCGGCACGCAAATCAGCTGGCACCCGAGTGGCGGCAGCGGAGATGAGCTAGGGCGTCCGGGGCACATTTTTAGGGGCGGCATGGCCGGCGCCAGAATGCCGCCCCTAGAAATGTGCCGCCCCAAGCACCAGCTTGTTTTGCTGGTGCCTAGAGCCGGCCCTGCCTCAGGGAGGTATCTAGTCCAACCTCCTGCTCAAAGCAGGACCAATTCCCAACTAAATCATCCCAGCCAGGGCTTTGCCAAGCCTGACCTTAAAAACCTCTAATGCCTCTTTCCTTCCATCGGTCTATCCACCTAATCATCTTGCCATCCACCTAGTTCATTTCTCTTTCCATCTAATGCCTCTTTCCGTCCATCTGTCTAGCCACCTAATCATCTTTCCATCCACCTAGTTCATTTCTCTTTTCATCAAATGCCTCTTTCCTTCTGTCTGTCTGTCTATCTATCACATTTATAGTGTGTCATTCACCATAGTCTACATGTTCTCGTCTACATGGAGTAGAGATGATCCAAAGGTCTGATGACAAAGAGTTCATTAAAAAGTCTTAAGGCCTGGCTCAAAAGTCCACTGAAGTCAATGGGAAGATGCTCATCGATGGCCCCGGGGCTCCAGATGAGGCGGTGGGAACGGATGACCACATGGTTAGCTTGCTTTCTTCTTTTCTTTGCAGTGCACCAAACTGCAGTCGGCTATTGCCGAGACAGAGGAACGTGGGGAGCTTACCCTCAAGGACGCGAGGGGAAAGCTGGTTGAATTGGAAATGGCCCTGCAGAAAGCTAAGGAGGAGACGGCTCGTTTGCTGCGTGATTACCAGGAGCTCTTGAATATCAAGCTGGCCCTGGATATTGAGATTGCCACGTACAAGACGCTGCTGGAGGGAGAAGAATGCAGGTGGGTGCGATATATGGGTCCTGACGTTTACAAAGCAGCCTCTGTTACTGTTGGCGTACACTTGTTTTGCCCACAAATCATCGGGCTCGCAGGTTTCCGCTGGCTGACTCCACAAAACTGAAATATTTCACAGGGTTCTCTCAGTTTCATCAACACTTTCACGGGAAATAATCGCAACATTTTGTTTTGACTTTAATATATTTGAAATGATAACGTCGAAACACAACGTTTCAATAGGTTCAACACTGTCTGCAGCATGTTTCATTTAACCCCAAAATCCAGAGATTTTGACTTCTCGTCCCTTTTGGAATCTCCCACGGGATGGAAATTCTGAATGATGACCAGCTCTAACCTACAAGAGATTAGATGGCGATCCAGTGGCTGGGGAAACTCTGAGCTTGGAGGACTGAATAACCCTGTTCCAACCACTGCTCTCCCACCGTGTGACCACAGCCTGGTAGTCTCCAGTGAGCTGTGCTTGATGGTATATAAGAAGTGTCCAAACCTTGTGGGAGGCACCCAAAACTTGTCCGATGCCAGCTTTAAGGACCGTATGACCCCATCGAAATGTAACGCTAGACGCTGCACTGCGCCCTTTTGAAAGCGCATGCCTTGTCTACTACTGGGAGGGAAATTCTGCAGCCACTTGTCTCCCCTTGACTTCAGGTTTCAGGGTGTCCTAACTTCAGGCAGCCAGACTAGATCAATGACCTAAATGGTATTTCTTTCCTCAACAGGATGTCTGGAGAGTGTGCCAGTGCTGTGAACATCTGTAAGTAACCTGAGCATCTGTTTACTAAAGATAGGAACAGGCAAAGGGGAAGCCTCTATTCTCCTCCCCCTGACCATCACTCAGCACAAGACAGAGTGGGAACCAGCTTCCTGGTGGTTATCACTGGCCCTGGCTCTAATGATGCCTAGAGCAGCCCAGTAGCTGCTCTAAGTTGCACCATTGGTGTAGGGTCTTTAATAAACCCAATGCCAGTGGAGGATTGGCAGCATGGAACTATACTCCACCATGCCCCCTTTTACAGCCAATATACCGCCTTCCCTCCTCTGACATGCTTCTCGTGCCATGCAGGGGATGAGCAGCAGTATCAATGCAAACACGAGACTTCTCAGTTGTGCCTTTGCACCCTGATTATAGACCCTTTGCACTACCTGAGTGATGCACAGAGGCCCTAACGAGAGCAGTTTGGACATTTTTTTTTGCCCCCAATGAAAAATTTATTTTTGGGGGGCAAAAATCCAAACCCCACTATTTGGAAATACTGCTGGGACACCTCATGGGAGTTGGAGGACAGGCGCTTCGTGGGCCGGGCTCCCTGGTCAGACTACACGTCCCAGGAAGCCACTAAAAGGGGGTAGAGTGTGGACCATGACCCACTAAGCTAGTTCGTGACACTGGCTACAACAAATGTGTTTGGGCTTCGCTCTGCAATTCATGGGCTGCAGCTGGAATAACTTGAGCATCTCGGTCTTTTGCAGCGGTAGTCAGCAGCCGCTCCGGAGGCGGGAGTGGGATAAGCTGGGGAGGAGGAGGAGGCGGGCTCAGTGTCGGAGGAGGCGGGCTCAGTGTCGGAGGAGGCGGGCTCAGTGTCGGAGGAGGCGGCTCCAGCCCTGGAAGCAGAAGAGGCATTGGAGGATACAGCTATGGAGGCAGGGGAGGTAGTTCCTGTGTGAAAATCATATCGACGACCTCTTCGAGCAAAAGAACCACCATATGCTAAAGCCTAGGAACTGTAGTCACTATCACCTAAGCACCAGCCAATTCCCTTTATTGTGGTGTAGTGGGCAGAGCACTGGACTGGGACTCGGAAGACCTGGGTTCTATTCCCAGCTCTCCTGCTTCTTTCCTGGATGATCTTGGACAGGGCTGTGTGCCTCAGTTTCCCCATCTGTAGCATAGGGATAATGATACTGACCTCTTCTGTAAAGTGTTTTGAGATCCACTGATGAAAAACACTCTAAAGGAGGTAGGTATTATTATTGCTGAGACCAAATATCCACATGGTCACACCCGACACTGTCACTGAAAAAGTGACTGGTAACATCACAGTAACGCAACTGCTGTAACCAGAGATCTTGTTTCTTGTGAATTTCCCTCCCAGCAAAGTTTTACCAAAATGATCTTGAGTCAAGATAATTCATTCCCCGCCCCTCACCATCTCTACTGCGCTTTGTATCCAACTTCCTGTATACTACACTAGAAAAATCCCATACATTTCTGCAGTCTGGATGCTATCCTGGATTGTGGCTTGCTCTCTGTGTTGTGTGTTCCTACTGTACTTGTTGTAGCAGTGAAAGAAACATTTTCTGTGCTGTTCTTCTAAGCCAGGGCCTTCAAATGGGGCTAAAGGACTCAGGCATCTGACTCCCGTTGATTTTCTATGGTAGTGTGTACATCTTTAGGATCCTTTTAAAGTCGCAGCGTTAGTCCCATAACCTCCACTGAGTTTCCTTGCATTGGATACATTAATCCCAATGAGCCAAAATTCTGGTGCAGGTCCATTGAAAATGAAGGAATAACTAGGGCTGGGCAAATAATCGATTTTTCGGTTTGGGGGTCAACTCAAAAATTTGGAAAAAAAATTGTTTCGTATTGAATAAAGTTTCATTCAGTCTGAAACAAACATATTCAGTTTTGAGTTGTGTTTTGTTTCATTTTCATGGGGTTGTCAACATTTCGAAGTGTTTTTTCCCCCAAATTACAGTTACGTTAATCACTGAGCAAAATGTCGTTCCAAAACGAAAAGTCGAAATATTTCATTTCAGCAGTTTGAATTGGTTTTCTTTTTCAGCTGACGCTATTTGCTAAATTGAGCCAAATTCACGAATAGTTCTGATCAACCCAATTTTTCAGCGAAAAAAGGATTCACCTGCAAATTTTCACCCAGCTTTAGGTGTAACAAAGAGGAGAATTTGGCCCACTCTCTGGCTCAGCAGGGTAACCCCTTGTACTCCTTTCTCTGAGAGAGGTATGAAACATTACAACTAATAAAGAAGATGCATTCCTATCTTAGGGGCAAATCTCGGGAGTTCCAATTCATCTCTTGGCCTTGACGCCACTCAAAAGTTGTACCACTTTAACTTTACTGGTATAGTTAGTGCTATAGTGTGGATGCAGTTATATTATTACAACAATGGTTTATGCCAATATAGCTTATTCACACTGCACACTGGTTCACAGGTGCTGGAAATAGGGGTGCTGCCGCACCCCCTGGCTTGAAGTGATTTCCATCATACACAGGGTTTACAGTTTGGTTCAATGACTCCCAGCATCCCCACTATACAAATTGTTCCAGCCCCCTTGGACTGGTGTAAATAAATTCATGAGGTTCAGGGCAAAAGACTCTTAACCTTAAGCTTTAACTTCTTGAATCTCAACATCGACCATCATTAAATAATTAGTGGCTGGCCCCATTGCCATTCTCTGAACCCCTCCATAATTTTCCACAACTGTGAAAATTTAAATAGGTAACATTTTAAATGCTTAAAACGAAACAGGGGTATTATCCGTCACAATGATAAAAATCAAATTCTGCCAAGCTCAATGATAAACCGTGATTCAGTCACACCTTAACCTCCTTGTTAAGCTAAATAAATGTGCCTCCCTCGAGTCTATCATTGTAAGGCATGTATTCCCATTGTTTCATCATTTCTCGAACCCCCTCCAATTTATCACCGTCCTCCTTGAACTGTGGGAACCGGAACTGGTCCCAGTAATTTTGCAGTGATCGCAACCAGTGCCAAATAGAGGTAAAACAACCTCTCTACTCCTACTGTTTATGGCCCCTGTTTGTCTTTTTGCTCTGTGTTTGTACAGCGCCTGGCAGAGTGGGGTGCTACTCTGAGTGGTACCATGACTGCATCTAATAGTGTGTGTTGAAGTGGTGGAGTGGGTCATGGTGCCATCTAGTGGCTCTTCCCGCAGAGAGGCTAAATGCCAGGTTCAGAGAGATAAGTCTGTTATAGCCCTGTCTAGAAAGGAGGTGCACTGGGTGGACTGGATAGCACTTGCAAAGGCCAGGAGAAGGCACAATGGCTAGGGATTTCAAAGTTGACAGGGGGGTGCAGCCACGCAACTCCCTCTGAAATCTCTTATTCAGCACAGAAAATCTCGGTCAATGTCTCAAGGCAATATGAACAAGCTACTGCTCTCCATTGACCCCCTGCTGCTAGGCCGGGGAGATCTGGCCCACCAGCTAGTAAGTCGGTGTCGCTCCATTGACTTCTAAGGAGCTACGTTGTTTCACACCATCAGAGACTCTGCCACAGTTAGTTTAGCCCAGGGAAGACACAGGAGACTGCTAAGATAAGAACAGCCATACTGTGTCAGACCAAAGGTTCATTTAGTCCAGTATCTTGTCTTCCAACAGTGGCCAATGCCAGGTGCCCCAGAGGGAATGAACAGAACAGGCAATCATCAAATGATCCATCCCCTGTCGCCCATTCCCAGCTTCTGGCAAACTGAGGCTAGGGACTCCATCCCTGCCCATCCTGCCATTGAAGGACCTATCCTCCAGGAACTTACCTAGTTATTTTTTGAACCCTGTTATAGTCTTGGCCTTGACAACATCCTCTAGCAAGGAGTTCCACAGGTTGACTGTGCGTTGTGTGAAAAAATACTTCCTGTTGTTTGTTTTAACCTGCTGTCTATTAATTTCATTTGGTGACCCCTAGTTCCTGTGTTACGAGGAGTAAATAACACTTTCTTATTTACTTTCGCCACACCAGTCATGATTTTATAGCCCTCTACCCTAGCCCCCCTTAGTTGTCTCTTTTCCAAGCTGAAAAATCCCAGTCTTATTAATCACGCCTCATACGGCAGCCATTCCATACCACTAATAATTTTGTTGCCCTTTTCTGAACCTTTTCCAAGTCCAATATATCTTTTTTGAGATGGGGCGACCAGATCTAACCAGGGTTGAGGAGCCAAGCACTTTACTGTATTCTTTGCTTGAGGATTTGCTTTGTTAGCGTCAACGATTCATTTGTTTTGTTCCCATGTTGCCGCTGCCTCTAAATAAACGTCGCCATCTAGCGCTTTGAGCTGGCTCTTGCTGAGTGGATTGTGGCTGGTTCACTGGGTTACTTAGGGTACGTCTATACTCACGCGTCCTGTCGGAGGAGTCCAATCAATCTTCTGGGTTTGATTTATCGCGTCTTGTCTAGACACGATAAATCGAACCAGGAAGTGCTCCCCCGTCGACGCTGGTAATCCTGCTCGACGAACGGAGTAGGCGGAGTCGACGGGGGAGCCTGCGCGCCGCGTGTGGACCCCGTGGTAAGTACCTTTTCATTCGAACTAAGATAGTTCGACTTCAGCTACGTTATTCACGTAGCTGAAGTTGCGTATCTTAGTTCGAATTGGGGGGTTAGTGTAGACCAGCCCTTAGAGTTGAGTAAGACACGCCGCTCCGTGCATTGAAATTGCACTCAGAGGTAGGGTGTCAGCCCAGAAGCACCCATCCTCACAAGTGCTGGAGGCACCGTGCAAGCGCACCGCTAGCTGGAGACGACCGGTTTTGTTGCTAGCAAATTGATGACAAAACCAACAAAGTGGATTCTCATCCCCACTAAAAGATTCAGATGTGCATCAGCTAGCACCACCTGGTGGAAAAAAGGGGAACTTGTGGAGTCGTGGCAAAAACGGAACTCTGCTGATTACATCTCTCTGGTGCTCCCAAGATCTGGAGATGCTTGAGTGCTCTTTGCCTTCCAAAGGAACACGGATGAAAATGATTCCCTTGTGCTCCCTCTCCCTTTCTCCTGGGCCACTTTCCAAAACTCCTGATGGGGAAGAATTCAGCAGACATTATCTTTGCAGCCAAAACAATAAATAATGAAAAAAGGAGAGCTTGCTCAGGCATGTAAACAAAACGCTCCAGCAACTGAATCCAAATAGATGGAGACGATCTGGTGCATTTTAACACTAGAAAAACCGTCCCCGCTATTAAACAACACACGAAAAGAATCTGGACAGCTCTTGGAAGGGGGGAAGTCTTGCCAAGATGCCATAGCATTTAAGGCCAGAAGGGATCATCCTTAAACCACCTTTATGCTCCCCTCATCTGTGCCAAGCCGGGCACCCACCCCCACTGCAGTACAATTAAGAGCTGCCTGAGGGTTGTATCCTCGGCTTGTAGCTCCGAGGAGCCATTTGGGCAGCTAGTGTGAATCGGGGTAGAGAGATTGCCTGGCCACACCTTTCTTTCATGGCCTCCTTCACCACTGTAATTTTCCCCAGCTATGGCCCCTGATCTGGCTGCCAGGGTGGATGTGCGTTAGGACTTGCTGGGATTGCTCCACACCCACAGCTGTTCTTCACAAGGATCTGGATCTGCTGGCTTCGGGACAAGCATGTCCTACTGTAGTTGAGGAACTGACATTGATTGTTAGCTAAGGCTAAGGAACACTCAGATCATTTGCGGTGGGGAATAAGCCTTTATTTACCTTCTGGATAGTGAGTGTTTAGGATGTGTGTGAGTCATGTTTTCAAGGTTTACTCTACAATTACAAAGGCTAGAAATGTACAAAACTAATAGAGAGAGAGAGAGAGCTGAGATTCTCATATGTTCACATGACTCCAGGAGCTGGGGCTTTAGGAAAAACTTCAGCTCTCTCAAGACTCTCAATAAAAACCACAAGAATTGGCAAGGCTGAAGCCTACAGAAATCTCTGAAGGTACTTTGGATTGACAAAAACACAACTGAGATCAGAATACAGCTCTTTTTCTCATCCCAATGCACAGCATGTTCAAGCAACTTTGCATTGCATTATAGTTGTTTTCTACTTTTTGTGCACAGAGCCATGGATTCTTCCCATGCAAGTTTGTAGAGAGATCCCCGCAGAATATGTTTTCATATCCACATATGTCAAAAATGCCAACCTCTGTGTCTGTTGCAACAGTGGAGAGAGAAGAGATGTTTGTTCCTTCTGTCCACACCCATGTTAAGATATATGAGAACGAAAACACACAGACCCAGACTGGCTCCAGGGGGATTGTCCCCCATCCCAGAATCCAATCCAGTTGTTCAGGTTTGGAACTGCATTAGTTATGGCTGAGTCCAAGCAGGGCTCTAAAGCAGCCAGGCATTCATTCACTCCTGCTTTTGTTCCATGTGTGGGCATGACGGGTAGCGCTGTCAGGAACTTGCAGTTACGCTAATCATTGATCTTCCTTCTTCACACTGTAAATTAGTCTTTTGTTGTTTTCTGGAAGGAATGTTCCCGTTGGAGAGGATTGGCTTATTGAGGGGTGTTTATCTTCTGAAATGTTTGGCATTGATCGCTCTTGGAGATTGGATAGCAGACAAAACAGATTATTGCTTTACACCACTGTGGTTGATATTATCCTTTTTGCTAGAGCTGGTAAAAAAAAAAAAATGGAGGGAAAAATCTCTCAAACATTTAATCAAATTTCCCCCCCTTTTCTGAACATTTTAAATGCCAAAATTCTAGAGGTAGAAATTTCACTGACATTTTTCTTGACTTTTTCAAATTTCAGAAATTAGAAATTTTGGCGGGGGGAGAGGGGGCTGTCTAAGGAGACTACCAGAGGCAATTAGCTTGCAGTGGGAATTGGGTGCGTAGTTGCTCTTTGTGACTTTGAAAATCTGACCCATAGTCAGACAATACACTCTGAATTTAGTCTCCTTTTTTGTTGTCTTTTTGTCACACGTAATTTGGACTGAATATATAATAAAATAGTTCATACAGTCCACATTTAACAATAATATTCAGTCCTTAGTGTTAAAACGTTTCTTCTACAGTTCTTGATGGGATTTACAAAGGAAGGGATGCATTATCATCTCAATTTTACAGATAGGGAAACTGAGGCACAGAGCATCGATGTGGTCCCACAGAAAGCCAGGGGCACAGCTGGCAATAGAACCCCAGGGTGAAATTGTGCCTCATTGAAGTCAGTTGCACAACTCCTACTGATTTCCACAGAGCTGGGATTTCACCAGAGAAGTCCTGATTTTCAGTCCAGCGTCCTAGTCACCGGTTGTCCAAGACCATGCGTTTTTACTAGTGTCTGAAAAGAATATAGGGATTAGCCATGTTTGACCCTATGCAGACCTGAGGCCTGATTTTTTTACACTCAGATACTCCGACCTCTGTGGTTCAAGAGCCAAATTAGCGATCAACCTTACCTAAAAGAACCACAGTCGTGTGAATTCATTGTTTCATTTACAATAGTACTAATCATATTTAAACAATATGACAGGGAAAATATCTATATCGATCTATCGATCTATCTACATCCACCCCATCTATCTATCTATCTATCTATCTATCTATCTATCTATCTATCTATCTATCTATCTATCTATCTATCTATCTAACCCCATCCACCCCCTCTATCTATCTATCTATCTATCTATCCCCATCCACCCCCTCTATCTATCTATCTATCTATCTATCTATCTATCTATCTATCTATCTATCTATCTATCTATCTATCCTCACAGCACATATGTAAACTTAGTGGAAGTTAAAAGAAAATAAGAAAGAAATAGATACTTGTGGCACCTTAGAGACTAACAAATTTATTTCAGCATAAGCTTTCGTGGGTTAGAACCCACTTCATCGGATGCATGGAATGAAACATACAGTAGACAGATATTTATACAGTCAGAGAATCATGATAAGGTGGAAGTGCGAATACCAACCTTAAGAGGCTAATTAATTGAGAGGAACCATAACAGCAGGGGAAGAAAAACTTTTGACGTGATAAACAAGATGGCCAATGTGGACAGTTGACACACAGGTGTGAATGAGGATCGTTAACTTAAGGGAACTAGATTCAATTAACGTAATGGCCAAGCCATTCCAAGTCTCTATTTAATCCTAAATTGATGGTATCTAGTTTGCATATCAATTCGAGTTCAACAGCTTCTCGTTGTAGTCTGTGGAAGTTGATAACTTAATTGGCTAATAACATAATCAAAGCATTGTGACTGGTTAATAATTAAATCAGCGGTTTAATATCATGTGCCGCAGGAGACCCATTAAAGCCACAGTTTTAGTATCGCGGCACTGTGCAAGATTGAAAAAAAAATAGATGCACTTGACAGGGAGCGTGACCTGCAGTAATGAGACGGAGCCAGCACAGCCTCCCAAGTTACTCTTGCATAGTGGCAGGGATGAGCCCACAGAGGAGAAAACGTGGCCAAGCAGCTCATTCGCCCGGTGCGTGAGCTCTTCCGACGGGCTTGTGCTCAGCCCACGCCACGCACTTACTCTGTGTCCTAGTGAGTCAGAGAGTGAGTGGAGGGTTTGCGATAGGGTATGTCTGCACTGCAATCGGCTGTGTGATTGCGGTACGGGCTGGCATGCTCACACCAGCTACAAATAGCAACGGCCCGGGCTAGCAAAGCGAGTGCACAGCCAGAGTCTCCAGCCTGCCTACCCGGCTTGTGCTGTGGTCACATCCCCAAGTGCACTGCAGACATAGCCTTAGCCTGGCAACGAAAATGATTCGGGGGCTGGGGCACATGACTTACGAGGAGCGGCTGAAGGAACTGGGGTTATTTAGTCTGCAGAAGAGAAGAGTGAGGGGGGATTTGAGAGCAGCCTTCAACTACCTGAAGGGGGGTTCCAAAGAGCATAGGCGCCAACTTCCGGTGGCGCCGGTGGGGGGCTGACGCCCGGCCCCACCCCCGACGCCGGGCCCCGGCCCTGGGTGACGTGGCGGGGCCCCGCCCCCGACTCCGGGCGATGTTGCGGGGCCCCGCCCCCGACGCCGGGTGAGTTTGCCGTGGGTCGCGGGGCTGGCGGGGAGCTGGGCGCGGGCCCCGGGGATGGCGGGGAGGGTGCTCCAGCCCCGGAGCACCCACGGAGTCGGCGCCTATGCCAAAGAGGATGGATCTAGACTGTTGTCAGTGGTGGCAGATGACAGAACAAGAAGCAATGGTCTCAAGTTGCAGTTGTGGGTGGGATGGTCTAGGTTGGATATTAGGAAACACTATTTCACTAGGAGGGTGGTAAAGCCGCCATACCAATTCTAAGAGGCTATTTAATTTAGAATTGGTATGGCAGCTTCCAAGTTTTATGTGCATGTGTATGTACATCTTACTTCTGTGTGTTCCATTCTATGCATCCGATGAAGTGGGCTATAGCCTACGAAAGCTTATGCTGAAATAAATTTGTCAGTCATATTAATGATTGTGGTTTGTGGCAACACCACGCAACATGGTAGTGGTGCTTTTATCCAAGGCAACCTCCTTTGCCAACCCATTGAGTCCAAGCCTATCTGGTGCTCCCAAATAACAAGTGTTGTCTGTGTGGGATATGTGCAAAAGACGTGGCTACCGGCACGTGCAGTTTGTCCAAACAGCCACCCTTTCCCCCGGTTTGACTATGGATGCATAGGGCAGGATTATTCAGAGGTAGCATCCGTTGCACTCACAGCCTACACCAGATTGGAGACTGTAGGTGTGTGCCTGGTTTAAGGGTGGCAAAGTATTGGATTTTTTTCCCTCCTGGGAACAATTTTTTCCCTAACATCTTGTTTGCTGGCCTATGGAAATCGGAATGTAAGAACCTGGCATGTTGCTGGTGACTATAAAGAGAACAGATAATGGAAAATGCACCCTTAGAGCGCTGTTCCCCAGAATGTTCCTGTACAGACAACTTCTTGAATGAATTTGCTAAACTATAATTAAGCAAAGAGAGCAGAATAATTAAACACAATAGAGATAATGAAGGAACAGGCCAAGATTTCGATCCTGTTCAGAGAACATGACACGAGTCAGATCCTCAGCTCTGGTGCAAATTGGCGTTGCTCCATTGAAGTCAGTTGAGGTGCACTGATTCATTCCAGCCAAGGATCTTGCTCATTGTATTTAATGGACTTTTAAGACTTGCAAAGAGTCTAGTCTCTTTAGGTTTGTATGCTACATCCATCAGGATGGTAGGAGAGTGCCTGAGGCCCACTGTTGTATGAGTTAAAAGTTGACTGCAACTAGGGTCATTCTGAAAATAAATTGAAAATATGATTAGTTGGTTGTGTCACTTGGAAATCCTGTGGATGGTGGTTCAGAATCTCAAGTCAGATCAAAGGAGAGAGCTCCAGGGCGTGGGAGTAATTTTATTGTGTGCTTGAATGGATAAAAACAAATTGGAAGCACCACAAAGAGCTGAAGTGGCTTGAGATTAAGTTGATAAGAACTAACTTGAGCAGCAGAGAAATAAATCAAATCATATAGAACCTAGAAGATGGTTTAAGTAGGGGAAGAATATTTTTCAAGAAGGGAGAACTCCTTAAAGTCAATATGAAGCAGGTCATTACTGACTGTCTTCTGGACTACATTTATGGTACATAAGAACAGATGAACATAATGGCCATACTGAGTGAGACCTACTCTTACCTCACATGTAAGCAGTAGAAAAGCAAGCTCCACCCTTAACAAAGAAAACCATATAAGGAACATGACTGAGTATATAATTGAAAAGAGCAATTAAGCAATCACCGTATGCTCATCTGGAGGTGTGTGTGTGTCTCAGTTGAGAATGCAGTGGGGATCGTGTTGCCATCCAGTGGAGAAGGTGCTGCCACCTGCTACCCAACCGTGGAATAGCAGGGAATTGGCGAAGTTTGTGGTGTCTTCCGTTTCTAGGCTGTGATTCAACAGGCCAGTTAAGCGTGTCCTGCAATCCCAGCAAAAGGGAGAACATGGCCATTTGAACGTACTCTGCACCATAAACTAAAGTTGCAACGTCATTTTGACTTTTTTGGTGCGTGATTTCATTTTCCCAACCAGCTTTACTGTCTTCCCAACAGCCACCGTTAAACAGTGAGGCACTGAGTGTGAGCTTGTGTACACCAGCCTCATGGGCGGCGGGTACCATAGGCTGGGGGAGGCTGTGCCTCCCCAAATAGCTAGGCGTGGCCCCGCCTATGCTCCGCCCCCAGGCTCCCCTCTTCCAGTGCACAGCTCCAGTCCCCCTGTGATAAATGGAGCGGGGTGTAGCTCCCTTTTATGAACACCCAGACAGCCAGTTAGCTATAAAGTCCCTCTTGGTGGCTGTTCTCTGCTTGCTTTACCCGTAAAGGGTTAAAAAAGTCCACAGGTAAAGGAAGGGAGTGGGCACCTGACCAAAAAAGCCAACGGAAAGGCTAGAACTTTTTAAAATTGGGGGGAAAAAAGCTTTCCCTTTGTGTGCTGCTGTTGTACTCTGGAAAAGAGGGGAACAGGGCAGCAGTTATGCTGTGAGAAGCTGAAGGCCAGATATGAAAATAATCGGATCATATCTAGAACTACTTATCTAACAACCCAAATATGTAAGTAGGTCAAGAATGTTAAGAAGAACGCGATTAGGTTTATTTCTGTTTATTTCTTATTGACTCATGGACTCCTCTGTGTTAACCCCAGATGCTTTTGTTGCTTGTAACCTTTAAGCTAAACCCCCAGAAAACTCTTTTGGGTGCTTAATTTTTGGAATTGCTCTTTTAAAAATCTAGCAATAGCCTGAATTTTCAAATCTTTCTTTCTTTCTTTCTTTCTTTCTTTCTTTCTTTCTTTCTTTCTTTCTTTCTTTCATAAAATTTACCTGTTTTAAGAACAGGATTTGGATTATTGTGTTTTGAGAGGTTTGTGTACGTTTTTTAATTAGCTGGTGGTAACAGCTGATTTTTGTTTTCCTTTCTCAGCTCTTCCCCGGAGGGGTGTGTGTGTGAAAGGGCTTGCGCGTATCCCACAGGAAGGAATTCCCAAGTGCGCCTTCCTGGGTTCCAAGGGGTTTTGCATTTGGGTGCTGGCAGCATCTACCCATCCAAGGTCAGAGTGAAACTGTAACCTTGGGAGTTTAATACAAGCCTGGAGTGGCTAGTATTAATTTTTAAAATCCTTGCGAGTCCCCACCTTCTGCACTCAAGACTGATTCCCCACTCTGGAACTTCAACACCCCCTGTCATAGGCGCCGACTCCATGGGGCTGGAGCACCCACTGACAGCCAAGCTCCCTTCACCCGCCGCCCCACCACCACCTCCTCCTCCTCCTCCCCTGAGCTCACCGCATCCCTGCTCCTCCACCTACCTCTCAGCACTTCCCGCCCAGATGCTTGGCAGCGCTTAGCACGCTCCAGGAGGGTGGGAAGGAACGTGGTGCGCTCAGGGGAGGAGGTAGGGAAGAGGCGGGGCCGGGGCAGGGATTTGGGGAAGGAGTTGGAATAGGGGCAGGGAAGGGGCGGAGTTGGGGCGGGGACTTTTGGGAAGGGGTTGGAATGGGGGCAGAGCAGGGGTGGGGCCTCATAGAAGGGATGGAGTGGGGGTGGGGCCGGGGGCCGAGGTGCGGAGATCGAGCACCTAGGGGAACGAGGGGAAGTCGGCGCTTATGCCCCCTGTTCTGTGTCCCAGGCTCAGGCTGGGGCCGCACCACCCACCCTCCTGGCGCTCCAGGGCTGGGGAGGCTGCGGCCGTGCACTGCCCACCCTCCCTGCACTCTGGAGCTGGGGAGGCTAGCCTGGGGCTGGTGGCTGCGATGGCGCAGGGTCTGGCCTCCGGCGGAAGGTGGGTGCATGGAAGGGGCAGGGCCTTGGGCAGAAGGGCCAGGGCTGGGTACTAGCCTCCCCCAGCCTGCGGTTCACACGCCACCCAACTACCAGATTTTGGTAGTTATGCCACTGGAGTTAGTGTGTTGTAAAACCTGTGTAAACGCAATCAGGAAAACCTGGAGATAGTGATCAGGTGAGCAGTGGACTATAGCGATCAGGTACAGGGATAGAGTAAGAACGGATACAGTTCTGGCAGTCCTGAACCCCGGCCATACTTTAGAACTCAGATAGATAGTCCTAAACTGCAAATAGAGGGGGGTAAACAGGAAATCAGGCTGTGATTTATCCATAGTGAATCAATATTGAGATTACAATTGAGCATTCCTCCTATCGCCCTGCAGAAATTCAAGAATGCCCTTCGCCTAGAGAATCAGTTCTACTGGGGCACCAGTGTTCTGCCTCTCTTTGGCCGGCCTTTGTAGATCATGTTTAGAACTATTCCTCCAGATTCACAGGGGTGTAACCAAGACCTAGATGTGGTCACTAGTGTTTTGTTTTATTCAGGCTTTGGTTTATATGCACTTTTACAGCCATGGGTATCTCTCTTAATCCAGTATTTGGGAGTCCCATTAAGCCACATATTTATTACCACTGTAGTTCTGGAGGGGGAAGGGCAGCCTCTTGAGGAAGATCAAAGTATGCTGCTGCTTTGCTGCAGCTTCACATTTACACATTAATTACTATGCACAGGCATATCGTGTACGCATCAGCTACTTTGCTTGTCTAATCGCTCTGTGTGTGTGTGCGCGCGTGTGCAGGCTTTACACTAGGAATCACTAATTTTGGGTATGTCTACACTACCCGCCAGATCGGAGGATAGCGATCGATCTTTCAGGGCTCGATTTATCGCGTCTAATCTAGACGCGATAAATCGATCTCCGAGCACTCTCCGGTTGATTCCAGTACTCCACCGCCACGAGAGGCTCAAGCGGAGTCGACGGGGGAGCATCAGCCGTCGACTCAGCGCTGTGAAAATGCCGCGGTAAGTTGACCCAAATATGTCTCTTTCAGCTACGCTATTCCCGTAGCTGGAGTTGCGTATCTTAGATCGATCCCCCCACCCCAGTGTAGACCAGGGCTTTGTGCTCAGAAGTTGAGATTCAAGCAATGTGAAAACTAAGGGTACGTCTATACCTACCCGCTGCTTCGGCGGCGAGTAATCGATCTTCTGAGATCGATTTATCGTGTCTTGTCTAGAAGCGATAAATCGATCCCGGAAGTGCGCAACGTCGACAACGGTACTCCTGCTCGCCGCGAGGAGTAAGCGCTGTTGATGGTGGAGTTGCCTGCCATGTGTGGACCCGCGTTAAGTGCTTTGAAGATCGAACTAAGATACTTCTACTTCAGCTACGTTATTAACGTAGCTGAAGTTGCGTATCTTAGTTCGACACGGGAGGTTAGTGTAGACCAGCCCTCAGAGCGAACATAGGACTGGAAGACACTGGATCATTGAGTCCAGTCCCCTGTTGCAAGCTGAAGCAATGAATCCTTTGAGAAATAATGTACAACAAAGAGCGGTGAAAAGTTCTGTTACAGGCAACTCATTCAGAAGACCTATGCACTGGTTAAGACCCACTTACACCCACTTTGGAGGATTCAGCACCAAAGGAGTGAATATTTTAAGGAGTGCTCAACGGTTTCACATTGTCTTTCGTGTGTTACGTGTGGGTAAGATCCCCAGCGTCTCTTGGAAAATGTCTCCGCAAAGGTTTTAGCATGCTGAGCACAGTGGCGTAGCCAGGTTTAGAGCACAGGGGGAGCAGCGCTATAAAAAGGCGCCTCCCCGCTTCCCCTGTACTCACCCGGCAGTGCTTTAAAGGGCCCGGGGCTCCAGCCGCTGCGGAGCCCCCGGGCCTTTTAAAGCGCCCCCCCCAGCTCGGCTCCGGCAGCGGGGCGGCGCTTTAAAGGGCCCGCGGCTCCCCGCAGCGGCAGGAGCCGCCGGCCTTTTAAAGCGCCCGAGCCCGGCTCCGGCAGCGGGGCCTCAGCGCCGCTTCTCCTCACAGGGGGAGCGGCCGCTCCCCCTGCTTCCCCCCCTGGCTACGCTACTGGCTGAGCAAGCTTGAAACCTGCCTATTTGAAAGACCGCCACTCTCCACATGCCATAGGGTCACAGCTAGGATAAGCCGAGTCCCCCTTTGTTAAAAAGGGGTGAAAGCAGCTGGCAGGGTGTACTGTGAAACAGCCCCTCTGTTGGAATGCCCGCTGTGATCTGAAATAGCCACATTTGTTTGACCTTCTGCCTATACCTGAAAGTCCATCAGTCTGAGCAGGCACTGAGAGAGGCCCAAGGCAGCGGAGAAAGTGCAGAGGTGGTTTAAGTTGCGTTGGTCATTTAGCTGGTGATTAAATGACGTGTCGGGGAGTGGAAGAAATGGTGCTGTTACAACCGAGGAGCAATTGGCGTATCTCCTATGTTCCTGTGGTTTTTCAATGTTTGCACGGCTGCGTTTTGGTGCTGGGCATTTGTATCTGACCAAAATCTTAATAAACAAGCCGTACAGTTGCATATTAACACGAGAGAGGAGTCCAAAGTGCTTGCCGCTTTACGTCTCCGAATGCTCAGTGATCCGTAATGCCGCAGGAGAAAGGAAAGAAGCGACAAAGGGTCCTGTGGCACCTTATAGACTAACAGAGGTATTGGAGCATAAGCTTTCGTGGGTGAATACCCACTTCTTCGGATGCAAAGAAGAAGTGGGTATTCACTTCTTTTCTTCTTTTGCATTTTTTTCTTCTTTGCATCTGAAGAAGTGGGTATTCACCCACGAAAGCTTATGCTCCAATACCTCTGTTAGTCTATAAGGTGCCACAGGACCCTTTGTCGCTTCTACAAATCCAGACTAACACGGCTACCCCTCTGATACAGGAGAAAGGAAAGATTTCTTGCGATAATGCAGCACAGGTCCTGGCCAAGGTCAATTGGGAGAATGTTGGCCCCAAGGGAACTTTGCTGTTCTCCATTTAGATGACAAGACGATACAGAGCTTGTTAAAACTGCAAGCCAGATGACGCTTCTTCAAAAACAAGGGAGGCACCCTGTCTGCATCCTGCTCCGAGTCTAGTTTCAATGACAACACCCGAAAGTCTCCTGCAATGAGTTCCCAAAAGCAGAAAATGAAATTGTCTGAATGTTCTCCTTTCAAGGTATTGGTGACTTGTTCACCTATTTAGGATTGGCTGAAGAGAACCTTTTTGAAGAGAATTTATTCGTTAATTAACTTCATCCCAAGGGCTAAGAGATAGGAAAGTTCTCTTCATTAGCTGGATGGGGCATAGAAATGCAACGAACATCATGGTTTTACTGAGATTCCTCTGTGGTCTGTTTTTGTTACTTGTACATATTTCCAACCAAACATGAAGAAATTATGATTTTGAGTGGCTATAAAAACTCATATAATGGGTGTCAAGAGTACAGGCATATCAAATGGACCCAACTGAGGATCTGTTGGATAAGCTTAGGAGGTTCGACCGAATGCTATAAATTTTTTGGTTCAGTGGCCAAACCAAAAAATCTATTAAAAAAAAAAAAAAAAAAGTTAGTTTTGAAGCTTTTTTTTTTTTTTGTCCCCTCCCCACTCCCCCCAAACAAAGCAAATAAACAAAAAAATTGTTTCAGGTAGAATGAACTATTTTGTTCGAACTGAAGCCACATTTTGTTCGGTTTTTCAATTCAGTTTCATTACGTTGGATATTTTTTACTCTTTACAGTGATTTTTAAAACCAAATCTAGCTAATGTTTTGAAATGAAAAATCAAAATGATTTGTTTAGAAAATATCAAAATGAAATCATTCTGACTTTTTTTCTATTTTTTTTCCAGGCAAATCTATTTTTGCTGAATTTGACGCGAATTTGATAATAGTTTTTGTCACCCCGAAAATGCATTTTTGGGGGGGCAAGTTTAGCGTTTGACTGAAAAATTTCACCAAACATGAGCCCAACACACTGGTGGGAGGAAAAAGGCCAGATCCTGAAACTATATCCATAAAATGCAAATCTGCAGAATGTACTGTCGCATCATAAAACCCAAGGGATAGAAGAATAAAAACCACAATTGCAAACAAACTGTGAAGACTCTTATGAATACATCCGCTAAGCTATAATTAGCATAAAATGAGAATACTTTAAACAAGAATATCTTCTGCGCAAAGCTTGCAAGCAAAGCATTTTAAATGCATTATTATTTCATAAGTGGTTAATGTTTACTATGAAGCATTGCATGTTGCAAAGCATCTGCTGCTGCTAGGCAAACCAAACCCTTGAAAACTTGAAATTAATTTTCTGATCCAACCAAGCCCAGCTTCACTGTCATATATAAGGGGTAGTGTCAAGGTGTCACATCAGAGGAGTCCTTTCTCCTTCACTTTTTGCTGCTGTCACGCACCGCGGCTCCCCTGATACTTATTCCCACTTCAAATACGCCGTCATGAAGAGACAGACGTTTTTTGCGAGCTCCACCGTTGGACGAAAGGGCTTCAGTTCAGCTTCTGACGTCTGTGGCCTAAACGGACATCGAACCTGCGTGGCCTCTGTAGGCCCGCCGGTCGAAAGATGTGGAGTTGGTGGCTACAGCAGCAGGAGTGTCTGCCACCTGGGTGGAAGCACAAGAATTGCCGATGCTGTGGGCTGCCCTAGTGGTGCTGGATGCTACGGGGGTTATGGCTATGGTGGCACCGGTTGGGGCAGTGTAGGGTATGGCAGCTCTGGAGGTCTCAGTGGCAGGGTAGGTCTTTGCGGACCCAGAGGCTATGGAACTTTTGGAGGTTATGCCGATTGCAGGAGTGATGGTATCCGAGGGGTCAGCATCGATGAGTCCCTCCTGAAGCCGCTCTGCGTGGGAGTTGACCCACAAGAGCAGCAGGCACGAGAACACGAGAGGGAGCAGATGAAGACCCTGAACAACCAATTTGCTTGCTTCATTGACAAGGTGAGAGCATCAGTGTTTTCTATATTTCTTTTAATAAAGCAAAGAGAATGGCCCATGGTGCAGATTTTTAATCTGGATCTGCATCCAGATCCAAATTTCCCCACATTCAGACTGTGACCTTTGGAACAAGAGCAACAGATTGTCCTAGGATTGGGGCCCAGTCAAATCCCTACTGAAATCAATGGAAAGACACCCGAATTCACTTAACTGGAGTTGGATCATGCCCCGAGACAGAGCCACTCGGTACTTAACTCTACATGACTTTCCAAAAGATCTACTCTGTCTCAACCAGAAGTTATGAAAGGGGGTTCCAAAGAGGATGGAGCTCAGCTGTTCTCAGTGGTGGCAGATGACAGAACAAGAAGCAGTGGTCTCAAGTTGCAGTGCGGGAGGTCTAGGCTGGATGTTAGGAAACATTATTTCACTAGGAGAGTGGTGAAGCACTGGAATTGGTTACCTAGGGAGGTGTTGGAATCTCCATCCTTAGAGGTTTTTAAGGCCTGGCTTGACAAAGCCCTGGCTGGGATGATTTAGTTGATATTGGTCCTGCTTTGAGCAGGGGGTTGGACTAGATGACCTCCTGAGGTGTCTTCCCACCCTAATATTCTACGATGCAGGAACTGTTGGGTAAAATTCTATGGCCTGTGTTATGTCAGATCAGACTAGATGACTGTAGTGGTTCCTCTTGCCTTAACATCTACGAAGCTATTAAATAAACAATATGAAAGACCAAACGTGCCTGGGTATTGTTGTCTGCAGTCCGTTGTTTCCATATTCTCCACTGAGGTCTGCGTTAAAGTTCTACTGCCATTGAGAATGTTTTATGCTAAGTGGAACAGAAACAATGGCACTAATGTTTTCATCCAAGGTTGGGAAACATAGCGGTTTTTTTTGGAGTCGTTATTTATTTTGAGGGGAATGCAACATGTGGCCTGGATTCCATTCACAAGAATAATTGTTGTGAAGTCAATGGAATGGTATGGTTGTGAAAAGACCCTCACCCTTTTTGATTTGCAATTTGCTGGGCACTACCCAGGCAATCACCACTCAATGACACCGAACGAGTTTGTGATCCTCTTTAGTTTACATTCAGCACTACTCTTCTTTGAAGTACCTGGATGAGGAGACACAGATAGAGCTTTAGACTTAAATGTATCTTCTTGGCCTTTTGATATTTATATTTGACACACAATGTTATATTGATATCATTCCTAGGCATTTCAATGATCATGGGGATACATGTAATATGAAGGTCAATGGAATACAATATTTGTTAGCTTAAAATGTATTCAACTTTGATCTATATTTATGATTACTCGGAGGAGGGGGGAGTTACTATTAAGTATTTCCCAAAGATCTGCTTCCATTGGCCCTCTAGTTACCAAATACTCTGTTCCTGCCCCTGGAATACCAATAATAGTTTTTGAATCAAAGAGGACAGTTTAATTTAGGGTCCCAATTTCTTTCTTTCAGTTCTTTGGTGGCAGCTTTTGGAGATTTAAAAAATTGCTGAATTTTGGTTTACAGGTTCGACACCTGGAGCAGCAGAACAAGGTGCTGGAGACCAAATGGAACCTCTTGCAGCAGTGTGTTCCTCCAGCCCCGCAGAAAAATCTTGAGCAGTGCTTTGAGAATTATATCTGCAGCCTGAGGAAGCAGCTTGAGGATTTGTTAAGTGACAAGGAACAACTGGCCTGTGAAGAGTCTGCGTCAAGGAAGCTTGTGGATGAATTCAAATGCAAGTAAGAGATTATCCGTCATTTGCTTTCTTCTCACTTTGCTTTATTTCTTGTGACCTCCTTTAGCTGCCGTGGGAAATGAAAAGAATTGTGGTCTCATTCACCACTGAATTATCCCAGGGCTGGTCTACACTAACCCCCCAATTCGAACTAAGATACGCAACTTCAGCTACGTGAATAACGTAGCTGAAGTCGAACTATCTTAGTTCGAATGAAAACGCACTTACCCGGGGTCCACACGCGGCGCGCAGGCTCCCCCGTCGACTCCGCCTACTCCGTTCGTCGCGTCGACGGGGGAGCACTTCCTGGTTCGATTTATCGCATCTAGACAAGACGCGATAAATCGAACCCAGAACATCGATCCGACGCCTCCGATCCAGCCGGTAAGTGTAGACCTACCCCCAGTCTTTAGCTGGTATAACTATTGTAGTAGGAAGACAGCCTAAGACATAAGCCCTTGTATTAGAGGCCTGGTATGAGGCCTGAGGCTGAACCAAAGTAGCAGTCAAAGCTTTGCCAATATGAAGCAAAGTCAGGTTGTGAGCAAGAGACAGGCCCTGCTCACAGAATTTGGGAAGCACAGGGCTGATATTGCAAAAACACATATTCCAGAAGGGTGGTACCAGATCACCTCGATACCAGCACATTACCCACAGATAACAGGAACACACTGAGCCATCCTAAAGACAAGGTCAGGATAACAGCATAATGAATACAAATGTTTTAATCAAACCAACGTGTACAAGGCAGTGAGTGGCACCCAAATACGTCAGCGGGTGGCACCCTGAAACGTCATTTGTAATTTATCTGAGTATAAAAATGTATCTCAAAGGGAGTGTCTTTGGCCAGCCTACGGAGCAGTGGAAAGTCCCACCAGTGACTGAGCTGCATCCATTGTCACCAGCATCATGTCTTAGTATCTTCGGAGAGTCTGCCAGGTTCCATTGCCGTGCTTTGATGACAATAAACGAGGCCATGCTTTGTTGACAATAAACCAAGTCTTGTGGTCTTATTGAGCAGTTCAATCAAAGTCTGCTGTATGGGCTATCTGGCCAGAGCCAGTGCAGCACGCAGAGAGAACACAGCAGCCAAATATCTAACAACAACTATATCGATTGAAATGGCATTTGCGATTGGTGAAACAGACCCAAAGTTGATTTCAAGTTGAAAGAGAAAAATATTGACCATGTGTGTTATGGCAGTTGACAAAACTGACCCACCTCTGCCTCTTCTCTTTTCCCACAGGTACGAAGAGGAAATCAGCAGGCGCACAGCGGCAGAGACTGAGTTTGTGTTGCTCAAGAAGGTGAGAAATGCAGGTGGTTAAAAGAGGAAGCTGGATCTGTAAATACAGCTATAACCATTTTGCATGGATGCTGCAGCAGTAGGAAGTTGTTAGAAGATACCTGATGATGGTAGCATGAGGAAAAGAAACATCTTAGCACACATACTGGACAGTGGGGAAAAAGGATATCGATAGGAATGGGAGAAGAAGTTAAATAGAATTAAAGCTAGCATCATTGGCATTGTTGCAAATCACAAGCAAAGATAACACCCTCAAGTTGCTGTTCATGTCATTATTTGTAAGTGGGGCCTGGTAGACAGAGCAAAAAAGGTTGTAGCTGGACAACAATGGAAAAGTTGCAGTGGGGGAGGTCTAGGTTGGATATTAGGAAACACTATTTCACAAGGAGGGTGGTGAAGCATTGGAATGGGTTACCTAGGGTGGTGGTGGAATCCCCATCCTTAGAGGTTTTTAAGGCCCGGCTTGATAAAGCCCTGGCTGGGATGATTTAGTTGATGTTGGTCCTGCTTTGAGCAGGGGATTGGACTATATGACCTCATGTGGTCTCTTCCAACCCTAATATTCTATGATTCTATAATAGTAAAGGCCCACTAATGACTGATATTTTAATCACATCATCTAAAGAGGTGCATCTTAATTTTTCTTCCTTGCTAGATCCATTGTAGGTTGATCTCAGAAAACGAGACAAAAACACTGCATATTTAGAGTTCATATTTAAACTTTCATGAGTCAATACTGGGTTTTCCACCAAGTCCTAAGTAACAAAGAGGACGTTTCCTCCCCATTGACTTTGAGGTGGGTTGATTTTCCTCTGGGAGACACGGGAGCCCCTTGAGGAAGCCTGGCAAATTGAGACATTCTATTCCACAAGCCTGATGGAAACAGCCTCAGATACTGTTTCCCCAGTCTTTTGGAATACCTGTGGCCTTTTTTCCTCAGGATGCAGACTGTGCCTTGCTGCACAAGGAAGAGCTAGAGGTGAACACGACCTTGTTGAAGCAGAAGCTGGAATTTCTGAGATGTATGTTTGATGAGGTAAGGATTCTTTTCATTCCACCTGCATGGAAATTCAGTACTATGCTTCTCCTTGAAATCAACATCATGTTGCATAGAGTCCAGATGACTACAGGCAGCAAGGACTCCATAGCTAGAAACTCCACCTGTCTGATTGCCTCTAACATTTAGTAATCCACCCCTAAACATGGAATTATGAAGCCTATATCACGTTACGCCATAATGCATCAATCTTCACCCTGGATCTATCTGGTGACACACCAGTATGCATGGGAACAATGAGACCTGTCTTTTCCTCCCCAAATCCAGCTGAAATTGGACACATCCTACCTATCTGGTTGGCCTGCCCCTACTTCTAAAAGGAAAGACTTCTGTATTTCTCACAGGCAAAGCCCTTTACATTGGTCTTTAGATGCAGGATCAGAACTAGCCCAGTGAAGAAAGACCCTTTGTCCTTGAGTGAACATCTTGGAAGTATGGATAAGGGAGTGGGCTTTAAATGATACTTAAGACTTTATGCAATTGCAGGAGAGAGCTCAGATGGATGGCCGGTTCTGCGACACCGCAGTTGTTGTGAAAATGGACAACAGCAGAGACCTGGACACAGACTGCATAATCAAGAACGTTGAAGGCTGGTATCAAGAGATTGCTCAGAAAAGCAAAGAAGAAGTTGATGTTTTGTACCAAACCAGGGTGAGTAGCAAATGACGTAGGTACGATACAGGCTATTGTCCAAGGCAAGTTCAACGAACAATCCATTTGTTTCTGGATACCAGTTCCAGGAGCTTCAGGACAAAAGGGGCAGATTCAGTGAGGATCTAGAGAGAAACAAGCATGAGATTGCAGAGCTAACCCGTCTGATCCAGAAGCTGCAGGGTGAGGCGGACCATGTAAAGAAACAGGTAGGGGTGATTTTGATGTTTTGATTTTCCGATGAATGTGCCAGATGTGGTGTAGTATGGATGATATCTTTGAATACAGTATGGCTGGGAATTATGCTCTGGTTCTGAATGATGCCATTGTGTCTGTGGCATGAACCAAGACTGATCTGAGACGGGTGCTAGGTGGGAATGAATGAGGCCAAGTGGTTTAAAAAAAACACCACCACAATTGGAAGTATTATAAAAGATAGGATTGCCAACCCTCCAGGATTGTCCTGGAGAATCCAGGAATTAAAGATTAATCTTTCATTAAAGATGATGTTGTGTGATGAAACCTCTAGGAATACGTCCAACCAAAATTGGCCACCCTAATAGCAGATGGCTACAACAACTCTGCAAACAGGATCCACACTGAAGCACCCAGCCCTTAAGACGTAATTTCACTTCTTCAATTTATTGAGTAGACTTTCTGTCTAGCCAGATTCAAGGATTTTGAGAATCGTCTTCACCTCTTACTTGTCAAGGAAAGTTGTGGTGATGGGGAAAGGGAAATTACATGGAATAAAAGGGAAAGTGATTTGGGGCTTTATTTTCAATCATATTTGGGTCCCTTTCACTACTCTGCCAGTGGGTATAAATTACATTTATTTTCTTTTGAAGGCCCCTTGACACTGCCAGAGCTGGGGCCTGAGTGCAAATGAGAATCAGGTTTTCTCCCTTCTTCTTCAGCCAGGTTAATGCTTCTTACCGCCCTTTGAAAATTCGGGAAGATAACTCTAAGGGTAGGTCTATACTTACGCGTCCCGTCGGAGGCGCGCGATCGATGTTCTGGGTTCGATTTATCGCGTCTTGTCAAGACGCGATAAATCGAACCAGGAAGTGCTCCGTCGTCGACGCTGGTAATCCAGCTCGACGAACGGAGTAGGCGGAGTCGACGGGGGAGCCTGCGCGCCGCGTGTGGATCCCGGGTAAGTGCTTTTTCATTCGAACTAAGGTACTTCGACTTCAGCTACGTTATTCACGTAGCTGAAGTTGCGTACCTTAGTTCGACAGGGGGGGGTAGTGTAGACCTAGCCTAAGGATGAGCATTAGTGAGAGGAGTAGTAGTCTCACAAGCAAACCTTTTCTTTCTCGTGTCTGGTCACCTCAAAGACGACGGTTTCTTCCTTTGTCTTCGGTTTTCCTTTCGGTTCCATCCTCTGCCACAATTTAGCAGCTGCTAGATGCGGTGAGAGGAATGGCCAGGCAGCCTGTGTCATTCTCTTGAAAAAATGAAGATGTTCAACCAATCAGAGCCCAGCAGGCTCAGATAAAAGTTGCTACAGGGTCTGAGCAGGTCAGTTCCAGGCTGGGACCAGAGGTGATCTCTGGCTGAACTTACGTAGTTGGGATTGCAGAGGGAGAAGAACCTGAGGACATTGGCACTGAGATACTGCTGGAGATAAAAGTGCCGGTAGAAAGAGGCTCAGGGAAAGTGAATGACTGAGGTAAGCAGTAAATGGTTGCTCTGTATAGGGTCCCTGGGTGGGACCCCAGAGTAATAGACAGGCCCAGGTTCTCATAAGTATCAACCCCACAAAGGAGACAGGACTGAGTTGGGAGCCCAAACAAAGGGCTGTATTTAAAGGGGCCCAGAACCAGGACTGAAGGCCCTACTAAAGGCAAATAGGTTATGTAATACCCACCCCGGAAGGGGTTCATTTGGACTCGGTGACTCGGCCAGAGGGCCAAGCTGCTGAAGTTCCGCCAAGGTTGGCTGGCAGCCTGAAGGAGGCACCAGGGGTAAGAAAAGGTCTGTGATACTTCACCCAGCCACTAAGAGGCGCTCAAGAGGCGAGTGCCCCCATTACAGAGACCTATGGGAATACCATAGAATAGCGGATACACCGTCAAACCCAGCATCTAGCCTTTGATAGTGACCAATATGTCACGCCTTTGAGGGAGATGCCAAAATTGTGCCATACTACTAAGCAATGTCATCTGTCCTCGAACAGGTAGACCTTATTATGGACACTTGGAGTACCTTGAAAGAAGGCCATGAAATGAGGTATACAGCTTCCAAGATGTTATGTAGAAGCGACAAAGAGTCCTGTGGCACCTTATAGACTAACAGATGTATTGGAGCATAAGCTTTCGTGGGTGAATACATCCAATGCATCCGACGAAGTGGGTATTCACCCACGAAAGCTTATGCTCCAATACATCTGTTAGTCTATAAGGTGCCACAGGACTTTTTGTCGCTTCTACAGATCCAGACTAACACGGCTACCCCTCTGATACTTGACAAGATGTTATGCTTTCCTCAGCCATGTATCCATTCTTCTGAATTTGGAACTGAAACTTGGGAAGCGAATCCAAAGGCTGATGGCTCAGAACTCTGGTAAAGACACAGAAACACGTCCGTTATGTCTTCCGTTTTCTCCCTTGGCAGATTGCCTGTCTGCAAACAGCCGTTTGCGATGCGGAGCAGCGCGGCGATTGTGCTCTTAAAGACGCTCGAGGTAAACACGTGGAAATGCAGAATGCTCTCCAGAAGGCCAAGGATGAGCTGGCATGCATGCTGCGAGATTACCAGGCACTCCTGAATGTGAAGCTGGCCCTGGATATCGAGATCACTACATACAAGAAACTGCTGGAAGGAGAAGAAAGCAGGTGGGTGCAAAATACCATAAAGCTCGACGGTGGAACAATCTCTACGTGACTTTCCAATGATGATGAGGATTGCCTAGGAAATCCAAACAGCTACCAGTATTTATGAGAGAGTGCCTCTGCCCTGGACATGATGCAATGCAGGGGATGAGAGACACACATAGGGATGGAGTGGGTTGGTTGGTAGGCTGAAGTGACAATAAAATGAACGCCCAGTTCCTAGAAGGAGCGCTAGTTGATGGGCTGAAGTACTCATCTTTCTTTTCTTTCCCCAACAGGATATGTTTGGGGACGCCTGTGAGTGTATGTAAGTAATCCGAGGTTTTACAATGGGGATATTCCAAGTTTGGGTTTGTTTTTTCCTGTGAGAGTGCCAGCTTTCTGCTCAACTTACTGCACCTGTGTTTTCTTGCAGCTGTGGTCAGCAACTCCTCCAACATAGCGGGAGACTATGGTACAGCGGTTGGAGTTGGAAGTGGATGTGGTTACGGCTCTTTAAGTCGAGGCTACAGCTCTGGGCATGGAAGATGCGGCTCCCTAGGTGGGGGCTTCAGCTCCAAAAGTTTAGGAGTCTGCCCCAGAAGTGTAGTCAGCGTCGCAGGTAGCCAAAACATCCCTGAAGGTGCAGACTGCTATCCACCTGGAGGGTTCAGCTCCAGAAGTGGCAGTTGCATATCTAGAGGTGTGGTCAGCTCTGTGTGTAGCCACCACCTCCCGGGAGGTGTGCATTGGTGTCCACCTGGAGGAGTTGTCTCCGGAGGTGGGGGTTACAATTCTAAAGTCGTAACCAGCTCTGTAGGCACAGGACAGGTCTCTGGAGGTGTAGCCTGCTGCCCAGATGGAGGATACATCACCAGTAGTGGATATCCTGGAAATGGAGTTTGCACCTTTGAAACTGGAGGATTTATCATCCAATATTTAGGCAGCTCTCCAGCCGGAGGACCCAGCACTGGAGCTGTAGATCACTCTGGAGCTGGGTCATGCAACGCTGGCGTTCCGGGAAGTTGTGAAGTGGTGAGAGAAACCGGCATCGCGCCATAGGGGGTTGTAACTCTGGTTCTGTAGGCAGTACAGCCAGGAATGCCACAATGCAAAGCTTAAGCACAAAGTCACCCTTTCCAAAATGATATGAAAGGAATTCTCAGCCAGCCGACAGCAACACAAATCGCAAAATCCCTGACCGACTATACGCATTCATTAGGATAAGAGAGATGTCTCAGGGAAGTTATATTTTCAGTAGTCTCCTCATTCTGAATGTCCATTCCTTAGGGTAGGTCTACACTTACGCGTCCGGTCGGAGGCGCGCGATCGATGTTCTGGGTTCGATTTATCGCGTCTTGTCTAGACGCGATAAATCGAACCAGGAAGTGCTCCCCCGTCGACGCTGGTAATCCAGCTCGACGAACGGAGCAGGCGGAGTCGACGGGGGAGCCTGCGCGCCGCGTGTGGACCCCGGGTAAGTGCTTTTTCATTCGAACTAAGATAGTTCGACTTCAGCTACGTTATTCACGTAGCTGAAGTTGCGTATCTTAGTTCGAATTCTGGGGTTAGTGTAGACCAGGCCTTAGAAGCCTTGCTAACAGGTGTTCACAGCAGTATTACTTCCTTCAGCTCATAGTGTCTTTTGTATTTCAGTGAGTCGCTGCCTTTAGGCATTTTCTATGTTGCTAAACCACCCTCCCATGGGCCTATTAATTGCGTTGCCCTCTCTCTGGGTTTTCTTGCAACTGGCAGCTTTATGAATCATGCAATTTGTACATGGAAACATACTCTTCCTACAGCACCTTCCAAAGTGATTCAGAAAGGAGATCAGTGATTTGACGTTCCCAGATGGTACTGAGAAGAGAATTTTTCTCTCTGTAAAATGGGGAACTTAGTTTCTAGAGTTGTTAATGATGTGTTTTTCCAAAAAGGAAATGTCAAGTTTTAATCAAAGAAATCTCAATGTCCAAAGCACATTTTTGTTCGCAGTTAAACAACAAGTGTTTAATTTAGCTTGCTTGCCGCTAAATACATATCATCCTTATTTGATTGTGCATTGGATTGTGCTTTTTCTGGGCTTGATTTTCAGAAGCCGTCTGCACTACAACTGGGTTGAATAATTGATTTTTCAGTTTGGTGGCTGAAGCGAAAAACCAGAAACATGTTTTGTTTTGAATGAGGCCGAATTTGTTTTGTTTTTTTCTCACCAAAATGAAAAACTGAAAACATTTCTTTCAGGTCGAAATTAAATGTTTTGAATGTCAAATTGAAATGATGTTTTCTAGACAAAACTGTTGAATTGAACTGATGTTTTCTAAACAGAATGTGGAATTGAAATGACTTTCAAATCGGTTACTTTCAATTTTTTCTAACTGAATTATTTCACTCTTTTGGAAATTTTAACTTGAAGGTTGTTTTTTTTCAGCTGAGACTAGCTGCCAAATTCAACCCAAATTCATATATAGTTTTGGTGTCCCGAAAAATGCATTTTTCTTCCAATTTTCTCTTTGACAGTTTTTCTCCCCAAGGTCTGCTCAGCACCTCCAAATGAGGTCTCTGGGAGCTCTTGGTGCCTAGTATCTCTGAGTTGCATCGGCCTGGTTGTATTTGTATAAAGCTGCAGTGGTTCTACTTAGCCTTTGCTGATTGTCAAAACTTCTCCATTTCCCACTGTGCCTTCAATAAACTACACAGACAATCCATGTTTTTGGTCACTTAGTTTTTAATCAGCAACATTTCATGAAATTACAAGGTAGACCAGTAATATCTCATTCCCATATTATATATCAATGAATGGGCATTTTACATGGGATATCTTCTCAGTAGAATTCATAATGAAGGAACAGGCTGAGGTTTCAATCTGCTTTCGATAATATGGTATGTAAAGGAAGTCTTAAACTCAAACAGAATCTAAGCTCTTCTAGTGTATTTAGATTCTTATACTGCTCCCACCTCCAAGGTATCATAGTGCCTGAGACACCCTTTACCAGAGTTAAATACTTCTTGCTAATAGAGTTTATGTGACAATAAATCAGCATATGGTTATTTTGGCTATGTCCCCATGATTTTGGAATATCTAGTGAATGGCATTTCAGAATTTCAACACAGGTGAAAGGGAGAAATACAGAGATTAGGAGAAAATTAATTGCATGTCTCAATGGGTTAAAAACAACAACCTCAAAACAAAAAACCACCCCCCACAACCCAGCAAATTGCAAATTCGACCACAAAGACATGTGACTTCAGATTCAGTCAGATCCATCCATCAAGAACTCCTTGATTAAGGGTAAAGAGAAACAAATGGAAGGAAAAGGAAGTTTGGAAGGGCACAATATGAAGCAGATTGACCACCCTCTGAAATGTATTTGGCATATGGTTTGAGCCTTAAATATGGATGAGATTTGATTTTGCTCCCTTGAATTTTCTGGAAAGGATCCGCAGTAAGTGTGTGTTCAAGGAAAGCACGTGAAGAATGAAGTTATGATCCAAGAATGAATTCTCAGTACCTCCTGGTCATTCATATTACATAAACAGTCCATATTCGAGGACACATGAATACAGTAATAAAATGGGATGAGTGTGCGCAAGGCTGGTTAACCAAGAGATCACTTCCAGAACAGTGGAAGGTTGATATTGACCTTAATGGACTATCTTCTCTTTAATTTAAACCCACTTAAAAGTCAAATCGCTTTTGGAAACCCCCAAAATAGTTTGAGATTCAAATTCTATGAAGCTGGCCAATTCCTAGTTGCATGCACCACCCATGTACTATGTATTAAAATGCCACATGGTCACTCGGTACACCTGTACCAAAGAACTTGAACAAAAGCAAATTGTCAACGTTGTCATTGTCTTGGCCAAACGGACTCAAGCTCCCTATGAATTCATGCTGCTGTTTCCCCGATTATAGCTGTAGATTGTATAAACCTTTTTTAAAAGGGAATAAAGTTGGGAAAGTGTGAGAAAACACCCTCCGCCCCACCCATGTAGGGTGACCAGACAGCAAGGGTGAAAAATCGGGACAGAGGGTGGCGGGTAATAGGAGCCTATATAAGAAAAAGACCCAAATATTGGGACTGTCCCTATAAAATCAGGACATCTGGTCACCCTACACCCATGGGATGGTATGACATGACATGACAGAATTGCCCGTGGTAGTAGGTGCTTTGACTTGATGGCCCAGAAGGTTTCTTCCAGTCCTATTTTCCTATGTCCCTAACTCAAACCATAAAAAGCTAGGAAATAAATCATAGGAGCCCATATATCAGGACCCATACTATATGTTGCCCATGACAGTGACAAGATTCTGTATCATCCCAAAGAACTTCCTTCTGCCTCCAACAGATGAGGAAGCACATGACACACAGCGCATTATAATGCAAAACCTTAGGCCTGGTCTAAGCTGCGGAGTTAGGTCCACGTAAGGCACCTTACGTCAACCTAACTCTGTAAGCGTCTACACTACAATGTTACTCCTGCCAATGTAAGTTGCCCACTAGAGTGACTGAACTCCACCTCTATGAGAGGCATGACGTTGTTACGTCAACACAGAGTCAGGGTAGACACTGCATTGCTTGCAGCTGAATGTTCTGGCTGTTAGACTTTGGCAGCTGACAGCCGGAGCCTGGCGACCCATGTTTAATACTATTAAACGCTAATATACTGTTTTTTTAACTAGGGGTGCTCAAGGCACTCCTTGATCTTTAATGTGTTTCTCCTTACAACTCTCCTGTGAGGTAGGCGAGTGCTATTATCTCCATTGTACAGATGGGGAAACTGAGGTACAGAGCTCACGCAGGACGTCGGTGGCAGAGTAGGGATTTGGGCCCTTGGGTCTCCGAAGTCCTATGCTACTTCCCTAACCTCAGAGCTATCCTTTACATGGGAAGTAATCCCTGCCTTAAGTGAATAAATGAATCTGACCTGAATACAAAGTCACTACTGTATATTCTTAAACATAGGTTGAGTGGTTAGAATGCTACCTGAGCAGTCAGGAGACTCAGATTAAATTCCCTACTCTTCCACAGACTTCTTGTGTAACCTTGGGCAACTCAGTTAAGCATTGATATACCTTTTAAATCCCCCCCGTTAGTGTCTCTGTCCCTCAACTCCTCATCTGTAAAAAGGGAACAATAGCACTTCCCTATCTCACAGATGTGTTGTGAGCATAAACACATTAAAGATTATGAGGTGCTGAGATATTATAGTAATCAGGGCCATGTAAGTATCGTAGATAGCAAGATAAATTAGCCCATGTTACTCTCCAAAGGCAACTGAAATGCGGTTTGCTATTGCCACGTATCCCCTCCGGGCCAGTCATGGCACTGCAAGTGTGCAGGGCCTCAGTTTCCCCTCTCGTTAGTCTGTCCCACCTCCCAGACATGGAAGGACAGACACCACATCTCGAGTCCTGCTGGATGCTTTTCCTCAGGCAGCCACTTCATTGCCCAATGGCAAAACAAAGCAACCTTGAATAGGCCTTTACCACCTCAAAATTCCCGCTTCACTCAGGGCTTGTGCTATAATTGATCTGCTAGGACCTGCTTTTGTCCCATATCTTTTGGAAGAGGCCTATCAAAATGTTTACTGAGTTCTTCAAGAGTGACTTAAGACCACCATTGGAGCTGGTGCCTTTCCACTCTTTAACTGATTGACTGCCCTGTCTACTTCTAGTCCAGTGGTAGGTCCTAGATCAATGCTCAGATTTCTCCTTCCTATGTGTCTGGGGGGCGGTTAGCCACTGGATTGCCATTCAGTAGTTGACTAAAGTCCTGCCTCCATATATTAAATTGTTCTGCTTGGGATACTGCACCCCAGATTCTTCATAAAAATATTGTTGTGATATGATATAACTAATATGTTTTAGGCAAGATGAGTCCTGTGAGGTATCATTGGAAAGGTTCTGATTTACTGACTGTAATGATCCAATTTGTATGAATGTATCATTTCTGAATCTGAAGTTAGGAATATTCTGTCATAGAATATCAGGGTTGGAAGGGACCTTAGGAGGTCATCTAGTCCAACCCCCTGCTCAAAGCAGGACCAATCCCCAATTTTTGCCGCAGATCCCTAAATGGCCCCCCCAAGGATTAAACTCACAACCCTGGGTTTAGCAGGCCAATGGTCAAACCACTGGGCTATCCCATTGACTATGTAACAATTACAGCTGTGTGCCTACTTGGGTAATGCCCACCAGACAGTATGCAATCAGCCTGGATGGGCCATTAGGCAAGACAATGGGTCTTTGAAGATGCTGATCTCCCATCTTCCTGGAGTTCCTTCCAGTGGACGTTATAAATAAACCTTGTCTCATGGTTGCTTTAACACTGCAGTCATGTGATGATCTCACCTGGTACAAAATACCACCTTGGACACGGCTGGTACTTTTCCACTGAAAAAGGGTGGGGATCAAACAGGGAAACAAAAGCTTCCCGCCATATGTAAATCCTATTTAAAGCTGGAGAGTGAGTTAACCCAGGTCACCGGTTCTTCACTGAATTCCCACCCAGGATGACTGCTGTAAACACCTAAGACTGATCTGGGGAGAAAGGAGTGGGACCCAGGCTGAGACAGGGGTCAAGCCCGTGAAGAGAAACATCTGGAACGCTAAGCTGCAGAAACTCTGCAACCTGCCTAAAACCTGCAATCTGTGAGAAATTACTATTTGTAGCCAGTATCTTTAGTGAATTACGTTTAGGTTGCGTGCTTGTTTACTTTGCTCAGTAATCTGCTTTGTTCTGTTTGCTATCTCTTATCATCACTTAAAATTCATCCTTTGTAGTTAATAAACTCAAGAAGTTTCTAAAACCCAGTTTGTGAAATTCATTACTCCGGGAGAGGGGTGGGGGTGGGGGGGCAAAGAACTGTGCATACCTTCCTCCGTATGGAGGGGAGGGGGTGATTTTCATGAGCTTACAGTATATAGATCTCTATACAGCGCAAGACAATATAATTTTGGGGTTACGCTCCAGAGGGTGTGCGCACAGAAGTGCTAGGCAATCCCCTAGCTGAGTCCTCCTACAGAGAGCTGATCGCAGACTCTGTGTGATTCTACAGCCGGGTGTGTCCCTACCTGTGTGTGTGCTGGAAGAGGGCTTGAGAGCCTGCCACAGCAGCACCGAGTGAGGGGAACCCAAGCTGGAAGGTTAGGCAGGCTCAGTGGGAACCCAGCACATCCGGTGGCACCCCAAAAGGTGGGGGGGTCCAACCCGTCACACTGATGTCTTAATTGTCATCATCTTGTTGGTGTTTGTTTTGCTTCCTGACAACAGTCTTGTGAAGTTGTTCAGTGAGAGGCCTCTTACAAAAGATATGGGAAGATGAAAAAATACCAGAGGAGTGGAAAAATGGTTATATAGTGAAGCTACCAAAGAAAGGAGACCTCAGTCAATGCAAAAACTGAAGGGGTATTCAACAGCTGTCGATCCCCAGGAAAGTGCTTACGTTATCCTAGGCAGAATAAAGAAAGCCATAGATTCAAGGCTATGACAGGAACTGGCATGGATCAGACAGCAGAAATCATACATGGATCAAATAATAACCTTACATATCATCACAGATCTGTCTATTGAATGGCAGTAGCTGCTGTACATTAATTTCATAGATTTCCAAAAAGCCATTGACACAGTGGATAGAGGCTATACTTCCATGGAATCCCACAGAAATATGTAAACATCATTCAGAGCGTCTATGAAAATATGACATGCCACGTAATATGCAACAGCAAACTGACTAACCCATTCAAGATTACGATAAGCATCAGCAAGGATGTTTTATGTCATCCATGTCATTCTACTGGTAGTGGATTGGGCAATGAAAAATACCACAGACCAGCCAAGGGGTATACAGTGGGCTCTCACACAGAAGTTAGAGGAACTTGACTTTTCAGATGACACCAACCTGTGTGCCAGGCCCACGGAGACATGCGAGCCAAAACAAATGATCTCCAGATCTATGCACAGCTAGTAGTGTTGATAATCAACCACTGAGAAAACTAAAACCATGAGAATTAACACACATGAAGAAACACCAATAACACTTTCTGGAACTGATGTAGAAGAGGTCTGACATTTCACATACCTTGGCAGCATCGTAAGCAAAACAGGCGGAACAGATGAAGCCAGAACATCAAAAGCCAGAACATCAAACATTAAAGCCAGAACATCAAAAGCCAGACAGGCCTTCCTAACCCTAAAGCTGGTCTGGAGAAATAGAAACCTTGCCCTGCCCTCCAAACTAAACTTTGAATATTTAATGCCATTGTAAAGTCTGTCTAACTATATGGTGCTGAAACTTGGAGTCTTATCAAGACTTATCTAAACTCCAAGTAAGTCTTCATACACAGCGGCCTTGGACAAATCCTCAACATCAAATAGCCAAATAAATAAATAAATAAATCGCAACTGAAGAGCTTTGCAAGAGGACAACATGAAACGGATAGGACAAGAAATTACCGACTGAAACTGGAAATGGCTAGAAGACACACGGGAGGAAAGACCGGAACAATACAACAAAACAGGCGTTAGAATGGAATCTCCAGGACAAGAGGCAACAAGGTAGATCAAGGACAACGTGGAAACAAACCTCAGAAGCAGAAGTGAGAGCCATCAAAATGACATGGAAAGAAGCTGAGAGTGCAGCCAGAGACTGTCAGAGATGGAAGGGCCTATGTTTTTGGTATGGAATAAAGAAGTTGCTTCTCTTACTTCATCCCTCGGGTTCTTCTCCCAGCTTCCAATTACATCAAGCCACTTCCTTTCATGTTTCCTCTGCAGATCCAGAGGCCCCCCCACAGAGTTCAAAGTCTTCCTGCAGTCTCCTCCCCCAGCCCATCATGGACTCCTGCCTGAGCCCCTCTGGGCTGGACAACCTCCTCTCTACTGCCAGAGAGGCCCTGAAGAAAGATTTCCCATCTCCCCTTCCCCTGCAGCTTCCTCTTTCCTTTTAGTAATATCAGGTGCCACTCATCAGGTCCATCTGGGAAGCAACTACTTTGTCACAGAGGAACTGGGTCCATTTTTCTTAAAGGGGTCAGTCACCCTATGACACACATCCCAGCTTCTGGGCAAGTTTTGTGGGGTTCCTTCTTCATCCATTACCAGTGGGTCTGCAAGAAGTCCATGCTGATGCCACAGGTTGCTGATGGGAGTGCCAGACCCAGCCCTACTCTTGAAGAATGGAAGTCAGGGAAGGATAATGGTAGAGGAAAAACAGTAGATAAAGGGAGCGCCTAGGAATTTCGAAATTGTATGGTCAAAATTGTGGGCAGCATAGAATGTTTCATATGACCACTGACTAGGTCATTTGAAATCCATGGTGCTAGGTTAATTCACTTATGTACATGAGTTGTACCAATCTGTGTCACTAATTTAGGAAACGGACCTATGGCACTAATTTAATTTACATTCACATAAATTGTGCATGTACAGAACAACCCCCCCTACACCCACCCACACACATACACATATACACACAGAGACACACACACACACACACATACACTACTTGCATAGTCTAATGTTCTAATTCAAACAATATGCAGCCCAAGAATTATTCTCCAAAGAAATTTCAGATTGTTATTATTGGTTCCTGGACAGTTTGTTCAGAAGGCCAGCACTAAGATTATACACCATATAAATCCCACTGAAGCCTTATTTTTACAACTTAAACTAACATTAAAACAGCCCCGGTAGAGCTTTAAGCAGATCTCAAGGTGAGTCAGATGATTTCCACTGACTGTTCAAGTCATGAAGTATGCAGCGTTGCTGTAGCTGTGTCAGTCCTAGTATATTAGAGAGACAAGGTGGGCGAGGTAATATCTTTTATTGGACCAACTTCTGTCCTTGTCTCTCTCACCAAGAGAAATGGGCCCAATAAAAAGAAATTAACTCACCCAACTTGTCTTCCCCGGTCATGAAGCTGAAATTCCCGAAATCTCTTGAACAGCTGACAGCATGTAGAACTGTAAATATTCCTACATATTAACATGATTGCAACCAGAAGCCGAAACTCAGGATTGGCACCTTCCAGTTTGGATAGGCGTTAGGAATGTCCTAAAGTGAAGAAGGCATTATTACGTAAGCCAGGGGTTTTCAACCTTTTTTTTTCCATTTGCGGAACCCTACAAAATTTTGAATGGAGGTACAGACCCTTCTGGAAATATTGGACAGAGTCTGTGGACCCCAGGTTGACAACCACTGCTTTATGGTAATGTAAACATGTGGACCCACAGACCACAGGCTGAAAACCACTGACATAAGCCAATGAAGCAGAGACACCCTCTAAGTTAAAATGGGATAATGGTATCCTAAACTGTCCTCCTCTGAGAGCTTCTGTATGTGTCCTGGTAATGTGCACTAAAGGGGTGTGAATTCTAAGTGCTTTAAGTGGCCCATGTTTAGACCCTACTGGCAGGCACTAAAAGTTCCTTTGTACAACACTCAGTTAATAGAGTGCACTAGAGAACTTTTCGTGCATGCAAGCAGGGCGCACACTGGCAAGTTAGTGTGCAGCACGTTGGGGTGCTTTAGAATTCACACCCCTTTAGTGTGCATTGCAGTGCCATGTAGACAAGCCCTTAGATGCTGGGCCGAAACAATGTTTACCCATGCTAATTTTTCCCCCTGCTGTTGCTCCCACCTTCTTGTCAACTGTCTGAAATGGGCCATCCTGATTATCACTACAAAAGTTTTTTTTCTTCGGCTGATAATAGCTAACCTTAATTGATCAGTCTCTTAGAGTTGGTATGGCAACCCCCATCTTTTCATGTTCTCTGTGTGTGTGTGTATATATATATATATATACCTACTGTATGTTCCACTCTATGCATCTTATGAAGTGGGTTCTAGCCCACAAAAGCTTATGCCCAAATAAATTTGTTAGTCTCTAAGGTGCCACAAGGACTCCTCGTTCTTTTTGCGGATACAGACCAACACGGCTGCTACTCTGAAACCAGGAAAAAGACAGAAGATGCTTCTGTTTCAAAACAAGGGTGGTGCCATTTTTAACTACTGGCCTCAATCTGGTTTCAAAGTCAACACCCAGAGGAACTTGGCAATGATTACAGCAAACCAAGCAGGAAAAAAAATATGCCTGCACTTTCCCCCTATTATTACTGACGAGTGAATTAGCTCTTAAAGATGTGATAACATGCAAAGAAACTTTATGAAGCATATTTCAAACCATTAATTAACCTTGTATCAGAAGATCTAAGACATTGGAAAACATCTCGTTAGCTGAATGGAACAGACAAATTACAACGGGGTGGGACGGGAGCCAGTTGGTTTTTTTTGTTCAGCGGAAATTTTTGAGATGTCAAAAATATGCCCTGTCCCCAATTCAGATGAAAAGTCAAAATCCCCCAAAATGTTGAGAAGTGACCATCCAAAAAATGTATTGGTTGAGGTCAATCAAAACCAGTTTATTTTGATAATTTCAAAATGTCTCATTTTGATCACAACCATTTTTAATGTATGTGAAGGGATGGAGACCTCACTTCATGGAATGGGCAAATTGCTTCCAATGTATTGCCCTCCTTGCTTCTGGAATGGGCATTTCTCCGTATCATATTATCCAGTCTTCTGTGCAAAGGGCCAGAAATGAAGCCAGTATATTAGTGTCACAAAGAAAGGCCATTTCTCAAACTACATATTTAAAGTGTAATTCTTCAGAATGGGCCTTTGCAGTATACAACTGAAGAGATGGTAAAAAACCACAGTACTTGTTCATGAACACACTCTGGGATAAATATTCTAAACCATAATTAACATCCTTTTTTTTACTATAATTAGCTTTCAAGTGAAAAGTTGTTTAAACCAGAAAAACTGGAATGTATCATTTGGAAAATGTCAACATGAAACGTTTAATTTAGTCACTTTTTTCCAAAAAGGTGCTATAATAATAAATAATATTAATAAAGTACTGCGCATACACCGATTTAAAGGAGGACCAGGTGGCAGCTTTAGAATTTGGGCAGGGCGCTTTTCCCATGCATAGGGAGCAGCATGGGAAAAAAGGGTTGAGGTGCTCAAGATTGGTATGGGACAGGTAGGTGATGAAGTCTGCCATTATAATTACTCCTGGATTTCGGTATACACGTCCGACTGCTGGAGCCGTCGAGCAAGTTGCTGATGACCAAGTGGAACATCTTGCAAGAGCACGTTAGTCTGGAAAAATCTCGAGCCGCGCTGTGAGAATTACCTCTGCGGGTTGAGGAAGCCGTTTGACCGTTTGTTTAAGCCACAGAGAACGACTGGTAAGTAAAGAGCACGCCACAAAGCAGCTTGTGGATCAGCTCAAGTAAGAGATTATCCATCAGTTATTTTCTTGACTCTCTGCCTGTGGCTACAGTCCTTCCTCTCTTATCCACGTTTCTTGCGCCCAAGGAATTCCATAGCCATTGTTGAGCTATCTCTGGACGGCATTGCTAATACGATTGACTTGCAGTATAGTGTCATCTTCCATCGCTAATTATACTGACCTTTCAATGAAGCAGCTTCATTTTTGCCCAGTTGGTCATAGTCACTAGCAGCTCAATTCTTCAGTCTTATTTGAAAACTCCCCGTGTTTGTTACCCCTGTAGTTCATTAGCACACTCCTAATTCTTTGTGTTCTCTATGCCTTGATCTCATAGATTCATAGATTCTAGGGCTGGAAGGGACCTTGAGAGGTCATCGAGTCCAGCCCCCTGCCCTCATGGCAGGACCAGTTACTGTCTAGACCATCCCTGATAGACATTTATCTAACCTACTCTTAAATATCAAAGGGTAGGTCTATACTTACGCGTCCGGTCGGAGGCGCGTGATCGATGTTCTGGGTTCGATTTATCGCGTCTTGTCAAGACGCGATAAATCGAACCAGGAAGTGCTCCGTCGTCGACGCTGGTAATCCAGCTCGACGAACGGAGTAGGCGGAGTCGACGGGGGAGCCTGTGCGCCGCGTGTGGACCCCGGGTAACTGCTTTTTCATTCGAACTAAGGTACTTCGACTTCAGCTACGTTATTCACGTAGCTGAAGTTGCGTACCTTAGTTCGACAGGGGTGGGTAGTGTAGACCTGGCCTCAGGCTTCTTTTGCAGGTTGGAATGACATGAGAGGTTATGTGAGCTAAACCACTTCTTCCACTCTCCTTGTTGGTTTAGCAGCATTAGCCTTTTTCTCTCTTCACTCAAGCTTGGAGCCAGACGCGTCTCTCCATCAACTTCAATTCTCCTGCAAAATTCCTAATGATGTTATCAACCCTCCATCCACATGGGCCACTTTTCCTAAGTGGATCAAACGTAATTCCTCAAATAAAATATGGCAAAATGTAATATTAAAGATCTCAGAATTGATTCTCTACTGCAGGGGTTCTCAAACTGGGCGTTGGGACCCCTTGGGGGTCATGAGGTTATTACATGGGCGGGGGGAGTCATGAGCTGTCAGCTTCCACCCCCAAACCCCACTTTGCCTCCAGCATTTATAATGGTATTAAGTATATAAAAAGTGTTTTAAACTTATAAGGGGGGTCGCACTCAGAGGCTTGCTATGTGAATGGGGTCACCAGTACAGAAGTTTGAGAACCACCAATCTACTGCATTAGTACCATCTGGTGCCATTTTAACTTCATCAGTTTCAATGGAATAGTGCCAATGGGGAAATGGAATAGAGGAATCAGGCCTGAATAGTAGGTTGGAAGGGAAATATATTGTCCATGATTCCCATAGTGGTTGTTGAGTCTGACAAGATCATCGTCTCTTCTCTTTCCCACCAGGGACAAGGAGGAAATCAACAGGCACGTGGCTACAGAGAATGAGTTTGTGGTGCTGGAGAAGGTGAGACATTCAGGAACCACTAAGTACCTAAGGTTTCAGAGTGGTAGCTGTGTTAGTCTGTATCAGCAAAAACGAGGAGTCCTTATGGCACCTTAGAGACTAACACATTTATTTGGGCATAAGCTTTTGTGGGCTAAAACCCACTTCATCAGATGCATGGAGTGGAAAATACAGTAGCAGGTATAAATACACAGCATATGAAAGGATGGGAGTTGCCTTACCAAGCGGGATCTCAGTCTAACAAGACAATTCAATTAACAGTAGGATACCAAGGGAGGAAAAATCACTTTTGTAGTGGTAATGAGAGTGGCCCATTTGAAACAGTTGACAAGAAGGTGTGAGTAACAGTAGGGGAAAATTAGTATGGGGGAAATTAGGCTTAGTTTTTGTAATGACCCAACCACTCCCACTCTTTATTCAGGTCTAATTTGATGGTGTCCAGTTTGCAAATTAATTCCAGTTCTGCAGTTTCATGTTGGAGTCTGTTTTTGAAGTTTTTTTGTTGAAGAATTGCCACTTTTGGGTCTGTTATTGAGTGACCAGGGAGATTGAAGTGTTCTCCTACTGGTTTTTGAATGTTATAATTCCTGATGTCAGATTTGTGTCCATTTATTCTTTTGCATAGAGACTTTCCGGTTTGGCCAATGTACATGGCAGAGGGGCATTGCTGGCACATGATGGCATATATCACATTGGTAGATGTACAGGTGAACGAGCCCCTGATGGTGTGGCTGATGTGGTTAGGTCCTATTATGGTGTCCCTTAAATAGATATGTGGACAGAGTTGGCACTGGGGTTTGTTGCAGGGTTTGGTTCCTGGGTTGGTGTTTTTGTTGTGTGGTGTGTAGTTGCTGGTGAGTATGTGCTTCAGGTTGGGGGGCTGTCTTTAAGCGAGGACTGGCCTGTCTCACAATGTCTGTGAGAGTGAGGGATCGTCCTTCAGGATTGGTTGTAGATGCACTGGAGGGGTTTTAGTTGGGGGATGTAGGTGATGGCTAGTGGCATTCTGTTACTTTCTTTGTTGGCCCTTTCCTGTAGTAGGTGACGTAACTGAAGTTGCGTAACTTAGATCGATTCCCCCACCCCCACAGTGTAGACCAGGCCTTAGACAGACAGACCTTAGCTCCCTTAATGTGATTATTTTTTTTATCACTGGTAATAGATCACTAGATATATCACACCTGTTGGGGTGCCATTAAAGCCAACTAAATATCAAGGCCCTAAAACACAAACTCCTCCCAATTGTAACAGGGATGATTACTAACAAATTATTCACACACATAAGGCTTTGGGCTTTTGAGTGACAAAAGTCCCCTGAAAAACCCATGTTTGCAGAAGATAAAGAAATGTTGGCATTGAAAGAGTCATAGAACGTTCTCCAGCCGCTCTCCCAAATAGACTAAGGGGTACGGTCAGATAACATACATATGCTGACTTATAATATTGAAATATAAAGATGATGAATTGCTAAATGGTATGTTTAAGAGCTTTGTTAGTTATACTTTAATCATGTATAATTACTAATAGTGAATGAGTGTTAATAAGGCTAAGGTCTTGCTGGCCTGCTTGTGGTTTTGCCAGTTCTTCTCTCATGTAGATTTGCTTCAAAAGATGTTATTGCTGACAGGACAAAGGTAACATCTTGTGCTGGAAGTTTGGAGATAAAAAAACACCCAAGCTTGTAATGACAAGAAGCCCTTTTGACTGGGAAAACCCAGGGGCAGGATGACCTGAAACAGATTGACACAGAAGTTGTCTAAACAGCAAAAATTGTGCACATCAACGCTTGTGCATGCGTATTGCATGGGTTGCATAAGAAATGCGCCTAACGAAGCTGATCAGAGAGAGGCTAAGAAATATGTAATGAGGAAATACATAAGAAGACCCTGGTGGACAAGGCCCAGATTGGAGAAACACCATACCAGAAAGTGAAGGAATAGGACTGAAGGACCAAACCCAGGGACCAGAGGAGGCAGTGAGCATCATGGAGTGCAGGAGAACATCCTGGTGCTCTGGTATGAGGTGACTTGGGCCCTGTACCTATTCTGTCTTATCTGTTTATTGTCTGGCATAAATATGCATTCAGCCATTATAAGGGACAATAACTGTCTGAAATTATATAAATAAAGGCAAAACCCGATTAAAACGAAAACTGGGCAGGCTTCTGACTCAGTTTCCTACCTCATGTTCTCAACACACCTCTTCCTCCCCATTAGCTTTGGAGCTGTTTGATTTCATTCTGGAAGAAACTGAAGCAGTTCTAGGACGCGTCTTAATTGGAGACATCATGCTTCAAAAGTCTGGTTAAAACGACTGCTAGCTTTGCCTAGGCTTCCATTTTGCTCAGTGTTTGAATGGGAATCATTTTAGAACAGTGGTTTTCAACCTCTGGTCCACAGACCTCAGTCCGCAGACTAAGTCTAAGATTTCCAAAGGGGTCCATAGTTCCATTCAAAAAATTTTAGGGGTCCCCAAATGAAAAAAATTCGAAAATCACTGTTTTAGAATACCTGGGACCTCTTTTCATGCACATGTATTACCATGCTAGAGTTGGAATTAAAGGTGGATTTGTTGAGACAGGAGCTGGAACTGCTAAGATGCGTGTTTGAAGAGGTAAGGACTCTCCCATTCTATCCACATGGAAATTCAGCATCTGCTTTTCCTGAAATCACCTTCATTGTGGGAACAATCCAGATTGCATTCGCCAGAATGCATTTGATAGCTGGAATTTCAATTTTTATTAATCCACTCCTACATACGGAACGGTCAATCCTATATAAAGATATACTGGGATTCTTCAACATTGAGCAGGAATCCACATGGTGACAAACCAACAGAGGTGGAAATAGTAGGCCCAATACACTTCTCCTCTAAGCCAGCATTAGGTGCGCATGGTCCACTTTTCTGGGTGGTGTGATGGGGCAAGGCCAGATGGCTATAGAAAAGTAGTGGGAGACAGATATATTAGCCTCAGGCTAAACAAATCGCTGTTATCAGGATAAGTAAATGGCAGCTGCTCCAGGTCAATTAAGACACCTGGGGTTAATTAAGATCTTTCCAGAAGGCAGGGAAGATAGCTAGGTTGATTGGGACACCTGAAGCCAATTAGGGGCTGGCTGAAACTAGTTAAAAACCTCCCAGTTAGTCAGTTGGGCGTGCGTGTCAGGAGCTGTAGGAGGAAGCTGCGCTGTTGGAGGAACTGAGCAGTACAAACCATTACAGGCGCAAGGAAGGAGGCCCTGAGGTAACGGTGAGGTAGCTATTGAGGAAGTGGGGGCTGCTGTGGAGAAGTGGCCCAGGGAATTGTACGTGTCCTATTTCCAAAAAGTCAGCTACCCTAGCTGATACTATTAGGGTCCCTGGGCTGGAGCCCGGAGTACAGGGTGGGCCTGGGCTCCCTTCCCCTCCCCGATTAATCACTGAAACTGGGAGACAACAGAGACTGTGGGAGGGAGGGTTGCTTCTCCTCACCTCCCTTGCTGGTTTATGATGAAAATGGCTCAGTAGGCTGTGACCCTTGCCTCTAGAGAGAGAAGGGCTACGTGGAGGGTCACAGTGAGCCTCTGAGGCTAGCAAAATCCGCCAGGAAGCGCAGGATCCACGGAGACAAGGACAGAGCTTTGTCACAGTGGGGTAGACCTTACTTCTGGATTAAAGGGGAGAGGACTCTTTATTTCTCTCAGGAAAAGCCCTTTACATTGGACTTTAGTTGCAGGATCAGAACTTGCTCAATAAAATTAGCAGCATTTTTCCCCAGGAATCTGAATGAGGGGATCTGGAGAAGGAGTCCTAACACTATCACTTGATTGAGACTTTATGTGCAATGCCCCAGGCAAATTGTGTGAAATCTGCAAGCAATCTCCTTAACAGCTAGCTGACTTATAATATATATTTGGAGTACCTGGAAGAAAAACAACTGAGCTTCAGGGACATTATGCCCCCACTTTGTATCAATCCTCAATCTGGAATTGAAAGGGCAAAGTGACTCCACAGTCTTAAATGCTCAGTAATTACATAAAGGGAAAGTAAAACATTCCCCTTTTCTTTGACAGGTTGCCTTTTTGCAAACAGCCATTTGTGATGCTAAGCAGCATGGAGATTGTGTCCTTAAAGATGGCTGAGATAAACATGTTTGACTGAAAAACGCCCTAGAGAAGTCCAAGGACGGGTTGGCATGCATGCTACGGGATTACCACGAACTTCTGAATGTCTAGTTGGTCCTGGATATTGAGATTGCTACATACAAGACATGGCGGGAAGGAGAAGAAAAGAGATGGGCGCATAATACCTGTAGGTATTGGGTATAGTACTCAACATTTAAATGATCCCACTTTGTATTCAATGAGATTACAATTACTGTAATCATCAGAAGATATAGGACAAGTAATATTGCCATATACCAATGCAGGAAGCAGTGTTGCTCCAAGCGTATGTATGCTCAGATTTTCAAAGGAACCTAAGGGATTTTCATGCTTGACTCCCACTGAATTTCAAATGGAAGTTGGGTGCCTAATTCACTTAGACACCTTTGAAAGCCCCAGCTGTAGAATATGTCTCGTAGTTAGATGAATTTCTAAAGAAATTAGATCTTAGCTAATGCAGCTCCTTCGTAATATAGCCGGTTTATAGGATAATTTGTTTCTTTGTTCCCCCCCACAGGATATGTTCAAGGAACACCATGAGTGTAGGTATGTAAACTGGGGATTTATAATTAGGATTGTTTTCTTTATTCTGCGAGAGTTCCCGCTTTCTGCTCAAGTTACTGAGCTTGGGTTTCCTCGCAGCTGGTCACCAACTCCTGCACTGTAGAGGATTGTGGTACAATCAAAAGTGGATGTGGTTATGGCTCCTTAAGTAGAGGACACAACTCTGGATATAGGAGCTACGGCTCCTTATGTGGGGGGAACCCACTCCAGAAGTTTAGGAGTCCACCCCAAGAAGTGTTGTCAGCTCTGTAGGTAGGTGTTACATCCCTGAAGGCGCAGACTGGTCTCCACCTGGAGGGTTCAGCTCCAGAAGTGGAGAATGGAGCTCCAGAAGTGAGGCTTACAGAGCCAGAGGTAGAATCAGCCCTGAACGTGAAAACATATACCCAGGATCCCACATGGGCATGTACAGCTGGGACTTCACTGCTATTTTTAGCCATGCTAGGTAGGTTAAAGCTAGCGCGGGTAAGTCTACCTGAGCTTCCCTCACACCTCTGATTTCAGTGTAGACATGACCCGAGTCTGTTGCTTTCTATAAAGGCATCATCTGTGGTATTGAACCGCCTGCTAGGGATGATGTGTCTCTGGGTTTTCTTACCCTAGCAAGTTTATAGATCAATTTCTTTATACTGTACCAGGAAACACATCTTTATAGCATCTTCCCAAGTGTTTTGGAAAGTGACGCTATAGGCTGGAGATGGGATGGGATTGTGAAGAGTGTCTCTGTGTTGATGTGACACTGGGTCCTTGTCCTTAAAAGTATATAGGCACCAAAACCCCATTGATCTGTAAGGAAATTAGGCACCTACATACTTTTGAGGCTCTGGACCCTAGTTACTAAAGGTGTTTACGATCTGTTTACCATACAAGGGGTAATAAGAGAAAGATATTCCAATTGTCAAGCCACATTTTGTTTGTACTAAAGAGTGCTTAATGTGGCATCCTAGCAGCGAAACTCCTCATTCTGTTGTCCCTCATTGTGTGTTGTATTTCATGTATTTTTTACGTGTATAAAATTGTAACATAATTCTGCTGATTTTTCAAAGCTCTAAACTTCTACTGTGCCTCCAATAAACTGCATGTATAATTCATGCTTTGTCTCCGATTTTGTTTTTAACTAAACTTTTCAGAAGATTATGTCCGTCGTATCTACTCCCCAGACTGAAAAGCTACCATGACTTGTCTTTCTATGTACTGTAAGATTTTCAAAAGCATTTAAAAGTAAGGTATCCAACTGCCACTGAAACCCAGTGGCTTGACTACATGTCCCATGAAGCACCATGCTCTCCCCTCTTACTGAGCTACAGCTGTGCATCATGGAAATCTCTGGATGCAATGCATTATGGGAGAGGTAGTCCAGCTAGGAAACTTTCCCCATAGAAGGAGAATGTGGGCAAGAGGCAGCCAGACTGTAGATTCATGGACTCATAGATTTCAAGGCCAGAAAGGACCGTTGTGATCATCTCGTAGATGATCGACCTCCTGTAGAGCGCAGGACAGAGAATTTCCCAGAATAATTCCTAAAGCAGATCTTGTTGAAAAACATCCAATCTTGTTTTTAAAACCGTCATTGATGGAGAATCCACCACGACCACTGGTAAATTGTTCCAATGACTGATTACTCTCACGGTTAAAAATGTACACCTTATTTCCAGTCTGAATGTATCTAACTTCAATTTGCAGCCATTGGATCACGTCCTACCTTTCTCTGCTAAACTGAAGAGCCATCATTAACGATTTGGTCCCCATGTACATACTTATAGACATGTAGATATTCACTTAACTCCCAGGAGACACTGCTGCAGCATTTCCACATTGAAATTTGTCCGGTTTTGGGTATGTTGTGATGAAAAGTTGAAATTTTCCCAGACATGCTACAGCTGTGTTGATGTAACGCTTATAGTGTAGATTAGCCCTCAGTGGAAATAGTGTTTAGGCTCCAATTCAGCAAAGCACTTAAAACATTTGCCTAACTTTAAGCAAGTTCTTGAGTCCATCCCTATACAGCAGAGCACTTCGGCTCATGCTTAACTCCAATGGAACTCAATGTGAGTCAACCGCATGCTTTTAGTTTAGCATGTAGTTACATGTTTTGCTGAATAAGGATGGACTTAAGTAAATGCTTAAAAGCTTTGCTGAATCAAGACCAGTCTTACAGCCTGGTATTCACGTCACATCAATGAAGAGGAAAAAAACCATACATGTACTGTAGTTCTTCAAAGATGCTAGTCAGCAAGGATACAGAACACAGGCGCCGACTTTCTCTGGCGCCGGTGGGAGCTCACGCCCAGCGTTGGGTGGCGGGGCCCCGCTCCTGACGCCGGGCCCCGCCCCCAACGCCGGGTGACGTTGTGGGGCCCCTCCCCCGACGCCGACGCAACGTCGCCCAGCGTCGGGGGCGGGGCCCCGCAACGTCTCCCGGTGCTAAGGTAAGATGGCGGCGGGCCCCAGGGTTGCCGGGGAGCTGGCCGCGGGTCCCGGGGATGGCGGGGAGCTGCCGGTGGGTGCGGAGCAGCCACCAATTTTTCCCCGTGGGTGCTCCAGCCCCGGAGCACCCACGAAGTCGTCGCCTATGATACAGAACACATGGAGGCAAATCAGAAAGTACATTAAAGAAAAATTGTGGCTTCAGAATTTTACAAGTTCTGAGCATATGAGGATAAATAAATAGATACAAAACACTATTAAAATGCGTCCTTCAAAAAATGGCCTTGCATAAACTTCAAAGGAGTAAATATTTCACAGTGTGCGCAGGGCTTTGATCACATGACTTCAAGCTGACTTTTATGAGAAAGCAGTTAAAAACCAGAAGCGCTGCCTTCAGATGTTTCCTCTAATGTACCAGCAGAGCAATCTAAAAATCAGAGTCACTTGTTAGCATTTGAGGAAGGAATCAAATGTTGAACCATACGCTGGGAACTTGCAGTTCAGAGTGAAAAATGCTGTGAGTGTTACACATTCAGAAAGATATAACTAGGCTTGGAATGATTCAATTTTTATGGGTAAATGTCAATAAATATTGATTTCCCAGCACACACTCACAGACCGACAAAAATATTTCCATCAATAATAATGAAAATATAGAGATAGGTGAAGTAAGCAAAATGATATTTGAGAACTTATTGGAGTTTGATGTAAGGATGTTTACTTGACACGGGATGTGAACAGTTTGTGGTTTAATGGTTATAAAGCTTTAACGTTTTAAATCTCAGTGAATACGGTCATTAAATAACTGTCTGACCCCACCATTGTCTGACCCTCCTCTTCATGTCCCACAACTCTGAACACGTACATTGATAAAACTAGAAAAAAATGCTGAAGATCCATAAGTTCATGCAACTGTGAAAATTTTAATTGATAAAAATCTAAAAAAGCTTAGAAATAAACATCGATATTAGCTGCTGAAATTATTTTTTAAAAATGGATTCTGCCAAGCCTAGACATGAGTTATGGGAGTAGAGACCCCCAGCTCATGGAAGGTAGGGAATTATGTTCTAAAGGGAACATTTTTATCACTTTAGGTCTAGTGTGATGGCATGATACAGAGCTTGTTAGAGAGAAAGGCAAGATGATGGTTTCGATTCAAAGCCAGGGTGGTACCGTTTCTACCGACTGCACTCAATCTGTTTTCATAGTCAACACCCAAAAGTCCTATGCAATGATTGTGCCAAAACTCTAGCAGAAAAAACAAAGGTGTTTGTGAATTTTCCCCTTTCAAGTTACTGACGTGAGCTTCAGCTACTTAGGAATTCCCTTGATTATAATTACATTCAATACTTTTGAAGTTAATTTCATCCAGCTGATTATGTTTGTATAGCGAGATCTACAGGACTGGAAACATAATTACATTATCTAGATAGGATGTGTAAATCTTCTGAGCATGGTTTTTCCTTAATAACACGTCTTCGTTGCCTATACACACGCCCATCGAAATGTTCAGAAAATTCAAAGTCCCTTTAAGGATTTTAATTGAATGACACAAACCCTCTCATTAAAGGAATTACAATAATTTAATGTGCAAGGGGTGTGGCACGCAGAGCAAGGGGAAAAAATTAGTTTCAAATACAATTTTTCAACAGGTTTAAAACTTTTCATTCCATTTTGTTTATTGAGCTTCTCATAAGAACATAAGAATGGCCATACTGGGTCAGACCAAAAGTCCATCCAGCCCAGTATCCTGTCTATCGACAGTGGCCAATGCCAGGTGCCCCAGAGGGAGTGAACCTAACAGGTAAGGATCAAATGATCTCTCTCCTGCCATCCATCACCACCCTCTGACAAACAGAGGCTAGGGACACCATTCCTTACCCATCCTGGCTAATAGCCATTAATGGACTTAACCTCCATGAATTTATCTAGTTCTCTTTTTAACCCTGTTATAGTTCTAGCCTTCACAACCTCCTCAGGCAAGGAGTTCCACAGGTTGACTGTGCGCTGTGTGAAGAAGAACTTCTATTTGTTTTAAACTTGCTGCCCATTAATTTCATTTGGTGCCCCCTAGTTCTTATATTATGGGAACAAGTAAATAACTTTTCCTTATTCACTTTCTACACACCACTCATGATTTTATATACCTCTATCATATACCCCTTTAGTCTCCTCTTTTCCAAGCTTAAAAGTCCTAGCCTCTTTAATCTCTCCTCATATGGGACCCGTTCCAATCCCCTAATCATTTTAGTTGTCCTTCTCTGAACCTTTTCCAATGCCAGTATACCCTTTTTGAGATGAGGAGACCACATCTGTACACAGTATTCAAGATGTGGGCAGGCCATGGATTTATATAAGGGCAAGAAGATATTCTCCGTCTTATTCTCTATCCCTTTTTTAATGATTCCTAACATCCTGTTTGCTATTTTGACTGCCGCTGCACACTGCGTGAATGTCTTCAGAGAACTATCCATGATGACTCCAAGATCTCTTTCCTGATTAGTTGTAGCTAAATTAGCCCCCATCGTATTGTATGTATAGCTGGGGTTATTTTGTGCTTATAACTGTCCATTCAATACCCCACACTGCTCTGCTTTGACATGGATATGCTCCTTCTCCCATGAGTTCATCATTGTACTTTTTGCCAGGGGATGGATCACTTGATGATTTACCTGTTCTGTTCATTCCCTTTGGGGCACCTGGGATTGGCCACTGTCGGAAGACAGGATACTGGGCTAGATGGACCCAGTCTGGCCATTCTTATAGTCTAATGTACTGTGCCTACCGCCAGAATCCAGCTGTTTGAGAGATCCTGAAAAATGGACCAGTAACATAGACCAGAACTGTCACGGTAGGCACTGCATTTGTAGAGCATCTCGCCCAATGGGGTCTTAGTCCATGAATGGGGCTCCTGAGAACTATAAGAATAAATAACAAGAGGAACGTTCTGCAGCCTGTTCTCTTATATCATTAAAAAAATAAAACTGTGGTGAAACTCAGCTGTAAATAAGCCATGAGGAGTCCCTTGACTTGTTTGGCTAAACTGTAATTAGACTTTAAGGAAGCAGGTTAATTAATTAAAATGTAAGTCCTGCAAGTGAAGCTTGCAAGCAAAGCATATATTTTAATTTCACATTTAGTTCATGTGTAATAGACTGTTTGCTCTGTTTAGCTTCTTTATAAGCCATTTCTTGCTGCCAGGCAAACCAAACCCACAATCTATAAATTAATTTTATGCAGCCCATGCAGCTCCTGAAATATATATAAGGAGAAGTTCCTTACCTGAATTCAAAGGAAAGCTCTTTCTTTCACTCTCTGCTCTTCTCTTGCACCTGACTGCTTTGCCAATACTGCTCCATTCTCCCTCCAAGCCAGCCACCATGAATCGAATGTGCTTCTCGTCCGGTTCTCTTGGTGGAAGAAGGTGCTTCTCTTCGGCGTCTGCCGTTTGTGGCCACAGCGGAGGTAGAACCAGCTCAGGTTCCATGTCCTGGCCTGCCGGAAGAAGTGAAAGCGGTGGCTTTGGCAGCACAAGTCTCTTTGAGCTGGGTAGAAGTCAAAGAATTTCCTATGGTGGAGGCTACGGTCTTGGACACTGTGGTGCATATGGTGGTGGGGCGTATGGTTGCGGCACAGGCTATGGCAGCGGTGCGGGCTTTGGCAGCCATTTTGGTGGTGCGGGTTATGGTAGCTGTGTAGGCTACGGCAGCGGAGGCTACGGCAGCGGAGGCTACGGCAGCGGCGGCCACGGCAGCGGCGGCTACAGAGGTTCCTGTGGCTTTGGAGGTTACTCCCCCTACCATTTTGGGAGCGGTGTACGTTACGGCGTTGGACATGCAGGTAGAAGTGACAGCATCCAAGGGGTGTGCATCCATCCGGAACTGTTGAAGCCTCTCTCTGTGGGGGTTGACCCAGAAGAACATAAAATACGAGCGCATGAGAAAGAGCAGATAAAATGTCTCAATGACCAGTTCGCCTGCTTCATTGACAAGGTGAGAGTATAAAGCGCCTTTCTTTTCCTTGGTACTGAAAAACAGAGATAAGACAGGACTTCATATTGGAGAGCCAAGCTTTCCTAGAGGTCAGAGGTGTTCACCTTTGGTACATTTAGCTTGGCCTCTGATGGCCCATGAGGTGTAAGAAAAGTTGATATTCGTTTGATAGGTTAATTTAGTTGATATTCCTTTCCTTCCTAGACAGAAAAATATCCAGGGGAAGCCACAGCATCTCTTAGGGCTGGTCTACACTAGCCCTGAAGTTCGAAGTAAGATACGTGACTTCAGCTACGTAAATAACGTAGCTGAAGTCGAAGTATCTTATTTCGAACTTCAAAGTACTCACCCCTGGTCCACACCGCGGTGTGCAGGCTCCCCCGTCGACTCTGCCTGCTCTGTTCGTGGAGCAGGATTACCAGCGTCGATGGGGGAGCACTTCCTGGTTCGATTTATCGCGTCTAGACAAGACGCGATAAATCGAACCCAGAAAATCGATCCGACGCGTCCGACAGAGCTGGTAAGTGTAGACTAGCCCTTAATGGTTCTCCACTGAGAAAGAATCAATAGTAAAAAATTGATATATCGAATGCCACTCAGACAGGATTGTGATGGTTAGCAGTATAAAATCCTAAAATAGAATAGAACCGGTGACAATTTCTATCAAAGCACAGTGTTTTAATGGTGTGTAACTAGGTATGTACCAATAGCCCTCGCAGACAGAGGAGGAATTTTATGCTCTTAAGTAGCATATGTGCTATAATATGTGGAAATACACAGGGATCTAACTAAAACAAAGTAGTTCTTTTTCAACTTCTGTGAATCTCACCCCAGTAACGTTGATTTAATGTAGTTATTTTGAGGTTGGATGCATTGCAAATTTCATATTCCTTATTATGGTTAAGGATAAAATCAGCTGCATTAAAGTAACCTGAAAAGGAGCAACAGTGACAACAAAAAAGGGAATTTCTGCCTTTTTGCTTCTTTATGACCTATGGTGAAGAAGGCCGAGGTGGTTGTGTTTTTCAGCTTCTTTTCTTTTCCACAATGAACATCCTCAACGTCAAGTCTTCTCTCCCATGGGGTGTTTTTGGGAGCACTTTTTGAATGACTCAGTAAAGTGTAAGAGGAGCTTCTTTGTTCCTGTCATTGAAAATCAAGAGCTGACTGAACCATGGTTTATGAGAATCTCCACTGGGAGAAAATAATCTAGCAGAGAAAGGCAGAACTAGAACCGAAGGCTGCAAGCTGCCGCCAGACAAATTCAAATTAGAAATCAGGAGCCAATTTTTAACAGTGAGGGCGATTAGCCATTGGCGCAAACTATCACAGGAAGTGGTGGGTTCGCCAGCTCTTGATGTCTTTAAATCAAGACTGGGTGCCTTTCTGGAAGATATACGTTAGTCAAACACAAGTATTGAGCTCAGTATAGGGGTAAGTGGGTGAAATGCTATGGCCTGCGTTTTACAGGAGGTCAGACTGGATGTTCTAATGGTCCACTTTGGCCTTCAAATCCATGAATCTATGAAAAGGCCGAGTTGTTGCATGCTTTACCAGGACAGCTTTTATCTGCAGGGCTTTATTTAAAGAGGCGTTACCCATAAGTTCCTAAGCAGTGTGAATAAAAAATCACTTCCTCTCTCAGGCCAGGTCTACACTATAGGCCTATACTGGTATTGGTACGTTGCTCAGGGGTGTGAAAAATCCCCTTTTTATGTTGGCGGGAGAGCTTCTCCCATTGACATAGCTACCGCCTCTTGTGGAGGTGGATTAACAACACCGGGAGGAGAAGGTCTTCTGCCGGCATAACAGCGTCTTCACTTTAGTGCTACAGTGGTGCGGCTGTGCCGATGCCGTGTCTTAAGTGTAGACCTGCACTCAGTTAACAAGGTTTAATGTCTTTCGTTTCTGTGTCGTCATAATCCACCCATCGAGATTTCTATGTGAAAGAGGGTTGCCAAAGACCTACGTTTCTAATGCTGAAGAAGAAGAAAGAAAATAAAGTCTTTGATGGAGGCTTTAGAAGAGTTAAAGCAATATTGCATATTTGGCTTTCAGGTCCGCTACCTTGAGCAGCAGAACAAGGTGCTGGCAACCAAATGGGATCTCTTGCAGCAGCATGTTGTACCAGCAAGGAAAGACCTTATACCTATTTTCGAGACTTACATCTGCCAACTGAAGAAACAGCTGGAATGTTTGTTACATGACAGGGCGAGACTGGAAGATGAAGAAAAGGCTGTCCAGGACTTGGTCCATGAGTACAAAAGCAAGTAAGTGAGATGATGACCTGGATAAAAGCTGAATACTAGGGCTAAAGAACCATAGTGCATGCTGGAAAGGAACAGGGAGAGCTACTCACCCATGTTTCGGTCAAGAAAATCTAAATCCCAAGCCCTCCTTTCCTGTCAGCAATTCTCCAATATCAGAGCTACAGGCTCCTCTATGTCCACCTCATCTTCAGATTCTTAAAGCCATTCTGGACTTGAACTTTCACGGCAGCTGTCAACCCCACAAAAACTCCAGCCTGGGTCATTTCCTCTGTATGCTCTCCTCCTTATTGTCACATCATTCATCCTGCCTCCCAGCAGGTAGCTGGGTTGCAGGTATTATTATTATTGTGCAGGAGTTGCCTGGGAACTCCAGTCACAGACCAATACCCTATTCTGTTCAAACACAGAAGCTGAGAATGGGCGACAGGGGATGGATCACTTGATGATCACCTGTTCTGTTCATTCCCTCTGGGGCACCTGGCATTGGCCACTGTCGGAAGACAGGATACTGGGCTAGATGGACCTTTGGTCTGACCCAGTGTGGCCATTATAATGTTTTTATGTTCTTAAAGAGATGATTGTTGCCCCAAGATCTTACCATCTAGGTGTCTCAGCTCTATCTGCTCACTGGTGAGACACCAATAAGGAACACCGGGCTCTTTAACTCGTTTTGTGATGGTTCTTTTAGTCTTTGCTTCTTGGTTGCTATGGGTGAAAATCACACCTGTGCAGAGGGCCAGCGCAAACCCGGCATGTGATTTATGTCTTGTTTCAGGCTGGGATTTTCAAAAAAGGATTAAGGGGAGGAGGCCTTTGGAAATCCAACATAAGTGCTCAAACTAAAGCTTAAATGAGCTTCCCAGTACAAACTTACATGGAAGTGGGAAGACACAGAGAAGTTCAAACCCACAACAATGTGGGAGGACCACCTCACCGATTTATACAGCTTTCCATTTGTAAATGCTGGGCATGATTCACCTCTGTGTTACTCTGGTTTGACATCAGTGTAACTCCAAACGAGTGAAGTTAGACTATTGGGAAAACACTGAGGCAGGATCAGTATTTTTGTCAGAAACAATAATATAAAAAATGAGCAGCGTACAAAATTAATAGGGAAAGGCTTTGTTTGTATCACAATTTCTGTCTTTGCTAATGGCTTAGACAACAGAGACAAACTTTGGTTCTCCTTTCTTCCCATAGATACGAAGGGGAAATCAACAAACGCACGCATGCAGAGAATGAGTTTGTGGTGCTCAAGAAGGTAAGTCAGGCTACGAAAGCATGAAACAAGACAAAATTAGCTGTTTTGGGCATTTCACTTTAAACTCAGCGCTAGACCAAATCCTCAACCAGTGGAAACGGTTGTATTTCAATGGAATTATGCCATTTTAAATCAGCTGAGTCACTGATCTGCAACAGGGTTTAATAACATACCGAATGGAAAGGTTTCTGAAATCATTATACTTGAGGAAACGAATGGGCAAACCTTTCCCTAATGTTCTCCTCACACCTTTGCTTGATGGAGAACAATTGGCTCTGGGGTAAAAAAGGAAGCATATTTTAAGCATCAAGGGAAAACTATCCATTTTTCTTGCTTGCTTCCACTTTGGAATTGGCAGATGAAAAATCGTATTTTCTGTTTTCGTTTTGGACAATCGCTAATCGGCATTGGGTTTTATTAAATCACGTCTAGTTATACTTTACCCTGTCTCAGTGCGGAGGGATGAACTACTAGATGACCTTTTGGGGACCTTTCCAGCCCTGCATTTCTATGAACCATGTGATAGAGCTGGACTCTGGCCTTAAAGGGTCAACAGAGATTCCCCTTCAGGAGGGAAGTTCTTTGCTGCCATAAATTCAGAGCTTTTCCCTCCCCACATCCTGGCATGACAGGGGAAAGAAGAGTAGGGGTGGTAGAGCAGAACTCAACCAGATAGATGTCTGAGCAATCAATGGGCTGCCCTAAGGGATGCAGGAGCTTGGGTGTCACCTAAGCAGGTGCCATAATAATACCCTGGTAGCATCCCCTGAGGAGCTCAAACACAGGGAAGAAAAGACCATGTAGTGCCTGGTTCTTGTCTACACCAAAGACTCTTATGCCACTCTGACAGTGTAACAGGGCCATAACGTGGCAATGGATTACATTAACACTCGATAAAAGGCCCCTTTATATGGCCACATTGGTGTAAAGTGGCCTTCATGTGACCAGGCCAATACTATTTGTAAAAAAAATACCATCATTTTACCATGAATTTGGAAGATATTTAGTTTTTCCCCAATAAGACGTCAGAGGGTCCCGAGGAAGCTTCACCTCTGAGACATCCTGCTCCAAAAGCCTGACTAGAAGACGGCTGTTGGCGTTGCTATTGTTGCTACGTTTCTCGGTGTTTGGATCAATACCATTTCTGATTGCCTGGGGCTGCTTTTCAGGATGTGGACTGTGTCTTCATGACCAAAGAGGAGCTGGAGGCCAAGTTGCTGCAGCTGAGGCAGCACTTTGAGTTCCTGAAATGCATCTTTGTTGAGGTAGGTATTGTGCCCACGCTAGCCATTGGATATTGGTCCCAACGCAATAGTAATCAATGACTTTTCTGACACCGCATTAAGGGTTGTCACGATGAAGCCTAATGCAGGCAAAATAATTTTCTTTATAAAATTTCTAACCCTGTGGCCACTCCTAGAAAACATCATCAATCGCTCTATATACAAGATATGTCTTTATAAATAAGAATTATTATATTAAAAATGCCATGTGCTTTCAGACAAGCATGGAGACAATGGGCCAGACTGTCTTGCCTACATCTGGTTGGGAAATTGGGTTTATTTTTGCATGGAAAATTTTGACTTTTCATGGAAACAGTGAAAACCAGACAACGTTCAGCCAAACTGAAAAATGTTTGGAGAAAAACTTCTGAAAACTTTCAGATTTTCAGTGTTCCAACAGATTATAGATATATCTATCTATCTATCTATCTATGGGAAACAGCTACTTTCTGCTAAAAAAAAGTTGGTTTAGCCAGAAACCCAATTTTCCGTCAGAAAAAAGTTTTGTCTGAAAATGTTCAATCAGCCCCAGCCTTGGACATTGAGTCTTTGTTTACCCTTGTGCATAGTGAGTTTGAATCATAAAGGTAGCATTTTACACCCAGTTTCCATTGACTTGAACTAAATGATGATAAAAGGTGAGCAATAGTAGTGTTTCAGGCCCAAAGCCTCTGCCTCACAGACTAAACAATGGCAAAATAAACAGTACTTTATAGTAGCGATATTGTTTTCTAAATCTCTACATTGGGATTTCTCCATCCTTCATCAGAAAGTCCCACTGTGGCAAATAGGTTCCATCCACCAGTCCTCACACCCCGCAGTAGCTGGAAACAGACCAGCTACCGGGGTAACTCAGGCCTTACTTCTGGGTTAAGGGAAAACTCTTTTCTTTGCCGCTTTACTTACAGCTTCAGAATTTGGCCAAATAAATTAGTAGCCTGCTTCTTGACAGAACATGGGGGAGTGTGGATGAGGGGATCTGTACGTGGATGGGCGTTAACGTTAATACCTGACTGAGACTTTATGCAACTTGCAGGAGCGAGCTCAGTTAGATGGCCAACTCTGCGATACCGCTATTGTTTTGGAAATGGACAACAACCGAGATCTGGACCTCAGTGGCATTATCCAGAGCGTTAAATGCTGTTATGAGGAGATCGCTCAAAAGAGCAAAGGAGAAGCTGAGACGTTCTACCAAACTAGAGTGAGTAAACACAAAGCTATAGTGTATGGAGATGAAGCTGTAATTTTATCACTCTAATACGGCCACAAAATCATGAGCATGGGACAATTTCTTTCTCCTGAACATATGATACATGCTGAAAAAACATCTTCACATCTTCTGAAGACATGATTCACATTGAACATCCAGCTCTACAATCTGCTCAATAGCTAGAAGTGGAATATTTATGAAAAATAATCCACATCTATCATTGTAGTACAAAGCAGTGATTGAAAGTTAGGATGCTCTTTCCCAACCTTGATATATCATTAATTATTAATTATTATTATTATTATTAAGTCCCAGTTATGGATCAAGATTCCACTATATGAACACATAACAAAAAGACTGACCTTGTCTTGAAGTGTGTACAGTCTAAGTTACTTAACTTTGGGCCCATCTATGAATTCCATATGATAGCAGCCTTCACCTACCTGAAGGGGGCTTCTAATGAGGATGGAGCTTGGCTGTTCTCAGTGGTGGCAGATGACAGAACAAGAAGCAATGGTCTCAAGTTGCAGTGGGGGAAGTCTAGGTTGGATATTAGGAAACACTATTTCACTAGGAGGGTGGTGAAGCACTGGAATGGGTTACCTAGGGAGGTGGTGGAATCTTCATCCTTTGAGGTTTTTAAGGCCCGGCTTGACAAAGAGTTGACTGGGATGATTTAGTTGGTGTTGGTCCTGCTTTGAGCAGGGGATTGGACTAGATGACCTCCTGAGGTCTCTTCCAATCCTAATATTCTAGGATGCTATGATGCCTTGCCTTGTTTACACTGATATCACAGCTGTGTATTTTCCCATGAGCAGAGGTTTCTATGAGAATCAACACAGCTGCCGCCTGTCTTGGAATGGATTATATTAATTTATAGCAATTTTTACCTTGTTTCTGAATACTAGCTTGAGGAGCTGAGCACCAACAGAGGCAGATTCTGCGATGACCTGAAACATGTCCAGGGTGAAATAGCGGAGTTGAAACGGCTGATCCACAAACTGCAGGGCGAGACTGACAAAGTGAAGAAGGAGGTAAAACAGATTTGTTTGTTCGTTTGTTCGCTTTCTCCTGTATTGATTGCTCTGGCCGTGGTGTAAAATTCACAGCTGTTCAGAGGAACAGCACAAGATCTACGGGCCAGTGAAGTGACAATTCAGAATAATCCCTGACGGTTGACCCTCTGCACAGGAGTGAATTTCAACATTGGCACGTCTATATGGGGCCAGGAACCGGCTGGCAGAGTTCAGCATAGCTCCATTGACTTGAGTGGCGTTAAACCCATTGACACGAGCAGAGGATTTAACCCCATGGACCCTGTTCTAAAATCCAATAGCAATATGACTGGTATATACTCACCTGCTCTGTTAGCTATTTGAAACCTGAGCTTTACTTACTTACTTACTTTACCATTTACTTGTGATAGATCATATAAGATGCTTGGTGTTGTTTATTATTGGTATCTCAGAGGTGCCCCGAGAGGCCTAATTGGGAATCAGAACACCATTGTTTCTGGCAGCGTGCTTAGCATCTTCAGGTTTATGGTGCTAATGCTCACAGACTGTGACCTGAAAGCCGGCGCTGCATGAATGCTCAAGTTTGCAAGCTTAACGTTGGCGTTCACTGCTAGTAACACTTGATCTCGCAAGAGTAGGCTGCAGACGAAAAAAGACAGGTGGTGGAAGCACATCCGAAACGGATCTATTTCAATATTCAAATGGGCATTTAGAAAAGATGTTTGAAGTTAACTCTGATGAAGAGCTGCACAATGACCCCTTTGGTTTCCCCCCTCCCACCCCTTCACAGATTGCCTGTCTGCAGACGGCCATTGCCGATGCTGAGCAGCGAGGCGACTGCACCCTCAAAGACGCCAGAGAGAAGCATATTGATTTGCAGAACGCCTTGCAGAAGGCCAAGGACAAACTGACATGTATGCTGCGGGACTACCATGAGCTTCTCAATGTCAAGCTGGCCTTGGATATTGAGATAGCTACATACAGAACACTGCTGGAAGGAGAAGAAACCAGGTAAGTGCGTCATATGTGTTGTAGCGCGGTCACATTTCAAGTAGCCCCGGTAGTGTTTGACGGGAACAAAGTTAATATAATAAGTAAGAAAGCGAATGAATAATATTGCAGCATCCGGATTCAGGACACTATCTGATTTGTGGAGGAAGAGTTTGTCTAAGAGAAGGAGATGAGTTCTTTAAAGATAGTAGGGGTAAAAATTTTCAACAGCATTTAAGCGATTTCGGAGCGTAAGCCCCATTTTCAAAAGTGAGGTAGGCACTTAAGAGTCTTTGACTTACAATAACCCTTAGGCTCCTAAGGGTGGAATTTTCAAAGGAGCTTAAAAGACTTGAGGCAACCAATTCCCACTGAATTTAAATGGGATTTTGGTGCCTAAATACCTGGAGGTCCTTGGAAATTTCCAGTCTGGGTCACTTTTGAAAATAGGATTTACGATCCCTAATTATCCAGGCATGCTTGAAAATTTACCTGAGGTCTCATTGGCTACAGGTTTCTAAATGCATATGAGGTCATTTACCTGTATTGTTTTTCTTTCCTTAACAGGATATGCACAGGGAACCCCACGAATGTCGGTAAGTAAACTGAGGATTCACCTTGTTTTTGTAGAAGTCATGTCAGATTTCTTTAAGTGCTTCGAAGCTGCTGTTTAAGTGACTGAACATCTCTTTCTCTCCCAGCTGTGGTCAGCGGTGGCCATACCATCGGGGATTGCCGAGCCGGATTTGGAAGTGTTTGTGGACCTCTAAAGGGAGGATTCAACCATGGAATTGGAATGTTTGCCTCCAGTGACGGATTCAGCTCCAGGAGTGCAGAGGGCATCTCCAGGATGGGAGGGGGCTATGGCACAAGGAGTGCCGTCGGCTCTTCAGGACGGGGATATAGTTCTGGAGGAATAAGCAGTGGTGGAATTGGGTATAGCTTGGGAGGATTCAGCTCTGGAAGTGGGGGATACAGCTACAGACGTGTGCTCAGCTCCGACTTTGCAAGTTCCAGGGGTGCTGGCGGCCACGTGGGCGGAGCGAGCAGCTCCGGGAGTGCAGGCGCCGGAGGTGATATGGGATACCATTCCTCGGGTGGAGTCGGTTCCATGGGTGGAGTTTGCAGCTCTGGAGAAGTAGCCTCCTCTGGAGATGTGGTAGGGAGCTCTGGAAGTGCGAGTGGAGGGCATGCTTCAGTGGAACATTATAGCTCGGGAGGGGTAGGCAGCTCGGGAGGGGTAGGCAGCTCTAGTGGTGGAGTTTATAGCAGCGGAGGTGTAGGAAGCTCCGGTGGTGGAGTTTATAGCAGCGGAGGCGTAGGCAGCAGTGGAAGTGGAGGAGCATACAGCTCAGGTACGCGCATGGTCTCCGTCAGCTCTTCGAGCAGAAGGATCATCCGATAAACGTCCAAATGCAAACGTCTCCTTTGCGGGAATGAAAAAGATTTCCTGCCTTCTGACAGCCACACGGAACACAAAATCTGTCATTGACAATAACCATACCTTAAAGAAAAACCTGTGTCCAATGCAATTCCTACGATCGGAAACCACATTCTTCTGAATGCCCCTTTTAGAGAAGCTTTACGCAGTGCTAGTCCTAGTGGTTTATACTATCTTTTCCGTTCAGTGAGTCTGTGGCTGTCTACAGCATTATCTTGGCTATTAAACCAGTCTCCTTTGCCTGACCATTTTGCCCTTCTCATTCTGGGTTTTCTTGCATTAGCTACACTTGGGATCACATAGCATTAGGACCCAGAATTTTCCTCATCCTATGGTGAAGCATTTCAGACAGGGAAGCAGTGCATTAACCGTTCAAGATCAGACTGCAGATATCACTTGGCTTCTCTTATGACACCAGGAATCAGATTTTTTTTTTTTTTGGTGAGGGGTAGCTGTTTTTGATCAGTTGGCATAATCACTGCCATTGCATTTGCATCCACTCAGTAACAGTTGCTAAAACAATATTGTAATTACACCAGAGATAAGCATTTGTCTGTGATTCATCTGCAGTTAAATGTCTGCGTTGTTATTCCTGTGTGTATGTTGGATGGAAAGGTCTTGTGCTTTTTCTGTATATACAGTTGGAACACCGTTGACTGTCCTTTGCTTATTATCGAGCACCCTAAACTCTCTGCTGTATCTCCAATAAACTGAATGCATAATTCAAGCTTTGTTTCTCAAGGGTTGTTTTTTTCCCTCCTCGGAGGTTTCAGAATATGTTAATAGTTGCTCATGGCCAAACAGAAAATCCCAAATGGGTCGTTTTTGTAAATAGGGGATAACATTTTCAAGAGCACTGTGACAGTGTTGGGACTCACCCGGCGGCGCCTCCTGCTGGTTTCTGTCGGGAATTAGCTCACCAGCCTCTGGAGCGCCCTCTGCAGGCCAGTGATCCACCTGTCCACTCTGGCCCCGTGTCCCTCCCAGGACCCAGTGCCCTTTTAACTGGGGTGCTGCCCCCTGGCAGTACCCCTAGATCTGGGTCTCCCCTCCCCAGGGGAACCCCCAACCCACTATCCCCACCTCGCCTCAGTCGTAGGCTACTGCCAGTCACCAGCTAGCCCCCGCGCCCTGGGGCAGACTGCAGTATAAGCCACTCATCACAGGCAAAGGGGGTTTGGACCTGCTGCCCCGGCCTACCCGTGGGCTGCCCCCGCAGGCCCAGTACCTATTGGGCCTAACACTAGGCCGCAGCCTGGGGCTTTCCTAGCCGGAGCTCCCCAGCTCCTCAGGCCCTTCCCCAGCCCTGCTCCACCCTAGGTACCTGGTCAGGTCCTGCAGCCAGGCCCTTCCCTCTCTAAAGACAGAGAGAGAGTGTGTTTGCTCCAGGCCCACTGCCCTCTTATAAGGGCCAGCTGGGCCCTGATTAAACTGGCCCAAGCTGTGGCTGCTTTGAATCAGCCCAGCTTTCAGCCTCAGCCCTCTCCCAGGGCTATTTCCAGCCCCTCCGGGCAGGACCCCGCTACAAGCACCTACATGACTAAGGAGTCTGGCTTTCAGCGAGACTTTGGAGAAGATTTTCATCAAAAACTAATGGGATTTAGATGTCTCTTAGAAAATCTCCCCCCAGATCCTAAGGCCCAGATCCACTAGGGGACTTGCATGTTGCAACGCCTAACTTTTAGGTGCCTAGAAAATCACTGGAACCACATGATCCACAAAGCCTGAGTGAGGTGCCCAGCTCCCTATACAATGAATGAGCTAGGCGCCTAGGAATGGGAGCCACAAAAGCCAGCATGCCAGGCAGGGAGTTGCTGACCAGAGGGGTATGTCATAGAATATCAGGGTTGGAAGGGACCTTAGGAGGTCATCTAGTCCAACCCCCTGCTCAAAGCAAGACCAATCCCCAATTTTTGCCCCAGATCCCAAAATGGCCCCCTCAAGGATTGAACTCACAACCCTGGGTTTAGCAGGCCAATGTTCAAACCACTGAGCTACCCCTCACTGGGGAGGGAGGCGATAATTCATTGATCCCAAAGTCAGACGAGACCGTTGTGATCATCTAGTCTGACCTCCAATACACCACAGGCCCTGGGACGTCCCCAAAATAATTCCTAGAGCAGATCTTTTAGAAGATCAAGAAGCAATGGTCTCAAGTTGCAGTGAAGGAGGTCTAGGTTGGATATTAGGAAACACTATTTCACTAGGTTTAAGTGTAGTAGCCGTGTTCGTCTGTGTCAGCAAAACGAAAATAAGAAAGAAAAACTTGTAGCACCTTAGAGACTAACAAATTTATTTCAGCATAAGCTTTCATGGGTTAATACCCACTTCATCGGATGCATGGAATGAAACACACTTCAGACAGACATTTATACAGTCAGAGAAACATGATGGTCCAGGTGTATAGGCCAATCTTAAGAGGCTAATTAGTTGAGAGGAAACATGACAGCAGGGGAAGAAAAAGCTTTTGAAGTGATAAACAAGATGGTCACACAGGTGTGAATGAGGATCGTTAATGATCCTTAAGTTGACGATCCTCATTCACACCTGTGTGACCATCTTGTTTATCACTTCAAAAGCTTTTTCTTCCCCTGCTGTCATGTTTCCTCTCAACTAATTAGCCTCTTAAGATTGGCCTATACACCTGGACCATCATGTTTCTCTGACTGTATAAATGTCTGTCTGAAGTGTGTTTCATTCCATGCATCCGATGAAGTGGGTATTAACCCACGAAAGCTTATGCTGAAATAAATTTGTTAGTCTCTAAGGTACTACAAGTTTTTCTTTCTTATTTTCGTTTTACTATTTCACTAGGAGGATGGTGAAGCACTGGAATGGGTTACCTAGGTAGGTGGTGGAATCTCCCTCCTTACAGGTTTTTAGGGCCCAGCCTTAAAACAAAGCCTTGGCTGGGATGATTTAGTTGGTGTTGGTCCTGCTTTAAGCAGGGAATTGGACTAGATGACCTCCTGAGGTCTCTTCCAACCCTAATAGTCTATGATTCTATGATTCTAAGAACATCCAGTTGATTTAAAAATTGCTAGTGATGGAGAATCCACTATGACATTTAGTAAATTGTTCCAATGGTTGTCCCTTCATAGATTGTGTCTTCAAAAAGTATGGGCCAAGAACAAATTTCCCCTTTGAATTGCATTGCATTGCAATGCATAGTTAAGTTTATGGCTGGTTGAAATGCGATCAACTGAACAATCTTTCATCGAAAAATGCAGTTTTGCCAAAATAAAAACGTTTTGTGGGAATGTGTTACTTTTGATGACCTTTTGATGGGAAAAAATCTAAAAGTTTTATTTTGACAATGTCAAAAATCTTCATGTTATTTTGCCATTTCTATTAATTTCTTTTTGACTTTTACATTTTATTCAAATATCATATTAAAATAATTAGGAAACGAATTGAAAGTTTTCAACATGTACAAACATTCAAGTGTTTCAACATGTCAACAATATTTAAATGAAACTTTTTCATGGTCCCTGAATTGAAATATGTTGGTATTTTCATTTTGTGGGAGATTAAGAAATTTCAGATTTTCGGTTTGATTCAAAAGAAAAAAAACGTCCAAAATGTTGGAATTTCCCCCCAATCAGAAATTCCAGATCCCAACTAAAGTTGGTTAGCTATATTAAAAAAGCTTTATGCCTTCCTGTGAAACATCTGGTATTGTCACTGCTGAAAAAAAGACACCACATAAAAGATACCAGAAGACACCACATACTGCTCGGTACCAGGAGTGTCGGAATGGGGGGGGGGCCAGGGAGCCATGGCCCCATCACTTTTTACTGGCCGTAAGGGCAAGCGATGGGGGGAGGATGTGAAGAGGAGTGAGCGGGGTCCTGGGTGGAAGAGGTGGTGCGGGAGTGGGGCTTCTGGGGAAGGGGCAGTATGGGGGCAGGGCCTTGGGGAAGGGGTGGTGCAAGGGTCAAGGGTCAGGGAGAAGGGGCGGAGCGAGGGGGCGGGGCCACGGTTTGGGTGCCGGTGGTTCCCTTACTTTTAGGAAGCTTCCTGTGCTCTTGCTCAGTCCTAGTTATTTTTTATATTGCCATAGCAACCAGAGGCCTCAAATGAGATCTGCTGTACATACACATACTAAGAGCCAGACCCTGCCACAAAGAACTTGGAGTCTCACATTTTCACTGCAAACCCCGCCCCCCCCCAACCTTTTTCTGTTTAAAACCAAAAGATTTCGGGTTTTGCTTGCAAAAAAAAATAAAAAGTTAGAAGAACCGCGCCCCCCCCCCCCCAATTTCTAAGGAAATTTTTGCTAAAAATTAAAAAAAAAATCATTGGGAGAAAAAATCATTTCCCAGCCACCTCTGTAATGAAATCCTTGTTCTATCAAGCCCAGTATCTTAACTCTGACACTGACCATTAACTGATGCATCAGAGCGAGGTGGAACCCCACTTCGCTTTAACCTAGCAAGCTGTGCCAAACCAGTGAAAAAATATTAACACTAGTAAAAAGTGGGTCAACTTTGTTATGTACCTGCATGCAGTTTAAAGGGGGGTCGGGAGGAGTAATAATGCCTCAGCGACATTCTGCTTTCCATCTGCCCCTGTTATCACTTATTCTGAATTTTGGGTTAAAACTGGAGGGAACCAAGAAGGCACCATGAATACTAGAGAATCAGATAACATTTATTGAATGGGAACCTACATTCCTAATTTTCTATTTTTTGCGGCTTGCCTGTCTGGAAACAGCCATGTGCAGTGCTGAGCCGCGGAGTGAAGGCACCTTCAAAGATGCCCAAGCAGAAGCTTTGCGTGACAATTGGGAGGTGCTGAACCCCAGACTGGCCCTCAATATTGAGACTGCTACATACCTGACGTTGCTGGAGGGACAAGAACGCAGGTAGGTAAAACATCTTTATTAAACCGTGTTATACTCAGCATTTCAGTTAGCCCTGGAAGAAAGTGGGTGATGATACACATAATTTTCCTGTTTAATTGTAGGCGAGATAATAATAATATTGAAAGATGCCATAGAGAGGAAGGATGATCCTGTGGGTGTGACACCGGCCTGAGATTTGGGGTCAATTTCTTGCTCTGTCACAGACCTCCTGGGTGGTCTTGGTCAAGTCACTTCATCTCTCTAGTGGGAATTTGGGGACCTCTGTGTCCCACTGACTCCAGCTGGGGTTGTGGATGGTGACCTCATCTGAAAAACCAGGCCCAGGGTATCTCAAGTTTCAGCACCCAAAATTCGAGGCAGCTTTTGAAAATGTGGGCATCTGGCCCGTCAACCTCGTACCTGGGAGTGGACCGCAGATGGGCCCCTTTTGAAGCCACTATTGAATTCTCTGGCGCTCGTAACACTGGCCCCGTGGATGGACCTGCCATGGGGCAACTGCAGAGAGCGTGGGCTGAATTATTTGTAACGGCACCAGGCTGGTTTACACCAGCTGAGGATCTGGCTCCATACACCCACTGCACACTGAAGAGGGTCAAATTCTGCTCTTCAGCACTTTGGATGTATACCACTGTCACTCCATTGAATCCAGCAGAGCGGATCCAGCTTGACAGGGGTGTGACTGACAGCCAAATCTGGCCCTGGTCGGGCAGTTCCCTGTATAGCCCATCCATAGCTGCCTCCTCTACTCACGGATGAACTGGATGAGGGCGAGTCAAGGAAGAGACTCATGCCTTTTCCCCACCCCTTGCATTACTTGCATACCTCATGCACAATAGACCGAATGAGGGATAGCGTGGGAACCTGAATAGAGAGTGTCCTCACTCTTGTTGGGCCAGGCCACTCCCTTAATCTCATTATATGTTTTCATCAACATCGGAGCTGAAGTTGTTCATCATGAAGGGTAATTCTCCTTCATCGGGATCAAGTCAGCATGAAGACGACCTGACGCTCCCATAGCTCTTGGTGGTTGCATTTCGTATATTACCTGGACTAGTCAATGTGTTCCAAGTTTATGAACTTTGGGCAAGACCTCAGATGGTATCAATCGGCCTCCAAATTCCTTCCATGGGCTTTTACATCAGCTGGGAAACCGGCCCTGCAACTAGAAGCTAGATGTCTATGGTCAAACTTTTACTGTCCTAATTTGACTGCACTGGCAAGAATTTGTTCATTTTACTTTATGTCGCTTCAAACCAGCAGTCCATCTTCATTCAGCAAAGCACTTAAGTACTTTATACCCTCAGCTTTAAGCATGCATCTCCCATTGGTTTGAATAAGACTTAAGCATGTAGTTAAGTGCTTTTTCTGCCAGAGAAACCAGGTCAATGTGCCGAGGCTTAACTTCCAGGGCGTGAGCTGTCCCACTGGAACTAGGGTGACCAGACAGCAAATGTGAAAAGTCGGGACAGGGGGTGGGGGGTAATAGGAGCCTATAAAAGAAAAAGACCCCAAAATCGGAACTGTCCCTATAAAATTGGGACATCTGGTCACCCTACCTGGAACAGTCACGTGCTTCACACTAAACACACGTGTAAGTGCTTGCACAATCAAGGCCTTACAGATCAGCTTGCTCAAACAGAGATTTAAAATACTATCGAGTTGGAGGTGGATCTTCTTACAAAAAGGTTTGTTAAAATATGGTTGAATCAAACCAGCAAATTCACCATGTCGATAGGCCCAACCCCCTTTTGATTCAGTGTTGGCCCATTTTTGTGCGAGCGAAATTTCGTTCACGTAGAATCATAGAAAAGTAGAGTTGGACGGGACCTCAAGAGGTCATCTAGTCCATCCCCACCCTGTTTCTCTGTGTGTAAAATACTTTATATGGTTGCCAGGGCCGCGGGTTACATCTTTGCTTTAAAATACTGCAGCAGGTTCTCTCCCTGGGAAAAACAAACTGGGGGAAACGGTTTTTTGCAAACACTGGAACGATGTTATTAATTTCTATTTGCTGCATAAAAGCTGGTCAGAAAGACATCTCAGTGACAAGCCCTATTAAATAGGTGTGTAGTGTTTATCTTTATTTCGCAGAGTATAAAGACTTTCTCATATTGCTCCCAGGCAGACCAAGCCCATCAAAGCACTCCGTTCATCTCTGGTTTCTTATGCAACCAAGCCCAGCTCCTCAAACGCACAGGGCCCTATGGATCCTGGGTGTAACGCTACTGCGGTCAGTGGGGTTACATTAGGCCTGAATTGGGCTGGAGTTCATGGGCTGAATCTCAGGTTCTCAGGTCCACCTCCCTCAGAGTCATAATCTCAACGCACCATCTACACAGGTGTTTTGAGCATGCGCTGCTAGAACAAGTCTGTGGACCCAGGCTGGGAGGTTCAGTCCCAGATGTAGTGTAGACATACATACCCATAGAGTGCAAAGGGAAGGGGGCCATTCTGTCAATCAGTCTGTTTAGTTCTCTGCTTTTCTCCTGCCTCCAGATCTTGAACAAATCACATAGCTGTGCAATTGCTCCATGCATAGAGGTCTCCCAGAGAAGACATAGGGGACTCTTGGTTCTCATTGGTCCTGATGAAACATATCCAAAACATCCATTCTCTTCACTGGGCAGGTCTATGCGTGGAGCAGTTGTAGGCCCATGTGACTTGTTCAAAGATGAAATAAAGAATTAATCTCAAACCTCCAGGGCCAGGAGAAGAGCAGAGCCTTGCAGAATGTAGCTCGTGGTGACTGTTGCATACAAATGCACTGCAGGCTTTGGTCATTCTGTTGTATCATGTAAGAAAGATGAGCAAAATCTAGATGTAGAACTGGTCGGAATATTTTTCCCCATGGAAAATTTCAGCTAAGACAAAACGTCTTTGTTTCCATGGAGATTTGCAGTGGAAAGTTTCAATTTTTGTCACAAAAATGAAAACCCCAAACCTGAAAATGTTAGGCTGATGTGCAACCTATGATTATTATTATTATTATTATTATTATTATAGTATTATTATCTTATGTTATCATCATTTCTTAAAATGAATATATAATTAATGTAATTCCACATGAAGCTGGTAAAAAAAAATTCCAGCACAATTCTTTTTCAGAGGAAAACCCTTTTTAGAGCGACTGGACATTTTCACAAAAAATTGCCATTTGGAAATAATAAAAAAAAATTGTTTAATTTATTTTTAGTCGGGGAAATAAACCCTATCAGTTATTTACTTTTTTTATTGTGGGGAAAAAAGTGTGTGGTGGGGAAAGGAGGGTGGTTTTGTTTTTGTTTTGTTCCTACTAAAGTGAAATTTTCCATTGAAAAATGTTGACTTGAATTAAAAATGTTCATTTCTTTCTGACCTTTTCACGAATGATTTGTGTTGCTATGGCCTCAGAAATTCTGAACTTAGCTCAACTGTGATCCCTTTGGGAGTTTATCTAAGTAAACTAGAGTAGCCAATTTTGGCTGGACGTGTTCCTGGAGATTTCATCACATGACATAATCTTTAATTAAAGATTAATCTTTAATTCTTAGAGACTCCAGGCCAATCCTGGAGGGTTGGCAACCCTAAAGTAAGCCCTCAGGACCAAAGAGCAAGGGTTTCAGGTTCTGGATCAAATGCTTCTCCTTACTGTATTAATATTATTATTGTTATTAATTTTACTGCTGTAGTGTCTAGGAGCCCCAGTCATGGATCAGGGCCCCACTACGTTAAGTGCTGTACAAACTCAGAAGAAAAAGACAGTCCCTTCCTCAAACAGATTATCATGCAAATATGAATGTAGTAATAACAATGCCTAGCTTTTCTATAATGTTTTTCAGCCGTAGGTCTGAAAGTGGTTTACAAAGGAGAGCACTATCATGAGTCATATTTATGTTTACAAATGGGGAAACTGAGGCACAGAGTGGTGAAGTCGCTTGCCATGGTCACCCAGTGGCCAAGCCAGGAAGAGAAGTCAGGTCTCCTGAGTGCCAGTCCTGTGCTCTGGCCACTAAGCCATACTACAATATGAGCAAGCCATTTGAAGACTGCACAAATCATGGCCCCTGAATAGAGCTGTCCTTGTCAATGATCATCAGGCCAGTGCAGCTGCCAAACAGCTGTTCTATGCCTCCAGGCCAAGAATCCTCATGAAATTTTTGTCCAGCAGGAGATCTCTAAAGGCACTAATAGGAAATAGACACCACTGACTTTCATTCAAATTAATTCAGACAAGTCTCCCATTCACCTTAACAATGAGTAAGTTGTTTTAGCTAGTGCATCTTCTAAATGAATGTCAGGCTTTGGTAAGATACCGAATGGATAATCCTGGAAATTGACGTATTCCACCCACCTCTGTTCCTGGGTGCATTCATTTACCTTGGGGCTTCAGCTTACTGTCTGCATCAGTGAAAGCGAGTAGAGTACCGGTTTCATCGGGCCCTTCAGTTTCCACCTGCATTATTCGTGGTAAGGGCTGTTACTCAAGAATTGGGCTTTTTAGGCCCTTGCCATGTTACAACATGGTGCATAGTAACTGAACAGCTTTGGATGATTGCCACTTGGGGGTATGTGAAACCAAAGTGCAACCGTCGCTGACTCAGATGAGAATGCCAATTGGTTCTGAAATTGGTGCTCAAAACATAGCTTGTAGTTCGGAGCTCATTCATATCGAAACACCTATGTTTTGCAGCAGGAAAATCAAAACGATTCGCCTCTGAGAGCAAAGCTCCCTGTTTGAGCACTCGCTGCTGGAAAATGAGGCGTTAGATAACCCCTTTGCTGGGTTGAAGCCTATCAACGATGCAGACTCACATCAGTTCCACGGAAGTGTTTGAGTTCAATGAGCGTTTAACGAGTTCATTTTGACACCTGCCTGCCAGGAATGTCAAAACCATTAAGGCGCTAAACTGATCGCTTCACTTCCAGGCAACCCAGCCCAGATTCCCAAAAGGATAAAAGGAGCAAGCCTCCGGTGGGATGTTCACCAGAGGGCACCGCTCGCCGACTCTGCTCCTTTCCCGCAGCAGCACTGATATCTCCTGCCACGATGAGCTGGCAATCCGGCAGCATCCGAAGTGGAGGTGGAAGCAAGGGCTTCAGCACCGTCTCTGCTGTGCTTCCAAGTAGCAACCGAGCCAGCTTCAGTTCGGTCTCCGTATCAAGAGGCAGTGGAGGTTTCGGAAGGCTCAGCGGCGGAGGCAGTTTTGGCAGCAGGAGCCTGTATAACCTAGGGGGCACTAAGAGAATTTCCATCGGTGGTGGGAGCAACCTCCGGAGCGGATTCGGGGGCGGATCTGGTGGAGGCTTCGGTCTTGGCGGCGGAGGTCATGGTGGCGGATCTGGCTTTGGCGGGGGAGCTGGCGGTGGTGGGCTCAGTATTGGTGGTGGAGCCGCTGGGAGTGGATTTGGCTTTGGTGGCAGTGGGCTTGGTTTTGGTGGCGGGGGAAGCTTTGGTGGAAGTAGAAGTCCAGCAGGATTTGGCGGTGGCAATTCACCTGGCATGGGTACCATCCAAGAAGTGACCGTCAACCAAAGCCTCCTGGCGCCGCTGAACCTGGAGATTGACCCAAACATCCAACAGGTGCGAAAAGAGGAGAAGGAGCAGATTAAGAGTCTCAACAACAAATTTGCTTCTTTCATTGACAAGGTGAGAATTTATCAGAAACTTCGGTGATGGGAGTGGGGTGGAAGAAGGTAGATAGGTGGAAAGGAACGGAAAAGGCATGTCTTCATATTTGGACATCTACAAAAACCCCATGAATTAATAAGTCTCTCACCCGGCAAATGTTTCCTCTTTGCATTGATTGATTCAAATCTTCCAGTAAATGAATGTGCTTCTGAATAGCTACTAGAATCCAGATTTCTCCGTGGTTAACATTGGAAACTGAACACACAGGGACTTGATTTGCTCCTCCCCACCCCCAAACACACACAGAAAGAAGGGAAACGTGAAATATAGATTGCAAAATTCACAACTATTTCCTTCATATTTTTAATCCCTGTTTGGGACACAATTTGAAATGTGTGTTTTTCTCTCATTCTCACCTTTCTGCTAATGCTTGAACACAAGCTGAGGTCTGGGATCAGTTTTCTCTCAGTCCCTATTTAGGTACAACTCCATTTTTCTGTATTGAGGTCCTTACTTGGGTTTACACAGGAAAATGCCATTAAAGGTATTACACCTGAGTCAAGACTGAGCCCAAATGAAGGAAAACTGGAGTAAGCCAATACTTAGCGACAGAGGAAGTTAAATAGCATTACGCCACTTACAAAGATGGGGAAACTGAGACACAGAAGTTGTACAGACGGTCGGCAATAGGACTAAAACCCAGATCTCTTGAGTCCCAGTCTATATTGTCCTAGCTAGTACACCAGCCTGCCTCAGGAATCAAGCTAGTCAATGGGAGATTTGCTTGGCTAAAGACTACGTTAATGTGAGACCCTGAGGATTTGGCCCGTTGTTTTTGAGAAAATGTAGGGATTAATTTAATATGTCCTCTCCTGCCCCCTGAACCACCAAGATACCGAATCTCAGGTGTCAACATGTTTGCGAATATCTTCCGTTAAATACCTTTTGCCGCTTGGCTTTCAGGTCCGCTTCCTGGAGCAGCAGAACAAGGTGCTTGAGACCAAGTGGACCCTCTTGCAGGATCAGGGCCAGAAATCCAGTTCCAACAAGAATAACCTCGACCCCCTCTTTGAGTCTTATATCAACAACCTGAGGAAGCAGCTGAACAACCTGTTAAACGAAAGAGGGCGGATGGAGGGAGAACTGAAGAATACGCAGGACCTTGTAGAGGATTTTAAGAACAAGTAAGTGAATGTTTAACAGAAGGACATTGAGTCGATCTGTGCTGAATTATACACTATACCGTTGTTCCAGTTTGTCTGATTCCTGTACAGTAGATTTGTTGCAATTAGGGCTAGTTGAAAAAAATTAGAGGGAACAGTTTTCAGTCAAAAGGTTTATGGGAACATGTTGATTTTGACAAAATGTTCAATGGAAAAGCATTAAAATGAATCGTTTTGACTCTTGTTTCATGCTGGTAATGTTGAAATGTTTCATTTGGACTTTACTGTTTTGTTTCATTTTGTTTTAGCTTTGATGGTAGAATGATTTGAACTATATATTATATTTTCATATTTTACAGACACATATTTAATATTACAATATCATATTTTAACATTATCTGCACAAAACAATCTGATATTACCGGAAGACCACGGTTCAATGTTTCAAATTGAAAATGTTCAGGATTTCCACACTGAGAAAAATGTCAAAATTCCAACTTTCTGTTCCAATTCAGAGTGACAACGAATTTTGAAATGTCTGAATTTCCCCCAGAGGGGGAATTCCATTCTCCAATCAGCTCAAGTTGTGGTACATTTTTTCATGCTTACAGCAGGCATTACCAACATACACGGCCCAAATCTTAGCTACCATGTGAGTGTTAGCGGCAAAAACCCAGGAGATGGAGCATGTTTGCTGAGGAGATATGTGGAACACTATAAAGAAAAGGAATACTTGTGGCACCTTAGAGACTAAGGCCTGGTCTACACTAGGGGGAGGGGAATAGCGTAGCTGAAGTCGACGTATCTTAGATCGAATTAATTTTACTTACTTTGGGTCCACGCGGCGCAGGATCGCTCCCCCGTCGACTCCGCTTCCGCCTCTTCCCGTGGTGGAGTTCCGGAGTCGACGGGGAGCGCGTTCTGGGATCCATTTATCGCGTCTAGATGAGACGCGATAAATCGATCCCCAATAGATCGATTACTACCCGCCGATCTGGCGAGTAGTATAGACGTACCCTAACAAATTTACTTCAGCATAAGCTTTCGTGGACTACAATCCACTTCATCAGATGCATAGAATGGAACATACAGTGGGATGATATTTATACATTCAGAGAAACATGAAAAGGTGGAAGTAACCATACCAACTGTATAAGGCTAATTAATTGAAAGGAACTATTATCAACAGGGGAAAGAAACTTTTGAAGTGATAATCAAGATGGTCCATTATGGACTAGTGTCTGGTGTATATAGAATGTTTGAGTTTTCTTCTGCTCCAAACAAATGCATTTGTTCCGTGAGTTTAATCAGGAGAGGCTCATGTTTTAAGATCTGGTGTTCGGTCCTTGCACATGACGTTCCAGCAGCGTCACTACTGTTGCAAGGGAAATTAAAACATCCTGCAAGCGTATTGACAGCAGCTTTGCATAGTGGATGCAGAAAGAGAGAGGAGGTGAGACCAACAGGTCAACGCCACTGGGCCACGAACGCACCCAGAGATGGAGCTGCATCCAGATGTGAATCTGAGTTCTGTAGCAGGCTGCACCTTGAAAGTGCCCCAGATTTCAGAGAGATCAGAAATATGGATCAAGTCGCGAAGCTACTTTTTGAAGCGAAAGCCAATCGCTAGCCTGGACGGCAGCTAATGAAGATAGTGTCCGGGAAGATTTCTTTTTCCCCCTAAACATCTGTATTCCCATTGTGAAGCCAAAAAATTCAAAGAATCAGCATGACCAAAAGAAGTGCAATTTGTAAAAAGCGTCACCCTAAATTTCAGTAGAAAAGATAATCCTGCTACAAGAAAGGTTGCCAGGTTAATCTTAGGGTATGTCTATACTCACGCGTCCTGTCGGAGGCGCTGGATCGATCTGGGTTCGATTTATCGCGTCTTGTCTAGACGCGATAAATCGAACCAGGAAGTGCTCCACCGTCGACGCTTGTAATCTTGCTCGACGAACGGAGTAGGCGGAGTCGACGGGGGAGCCTGCGCGCCGCGTGTGGACCCCGGGTAAGTGCTTTTTCATTTGAACTAAGATAGTTTGACTTCAGCTATGTTATTCACGTAGCTGAAGTTGCGTATCTTCGTTCGAATTGGGGGGTTAGTGTAGACCAACCCTTAGAAACAGGCATTTGCAAATGGGAGCTCAGCCAAGAAATTCTTGCCTCCCTGCCTCTCCTATTCCATGAACAAGATCTAATGCCACCTCCCCTTCATCCCTACAGGTACGAAGACGAAATCAACAGGCGCACAGCCGCGGAGAACGAGTTTGTGGTGCTCAAGAAGGTGAGCCGTGCTAAGATCCATTAAAATGTCCATAGTGTTTGCGGTATCGAAGGCTGAGATTTTCAAAGGCGCTAAGAGAGCTTGGTGTCCAAATCCCATTGAAATGCCTCCTTGGCCCTACGAGGTTCAATTGTCCCACTAGGTCTTCCAAGGGGGCTGGAGGTAGCGTCTTTTCCCCACTCTCACCCCTCTGACACTATGCTAGAGCTGGCCTGGATCTGGCAGAATTCCAGCATTTCTGAAGGGTAAGGGAGGGATTGTGAGCAGACCCCTAAAACATTACCCCGACGTGAGCCCAGCCGAGTAAAAATACACCCAGGGCTTTACGCTCTCCCTATCTTTGGCCCAGAATGCTTCAGCGTTCTTCCCCTATAAGCTCTATGCACCCCCTAGCTGAGCTTTGTCCTTTAAAAGTCAGCAATGCAATGAAGTCATAGCCCTGGGCTACACTAGAGGGGGGGGTCGATCTACGATACGCAACTTCAGCTACGTGAATAGCGTATCGTAGATCGACTTACCTGGCCATGAGGACGGCGGCAAGTCGATCGCTGCTGCTCCCCCATCGACTCCGCTTCTGCCTTTCACGGAGGTGGATTTCCGGAGTTGACGGGGAGCGTGTTCGGGGATCGATTAATCGCATCTAAACGAGACGCGATAAATCGATCCCCGATAGATCGATTGCTACCTGCCGATCCGGCGGGTAGTGAAGACAAGCCCATAGAGTCATAGACTTTAAGGTCAGAAGGGACCATTATGATCATCTAGTCTGACCTCCTGCACAATGCAGGCCACAGAATCTCACCCACTCACTCCTGGAATAAACCCCCAACCTATGTCTGAGCTCTTGAAGTCCTCAAATCATGGTTTAAAGACTTCAAAGTGCAGAGAATCCTCCAAAGAATCCTCCAGCAAGTGACCCATGCCCCGTGCTACAGAGGAAGGTGAAGTGTCTCTACCACTTCTCCAGCCCACATAGAGACAGAAAGGCCACTTGATCTTCACCCCTAGTCAATCCTTGGCTTCTTTTCTGCCACAGCCAAGGCCGCTAGGCTGGAGTTATGACTGTGCTTGCTGTTTCTCAGGACGTGGACGCTGCCTATATGAACAAGATAGAGCTGGAGGCCAAGGTGGATGCGTTGATGGATGAGATCAACTTCCTCAGAACCCTCTACGACGCGGTATTGCTGCTTCTCATGGCGTCTTCGCTAGGAAATTAAATACAGCCTATGAGCGGGCTTAACGTGGGAGGGAATCAAGACCAGCACAGAAGGCGGTTTTGTCCATTGGATAGGGCACTGGGCTGGCAGTCAGTAGACTTGGGTTCTGTTCCTAGCTTTGCCACTTAGATGCTGTGTGATCGTGGAGTCAAGTCATTTCATTGCTGTTTTGTCTACTTCTATCAGAAGGTCTTCGGGGCCGGGTCTATCTCATTCTCTGTTGAACGGTGCCTGACCCAATGGGGCCCTGACCTTGGCTGAAGCCTCTACGTGCGACTGCAATATAAATAAAAACACATGCCTTTTTATCGTACAAGAGAATCATCTTTAGGATTTCTAAGTACACAACTACTATACTACTTAGGGCTACTGCAGTGACTCTATACCACTCAGATTTTCACTTCTGAGGCTGCTAGACTGTCAAACTTCACATCCCTTGAGGGGTTCTGAATAATACCAATTTCTCTGTGTTTGGCTTAAATAAAAATGCTAGAGTCCAGATTCTGATCTCAGTTACCTCTTTGTAAATCCGGAGTAACCTCATTGACTTCTGTGGCATCACTCTGGATTGACACAGGTGTGGAGTCACTTTGGATTTACGCAGATTTATACTGGAATCTGGACCTAAACTTCTAAAGATAGTGAACTAGTTTTTGATGTGCTACACCACTGCCAAGCCAGAGCAGCTCCGCTGACCCAAATGGACTTTCTCCTGATTTGTTCACCTGTATACATGGAAGGAGAATCAGGTCCGGCATTTTTAAAGGCAGATGGTGGCTATCGGGACATTTCTGCACTAAAGGTGACTCACACGCCCATGTCCTTCTGCAGGAACTGGCCCAGCTGAATGCCCAGGTGTCTGACACCTCCGTCATCCTGTCCATGGACAACAATCGAGACCTGGACCTTAGCAGCGTCGTGAACGAAGTCAAAGCTCAGTACGAGGACATTGCTAACAGGAGCCGAGCCGAGGCTGAGTCGTGGTATCAGAACAAGGTGAGTGGATCTATACACGGAGGACCCCGGATGTTCTGGGTGTTCAGTTCTTTCAAAAAGGTGCACAGAGCTATACAGTTATTGCCGCCCCAATGGGTGGCCGCTTAGTTAAAGTGCATGGCTGGGCATTAGGTTGTATATATATATTTTTTTGCTCTTGTTTCTGAATATTAGTTTGAGGAGCTGCGGGTCACTGCTGGGAAACACGGTGACGACCTGCGGAACACAAAGGGAGAAATCTCAGAGCTCAACCGGCTGATCCAGAGGTTACGGGCCGAGATTGAGAATGCAAGGAACCAGGTACGAACGGCGGTCACAGAGGTGGCCAACCTGAGCCTGAGAAGGAGCCAGAATTTACCAATGTACATTGCCAAAGAGCCACAGTAATATGGCATCAGCACACACTCAAACACACACACCCACCCTGCTCCCAGCGCCTCCCCGTACCTCCCGATCAGCTCTTTTGTGGTGTGCTGGAGGCTCGGGGGGGGGCAGGGGGAGGAGCGAGGGCACAGCCGGCTCAGGGGTGCAGTGGGGGCAGGGCCCGTGGCAGAGCCAGGGGCTGAGCAGTGAGCACCCCCGGCCCATTGGAAAGTTGGCGCCTGTAGCTCCAACCCCGGAGTTGGTGCCTATACAAGGAGCCGCAAATTAACTTCTGAAGAGCCGCATGTGGCTCCGGAGCCACCAGGTTGGCCACCCCTGGGCTATCACTAGAGACGGGAGAAGACAGAACTGACTGCTCCTGTCACCCAGTTTCCTGCCCCCCGCCCCACTCTGTCGGCCGCAGTACTGTGAGGATGTCTAGCCACACCAGCTGCAGTCAGTAGAGGGCGACATATCGCACTTCAGTAGTTTCATTCCACCCAGCAGAGGGCAGTTGTGTGCATGCGTACATATCCACGTACATATCCACCTTCTCTCCGCTGCACTAAATCACTCTTGCTAAGCCAGAGACTCAGCCCTCGCGATGGTTTGTATGCCGCAGAGATGGCCATAGCTCTAAACGCTCCAGCGCAAGACTTATCAGCAGTAAAAAATATAAATCAGTCACCATCTGTGACGAACTAGGACTGTTGTTAATGTTTTCCCTGAGTACTGTGTGGGTGCCTCAGTTTCCCTATGCAGTGCTTGAGTATCTAGGTGGTGGGACAAGGGTGCATGAGTGTTACAGAGGGGCCTGGACACAGAGAATGGCTGACACTCTGTCTCTTAGCAACTGATGGCCCCGGCCCCTCCCCTGCAAAGGTGAGAGCTGAAGGTGTTGGAACAAAGGGATCAGGTGACCTCCTGGCCTGGGAAGGAGACAAAGGGAGAGGAGGGGCTGGACAGTTTCAGTTTGGAACTGGCCGGAGAGGAGGGGAGAGGGGCAGACAGGGTCTGGCCTCCCTGCCCCCATTTGGAGCTGTGGGGTGAAATGCAGGGAGCCCCGAGCTGGGGTCTAAGCTCTCTGCCCCCCGGAAGGGCCCGACTGAGGGGTCCTGGTTGTACTGACAAGCTCTGGTTGGATTGTGTTCCTGGCATCTCTAATAAACCTTCTGTTCTACTGGCTGGCTGAGACTCCCAGTGAATCCGGGGAAGAGGGGTGCAGGGCTGGACTCCCCCACACTCCGTGACACCATCCTCTGAATGGATCTTTTGCCTCAGTAGTATAGCCTAGATTAGTGGTGGTGATGATGCAGAAAAATGATGCAATGAACATAAGAAGAACGGCCCTACTAGGTCAGACCAAGGGTCTATCTAGCCCAGTATCCTGTCTTCCGACAGTGGCCAGTGCCAGGTGCCCCAGAGGGAATGAACAGAACAGGGAATCATCAAGTGATCCATCCCCTGTCGCTCATTCCCAGCTTCTGGCAAACAGAGGCTACGGAAATGTACAGGCCAGTCACCCCCGCCTGGTGCTAATAGGAGCAAGGATCAGCGGGGTTCAGCTGATCGCCATATTTGGGGTCGGGAAGGAATTTTCCTCCAGGGTAGATTGGCAGAGGCCCTGGAGGTTTTTTTTGCCTTCCTCTGCAGCATGGGGCACGGGTCACTTACCGGAGGATTCTCTGCATCTTGAAGTCTTTAAACCATGATTTGAGGACTTCAATAGCTGAGACATAGGTGAGAGGATTATTCCAGGAGTGGGTGGGTGAGATTCTGTGGCCTGCATTGTGCAGGAGGTCAGACTAGATGATCATAATGGTCCCTTCTGACCTAAAAGTCTATGAGTCTATGAGTCTATGAGATAGGAGTCAGCTCTCTGCCTGTGAATTTTGCACTGTTAAAGGAGAGGGGAAAAACACTCAGAGAAACGACTGGTAATTAAAAGGAAGCCCACTCCCTTCCCCTGCAGTGCGCCAATCTGCAGACGGCGATCTCGGACTCCGAGGAGCGCGGCGAGCTGGCTCTCAAAGATGCCAGGATGAAGGTGGCTGATCTGGAGGATGCTCTCCAGAAGGCCAAGCAGGACATGACGCGCCAGCTGCGGGAGTACCAGGAGCTGATGAACGTCAAGCTGGCCCTGGATATTGAGATCGCCACCTACAGGAAGCTGCTGGAAGGAGAGGAGAGCAGGTGGGTGCAAGATAACGAGAGTGATCATAATGCTTCTGACTCATTGAGATACAGCACTCCTCATCTACTGCTCTCAAAGCACTTTTCAATGGTGGGGAAGAGGAGAGTGTCTTTATCCCTATTCTACAGACAGGAAAACTGAGGCACTGAGCGTGAATTGAGGTATACACAGTGGTAAGTCAATATAAATCCCTAGATAGATAGTAATGTATGCACATAGAGAGAGAGAGAGAGAGAGAGTGTTATATATGCAGATTGATATAGCAATTCAAGGTAACATAGCTAGACAGATAGAGGAGTGTGTATGGAGGGTGGATGGATGGATAGATACATAGATGTGTATGTATGGGGATAGCTAGATACTTCCTTTCCCAAGGTTACACAGCAAGCCAATGGCAGAGACAGGATAGAACCCAAGTCACTTCATTATTTGTATTGAAGTCGCACCTAGAGGCGCCAATCAGCGATCAAGAGCCCATTGGGCTAGGTGGTGGACAGTCCCAAAGAGCTTACAAAGTCCTAGCACAGGACAGGAGACAAGAGGTGGATGCAACAAACATATGGAGGAGGGACCACAGGGAGCAGCGTCTCCTGACTCCCAGCCCAGCACGCTGAGTGGCTAATCTTTTGCAAAATTACCATGACTCTGTCTGGGGTGGGGGCTGGGTTCCCTATTCAGTGGTACAGTGGTTAGTCTAGCCTGCAGTTTAGGAGAATCTGGTCTGGTTCCCTGCTTTACTGCACCCTTCCCCTGTGATGTTGAGCAATTCACTTAGGGCCAGTTTTTAAAAGGTATTTAGGCTCCACAGACAGAAACAGACTAGCCTCCTAGGAAAACATGAAAACAGATGGTCTCGATGGACTAGATGATCCCTTCTGGCCTTTTAGTCAACAAATCTTTGAAGATCTTAACACTGCGAGGTTGCAAATATACCGGAAGAAGCAGCTGTGATAAACTTCCTCCCGTATTTGCAGCATGTTGATCTTAAAAGCCGAATTCCTCCCTGTGACTTTTACCTTCCTTTTGTCTGCCTTCCCCCACAGGCTGAGCGGAGAGGGCGTCATCCCCGTCAGCTACTGTGAGTATCTCTCTCTTGTCCAGAGCAGTGTCTGGGCTTATGTAACCCGTGCTAGGCAAGTGTGGGTATTTGCTCCGTCTATGGCTGGCCCACATAAGCCATTAAAGGGTCTTGTTAGTTACAGGGTCTAGCCCCAGCTCATTTAGACACCTACGGTCTATTGATTTCAATGGCGCTTGGGTGCCTAACTATCTTTGAGGCTCTGCGGCCTAGTCTTTTATCTCCGGTGGCAGAGGCCCATTCTTTTAGTGCCAGAGGTCCCAGGTTCAATACCAGTAAGTAGGGTTGCCAACTTTGGTTGGATGAATTCCTGGTGGTTTCATCACGTGACGTTGCCTTTAATTAAAGATTCATCTTGAATCCCTGGAGACTCCAGGAGAATCCTGGAGGCTTGGCAACCCTACCAGTAGGGCCAGTTAAGAGTCCATGTTTCACTGGAACCGAACACCTGATTCCACCGGGCGTCTGACCAGGCCGTGGTTTTCTTGCAGCGGTGGTCAGCTCCAGCATTGGAGTTGGTGGCGGAGCTGGTTTCGGAGGAGGATTTGGCGGCTTTAGCTCAGCAGGAGGTGGAGGAGGATTCGGCTATGGAGGTGGAAGTGGTCTCGGTCTCGGAGGCGGAGGGTTCGGCTTTGGAAGCGGAGGCGGCTTCGGAGGGGGCAGCGGCCTTGGCTATGGAGGTGGCAGCGGGCTGAGTGTCGGAGGAGGAAATTTCAGCACCGGAAGCGGGAAAGGCGCTGGGGTGGGAACTGGCGCGGGCGTGAAAATTGTCTCCACGACCTCTTCCAGCAAAAAGACCATAAAAAGTTAAGCTTGAGGAATTCCCCACAGCTCAAGGAATAGATATGCAGCCCCCACTCCCCCCCGCCCCCCGCCGGTGTATAATAACTGCCGCTTGATACTAGCCCCCACGGCAACAATCCATCATGTTGCCAAGAAACCCCCTGTAGCATCTTGAATTCCTTCAGCCACCCCTTTTATAATTCTAGTGTGAGTGACTGTTTCTTTGGCTCCTGGCATAGTAGTTCTTAAGCGCATGGGTCCGAATTCAGGAAAGCTGTTAAGCGTGCGCTCAAGTTAAGCGTGTGCTTAAGTATTTTCTAAAAGGGACTTAAGCCTCTGTCTAAAAGTTAAGTCTTTGCTTAAGTGAACAGGGGCCTTTGTTGCCTTCTGTGCGGCCTCAGAGGTTGTCAACATTTTCAAACCTGGCACCCAAACTTAAGAACCGAAGGGAGAAATTTTCAAACCAGCTGAATGGATTTAGGCACATGCATCCCATTGAAAGTCATTAGGACGCGTGCTCCTAAATCTCTTTAGTGCTTTAGAAGATCTCTCCCAAAATCTATATGTAGGCTCCTAAAATAAATGGCCAGATGCTGAGCAAGCGGCAACTGTTGTTGAAGTCAATGTGAGCCGTGAGCGCCCAGCACTTCTGAAAGTAAAGCCATGTATTCAGAAGCTGGATATCGATTAAGGAAGGGAATGCAAGTTGTGAAACTGACTTTAGATAACTGTGGTTGCAAAGGTTAGCGACAGCCACGCTGATTAGATTTACAAATGGCTTATCAAATACTAATCCTCGCATTCTTTTATTGACAGGGAAGTTTACCCCGTTGAGTTCCATTTTCAAAACTAAACCAAAGGCAAACATGAGATTTACCACACAGTTTACATGTAGTCTTGTGGTCATGGGTTATCAAAGGCTAGAAGTACAAATGATCAAATCTGTTTATGTAAGAGCTCTGGTTTTGATTTACTGAGATTATAACAAAAGTAACCAGGCCAGGGATTGGTTTCCGAGAGAGCAATTATTATGATTTAATATTTACACTGCTAAAAGACTCAATCCAGCCTTGTGCTAGGCACCAGGGTTAACATTTTCAAAAGTGCCAGACTGATTTAGGAGCTTCAGTCCTCTTGGCTTTCCATGAGAATTAGGCTTCTACGTGATTTCGGTACTTTTGACAAATGTAACCTGTATATACACATAAGACAAGGAATTGGATTTTCAAAAGCTTCTAACTCGAATTTTTTAAAGTGCCTACATGACTTAGGCACTTTAGTGCTATTTTTAAAATTGACAAGCATTTAGGTGACTAACTCCCATGGAAATCAGTGGGAGTTATATGCCCAAATAATACCTTTGGGGATCTAGGCCTAGAAGCCAAAGTCTAATTGAAAGTCAGTGGCATATAAACTCTTAAATTCCTAAATCACTTTTCAAAAGAGGACCCAAGCACCAGATTGTTTAGGGATTTAGGCACCTAAAGATGTTCATAGGTGCCTGGTCTGATTTTCAAAAACATCTAAGTGCCTAACTGCCTATGGAGTTAGGCACTTTTGAAAATCTCACTAGGTGCCTAAAAACCTTTAAAAATCTGGCCCCCATTCCTAACTCCCATAAGTGCTTTTGAAAATTCCACCTGAGATCTCTGCTCTGGAGTTTCTACAGTGTTGAAAGAGAAATACTAAGAGAAGGAGAGAAAGTTGATTTGTATTAAAAAAAAACTACCTTTAAGAACAGCTAATTTTTCCAACAAGGCAATTTTAAATCTGATTAATTTGATATTAAGAATGAATTAAGAAAATTATAGCACAATTCTTAAAACACTTCTGTGGAAATTCAAGCAACATATACAGCAGATGAGAAGAATATCTTTGTTCGCGGGGGTTAGACTCTTATGTAAATTACACTGCTGTAAATCTGGAAATATGTCTCAATAGAGTTACTCTGCATTTGTAATTGAAATTTGAATCTGGCTTCTTGTGAGTATAGTTATCAGTAGCAATGCAATCTTCAGAACTGTGTTTTAGCAAAAATTAATCTGGACAAACCATCTTCATGTGTACTATCCAGTTTATAAATACCAGGGTTGCCATGAAATTCCTCCATGTAATTTTTTGTGAGTGCGCACCACTAAAAAAGGCTACAGATTTCTACACTTCTTCAATTATGACAAATAATAATTATACTCCCTTTTGACTTTTTGGTATGTGTCCAATAAAACTGGATTGTAATTTACGACGTGTTGCTGCCTATTTTTACCCAAGAGGTGAATTTATAGTACAAAAGATTTCTGCACCGTCTTTCACAGTAGAGGGATGTATTAATAACAAGGAAAATGGGATTTTTTTCCCCATGGAAAATGTTTACTGTTTGTCAAAAACATGAAAATTGAAAAATCGAAGATTGAGATGACTCTTTTGTTGTTGTTTTTAGCCAAATGTTTTCAGTTTTGGGCAACTGGAAACCAAAACATTTTGTCAGAAAATGGAAAAATATTTGGCTGAAAACTGAAAAAACTTGGTGTTTGGGTTTCTGATCAAAAATT